>CM054152.1:44335388-44365388 GCA_028751875.1 Rapana venosa
GCACGTCTAAAATCACTAAATGTGTGTATACTTTAAACTGAAGATATCACGTATGCACAAACATGCACGCACACATGCACACATACTCATACATGCAAACACACATGCAATTTCTCATCCCAGTCATACCACAAACAGCCACATGCAGATTCGTTCCATGCCCTTTCACATTTCGATTCTCCATCAAGAAGATTTTTCCTCTGGAGTTAACATCAGTGGCGACTCCACTCTCTCTAAAAGTCCTAGATAGAAGGGGGAACGGGATAGCCTAATGGGTTAGAACATTGCGCTCGCAATCTGAGACCGGTTCGATCCCTAAGGGATATTTTCCCCGAGATTAACATCATTTGGCAGACTCTACTCTCCCTTAATCCTTCGTTTTTAAGATTTAAACGAGGTTTTCGTGAGCGAACGGCACGCAGAACATCTGCGCACACGTAAAACCCGTTCCAACTTTCGAAAGTTAGGCCATTGGTGCCGGTGTTAGTGATGACAAAATTTTCAAAACTGAATAAAACAAACGGGACTGAATGTAAAAATTGACTTTGGGGGCTTATCCTTTAAACCCTTTCGATATAAAAGAATGAAAAAAGATAAACAACATAACACATTATATAAATATAATATATTTTGTGTGTATGTACATATTTTTTAAATTTAATATTTGTTTTGTGTTTGTGTGTGTATTTTTTGTTTTGGATGGAAATCTGCTAAAAACTTTAACACCGCTTATCCAATTTGACCCACAAACCGCAAACAACCGACACATTCTATGCCCATCCACATTTCAATCGTCTATAGAAAAAAACCAACAAAACAACCAACCCACCAAACAAACTAACTAACTAAAACTTCAAGCGCCACGAGGCCACCTACAAAAGCAGTACAGTACAGTTCGTTGGCCTTTGGTGATTTTGTTTACAGTGGTATTTAACTCTGATTCAATGTGTTCGTTACATCCTATCATAAACCACTGCTGACGACAACTCCAGTTAAAACTGTGTGAGACAGTCGCTACAACCGAGTGGTTAAGACACATTCGACGCCAATCCCGAGGATCTATTAAGTCGCGGGTTCAAATCTCGGCACCGGCGTCTCGTGAACTAACTGTAAAAAAAGGTAAAGGAGTCCCATGGATCGGTGGTCTAGAGGTAACGCGCCTGTCTAGAAAGCGAAAAGTCCGGGGCGGAAGTGTGCGGTGGTTCGTATCCCGTCTGGGCCCGAAACTTTTCCCCCATCCATTAGACCATGAGTGGTGGTCTGGGCGCTAGTCTTTCGGATGAGACGATAAACCGAGGTCCCGTGCGTTACAGAAAATTATGCAGCGCACGTAAAAGAACCCACGGCAACAAGAGAGCTGTCCCTGGCAAAATTCTTAGAAAAAAGCCACTCTGATAGGGAAAGAAATACAATTGCAGACCAAAAAAAAGAAAGAAAGAAGGGTGGCGCTGCTCTTGTGGCGACGTGCTCTCCCCGGGGAGAGCAGCCCGAATTTCACGCAGATAAATCTCGTGACTTAAAGTGGTATAAATGGAAAAAATAAATGGAAATAAATAACCTATAAGGTCGTAGGGGAGCGAGGCGTCAGAGACCTCACTTCTGTAGGGCCAGCATATTGAGGGCGGCGCCCATCTCCTCTCCCTCGCTGCTTTACCTTCCCTGACCATAAAGAGGGCAGGTACCCATTAAAATAGAGCTGGGGGAATTGTACTGAAGCCAAGGCGCGCAAACGGTCACCCATCCAACTGGTAACCACGCTCGACGCTGCTTAGCTTGGCTGGGGGAAAGCGAGTGCTCCGACCACTGAGCTATCCCGTCCCCCGAACTAGCTGTGGGTATGTTTAAGATCTCCCAGGTCAACTTCAAGTGCAGAGCTGCCAGTGCTTTTTAATTCTCTCTGTGTATACACACATGCAGAAGATCAAATATGCCCGTTTAAAAAAAATCATGCCATTTATGTTAGCGTTCAGCGGGCTACAAGATTCAAGATTTAATTCCTTTCACTCCTATTGGGGTATGGAGGATTACGAACAAATTGAACAGGAGAAATAAACCTAACAGTAATGCACCAAAAAATAATATGAATACTTACAGTAACTGAAAAGCAAGAGTTCAACGCGTAATGATAAGCAAACAGTATTAATGACTCAATATCATTTTTAAGTATACACATTTCTTTAAAACACATAGTCTACACATGTGATAGACAATTGAAATTTCAAGAAATACCTGCAAATCTTAGGAATTTTGAGAGCGACAGGAGAACTTTCCGAGATTTGCATTTAATTAGCCTACAAAAATTATAATTGGTTGAAGAAACTGCCGGGGAATAAAATCTTGTACATGTTTGAATTGGGGACGTTCCCCACTTCAAACAGAAACCCAAAGAAAGCCAACAGTCCATCCCCGAGGTCGGAATGTGGCTACCTTCATGGTGGGAAGAAAATGGTCTTGTACGCAAGTTCTCGCTATTGGTGAGCCTCGGAGCTCTAGCCGAAGAAGGGAAAATATAACTATGTGATATGCGACATCTGGAGTTCTGTGACCGTCACCTCAGCTTTGTATTCATTTGCCAAAGGGATGTGATGTAAGATCCTGCATTGTGTTGCATTGAATTGCATCTTGTTCCATTGCATTGCATTGCTTAACATTGCACTGTACTGTACTGCACTGTACTGTAGTGTACTGAATCCATAATGATGATGATAATAATAATGATAATAATAATAATGATAATAATGATGATACTACTACTACTACTATTACTACTACTACTACTACTAATTATAATAATAATAATAATAATAATAATAATAATAATAATAATAATAATAATGATGATGATGATTGGAAAAAAGAAGAAGAAGATACGAATAATAACAATATATGGAATTGATATAGTTATACACCGCTGTATTACGTTGTACAGCATCCTCCTGCCACATCAGATTGTTTTCAACAACACTTAATTTGCACTCCTCACAGACCACACACCACCCACACACACACACTTGCATGCCTACGATATATGCATGTACGTACGCTCCCTACGAAGCAGAGCTTTAGAACACTATTGTGCCAACCCCAATTCTCTTTATCTTGGTTCTTTTGCGTGCAATGCATACATATTACACACTGGATACGATCTCAGGTTGCCGTTTCAGTCGGCAAGGTAATGACAGCGTGCAGGACCTTATAGACCCGAAAAAAAGAGAGATTCTAAGCCAGATTTGAACTTTGGACCTTTTGTTCCTTCTAGTTCACATATCACTGATTCGATGTTGTGTCATTGGCGCCATCTTCATGTCTGTTTGCCCATGATCATGCGCGGGCGCGTTGTGTGTGTTGTGTGTGTGTGTGTATGTGTGCGTGCGTGCAAGCGTCTGTTGCGTATGTGGATACGCATGTTGTGTGTATGTGTGTGCGTGTGAGAGAGAGAGAGAGAAGAGAGAAAGAGTGAGTGAGAAGAGAGAGAGGGTTGTGTGTGTGTGTGTATGTGTGTGTGTGTGTGTGTGTGTGTGGGTGTGTGCTGTGTCTGTTGATTGGGTGTTTGTAGGCGTTATGATTGTAGCAGGATGTTTTGTATGTGTGTGTGTGTGTGTGTGTGTGTGTGTGTGTGGCGCGGCGTGTTGTTGTATGTATGCGTATGTGCACGATGTGCACATGTGCACCTGCACATGCACACACACAAAGAAAAAATATAGAGACAGAGTGAGAGCAAAAGACAGATAGAGCACGAGAGAGAGTGAGAGAGAGAAAGAGAGAGAGAATGACAATGACAATGACAATGGCAAATTCTTCTATTTCGAGGATAATCAATAAACACTCATTTCCTTTTTACATCCAGTACCCGTCCGTAGGGATACATCTCAATAATGAAACCAATACTCATACATTCACACAGTAAAAACAAAGAAACATTTTTAAAAAACAAACACGCAAAACAAAAAAACCCAAAGAAACAAAAAGCAAACACAACGACAAAAAATAATAAAAAATAAAGAAACAAACAAGAAAAAAAAATAAAGAAAAAAGCCAAAAGAGAAAGAAAGAGAAGCGAGAGAGGAAGAAGAGAGAGCGAAGAGAAGAGAGAGAGAGAGAGAGAGAGAGAGGGGGAAGAAAGAGAGAGCGAGAGAGAGAGAGAGAGAGAGAGCGACGAGGAGGAGGAGAGAGAGAGAGAGAGAGAGAGAGAGAGAGCGAGCGAGAGATCGAGAGAGAAACAGAGACAGAGAGAGAAAGGAGTACGCAAAAGTCAGAAACGGAGGCAGAGAGAAGCAGAAACTACACAGTCACTTTGAAAACGGAGAAGCTTTTAGTACACGACAGAACTGTAAATGTTCCTGACTGCTGGTAAGTGTACACGTTGAAAGTTCCCCACGCAGACACCAAAGCTGTTCAATGCTGCGACTCTGAGAGCCTCTCTACAGATTCAGGTAGCTGCAGGCCAGAAAGTACAAGCAAGTACCCCCTACCTGCGCGTATACCTACAAGCATTCATATACGGCGCGGAATCTCGAGTTCACGCACGCACACACGTACACACACACACACACACACACACTACTACACACACACCAGCCGCGCAGCGCACCGCACACACAACATCACACACGCGCGAGCGCGCACACACACGCACACACACACACACACACACACGCACACACGCACACACGCTCTCAAAATAACAGCAAGACCTCTTTTATCCTTACCAAGAGTAATCTGATACATTTCTGTAACTCTGGACTTTCAACTATAAAAAGCATCCACAATTTTTGTTTTATTAGTTTATGAACCAAACAATCATTTATGTATTTTGATGTATTTCGTAACAACTGCATAGAGACGCAAAAGTCCATTTTCAGCTGTTCAGCTTTCCGTTTTCTGTACAAAAGTTTATTGCATAATATACATCATCGACCGCTCAGACAGCAAGTCATAGTTGTCTGTCAAATGAGAGAAAATACGTTGCACTGTGGTTAAGCGCCTGACAAGTCAGGCCCAGTGCATCCAACTTCGGCATGGGCAAAAATGTTATCCTGTAAGTATTTTTGAAATAAAGGCAGGAGAATGGACGAACAAGGGAAAAGCAGACAAGGAGAAGGTGACCGGAAAGTAAGAAACAAGGCAGAAAGAAAGAGAGGGATAGACAAGAGAGAAATCCTAGCACAGAATTTCCAGGAGCTAGGGATGCTTTTTATACTGACAGGCCCCGGGATCCCCACGAGGGAGTTCAGTTTTGTTTAAAAAAATACGCATGGTATAATATCTCAATAAGGGGATAAGAGTGAACATCAGTACAGACTCCACTCCACAGAAATTGCTTCGGATGAGACTACAAACCGATCTAGGTCATGCAGAGCATCTTCAGCACATCTACTCGGCTTTTTGAAAGAGAAGGCCACTGTGCGCCAGTGGAAATGGTTGACCACATTTACAAATCCACACTGGCATCGTGTCTAGAGATCATCATTGAAATCAGTACGCGGTCACTTTAATCATGGTTAAACGGTTTCATAGGCAAAATCGTACCATTGGTAAACCTTGGAGCTCTACTTGAGGAACGAAAACAGAACCACTAACGGCATGATCCTGTATGCTTTACTTATGGGTTGGGTTGGGTTTTTTGCAAATCATCGTCGAGTTCTCTGAATTATGGGATCTTCACGTGCACACTTGTCATCTGTGTGCACACACTGACAGAATGCAAGGCCCTGATAAGCCGACACAGACGTTGATCTGCCAGACAGTAAACCTCATAAACATGGTCACACTTTATCCACTAGACGACAGTGAGAGTGCCAGCCGGATGGTACAACTCGTAAAAAACTTATTCACACTTTATCCACGAGTTGATGGTCAGATAAAACCCGCCACCCTTGAGTTCTGAGCCATCATGATTCTTCTACAGGCGTTCTTGTGCCTGGATAACTTAGACACTGCATTGACTCACCGATCTTTCCCCTGAGAGGGGTATCAGGGGACCTGTAAGTATAAACAGCATCCCCCACCTTCTGGAAATTCTGAGCTAGGAACTCCCTCTTTTCTATCCTTCTTTTGTTCCCTTGATTTTGGTTTTGCAAGATATAGCGCTATATAAATTTCATTTTTTATCATTTTTATTATTATCATTATTATCTCCTTCTTGCATGTTGTCTGCTTTCTTGGTACATTCTCTTCCCTTTCTTTTTTTTTTTTTAGCCCAGAAACTCTTGAAATATAACCGTTTTTTGTCCAACCCACTCCTATAACAAACAATTGCTGCTGTCTGAGCGTTCAACGACGACGAAGAAGAAGACACACATCAATATGCTACTTAATGCGACCATCATTATTTTATATCATTGTGAGGTTTCATTTCTCTTTGTATAAAGTCTAGACTGGGGGGCGGAATGCCTAAGTGGTTAGAGCACCGACCTCGCAATCTCAAAGCTCGAGTTCGTACTGCCGTGAAATTGTTCGTGTGAGAGAGGGATTTTCTGTCTGGATTATTGTACAAGTGCTGTAAGCTCTTTGAATAAAACCATCACAAATGTTCCTTATGCAAACGTACACAGAATATTTCAATATGTTACGCATATGTTAAATAGTATCTGGGGAGAGCGGAGACTAGTGGTTAGAGCGTTCCACTCGCAATTCGGTGGCTCGGGTTCGAGTCCAGGTTCAAGCCACCTCTAAGACGTAACGTTTAATGGCATTATTCCCCTAGAATTAACACCAGTACTGACTCCACTCCCCATAAAGTCATTTTGATTACACCATAAACCAAGGTCCCGTGTACGAATGAACGCAGAATATCTTGCGCATAGGTTAAAACTCGATCTGCCTTTCCGAAGAGTATGCTATTTGTATCGGTAAGAATGAAGCAAAAATATTTTAAACACACACACACAACAAAAATACATACATACTGGTGTCGTGTTAAGATTTTAACCCGGAATTTGAATGCGGCTACCTTCATGATGGGAAAGAATGGTTCCACCGCATACGCAATAATAATCTTACCATTGGTGAACCTTGGAGTTGTAGCGAGGGAACAAACAGATATCCTGTCGTTCTCTTGTAAAAGACTGAACCGGGGGCAACTGCCACTGGCATGGACGGCAAGAACATAGTCAACATGCACACTCTTCTCTCAAGAAAGGAGGGCTTCTGATAGGTTCCTTTCGCCCCTAGATACACTGACTACGTGACCCTTTTCAGCACCACACCTCGATAAAAGATAGAGAAGAGAGGTAGCTGGACTACCAGGATTTCCTTTAACGACAGCCGCAAAAGAAAATCACACCAAACTGATGCTTTTTGGGGTGTGTTACTTGGTCCATTCACATCTTTCATGCCACCTTGCACAAACTGAAAGTCTACGTCGCAGAAATTGTTCGTCTCCCTGCTGTGTGTGAATCCTGGCACTTTTAGCAGCTTATGGGGGGAAACCTTTCAATCACTTTGTCTGTCTGGCGCAACGATTATTTTGTTGGCACTTGCGTCGTTTGTCAAAACTTTTCAAACGCTTTCCGTCAGTGGCTAGTTTGGCTGTAGAGGTTACGGCGCAGTAAAAGCAAAAAGTGCGAGTAGTGGATGGGTCTGGTTTTATGATCCAAAAAGAGCGTGGGTTTTTTTTTGTAAAAAGAATATTTCTCTGTTAGATCTGGCGTTTAGTCTCCCTTTCTTTCTAATGGAACCGAAAACATATAGTATACGGTTTGTCTGACTCCAAAACGCTTATTACTGATGCAGGACATGAAACTGCAAAGTAACTGATGAAACTAAAAAGCACAAATTTACAAAATATAGTCGATCTGATGTTGTCTTAAACACACGCTCGCACGTACGCACATACACACACAGATAAAATCCCGAATGTATGTCTAGGGCAACATCCGTAGCGACATATATAATCAGACATTTTTATACACACACACACACCACACACACACACACACACACACACACACACACACACAGAGAGAGAGAGAGAGAGAGAGAGAGAGAGAGAGAGAGAGAGAGAGAGAGAGAGAGAGAGAGAGAGAGAGAGAGAGAGAGACGCCCCAAATCGTGTATAGAGAAATACCCGTAGCGACATAGATAATCAGACACTTTGAAATCATCAACTTTTAGTCCACACATTGTGGTAAGCTTAAGTGAGTGCGCAACTATTGTCCTTCCATGTACTATCAAACACACAAAATGTCTCGACATATGTCCGTCTGTGGAGAGAGACAGAAAGAGGCTATCTGAACATCTTTAGAACATTTAAGAGGAATCAGCTTAGAACACAATCTTTCCTGTTTTAAAATACCTTTACTAGCAGTTCTATTTTGGACGAAAGAAGAGCAGGATTTTAGGTGTAGTTCTCAGACACAACACAGAAGGAGCATTCTGTTCAGGAAAAGATCTTTTACTTGTTTGTTTGGTTTTGGATTTTTTGTTGGTCATTTTGGAGTTGAGCTACCTGCTACTTTAATCGATTATGATTCACTTACCAATGGTGATATTTTACACTCTTTCAGTACTAAATCTCAGCCTGTTTCGCAAAGTTTACGAATATCAATGACAATACGTAAAGCAAAGGAAAACACGTGGTACATTCGGAGATATTTTCTTAAAATTGCTTTCAAATGAAAAGCGCGTGTTTTTGTTTTTCCTCTTTGACTTACACTGTTTAGTCTTCGTGATATCCAGGCACACAAAGATAAAGAAGTGTCATGAAGTATATAATATTTTTTTAATCGAACACTGAATAAGGAATTACAAGTTAAAGTACTCTAACAACATTTTTGTGATAAAAAGTACAGTGTATATTAATTTTCTTTGCAAATAAACCGATGTTTTCATACACTGATATAGCAAACGCAAGTGGATTGTAACCACATTCTGTTATATAAAAATACTGTACATATTTCTTTGTCAGCAAACCAACGTACTCACATACTGATATAGCACATGCAAGTGAAAGTACTCTAACAACAATCTTTGTTTAAAGAAAAGACACAATGCATATTTCTCTGTCAGTAAACCAATGTACTTATACACCAATATAACAAATGGAAGCGAAAGTACTCTATCAACATTTCTATGATAGAAAATACACAGTGTATATTAGTTTTCTTAGTCATTTAACAGCTGTCTTCATACTCTGATGTAGCCAACGCAAGTAAATTGTAACAATACTCAGTGCTAGAAAATACACAGGGTATTGTAATTGCCCTACATGGGATGATTAAGGTGTTTTTGACTTTGACTTGACTTGACTTGGGTCTGCTTCTTTGTCAGGAAACCGCTGATCTCGTAAAGTGAATAAACAAATGCAAGTGAAAGTAATGTATCAGCATTCTGTGATGGAAAATACACAGTGCTTTAATGTTTGCATGTAAACCTGTTATTTTTCCAGGTGTAGACCCGCTTGTCAAATGACTATGTTCTCTTGAAAGACAAAATAAAGTTATCCACAAATTTAAAAAAATCAGTACAAAACGAGCGTTCGGGATTTGTTTGTTTGTTTGTTGTTGCAGCTGTTTTGGGGAGGGTCACCAGTTCTTTTTCCTCTGACTCGGTGATGTATTATTTATGAGTCTAGCAACCTTTATCTTGTAGCGAAAAAACCACCCATACAAATAATGGTTTCTTATGTGGATTTTCATGACTTTTCCTTCTTGTCTCCTCTTCAAATATGACCTTTAGACGTTACTGCCTCCGGGAGCTATATCCAGTATGTTGTGATATATGTTTTCAGATTTCGTTTCGGTATTTCCAAAGAACTGCCATCATTTGTAAGACGTCAGACAAAATTTCTTGTTTGAACACTCAGACAGCAGCCACCATTGTCTGTATATATATAAGCGAAAATGCGTTGCGCTGCCGTTGAGCGCCTGACATGCCAAGCCTAGCGTATCCGACTTCAGCGGGGTAGAGAATTGTTATGTTTTAAGTCTTTTTAGAAGAAAAACAACAATAGGTAAATGAACCAAGAATGCAGAAAACAGACAAAAAGGTGACAGGGAGAAAAGGAGCAAAGCAGAAAAAAGGGTGAGTTAGAAAAGAGGGAATTCCTAGCACAGAATGTCCAGAAGGTGGGGATTCTGTTTATATGTACAGGCCCTTCAAATTCCCACCGGGGATGGGGAGGGGAGACATAGACATAGGAGGGGATCAGTGAATATGTGTTAATTCTCATGACCT
Source organism: Rapana venosa (assembly GCA_028751875.1). NCBI lineage: Eukaryota > Metazoa > Mollusca > Gastropoda > Neogastropoda > Muricidae > Rapana > Rapana venosa. Next base: position 44,345,565 of record CM054152.1, read on the forward strand.
ATTCCGGTAGAGAAGCTTGAACTGTAATCCGAATTAAACGAAAATCTACAACTCATTTCCTCTTTACAAATTTGTGCATGCGCATGACAAACATATCAACAGGCATTCATTTTATCATGGATAGATTTTGCTCATCCATGCATATTGTGCAAAACGTAGATGCATCACATGTATATACTACACTACTATCCATTTTTTGTTATTTCCTGGTGCACACGCAGAGGAGCGCAGGGAGTGGAGGAAGCTGGTTGCAAAATCTTCATCGGTGCCACCACGGTCCATGACACTACGGGATAGGTGAAAGGTGAAAAGGTGAAACGTTTTCTGGAAATCCGTGAGCCGATTCCTACAGAACAAAAAACTGTTCACGAATTTTTTTTTCCAAAAGTCATCCTAAGCCAATTTATTCACTATGAGCTTTGACGGGTGAACGGGAGAAAAAGTGCTGACTGATTTTGTCAACATGTTTTGTTATGGATATTTTTGGTTTTTATGTAAGCTTATTTATTATGCTGGTGATATATGTGTGGACCATGCTGATGAGGAATGTATCAGACGTGTTAGTTATCAATCATTGTGTTATGATTTCACTTTGTTGCTCTTTATCAGTAGTGGTGTGCGTGCGTGCATGTGTGTATGATTGTGTGATTCTCTGTGTGTGTGCGCGCGCACGCGCGCGCGCGCGCGCGCGTGTGTGTGTGTGTGTGTGTGTTCGTTCGTTCGTTCGTTCATTCGTTCGTTCGTTCGCTCGTTCTTGCATTTAACCTCGTTCACTATAAGTGATATTAGACGGTTATGTGTGTATGTGTGTGTGTGCGCGCGCGTGTGTGTGCGCACAGGTGTATAAGTGCGCACGCGTGTGCGTTCGTGCGTGTGTGTATTTTTAAAAATTCTTTTATATCGAGGATAATGGAATAAGCACTTATGTGCTTTTTTACATCCAGTCCTTGTGTGTATATGGTTTTGTAAATTCTGTCATCTGTTCCCACTGGCACACAATGTCCTACTCTTACGAAAATCGGAACAGGATTTAATGTGTGTGTGTGTGTATGTGTCCCCATGTGTGTGTTTTCATGTGGAAAGAAAACTGAGCAAGAAGATACTGTTGTCTCTTTATCAGTTTTCAGAGGTTTTTTCTGCTATAAAAGCAGTTTCTCCTGTGTATCGACTGTTCCTTTCACACTTGCCTACATAGCCCAACAATATAGCTGGATTTTTAATACCCTTGTACTTAACTTTTAATAGCAAGGTCACCGGCTAAACAATTCGTATCATTGTGTCTCTACCTAACAGTCACATAGAATACCGTATGTTTAAAACATTCATACGGGACTGTTAACTTTGCATGCCTGTATTTGTATAGTTGGGACGGGGAAAGCTCAGTGGTCAGAGCACTCGTTTTCCCCAAGCTTAAGGTCAAGCAGTATTGCACCGAACCTGGTTTCCAAGTGAACGGGCGACCGTTTGTGCGCCAGAACTTTAGTACAGTTCACACAGGTGTAAAATTTGAACGGGTACCTGCCCTCTATAGGGGCAGGAAAGTGTAAAGCAGCAAGGGAGAGGGAGAAGAAATGGACGCCGCCCTCAATAGTTATATTGACCCCATAGAGAAGCTGAGGTGTTGTGACACCCCGCTCCCCATTGACCGCAAAGGTTATGGGAACACCTTCACCATAAGCTTCATGTAAAGAGAGTGAGAGTGAAAGGCAGTGGTAGATTTGCATAGGAAATGACCTTGGAGATAACACCACCACCACACCTCTCCCCCCATAAAAACACACATACACAAGGGAGACTGAATGTGAGACAGCACATGGGTGCTATTCTATTATCCTCGACATAAAAGGATAATACAAAAGGCAGAAAGAAAGAACACACACACACACACACACAGCTTATTCAATGTACCATCTGGAAATAAAAGTTTGACTTTGACTTTGACTTTCACACACACACACACACACACACACACACACACACACACACACACACACACACACACACACACTTCCTTTACTATATACTAAAGACTTGAGCTTAAGTTATACTGTCTTGATTTGCTTTATCACGTTTTGTCATTCTGGATTTTTTAAAACTCCATAGATTTTGTCTTCAACATGTGTGAACATTGTATTTTGATTGCTTTTATACGTCAATTTTCTTGTTTTTCTTTTTGTGTGTGTGTGTGAGGGCAGGATGAAAACAAGTTGTATAAACTTAATCTTTTACCCTTAAAATAGATCATTTTGACTTGACTTGACTTGACTTGATTTGACTTCCTTTGATACACTAAGTCCCCGTCGAGGTTTGAACTAGTTGCCCCCATGACTTGAGAATTGCTAGGACTAAAGGTCAAATGCACTATCCATGCCAATGCCGCATAGAAAACCGTTCACTGAAATGTTGTTGAAAAGGAAATCCGTTTTTAGGTCACATGTTCGATAGGAAAGAAAAAGATTGAATTAAAAGCAGAGGCACTAAACCTATAACTAAAAAAGACACAGAGAGAGAGAAAGAGAGAGAGAGAGGAGAGAGCGAGAGAGAGAGAGGGAGGGAGAGAGAGAGAAAAAAAGAAGAGAGAGAAGGGCTATGGAAGAGAGAGAGAGAGAGAGAGAGAGAGAGAAGAGAGAGAGAGAGAGAGAGAACAGAGAGAGAGAGAGAAAGAGAGACAGACACAGACAGACAGACAGAGTCAGGGACATACAGGGAAAGATAAAAGAAAATCAGTAGAGAGGTAGAAGAGAGAGTGTGAGTGAGATAGATATAAAAATAGCGAGAGAGGGGAGAGAGAGAGAGAGAGAGAGAGAGAGAGAGGGAGAGGAGGGAGAGAGAGAGAGAGAGAGAGAGAGAAGAGAGAGAGAGAGAGAAAGAGACGCACACACAAAGAGTCAAGCAGATATAAATACATACATACGGACAGACAAATAGAGAGAGAAGGAGAAAGAGAGGGAGTGAGAGAGAGAGATACGCACACACACAGAGTCAAGCATACATACATACATATATACATACATACATACACACACATACACACACACACACACACACACACACACGCGGAGGCAGAGAAGACAGAAGAGAAGGACAAACCAGGGCGACACGAATATTTCTCTCTAGAATAAAGGACAAAAGCAGGCAGACAGCTGAGGAGACAGAGTGTGACCTTTTAACCTTAGCAACCACGCACAAGCAAGATTTTCCCTGACTCTGTCAAAAACACTCATCTTTTTCCTCTTAAAAAGGACTGAGAGACAGACTAGGCAGACAACATTCTAGACATTCAATCACACATACACATACACGAGAGAGAGAGAGAGAGAGAGAGAGAGAGAGAGAGAGAGAGAGAGAGAGAGAGAGAGGAGAGAGAGAGAAGAGAGAGAGAGAGAGAGAGAGAGAGAGATTTTTTTGTATTCTTTTATATCGAGGATAATGTAATAAGCACTTACGTGCTTATTTACACCTAGTCCCCGTGTGTATGCGGTTTTGCAAATTCTGTCATCTGTTCCCACCGGCACACAACGGCCTACTCTTACGAAAAGCAGAACAGGATTTAATGTGTGCGCAAGATGTTATGCGTGCGTTCGCACACGGGGCCTCGGTTTATAGTCTCATCCGAATGACTTTTTGGGGAAAGTGGAGTCAGCACTGATGTTAACTCCAGGGGAAAATATCCCCCTCGAACGGGAATCGAACCCGGGTCGTCAGATTGCGAGCGCAATGTTCTGACCACTAGGCGATCCCGTCCCCCAACAGATAGATAGATAAATAGATAAATAGATGGATAGAAATATATATAGATAGAGAAGAAGAAGAAGAAGAGAGAGAGAGAGAGAGAGAGAGAGAGAGAGAGAGGAGAGAGAGAAGACAGACAGACAGACAGACAGACAGACAGACAGACAGACAGACAGACAGAGATAGAGAGGAGAAAAGTGAGCCAAGCCATGCGGGACACGAGTTTTTGTCTCGAGAATACAGGATAGCTCGGTGGACAGAGAGTGACCTTTTCAACTAAACAACCACACACATATGGGGTCGGGATAGCTCAGTGGTCGGAGCACTCGCTTTCCCCCAGTCAAGGTTAAGCAGCGTCGAGCGTGGTTACCGGTTGGATGGGTGACCTTCAGTACAGCCTTGCCTTGGCTTCAGTACAGTCCCCAAGTTCACCCAGCTGTAAATGGGTACCTGCCTGCCCTCTTTAGGATCAGGGAAGGTAAAGCAGCGAGGGAGAGGAGATGGGCGCCGCCCTCAATATGCTGGTCCCTAGTGAAGTGAGGTCTCTGACCTTACAGGATACGGGACACCTTTACTTGTTTTTAACCACACACAACCAAGGTTTTCACCTGACTTTGTTTTGATCTCTTTCTACTTAAGAAGAAGGACTGAGAGACAGAGAGACAGAAAGCATTCTAGACATTCAATCAAACTTTCAACACACACACACAGATGATCTCTCTCTCATACACACAAACACACACACACACACAACAACACACACAGCTGCTCACGTGTGCATATACACAGGGTGCTTATTCCATTATTCTCGAAATAAAAGACTAACGGGCAGAAAGAAAGAAAACATTCACACACACATACACACACACACACACAAGTCATACACACACATACACAATCACCCTACACATACATATACACACGGAGACACGCGCGTATGTACACGTGACAGCAATCATGTATGTATTCACACACACACAAACACGCACGCACACAGCACGCACGCACACACAAACACGCACACACACACAACACACACACGCGCGCACACACCACAAACACGCACACAACAAACACACAAGCGCGCGCAGGCACGCACGCATACAGACACATACACGCACACACGCATCCTTATTATCTCAAAGTCTACCCGGATGGGTCCATTCTAAATACTAATGAGGCACGTGCGGCTTTCACGATTCAATCATTAAAAGTCGACAGATTTTCAGTCTGAGACAGAAATCTATATTTACAGCTGAGCTAGCTGCTATACTGCTGGCAGTGCACTATGTACATGACTTCCCTTAAAAGTTTTGTTTTAAACACACACGTGTGTGTGTGTGTGTGTGTGTGTGTGTGTGTGTGTGTGTGTGTGTGTGTGTTGTGTGTGTGTGTTTTGATTCAAAATCGGTTTTACATGTCTTAAAAGAATTTTCATCTTAAATTGAGAAACATATCTCTCATTGGAATCAGGTATCTGGTGCATGTTCTGATTCTGTGGTAGTATTGCATTTTCTGTGGAGATCCTTCACGCAGTGGATTCAGTCTATTTTAAGAAAAACAATGACCCGACTTGCAAAATAACTGACAGAACTAGGTATAGAAATTACTCTTGTGAAACAAATATTTAATTATCTCCCCGTAAAGGATAAGCCCACAGTTTGCTACAATATGCTTAACGGAAACACTTAATACAAATTAAAATAATCAGCAAACAATCAGAAACAATCACACTCTCAAAAATGACACACGCGACAAAGTAAACTTCTTCTTCTTCGACGTCGAACGCTCAGACAGCAACTATTGTTGCATGTTGTATGAGCGAAAATGCTGTGCGCTGCCGTTAAGCGCCTGAAAAGTCAGGCCCAGCACATCCGACTTCGGCAGTGGGAAAGACAAATATTTTTAAAGTCTTTCTGAGAAAAAAAAAGGCAAGAGAATAAACCAAGAAGGCAGATAATAAACAAGGAGGGAACAGGAAGAAAACAAAAACAAGGCAGAAGCAAAGAGTGGGATAGAAAAGAGGGAATTCCTAGCAGAGAAATCCCAGAAGGCGGGGATACTGTTTACATTGGCAGGCGCCTAAGAGCTCCAAGATGGAGACAAAGCAAACAAAGTCTAGACAATCCCAAAGTTTACACACACACGCACAATATTACAAGAACACGCATACACACACATTACAAAAACACACATACACACCACACATACACCACACAATATTACGAACACACACATACAACACACACACACACACATAAACACACACACACACACACACACACACACACACACACACAAATACTCTCTCTCTCACACACACAATATTACGAACACACACATACAAACCACACAAACAACACACACACACACACAAAATTCTCTCTTATACACACACAATATTACGAACACACACATACAACACACACACACACACACACACACACACACACACACACACAAATACTCTCTTTCTCTCACACACACACTCACACAAATACTTTCCCTCACTCACAAACCTAGTTTGATGTTTAAAGTTGGATTATTTCTTACTAAATGTTTAGATATCAGAAGTAAGGATGTTCACCTTACATGAAAGTATATGATTAACTGTTGTTCCTATGGGCCATATGGCCTGCAAAAACTGAATTAAAATTATTGTTATTGTTATTGTTATTGAACACACACATACACACCACACATACAACACACGCACACACACCCACACACACACATACAACACACACACACACACACACACACAAATACACAAATACTCTCTCTCTCATAACACACACACACCACACACACACACATCACACACACACAAATACTCCCTCACACACACACACACATACACACACACACACACACACACACACACACACCACAACACACCACTACACACACACACAGAGAAGGACAACATCAAACGGACCAACCACCTACCGGCAGAATGGCCCTCAGAAGGCAGGAAGCTGACCAGCCGCCCATCCCGGATGGTCTTGCTGGCGATGGCGTCCTGGATAAAGTCGATGCTCTGCTCCAGGGCGATGGCCGAGTACCAGCAGGAGTCCCTGATGTCCCAGCCCAGCTGGATGTGCGGCAGGATGCTGCTGTCCCTGTTGATCTCATCCACCGTGCGCTGGAAAGCCTCGATCCTCTGGATGCCGTAGTACTCCCGGATGGCCCCGCACACGCGGGAGTAGGCCGTCTGGATGGGCGGGTGGTGGTGCACCGGGAACAGCGCCCCGATGATGATGTCGCCTTCCTGCCGCGCCATGCGTCGCCTGGCGGAGTAGGCGGAGGCGAGGTGAGGCGGGCTGGGGGTGGAATAGCCGCCGCCCGAAGATTTGGAGGACAGCGGGGACGCCCTCTGCGTCCTGGACCGTCCTTTGTCCCGGTGCGGTCTTTCCTCGGGGTCGGCTTCGTCCTCTCTCCGATGACGAGCGCTGAGCGGCGAGGAGGTGGGTTGGGGGGGCGACGCGTGGGGAAAGCTAGCGCGCCCGCTCCAGAACTGGTCGTTGTAAGGGTTCAAGCCCACACCAAGCTCGTCCGATTTGTCGCTTTCGTAGGCGTTGAAGGCATTCACACTCGTAGACGAAGAAGTCAAAGCAACGGCGAGCACTAGTGCTAGAATCACTACGAACATGGTTGAAGGCTGGAATCCGAACACCGCGGATTCTGATCGCATTGTGTACACACGATAGATACGTGAACTGGGAAACCAAATACAGCAGCAGCAAAACTCAAACAAAAAATGTAGATTAACAAATAATGACTAAACAGATCCCCACAAAACTATCAGAACATACAGACCCAGAATAAAATCATCCGTGTTGCTGCCAGAAAGGAATCTCAGACACATATAACTTCATGTTTCTCGAGTAATCCTCCAAGTCTTCCGCCAACTCCGTGACCACGAATGCAGCTGTCTTTTGCCGTTCGTTCTCCGCCCGCCGCTGTAATTTCTCGCCCAGGTTACCCTGTAAACAGAAGCGTTCCACATTAATTCTTGTTCCCGGGGTTGGTTGAAAGCAGAGGATAAAGAAGATCGTTTTACCGGACGCGCGTTACTTTCCTGTTCAAAATATACAAAACTAGCTGTGGGGAATTGTTTGGTTGGGGAAGTCGTCAGGCAAGTACGGACAGAAACCAGTGGATACAAGTGAGTAGTCTGTAGGAATGTTGAAATAGGGGGGCAGGCACTGAAACAAAGACAGAACTAGAGAGAGAAGAGAGAGAGAGAGAGAGAGAGAGAGAGAGAGAGAGAGAGAGAGAGAGAGGAGAGAGAGAGAAGACGAAGACAGACAGACAGACAAGACAGACAGACAGACAGAACAACAGAACAGGGACAGACTGACAGACAAAGACAGAACAATACAGAAACAAGAGACAGGAGACAGAGATGAGAGACAGACAGACAGAGACAGACATACAGAAACAGAAACAAAGAGACAGATCGACAGAGAGAGAGAGAGAGGTACGAGACAGACAAATACAAAACAGAACAAAGAGACAGGAGGAAAGAGAGATAGAGAGACAGACAGAGACAGCATACAGAACAGAACAAAGAGACAGATAGACAGACCGACAGAGAGAGGGGGGGAGTAGAGACAGCAGGCAGACACACAGACAAGACAGACATATACAAAAGCAGAACAAAGAGACAGGAGGACAGAGAGATAGAGAGACAGACAAACAGAGACAGACATACAGAAACAGAACCAAAGAGACAGATGGACAAACCGACAGAGATTGAGAGGGGGAGGGACAGACAGACAGACAGAGACAGACAGACAGACGAAGACAGACAGATACAGAACCAGAAACAAAGATACAGGAGGACAGAGAGATAGAGAGACAGACAGACACAGACAGACATACAGAAACAGAACCAAAGAGACAGATAGACAGACCGAGAGAGAGACAGACAGACAGACAGACAGACAGTCAGAGACAAACATAGACAAAGACAGAGACAGACAGACAGACAGAGACAAAGAGACAGAGAGATCGAAGTTTACACAACGGGACAGCAAGATGCTCTGTTGGCTTAAAGGAAAAATGTCCGTTACCCCCCCAAAAAAAAGAAAGACGCTTGTTTGAAAATAGGTCTCCTGTTCCTTGAGCCGTCCATAAGACTCAGCAGAGCAGCCCGAGCTAATGGACTGATGAACTAGGTAAGGCCAGACTTAATTGGAACAAAAGTTGATCTACTGGAAGACTCCCGAAAGACTTGTTAAAACTTCAGTACTTCGTTTACAAGTGCATATACATCTTCCGCCAGTGGCTTTTTTTTTTCCTCGGCAGTTTAAGCAAACTGCTGAAAATTCCACTTCAAAAGAAAAAAACACACCCATCCTCGTTATATTATTGATGAAACCGGTAGCGGTGATCGGTTAATTCCCGTCATTATTATCTAAACGATTATCCAATTTAAACGTTTAAGAAAAGAGCTAAAACGCAGACGAGTTCGATGACATCACTGCGGGTATTTTTTTCCCCCAGTAAAGGCCGTTAAGTCTGCCAGACATTTTTCATGAGTTTCGGCCCTTGAATGGGTTCTTCTCAGAAATTGCAGTAGTGATTTTTGGAGGTTGTTTTGTTTGGTGTGTTTTTTAATCAGTCTTTGGTACATTACTGGAAGACGCGAAATTCGTTATTAATTGTTCTCATTCTCGGTGATAAAATAAGATCGTGTAGCTTTTGAACGATCTGTTTTTGTCCAGATGTTATGATTGGATCGATGAAAATAGTATGAAGAGATGAAAAGCAAGAAAGTTGAATACAAGTTTCACACACACAAACACACACACACACACACACACACACACACACACACACACACACACACACACACACTCTCTCTCTCTCTCTCTCTCTCTCTCACACACACACACACACACACACGACACACACACACACACACACACACACACACACACACACACACACACACACACACACACAGGGGACGGGATAGCCTTGTGGTTAGAAACTGCGCTGGTAATCTGATGACCCGGGTTCGATTCCCGCTCAAGGGGATATTTTCCCCTGGAGTTAACTTCAGTACCGACTCGACTCTCCCCAAAAGTCTCTCGGATGAGACTATAAACCGAGACCCCGTGTGCGAACGCACGCAGAACAACTTGCGCACATGTTAAATCCTGTTCCACTTTTCGTAAGAGTAGGCCATTGTGTGCCGGTGGGAACAGATGACAAAATTTACAAAACCGCATACACACGGGGACTGAATGAAGAAAAGCAAATAAGTGCTTATTCCATTATTTTCGATATAAAAGAATCAAATTAAATAAATAAACACACACATACATATACACACAAGCAGTGAAACTTTGTTAACTCACACAAAGATTGCACACAGTTCTTCTGATTCCAACTGGCTATCTACATTTAATTACACAAAGATTAAACGCAGAGTTAAATTTCGATTCCAGTGGGTATCAACATTGTTTAATATCACTACGAGGTATGATAGGTGCAAAAGTGAGGCCTTTTTTGCTGGAAAAAAATATTACTACTGGGGCAAAAGTAGAAAAAGCAATTTATGTCAACGTCTGCTTGGTTTATTGATTAAAAAACAACAACTCTGCCGACACAAGCCTTCAAACCACAGGAAGGCTGACAACGTTGAGGCTAACAAAGCATCAAAAATACCCCCGCCTCCCTCCAACAAGCAATAAGTAAACAAAATCACAAACACAAAGCAAACACCAACAAAGACAGCGGTTTTAAAATAGGTCTAAGAAATCTGCCTGCAGAACAATTTGCCCCACTCTCTAACCAAACAGAAGGAATGAATGAAAAAGAACACCCCCCCCCCCCTCCAACAAAAACAACAAAGACCGGTTTTAAAATAGGATCTAAGTAAGATGTCTACAGAACAAATTAAGGCCGAGTATAATCATAATAATAATAATAATATTAATAATAATAATAATGTTGATAATAATAATGTTGATAAAAATAATAATGATAATAATAATGATAATGATAATAATAATAATAATAATAATAATAATAATAATAATAATACATGGAAGTAATATAGAAAATCCTGCAAAAAAAACAACAACAACATATCAAAGCGCTTTCATTCACCCTACTCATTCACATGCAGCCAGTTACAATTAATAGTTGGTCATTTTGCAAATCAAAATGTATACATACACGCTCGCACGCACGCACGCACACACACACGCACTCACACACACACAATAAAGGTTGTACACTCCAGCAGTATGATGGGGTTTGGGCGGTTGAGGGCAGGGACAAAAATAAAATGGAACAAGAGGGGAGAATCTTAGGTTTGAAAGAACTGTGTCTTGAGGCTAACAAAGTATTACAAACATCCCCCCTGCCCTTTCCAAGAAAAATAAAACAAAATCACAAAATACAAACAAAACCACAACAAACACAGCGGTTTTAAAATTAAGGGTCTGAGAAATCTGCAGATTAAGTTGCACTACTCTCTAACCAAAAAAGAAGGAAATCGTGAAAAAACCCCTAAAAAAACCAACCCAATCAACAAGAAAGACAGCGGTTTTAAAAGTCTATAAAACCTGTCTGCATATCCATTTCAGCGACTCTGTCTGTGTATGAGAAAGACTCTATCTATCTATCTATCTATCTATCTATCTATCTATCTATCTATCTATCTATCTATCTATCTATATACCACTTTTAAGTCACGGCAGATTTCTCTGCGTGAAATTCAGGCTGCTCTCCCCGAGGAGAGCGCGTCGCACCAAGAGAAGCGCCACCCTTTTTTTTTTCGTCTGCAACTATGTTTCCCTCAGAGTGACTATTTTTTTTACATATTCTTGTTTCCAGGGACAACTCTTCTCTTGTTACCGTGGGTTCTTTTACGTGCGCTGAATAAGTATATGTAACACACGGGACCTCGGTTTATCGTCTCATAGGAAAGACTATCACCCAAATGACCTCTCATGGTCTAATGGCTCGGGAAGGGGGGGGGGGGGACGACTGGGGGGTTAGGGGGGATGTTTCTGGTCCAAACGAGATTTGAACCACCGCGCATTTCCCACCCGGACTTTTCCCTTTCTAGGCAGGCACGCTACCTCTAGACCACCGATCCACATATGACTAGCTGTATGCAAGAAACTCAGCGAAAAAACAACCCAATTGCAGCAACGTAACACGCCTGCTACACATCCTTAAACACACAAGTGTATACATCCTGATCAAGAACACTGCTGCTAGCTTCTTCCATGCCAAGAAATACATCAACGTTCCTCCGGAACAGTTTCGCCGTGATAAGCCGGCTGAGGAGGCAGGCGAGGGGAAAACCCATCGTTTCTTAAACAAAGGATCATACAAACAAAAAGACGGGGGACGGGATAGCCTGGTGGATAGAGTGATGTCTTCGTGGTCTTACTTAACCCGGGGTTTGAACCTCGTTCAAGAGGATTTGTCCGCAGTGCCGACTCCGCTCAACCCCAAAAAAGTCTTTCGGATGAGACTGTAAACCGAGGACGCGTGTGTGCGAACGCAAGCAGAACACCTTGCGCACACGTAACAACCCGTACTGCTTTTCGGAAGAGTAGCCCGTTGTGTGCCGTGGGAACAGATGAAAAAATTGACAAAACTGCATACACCCGGAGACTAGCTGAAAAAAGCACACGAGTGCTTATTCCATTATCCACGAAATAAAAGTATAAAGGAAGAAAGAAAGAGAGAAATATAAATTAAAAAAAATAAAGACAACAAAACCGGTTGAATCTTGCACCGAATCTCCGTTCTACACGGACGGATATACAGAGCTTGGCTCTGGAAATTCCCAGAATCGCGGATAACAAAGCTGGCTTCTGTTCGCCTAGGCCCGCCTGACGGGAGACAGATTACGAAAGAGGCCAGGCTTGTTGTGTGTGCTAAGTGTCATCTTCACGTCACAGTATTTGTGTATTGTGAAATCCGTGTTCGGTGGTCTAGAGGTAAACACGCAACTGCCTTGAAAGTGAAACGTCCGGGTGCGGTGGTTCGATCCCCCGTTTTGTGCCTAACTATTTTTCCTCCATCCACTAGACCGTGAGTGGTGGTCTGGGTGCTAGTCTTTCGGATGAGACGATAAACCGAGGTCCCGTGTGCAATACTCATTTAGTGCACGAAAAGAACCCACGGCAACATGATAGCTGTTCCTGGCAACATTTTGTAGAAATAAAAGCTACTCTGGTAGAAAACCAAATATATATGCACCGATTCTGATAGAAAGCCAAATATATCTGCAGACAGGAAAAGGACAAACAAAAATAACGAGTGGCGCTGCCCTTGTGGCGACGCGCTCTCCCCCCGCGGAGAGAGCAACTCAAATTTCACGCTAGTGAACTCTGCCGTGACTTAATTTAAAATGGTATATTATACAATAACACAAAACAAAGGTAGAAAGAGAAAAGACGAAGGGAGAAAGAAAGAGAAAAAAATACAGGAGAAAGATTTTTTTTAATAGGCCAACGAACATGAATGAATACGATAGAGGCTGGGTGGTCTGGAGAAAATGCACTAGTATCAAACGCGAGAGGTTGCAAGTTCAAACCCCGGGTGAACCCTGATTTTTTTTCTCTCCATCTACTAGACCATGAACAATGATCCGGATACGGGTCTTTCCGAGAAGACAATAAGCTCTCAAGTCACGTGTACAACTTGTAATTTAGCGCATGAAAAAGAACTTACGACAAACAGGAGAGCTTGCCCCTGAAATGAAAAACAACAAGAACACAAAGAAAATAACATCTCTACAAAGAACAGAGAGACACACATGTAGGCAGGATCTTTCTTGTTTTGCTATGTTTGATGGCACTGCACTTGTGGTAAGTACCACGCTTATCCCTCAGTAAGCAGCCCGAATTTCAAGCAAAACAAGTCCTCCGTGACTTGTAATAAACGATACAATGCAATACCATTCAATACAATAAAATACAATACAACATAATAATAATTACAATACAATACGATACAATACAGTAACATGCACTAAAATAGGATGCGATAATTCAATACAACACATTACAATGCAATACAATATAATACTATACAATTATAGTACAGTAGAAACAAACACACTACAGCACACTACAACACAAATACATGTACAACGAAATACTAGAGAGTAAATATAGTATGCCACAATAATTATGATGCGTAATATCTGGGATAAAAATGGAGAGACAGTCGTTAGATTTTAGTCACGGGGTATGTGGCTATGTGGGAACAAATGACAAAATTTACAAAACCGCATGCACACGGGGACTGGATGTAAAAAAAGTACATGAGTGCTTCTTTCATTATCCTCGATATATAAAAAAAAAGTCATCTGAGCGCTTTGATTTGTTGCTTTACAAGATTCAGCGCTATGTAAATTCCATACATTATTATTATTATTATTATTATTAATCCACAGAACATTTAGAGCATTATTATGCCATATATCTATAGATGGATCAGAGAGAGAGAGAGAGAGAGAGAGAGAGAGAGAGAGAGAGAGAGAGAGAGAGAGAGAAGAGAGAAGACAGACAGACAGACAGACAGACAGACAGACCTACAGACAGACAGAGAGACAGATATTTATTTATTTATTTATACCACTTCAAGTCACGAGATTTCTCTGCGTGAAATTCGGGCTGCTCTCCCCGGGGAGAGCACGTCGCCACAAGAGCAGCGCCACCCTTTTTTTTTTTTTTTTTTTCTTGGTCTGCAACTGTATTTCTTTCCCTATCAGAGTGGCTTTTTTCTAAGAATTTTGCCAGGGACAACTCTGTTGTTGCCGTGGGTTCTTTTTCGTGCGCTGCATAATTTTCTGTAACACACGGGACCTCGGTTTATCGTCTCATCCGAAAGACTAGCGCCCAGACCACCACTCATGGATGGGGGGAAAGTTTCGGGCCCAGACGGGATACGAACCACGCACACTTCCGACCCGGACTTTTCGCTTTCTAGACAGGCGCGTTACCTCTAGACCACCGATCCACATTAAACCTACAGACAGACAGAGAGACAGACAGAGAGGGGCAGACAGACAGGATTACAGAGAGAGGAGAGGGAGAGGGGGAGAGAGACAGGGAGAGGCAGGGAGAGAGAGGGAGAGAGACAGGGAGAGAGAAGGGAGAGAGACAGAAAGACACAGGCAGACAAACAAAGAGACAGATAGAGACAGATAGACAGGCATAGAAACAGACAGACAGAAAGAGTGACAAACAGAGAGACAGACAGATAAAGAGGGAGAAACAGACAAACAGACATGCAGACAGAGAGAGAGAAAGAGAGAGAGAAAGGAGACAGACAGACAGACAGACTGACTGACTGACTGACTGACTGACTGACTGACTGACTGACTGACTGACTGACTGACTGACAGACAGACAGAGAAGGAAGAGGAGGAAGACACAGATGAAGAACATCAAAATCTGCATCAGCGCTATAGGCAGTATCAGCTGCACCATGTATTTGTTTCTGAGAGTGTTTATATTTCAGGTCTGAACAGGAAACGAAGAACATATATAGAGCTACAAGGAAAAAGAAGAAAAAAGAAGAAGAAGAAGAAGAAGAAGAAGAAGAAGAAGAAGAAGAAGAAGGGAAGAGGAGGAGGAGGAGGAGGAGGAGGAGGAGGAGGAGGAGACAAATCAGAAGAAGAAGAAGCAGAAGAGATGATGATGATGATGATGATGATGATGATGACAAAGAACAAGAAGAACAAGGAGGAAGAGGAGAATGACAGACAGAGGCAGAGAGACAGAAACAAACAGACTGACGTACAGATAGACAGAGAGACAGACCGACAGAGAAGGAGGAGGAGGAATACAAAAAAGAAGAACGGCAACATCTGTACGAGCGCTACAGGCAGTGTCAGTTGCACCATGTATTTGTTTCTGATGAACAGAAAACGAAGACCACGAATAGCGCTACAAGGAGATAGAGGAAGCAGAAAGAAGAAGAAGAAGAAGAAGAAGAAGAAGATTTGCGAAGAAGAAGAAGAAGAGGAGGAGGAGGAAGGAGAAGGAGGAGGAGAAGGAGGAGGAGGAGTAGGAGAAGGAGAAATATAAGAAGAATTGCGAAGAAGAAGAATTGCAAAGAAGAAGAAGAATGACGAAGATGAAGAAGATTTGAGAAAAAGAATTGCGAAGAAATATAGCGAAGAAGAAGAATTGCGGAGAAGAAGAATTGCGAAGAAGAAGAAGAATTGCAAAGAAGAAAGGGAAGAATTGCGAAGAACTGCGAAGAAGAAGAAGAAGAAGAAGAAGAAGAAGATGAAGAACAAAAAGATGATGATGATGATGATGATGATGATGATGAGACCATGACGACGACGACGATGACGACGACGATGATGATGATGACGATGAATGATGATGATGATGACGATGGAGACAGCATAGTTGATGACAATGACGATGCTGACGATGACAACGACGACGACGACGAAAAAAACAACAACGGCAACAGCATTAACACCAAAAGCGACATAAACAACCGCTGCCACGTCCATATACGCTGACCGAAAAGAGAAAGAAACGGCAAACACAGAGCATAAAGAACAGATCCATCTCCCCACAAAACTGCAAAACGAAACATGCAAATACTGCATATAGAGACGTGTTTGAATCACTTCATTTGTCGTGTATACGAAACCAAGACTGTTAGTAGTATACAACTGTACAAAACCTGTCTTTTGCATAATGTTAGATACCCAACTCCCTTTCGAATTGCAGTTAACTTGACGTTTGTGTACACACACGCTTGTGTCTTATCTGGTACATTAAGGGTATCAGCACTTTACATTTTGAGAGGCAGTTAGGTGAAAGTTTGCTCGTGTTTTCACCATTTGGTTCTTTCTGAAGGGCGTTTTTGGAACGTTAAGTGTTATACACGTGTGCTCATTTTAGTGATGTGAGTGCATACATACGCAGAAATCCATATACGCGCGCGCACACATTCATGAGTGTGCGCGCACGCGTACACGCACACGCACGTACACAAATACATAATTATGCACACACGCTTCCCACTATCACACACAGACACACACACACACACACACTCTCGCGCAGGCACACATACACACACTCACACACAATACACACACATACACGCACACATGCAAGCACACAGATGCAGAGTGCAAGTGTGCAAACATACACACACTTTACCACTCTCTCTCTCCCCTAATTACGCAAATTTCGGCTCTTTCTTCTTTCTCTCTTTCTCTCATTCATCTTCTTTCTCTTCTTTCTTCTTTTTCTTCTCTCTTCTTCTTTCTCCTTCTTCTTTCTTCTTTCTTCTTCTTCTTCTTCTTTCTTCGCTTTCTTCCTCTTCTTCTTTCTTTTTCCTCCTTCCTTCTTCTTCTCTTCTTCTTCTTCTTCTCTTCTCTCTCTTCTTCCTCTTCTTCTTCTCTTCTTCTTTCTTTTTCTTCTTCTCTTCACTTCTTCCAGTCTTCTGCCCTTCTCCTCATTCTCCTAACATATCTCTCTCTAACCTCCTCCTTCTTCTCTGTCTTCTTCAATCTTCAAGTATCCAACATTCTCTAAGTAAACCATAGCTCATTCTAAAGCTGTTTTTTCTCTGCCATCTTCAAAAAAACAACAACAAACACAAGGAAATCAGTAGCCATCCTAAGTCCTGAAAACACAAGACCTGTAAAACAAAACAAGCCAACTGAAAACATCTGCCTTTCTTCAAGTCAAGTCAAGTCAAATTTTGTATTTCCAGATGGTGCATTGAATAAGCAATGCATTTGCTTTTTTTTCATCAAGCCATCTATCTAAGAACAAATTTCTTAATGATCTGAAGCAAACTGACGTGTAATCAAGAAGCCACCTCTAATCCATGGGGAAAAAAGAGAAGAGAAAAAGAAAATGAACAGAAAAAACACAAAGATAAAGGAAAACTCCGAGGCTAATGTTCACTCTCGGTTCTGTAGTCAAGGTTTCTTAATCTCAAATCCTCTTAATGTGTGTCTCACTGCCTATACTACGCGTTGTCTGGGAAAAAAGAACGCACACGCTTGTGTTAATAGAATGCTAAGGTACATGCATACACGCTCACCCCCAAAAAACTATAACACTAAATCTGCATAATGTATTCTGTATGTGTGTGCGTGTGTGTGTGTGTGTGTGTGTGTGTGTGTGTGTGTGTGTGTCTGTGTGTGTGTGTGTGTGTGTGTGTGTGTGTGTGTGTATACGTTTCTGTATGTGCGCGTTCGCGGTGTGTGTGTGTGTGTGTGTGTGTGTCTCAAGCCTACGCCTATCTGGAGAAGCACACACGCTTGTGTCAACAGAATGATAACGTACACAAACACGCTCACACACACAAAACTATAACACTGAAATAATTATGCACACATTCTGTGTGAGTGTGTCTGTGTGTGAGAGAGATAGTGTATGTGCGTGTGTGTATGTATGTAGTGTGTGTATGTGTGTGTGCGTGCGTGTGTGTCTGTGTGTGCTGTGTGTGTATGTGTTTGTGCGTGTGTTGTGTGTGTTGTGTGTGTGTTTTGTGTGTCTCAAGCCTACGCATGTCTGGAATATCACACACTTGTGTCTTACTTATATTCTTGATTTGCCATTGTATATATTTCAAATCCTTCTTTGCGTTGATTCTAAGTCGGTATTGTATGCTTTAAAATCTCCATGTTATAAGAAAACTTCAAAAATTATATTAGAAATTAAGCATGTTATCCATCTCTTAACCTTAAAGGGCATAAGTGTTAATTTTTGTTGGGTGCCTTCACACACTGGATTCTTTCCAAATGAGTGGGCGGATAGAGCTGCCAAAAAAGGTGCAAAACATGAACGGGATGCAATGGAATTGCATGTGCCTCTATCCTTAAAAGAGGGGTACAGCTTACCAGAACAAAAATCATGGAGAAAGGTCACCGAAACTAATCAGCAAAAGGATAGATCTTTAACTAGAACTGCAATTAACACCGATAATTTAACAGTCGTGAACCATTCAAAGGATTGTGTAAATGTTCTTACGTCAAGAAGAATAACTGCTTTATTTTATAGAATGAAATTAAATGCATTGATAACCAAATTCAGCAAAAATGGTAAATGTCTATGTGGTGAGAATATCACCAATACTCATATACTTTTTGACTGCCAGAGTGTAAAACCTTTCATGCCCCATTTTTCTGAAAATTCCCTTACCAGCATATTCAATAATTTAAAACTGGCATTTGAAATTGTGAAAGGCCTTTATCGCAGTCCCTTAGGACATTTGTTATAGTTGCATTAACGTTAATGACATGTTTTTAGATTTTTATAATTCCTGTTGCATTGCCAAGTTTCTTTATGTGATTTTTTTGTAAAAGCATGGTTGGTGTTGTTGTTGTTGTTTTTTTTTGGGGGGCTAATGTTTTAAAAATTTATTTATCTATTTTTTGTTGTAAATAAGACATCCACCCCTCCATTTGTTCCCCCTCGTCTAATATCACTAGAAGTGAACAGACGTAAAATTGAAGTCAACAACAACAACAACACACTTGTGTCAATAGAATGCTAACGTACACATAAATACGCTCACACAAAAAAATAAAACACTAAAATCTGTACACATTGTGCGTGTATATGACACAGAGAGAGTGTGTGTGTGTGTCTGTGTAAAAGAGTGTGTGTGTGTGTGTGTGTGTGCGTGTGTGTGTAAGAGGGTGTGTTTGTGTGTGTGTAATAGGGTGTGTGTGCGTGTGTGTATAAGAGGGTGTGTGTGTAATAGGGTGTGTGTGTGCGTGTGTATGTAAGAGGGTGTGTGTGCGTGTGTGTATAAGAGGGTGTGTGTGTGTAAGAGGGTGTGTGTGTGCGTGTGTGTGTAAGAGGGTGTGTGTGTGTGTGTGTGTGTTGTGTGCGTGTGTCTGTGTAAGATGGTGTGTGTGTCTGTCTGTCTCCCTCCCTCCCTTCAACTCAATCACTCGCTAACTCTCTCTCACTCCCCCTCTCTCTCATTCCCCCCCTCTCTCTCTCTCTCTCTCTCTCTCTCTCTCTCTCTCTCTCTCTCTCCTCTCCTCTCTCTCTCTCTCTCTCTCCCTCTTTCTCCGAGTCTCGTTTCCTTCTACCACGCAAA
>CM054152.1:44372888-44392888 GCA_028751875.1 Rapana venosa
CAGGAACATGGCAGAATCTATAGTTACATCGACTTGCGTGACCAAGACACAAAAGCTGGTAGAAAAGCAGCAACACTGATTGCGATAATCTATACAGTTTGTACTCTCTGCACCTAGATGGGCGTGGGTGTGTGTGTGTGTGTGTGTGTGTGTGTGTGTGTGTGTGTGTGTGTGTGTGTGTGTGTGTGTGTGTGTGAGAGAGAGAAAGAGAGAGAGAGAGAGAGAGAGAGAGAGAGAGAGAGAGAGAGAGTGAGTGTGTGAATATATGAAAGAGAGACACACAGAGAGACAGAGAAAGTGTGTGTGTGTGTGCATGTATGAGTGTATCTCTGTGTTTATTTTTTATTTTGTTTTTATTTTTATGTAATTTTTTTATATCGAGGATAATGCAATAAGCACTTATGTGCTTTTTTACATCCAGTCCCCGTATGTATGCCGTTTTGTAAATTATGTCATCTGTTCCCAACAGCACACAATGGCCTACTCTTACGAAAAGTGGAACAGGATTTTACGTTTGCGCAAGATGTTCTGCGTGCGTTCGCACATGGACCTCGGTTTATTGTCTCATCCGAAAGTTTTTTGGGGAGAGTGGAGCCTGGCACTGATGTTAACTCCAGGGGAAAATATCCCCTTGAACGGGAATCGAATCCAGGTCGTCAGATTGCGAGCGCAATGTTCTAACCACTAGGCTAACCCCCCCCCCCCCCCCCCCCCCCCATCACAAACAGATGTCTATGTATGCCTGTCTGTCTGTCTCTCTGTCTTTCTCTGTGTCTCTCTCTGTCTCTGTCTCTGTCACTTTCTCTTTCTCCCGCCCCGCCCCCCCCCCCCCCTCTCTCTCTCTCTAACACACTTTTCGCGCGCGCGTGTGTGTAAATATATGAGAGAGAGACAGAGACAGAGAGAGAGTGTGTGTGTGTGTGTGCATGTGTGAGTGTATCTCTGTGTGCGTGCGCGCGCGCGCGCGCGCGCGCGTGTGTGTGTGTGTGTGTGTGTGTGTGTGTGTGTGTGTGAGAGAGAGAGAGAGTGTGTGTGTGTGTGTGTGTATGTGTGGGTGAGAGCTAGAGAGAGAGTGTGTGTATCTGTGTATGTGTGGGTGAGAAGAGAGAGGGAGTGTGTGTGTGTATGTGTGCATGTGTGTGTGTGTGTGAGAGAGTTTCTGCGCAGGCGAGCGTGTGTGTATGTGTGTGTGTGTCCGTGCACGCGCGCGCGAGTGTGTCTGAGTGTGTGTCTGTGTGTGTGTGTGTCTGTGTATGTGCGTGCATGCGTTCGTGCGTGCGTGGGCGTATGTAGGTGAAGGATTGGAGGGAAGGCTTCGTGTAGTCATAGTTATATTTGCGTGGGCGTGCTGTGGGGATCTCGATCCATTGAGAATAATTATAGTCGTACCGAGAAATGGAGAACAAGAAGTGCCTGAAAACTATCTGGTGCAAGTATGCGTGCATTCTCTCTGTATGTGTCTCTGTCTACCTGTCTCTCTGTCTGTTTGTGTGTGTGTCTGTTTGTCTCTCTCTCTCATATATGGGCCAATTGCCTTTTTGTGAATAAATCCTTCGAGTTCGAGTTCGAGTTCTCCTCTCTCTCTCTCTCTCTCTCTCTCTCTCTCTCTCTCTCTCTCTCTCTCTCTCCTCTCTCTCTCTCTCTCTCTCTCTCCCTCCCTCCCTCCCTCCCTCCTTCTTCCCCTCTCTTTTTCATACACAAACGTTTGCACGCACACACGCAGACACAGCAAACACATACACACGCACATACCCCCCCCCCTCTTCATATACACATACCCTTTGTGCACATATATACACACATGTACACACAACATATAGACATGTACATACACACATAAACACGTGTGTGCACGTATCAGCACGCATTCACACACACTCACACACACACTCACAGACACACACACACAAACACACACACACCGAAAATTGTGTTAGATAGAGAGAGGGAGGGGAGAAAGAGAAAGTGAGAGAGACACTGAGAGGGACAGAGAAAAAGAGAGACAGACAGACAGAGACATATATACAGACAGACACAACAGACACAGACACAGACAGACAGATAACCGGTGAGACACAGTGATTGACAAACAACGACAGTCAGTCAGAACGACACAGAGAGAGACAGATAGAGGCCAAGAGAGACAGACACAGACAGACACAACTACAGTGACAGAGAGACAGACCGATGAATAGACGAACAGATAAACTGGCTGGGAAATACGGACGGGAGAAGACAGTTCAAGGTGGGACATTAGAATGATGAATGAACGCTAGTGGAACGCCTCCACGTTACGCTATGGACCGTTACACACAAACAAAACAGCCTTCTGAGATGTTTTTTCCACTAAATATAAAAGAACAGAAAAAAAAGAATGAATAGAGAGAAAGAGAGAGAGGGGGGGAGGGAGGGAAAGAGAGTGAGACAAACAGACAGACAGACAGGAGACAGACAGACAGATAGACAGACGACAGACAGAAGACAGACAGTCAGCTAGACAGAGATAGACAGAGAGATAAAGAGATAGACACAGATACAGAGAGAGACAGACAAAGATAGACAGACAGATAAAGAGATAGAGACAGATACAGAGAGAGAGAGAGAGAGAGAGAGAGAGAGATACAGAGCGAGATTGAGATGGAGACGGAGACAAACAGACAGACAGACAGTCAGACATACAGACAAACAGAGCTAGAGACATACAGAGAGAGAAATTAACAGAGACAGAGGAAAGGAGAGAGAGAGAGAGAGAGACAGAGAGACAGACAGACAGACAGAAAGACAGACAGAGACAGAGAGACAGAGAGAGACAGAGACAGGCAGACACAACTACAGAGACAGAGAGACAAACAAACAGCCTTCTGAGATGTTTTTCCCCTAAATATAAATGAAGGAAGAGAGAGAGAGAGAGAGAGAGAGAGAGAGAGACAGAGAGAGAGAGAGGGAGAGAGGGAGAGGGGGGAGGGAGGGAGGGGATCTCAAGAACTTAAGAATGTAATTGTATAGACCATGTAACCCGTTACAAATCCATGGGTAAAATCGTGTATAACAGGATGCTTTGAATACGGCATTATACTGGTACAAAACGCACGATTTGAATGCAACATCAATTACTTAAAGGAAACAACACAAGGTTTCATAATGGCTTTAGCGGCGTTTGTTGCCATGATAAACATATCTGCCAAGATCATGGACACACGTACCATCTTGCATTAAAACCTTTGAAATGAAGGGAGAGAGAAAGAGAGAGAGAAGAGGAGAGAGAGAGAGGAGAGAGAGAGAGAGAAGAGAGAGAGAGAGATGAGAGAGAGAAAGAAAGAGAGAAAGAGAGCACATATACAGACTATACAGACAGAAGACAGATGGGCGGATAGTCAGACAGACAGACAGACAGAAACAGAAAGAGACAGATACACAGAGAGAGACGGATACAGGGAGATATATAGGAAGGGAGAGACAGACAGATAGACAGAGAGACAGACAGACAGACAGAGGGAAGGAAGACAGTCACTCAGACAGACAGAGACATACAGAGAGACAGAGAGAGAGAGAGAGAGAGAGAGAGAGAGAGAGAGAGAGAGATACATACAGACAGACAGAAAGACAGGGAGAGAAACAGAGAAAGACGTAGAGAGAGAAATGGAAAAAAGAGGAGACAGAGACAGAGAGACAGACAGAGACAGAGAGAGACTGAGACAGACAGGCCGAGCCAAGTCAAGGCAAATATTCTTTTTACTTTGAAGATACTGAATAAGCACTCGTGTGTTTTTTTACATACAGTCCCCGCACTTATCAGGGATAACATCATGATAGAAATAAAACCAGAAAGATAGAGAGAGAGACCGAGACAGAGGTGCAGAGAGACATAGAGAAACAGAGAGAGAGTTAGGGGAAAGGAGAGTGAGAGACTGAGAAAAAAATTCAGAGAGATAGACAGACAGACAGACAGACAGACAGGCAGGCAAACAGACAGACAGACAGACAGATAGACAGACAGACAGAGAAAACCCGTTTGGTTTTATGGAAGAGTAGGCCATTGTGTGCAGGTGCGAACGGATGACAAACTTGACAAAACTGCATACACACACACACACTTACGCGCACACACACACACACACACACACACACACACACACACACACACACACACACACACACACACACACACAGAGGACTGGATGTTTTAAAAAAAAAACCCAACCAAACCACATGAGTGCTTATTCCATATTATCCTCGAAATAAAAGAATAAATAAATAAAAACAGACAGACAGACAGACAGACAGACGGACAGAGACAGAGCTACTCGAATCTTTGATACGAGCGAGACTGTAGGGAGGAGTGGTGGTTTGCAATGACAAGGCGGGGATAATACTCAACTATAGGAATCACGCCTCCGCAAGGATACGACTATGATCTAGCGTCTTCGCTTACGGATGTTTTTCAGGTGTGTTTTTTCTTGACAACATTACCGTGCCGTGCCGTGCCCACCTACCTGTTTGTTGGTTGGTTTGTTTGTTTGTCATGTCTGTCTTCTTTTCTCTGTGGATGGGTGTGGGGAGAGAGAGAGAGAGAGAGAGAGAGAGAGAGAGAGAGAGAGAGAGACATAGAAGACAGAGTGTGTGGTGCGAGCGCGCGTGCGCGCGCGCGGTGTGTGTGTGTGTGTTGTGTGTGTGTGTGTGTGTGTGTGTGTGCGGTGTGTGTGTGTGTGTGTGTGTGTGTGTGCGTGATGTGTGTCTACGTGCGTGCTCGTGCGCGCGTTCGCGTGTGTGTGTTTGTGTGTGCTTGTGTATGTAGTTGTGTCTGTGTGTGTCTGTGTGGATTTATTCTGTCTGTCTATCTGTTTGTCTCTCTCTCTCTTCTTCTCTCTCTCTCTCTCTCTCTCTCTCTCTCTCTCTCTCTCTCTCTCTCTCTCTCTCTCTCGTATATCATATTTTTTAAAGAACATCTATTGAAAGTGTTTTTTGTGCATGGGCACGTGTCTGTGTGTGTGTGTGTTTGTGCGTGCTGTGCGTGTGTTTATTCTCTGTATGTATTGTGGTCAGTGTGTGTGTTGTGTCTATGTGTGTGTGTGCTAGCCTCTTTAAGTGTGTGGACGGTCCGTGTGTCTGTATGGGTGCGTGCGTACGTGTGTATGTGCTTGTGTGTGCATGCGAGTGTGCGCGTGCGTGCACACGCGCCGTGTGTTTAGAAACTAGTAGCTATGAATATAATAAGAATGAAAATAATAACCATAAGCATCCGAGTAGAAGAATTCTCGAGTTAGTAGTGTAGTTAGTATAGTATGTAGTAGTAGTAGTAGTAGTTAGTAGCAGTAGTATAGTAGTAGTAGTAGTAGTTAGTAGTAGTAGTAGAATAGTAGTAGTAGTAGTAGTAGAAGTAGAAGTAGTAGTAGTAGTAGAGTAGAAGTAGTAGTAGTAGTAGTAGTAGTAGTAGTAGTAGTAGTAGTAGTAGTATATAGTAGAGAGAAGAAGAAGAAGAGACAAAAGAAGAAGAAGAAGAAGAAGTAGCAGCAGCACATGTAACTGTTGCAGTAGCAGTAGTAGTGGCAATAGTATAAGTAGCAGTAGTTGTAGAAGTAGTAGTAGTAGCAGCAGCAGCAGCAGCAGCAGCAGCAGCAGCAGTAGATGCGTGCGCGCGCATGGATTTGAAATATGTTGTTCATTATGTTTAAGGAGAGTTGCATGTGTGTACATGAGTTGAGTGCAAGCGCTTTGATTGGTTTGTTTGTGCAAGCGCTTTGATTGGTTTGTTTTTACAAGATTCAGCGCTATATAAATTCCATTTATTATTATTATTATTATTATTATTATTAATATCATTATTATTATTATTACGTTGGTAATACAGTTCTCAGCAGTCGTCATCATCATGGCTATAATAGATTCAATAATTCTGATTTTAGATGTGATAAGATAAATTCTCTATGCCCTTTAAAAATGAAGCAAATCTGGCATTATACTTAACTTGCAGGGCTTCTTCGCCAAAGATCTGCCCTCCAAGATTTGTTTTCACTCCTATAATATACACACTAAACAAACCAAAAACAACAGCGCAAAATGATCAACAGGCAACGCATACATTCACTGAACGACAATACACTAAACTTTGTATGCCCGAAAATGAAATCATGCAAGTGCCCTTGATTAGTGAACAATACAATGAAAAGCCGCGTGCTTGTGTGCCTTAAGTGCGAACGTATGTTTTATACATCAAGTTTTGTGTGCCTGCATATGCATCTATGTAAAGTGAATCACTACGTGCAGACAGTAAAACTTTTGCATAAAGAACAATTTGCAGCTGCTAGGTGCAAGGAAAACAATAGAAAGTTTTTTTGGCGTGGCGGTGCACACCTCAACAAAACATTAAAAGGCATGTATGCCCATTGCCTATACAAGTTGGGTTGTTTTTTTTACAGTAAAAGCTATCCAAAAGGAAGAAACAAAGCAGCCGTAGTCACCCAACAAGAATATGGCTCAAGCCTGATCTGCAAGAGGAGAAGAAGCAAGAACAAATCTGATCTGGTCTTAACACTTCAGAATGATTAAAAAGGAATACAGTTATTAAACTTGATGGATTAATAAACCCACAAGAATAGAAAACACTTTAGAAAAAAAAGCAAGCAGCTTTTGACTGGGCGCAGTGATTTCAAGCAACTGTTTAAACTGTTCAAGGGTGTAGTGGCTTCATAACGTAGCAGATAAGAACGTTTAACAAATACATTAAAATGGCATATTTCATATCACATTTACGTCTAAAAAAATTGCAAAAAAATCTACAGGAATTCGATGGCATTTAGTGTAGGTGCATACACCACTATTTAGATAATATAGCTTTTGTAACGTTAGCAGTACTCTTTAAAACACAAACACACATACACACACTTTTATCAAGAGATATGGGGGGAAACCGTCAAAGAGGATGCTATAAAGAAACTGTACCAGTACATCAAGCATTAGAAACAATAGAGCATATCATCAAAGCCAACAATATTGATTTCTTATCCTCGACATTCTCAATTCTTTAAAATAACATTACCGGTCCGTTGAAAGCGGAATAAAAATAAAGATATCGTACATATTTTGTCTGGAACTTGGGTTTCAATAAAAATAACATTAATATGTGCTGAATATTTGATAAGACGGTATAACTATGCGCTAAAGTACATTCACAAACTGCGATTCTTTCCTTGGATTTTCTGCGGTTTAAAAGACACTACAACATGTGCGAGTGAATCGGTGGTCTAGAGGTAGCACACCTACCAAGAAAGCGAAATGTCCGGGTCGGAAGTGTGCGAGGGTCTGATCCCCGTTTCGATCCGAAACTTTTCCCTATCCATTAGGTCACGAGTGGTGGTCTGGGTGCTAGTCTTTCGGATGAGACGATAAACTGAGGTTCCGTGTGTTGTGCTTAATTATTTAGCGCACGTAAAAGAACCCACGGCAACAAGAGAGTTGTCCCTGGCAAAATCCTGTAGTGAAAAGCCACTCTGATAGGGAAATAAATACAGTTGTAGACAGGGGGAAAATAATGAGTGGCACTGCTTTTGTGGCGAAGCGGAGAGCAGCCCGAAT
Source organism: Rapana venosa (assembly GCA_028751875.1). NCBI lineage: Eukaryota > Metazoa > Mollusca > Gastropoda > Neogastropoda > Muricidae > Rapana > Rapana venosa. The sequence continues at coordinate 44,380,461 of CM054152.1, forward strand.
TTTACGCTGAGAAATCTGCCGTGACTTAAAGTGGTATAAATAAATAAAAATAAAAATGTAAATAAATAATTTGCTGGGTAGAAGATGGAAAAGGAGGACAAAGAAGAGAATCAGTATTATGTTTCACACGTTTTCATACCATCCACCATCCACTCTTGTCTTCCTCACTACCTCTCCAGCCATGCTCAATTTCACTTCCACAAATCAGTCTCATCTCTCTCTCTCTCTCTCTCTCTCTCTCTCTCTCTCTCTCTCTCTCTCTCTCTCTCTCTCTCTCTCTCTCTTCTTCGCACTACTCTTCTTTCTCTTCTCTCCCTACTCCCCTCTCTCTCACACACACATACATACATATAATTATATATATATATATATATATATATATATATATATACATACATGCATATATACATACAAGCATACATACATAAATGCACCTCTCTCATTCTCTCTATCTGCCCCTCCCCCCCCTCTCTCTCTCTCCCTCTTCCCCTCTCTTTCTTCCTCTCTCCCCTCTCGTTCCCTCCCTTCTCTTCTCTCCCCCCCTCTCTCTCTTCTCCTCCCCTCTCTCTTTATCTCTCCTTGCCCCTATCTACCCCCTCTCCTCCTTCTCTTTTTTCCTTCCCCCCCCTCTCTCTTCTCTCTCTCCCTCTCTTTCTTTCTTCCTCTCTCTCTTCCCCCCCCCTCTCTCTCTCTCCCCTCTCTTTCTCTCTTCCTCTCTCTCTCACGCCCCCCCTCTCTCTCTCCCTCTCTTTCTCTCTTCCTCTCTCTCTCCCGCCCCTCTCTCTCTCTTCCTCTCTCTCTCTCTCTCTCTCTCTCTCTCTCTCTCTCTCTCTCTCTCTCTCTCTCTTGTAGCCTGACTGGCTACTCTCTTCTTTTCCAACACCGTCTGGTTCAAGTTTAATGACCGACTGTCTCTCTCGTGTTTTTTTCTCCTTGGTACACCTGCCCTTCACATAAACCTAACCCTCAAAGAGACAGTCCAATCCAATCCATTATAATCCAATCTTGTTGTATATAGCCCCGCCGACCACAGAGGCCATATCAAGGCTGTCAACCTATAAAATCTTAAATGCCAGAATAAAACTGTGCAAATAATTATATACAGCCTAAAACAGGGTATACAACCAACTCTACTGTCGTTCCTTGCATCAACGCCCTCTGGCCAACCATAAGGGTCAACTTAGGACGGTCACCGCGTTTTGAGAGAAGCCACATCAACCACATATAAAGATGAGATAAAAACCAATAAAACATTTTTTTTCTTAAAACAATCTTGTTCTTAGTGACTAACTATGACATCTTCACTCATATCATACATAAGACAGGGCCTGTGACCTCAAAATGTCGGATGATCTACCTCCGTTTGATGTTCCCACCTTACCTACCAAGGAATGTATTTTTTAATAGCTTTTTTTCTTGTTTAGCTATGATGCTTAAAATAGTGAAGTTGTTTTGTATTTCTTTTGTTCCTCCGCTAGAGGTTCGAGGTCCATCAAAGGTGAAAACTTTGCGGAGTTTTTAACCCACCATGAAGGTAGCCGCATTCCGATTCGGGGGATAAACAGTGGATATAAGCAAAACATGTAAAATCGTGGCCAAAAAGCACACTGAAAAGCAAACTGAACGGAAACAACCATACCCCCAAAAAGAACAAATAAAACTAAGAAAACACCACTTTCGTCACGAACTTCATCATCAATAACAAATAAATCTATTAATTAAAACCCTAGAGAAAGCGCACAGAAAAACTCAACAAGAACAAACCCCAAAACAGAACAATTATGAGAACAAACAAAAAAAACAATTGCAAAGAAAGGAAAAAAGCTATGCCGATTACATAAAGATAAACTGAACAGTACATTGAAGTCGGTTTAGCTGGTATTTTTGAGAGACAAGTCACAAGCCTTGAGGTACTGTCTAAAACATGACATATAGTTTTACTTCTATGTACAGAACATTCAAGAGATTGTCATTCATTAGTTTTTAGTATATTTGTTGTGCCAGTGGTCATTCATTCATTCATTCATTCATTCATTCATTCTTTCGTTCGTTCGTTCATTCGTTCGTTCTTTCATTCACTCACTCACTCGGTCATTCACTCATTCATGGGGTGATTTTAAAAAATATTTTGTATATACATATAATAATATTATAATATATATATATATATATATAATATATATATATATATTGTGTGTGTGTGCGTGTGTGCGTGCGTGCATGAGTGTGCATGCATGGGTGTGTGCGTGCGTGCGTGTGTGCGTGCGTGTAAGCGCGTGTGTGCTGCGTGTACGTGCGTACGTGCGTGTGTGTGTGTGCGTGCGTGCGTGCGTGCGCGCGCGCGCGTACGTTAGGTATAAAATGCACAAACCTAATAAATTATGTCACATAGTAAAATATTGCATGTGAAAATATAAACCATTTTCAAAAAAATAAATCACGAGCAATTTGTTTTTCATTTTGGTAGACACTAATACCTTGGTACCATGTAGCAAGAATGTACAAATTTGGTCAGACCCGACTCGTGAGATGAAACTCCAATCATGATGACTAAATCAAAATATGATACGACATTCCAAACGACTGGTGCCATTATCGTTTTACCAATTGCTGTCAGTGCTACAAATCCTCCTACCACTCCAATTTTTTTCCGCTATTATTAACAATTACGACTACTAGTATGACACTGCAGCTCTACTGCTGTTGCTACTAGCTACTTCTGCTGTTGCTGCTTAGTTTTTGCGACTGCTGACACTGCTCTTCTTCTTCACTTTGCAACTTTGGAATCTCTTCACACCCATGCTATAAGTAAAAATGACCTGTGATAATACCTATTTTAGATAACTTTTACTGCCCAGTAACGACAGCAGACGACTTAACAAACAGCAGAGAAAACAAAAACTGGTTAAAAAGAAAAAAGAAAATGGAAGATTGTGAGCCGGGTTTGAAGAGGAAAAGAACAGGTAAGCACATTTGCTGAAAATCAGATTTCTGCCAAAACGTCACTTTACGTTTTGGTACTACATAACATCTCACCTGAAACTGAACAAACGGTGTGCATAAAATTCCATATTTTAAACTCACACACTTTATAAAAACAATGTGTCACCTACCTTGATATCCAATCGTAGTTTTTTTTTGGTTTGGTTGGGCTTTTTTTCCCCCTTGTAGAAATGATCACCACTTATCACAGCACAGGAACAGCTTCGTTATACATATCCAACCACCCACGAACTATCACACATCAGCGTAGCATAATTGGGTAGTAGACATGTCACCATCCAAAATTAAAAATTCACTGGCATTATCATTATCACTGTCACTTGGGAATTTCTTCGCTTTTGAAAGAAATGCTGAGCTGGGTTATTTTCCTCACAATTCCAGAACGCACACACGTGGGGGGTTTGCGACTCTTCGTTGTGCAAAGCGGTACACAGCCAGTGGAATTTGTGTGCCGCGGTGGTGCACTTTCTCAACCCTCGCGCCAAAGGCAGTCCTGTCGTCTGCTTTGGACACAAAGTGAGTGACAAGAGTGAACTGCCCGCTCGCCGCCAAGGGAGACAATCGCGCTTTACCATGCTCTTTCATCTAAGGAATTGCTTAGAAGAATGTCATCTGTTTTGGAGTGTGTAGCTTTTTTCCAGACTGGTTGTGGATATTTTTTCAAATTAAAAATCGGTGCTCGACTAATATTACTTCAATGTATGTCAGAGTTTTGGGGTTTTTTTAAAGCTAGAATGCTCACGGTAGGTGTTGAGTTTGTCAGTAGTTAATTTAACTAACCGCGATATTTGAGGAGAGAAAAAACTGAATGCTTATTCTCACATTTCTCAGTATAAGAATATATTTTCTTTATGAATATACATCAGTATTAATAACTAATTGATAATTATTCATATCAGAGAACATTGTTCATTAACTGACCAACTGATGACTGACTAGATTTGTGCGCAGAATAAAAACAAACTTGTCAATACACACATAACTCAGCAACATTTAGTCGAAAAAAATAAATATTTGACATAAAAAAATATTCCGTTTGTAAGTGATTAGTCTGTTTATCAGGTAACTAGCCAGCCATATAGTCTAAACTTTTTAAAATGTCTGCAGGTAACATGAATTTTTTTTCAACGACTTAAATGCAAAGCATTATACGTTGATGTCAATTATTTGTTTCTCTTTTTCTTCTTTTTGTCTTCATTTCTAGGACAATGGAATAAGCACTCACGCGTGTGGTTGGGGTTTTTGTTGTTGTTTTTTTTACATCCAGTCCTTGTGTGTAGAAGGTTTTGTAAATGTTGTCATCTGTTTCTACCGGCACATAAATGCCCTACTCTTCCGAAAAGTGGAACAGGTTTTAGCGTGTTCGTAAGATATTCTGCGTGCGTTCGCACACGAGACCTTGCTGCAATATTAAGAGTGCATCGATTTCCTGATTAAACTAAGGTGGTTTTTTCAGTTATCGTGTTAGTTTTGCTCTGTAGTGTTTTTTGTTTTTTTTTAAATCTCAAGAGCAATTCTGTTTATCATTCAAACTGTTATCAAAGCTCTGTGTGTGTGCGTGTGTGTGTGTGTGTGTGTGTGTGTGTGTGTGTGTGTGTGTGTGTGTGTGTGTGTGTGTACGTGCGTACGCGTGCGTGTGTATGTTTGTGTGTATACTTGCGTGTGTGTGTATTTGTGTGTGTGTGTGTGTGTTCGTGCTCGCGCTCGCGCTCGCGCGTATGTGTGTGCATGTGTGTGATTGTATGCGTGTATATGTGTGTACACGTACTGCGTGCCGTGTATGTGTATGTGTGTCAAGTCAAGTCAAGTCAAGTCAAATTGTTATTTCCAGATGGTATATTAAATATAATAAGCAATGCATTTGCTTTTCTGTTCATGTGTGTGTGTGTGTGTGTGTGTGTGGTGTGTGTGTGTGTTGTGTGTGTGTGTGTGTGTGTGTGAGTGTGTGTGTGTGTGTGTGTGTGTCCTCGTGTGTGTGTGTGTGTCCGTGTGTGTGTGTTTCAGGCTTGTACTGAAGCCTCTCAGTGTCAGGTTCAGACTCAGGTTCAATGTCAGTGTCAAGTTCAGTGTCAGGTACAGAGTCAGTGTCAGGTTCAATGCCAGTGTCAAGTTCAGTGTCAGGTACAGAGTCAGTGTCAGGTTCAATGTCAGTGTCAAGTTCATTGTCAGGTTCAGTGTCAGTTACAGAGTCAGTGTCAGGTTCAATGTCAGTGTCAGTTACAGTCAGTGTCAGGTTCAGTGTCAGTGTCAGGTACAGAGTCAGTGTCAGGTTCAATGTCAATGTCAGTTACAGAGTCAGTGTCAGGTTCAATGTCAGTGTCAGTTACAGAGTCAGTGTCAGGTTCAATGTCAGTGTCAGGTACAGAGTCAGTGTCAGGTTCAATGTCAGTGTCAGGTACAGAGTCAGTGTCAGGTTCAATGTCAGTGTCAGTTACAGAGTCAGTGTCAGGTTCAATGTCAGTGTCAGTTACAGAGTCGGTGTCAGGTTCAATGTCAGTGTCAATTTCAGTGTCAGGTACAGAGTCAGAATCAGAGTCAGTCTCAGATTCATAGTCAGTGTCAGGACAGGCTGTCCTGCCGGCATTTTCAGACCGGCCTCAGCTGTCAAAGGCCAGACAGACAGACAGACAGACAGCCTTTCATTCTGTTAACGTGTGAAAGTCTTCCCTCAATGTGTGTGTGTGTGTGTGTGTGTGTGTGTGTGTGTGTGTGCGTTTGTGTGTGTGTGTTTGTGTGTGTGTTTATGTGTGTGTTTGTGTGTGTGGGGGTGTGCGTTTGTGTTTGTGTGTGTGTTTGTGTGTGTGTGATTGTGTGTGTGTGTGTGTGTTTGTGTGGGGTGTTGTGTGTGAGTTGTTGTTTGTGTGTGTGTTGTGTTGTGTTGTGTGTGTGTGTTGTGTGTGTGTGTGTGTGTGTGTGTGTGTGTGTGTGTGTGTGTGTGTGTGTGTGTTTGTGTGTGTTTGTGTGCGTGTTTGTTTGTGTGTGTGTTTGTGTGTGTTTGTGTGCGTGTTTGTTTGGGTGTGTGTGTGTTTGTGTGTGTTTGTGTGCGTGTTTATTTGTGTGTGTGTGTTTGTGTGTATGTGTGTGTGTTTGTGTGTGTGTGTGTGGTTGTGTGTGTGGGGGGGGGATGGGGGGTGGTGGTAGGGTGGATGTGTGGCAGTAGTAGTGGCAGCAGAAGTAGTAGTGGCAGCAGTAGTAGTGGCAGCAGCAGTAGTAGTGGCAGCAGCAGTAGTAGTGGAGCAGCAGTAATAGTAGTAGAACAGCAGTAGTAGTGGCAGCAGCAGTAGTAGTAGTGGAGCAGCAGTAGTAGTGGAGCAGCAGTAATAGGAGTAGAGCAGCAGTAGTAGTGGCAGCAGTAGTAGTAGTAGTGGGGCAGCAGTAGTAGTGGAGCAGCAGTAGTAGTAGTGGAGCAGCAGCAGTAGTAGTGGGGCAGCAGCAGTAGTAGTAGTGGAGCAGCAGCAGTAGTAGTGGAGCAGCAGCAGTAGTAGTAGTGGAGCAGCAGTAGTAGTGGAGCAGCAGTAGTAGTAGTGGAGCAGTAGTAGTAGTAGTGGCAGCAGCAGTAGTAGTGGAGCAGCAGTAGTAGTGGAGCAGTAGTAGTAGTGGAGCAGCAGCAGTAGTGGAGCAGCAGCAGTAGTAGTGGAGCAGCAGTAGTAGTGGAGCAGCAGCAGTAGTAGGGGAGCAGCAGCAGTAGTAGTAGTAGCAGTAGTAGTAGTGGAGCAGTAGTAGTAGTGGAGCAGCAGCAGTAGTGGAGCAGCAGCAGTAGTAGTGGAGCAGCAGTAGTAGTGGAGCAGCAGCAGTAGTAGTGGAGCAGCAGCAGTAGTAGTAGTGGAGCAGTAGTAGTAGTGGAGCAGAAGTAGTGGAGCAGTTAGAAGTAGTGAGTAGTAGTAGTAGTGGAGCAGCAGTCAGTAGTAGTGGAGCAGCAGTAAAAGAGTGGAGCAGCAGCAGTAGTGGTGAGCAGCAGTAGTAGTGGAGCAGCAGAGTAGTAGTATAGTAAATAGTAGTGGAGCAGCAGCAGTAGTAGTGGAGCATGAGTAGAAGTGGAGCAGCAGCAGTAGTAGTGAGCAGCAGCAAGTAGTAGTGGAGCAGCAGCAGTAGTAGTGGAGCAGCAGCAGTAGTAGTGAGTAGCAGAGTTTAAGTAGTGGAGCAGCAGCAAGAGTAGTGGAGTCAGCAGTAGTAGTAGTAGTAGTAGTAGTAGTAGTAGTGTGGAGCAGCAGTAGTAGTAGTGGAGCAGTAGTATTGCGAGTAGTAGTGGACAGCAGCAGTAGTAGTGGAGCAAGCAGTATGTAGATAGTGGTAGCAGCAGCAGTAGAGAGTAATAGTGGAGCAGCAGTAGTAGTAGCAGTAGAAGTATAGTGAGCAGTAGTAAGATGTAGTTGGAGCAGTAGTAGTAGTGGAGCAGCAGTTAGTAGTAGGAGCAGCAGTAGAGTAGTGGTAGCAGTAGCAGTAGTAGTGCAGCAGTAGTAGTGGAGCAGCAGCAGTAGTAGTAGTAGTGAGCAGCAGTAGTAGTGGGAGCAGCAGTAGTAAGTGTAGCAGCAGCAGTATGTGAGCAGCAGTAGTAGTAGAGCAGCAGTAGTAGTAGTAGCAGCAGCAGTAGTAGTGGACAGCAGCAGTAGTAGTGAGAGCAGTATAGTGTAGTAGTAGTAGTGGAGCAGCAGTAGTAGTAGTTGGAGCAGTAGCAGTAGTAGTAGTTGGAGCAGCAGTAGAGTAGTTGAGCAGCAGCAGTAGTATAGTGGAGCTAGCAGTAGTAGTGGCAGCAGCAGTAGTAAGTAGTGGCAGCAGCATGTAGGAGCAGTAGAGAGTAGTAGTAGCAGTAGTAGTAGTAGTGGAGCAGCAGTATAGTGGAGCAGCAGTAGTAGTAGTAAGTAGTGAGCAGTCAGTAGTAGTGGAGCAGCAGCAGTAGTAGTGTAGTAGTAGTCAGTAGTATGGCAGCAGTAGTATAGTAGTCAGTAGTAGTAGATCAGTAGTAGTGTGTAGCAGCAGTTAGTAGTGCAGCAGTAGTAGTGTGGAGCAGCAGTAGTAGTAGTAGTAGTAGTAGTGGAGCAGCAGTAGTAGTGGAGCAGCAGCATAGTAGTGGAGCAGCAGTAGTAGTGGAGCAGCAGCAGTAGTAGTAGTAGTAGTAGTAGTAGTAGTGGAGCAGCAGTAGTAGTGGAGCAGCAGCAGTAGTAGTAGTAGTAGTGGAGCAGCAGTAGTAGTGGAGCAGCAGTAGTAGTGGAGCAGCAGTAGTAGTGGAGCAGCAGCAGTAGTAGTGGAGCAGCAGCAGTAGTAGTAGTAGTAGTAGTAGTAGTAGTAGTGGCAGCAGTAGTAGTAATTATGGACCAGCGGTAGTAGTAGTGGAAGTAGCAGTAGTGGTGGCAGCAGCAGCAGTGGGAATGACAGAAGTAATGACGGTGATAGCAGTATTGACAGTGAGTACAGACAGCAGAAGTACTGGCAGTGACTAGTGACAGTGGATAGTGACAGCAGCAGCAGTAATGGCAGTGAAAGCAGTAGTGACAGTGGCATCACTATCATCTTCATCATCATCATCAACATCATCATCATCATCATCATCATCATCATCATCATCATCATTGTCGTCGTCGTCGTCATCACTATCACCATCATCGTTATCGTCGTCGTCATCACTTTCACCATTATCGTCGTCGTCATCACTATCATCATCGTCGTCGTCGTCGTCATCCTCCTCCTCCTTCCCCTCCTCCTCCTCCTCATCGTCATCATCATCATCATCATCATCCTCATCAACATCATTGGCAACAGCAGAAGCAAAGTAACGGTACCAACTGAAGCAGAAGCAGAAATAATAACCAAAGCACACAAGAACACACACACACAAAATGTTGATATAAAATGCGCTTCAGAAGGACTATTACAACGGACAGAACGGTCAAGTGGTTAGACCGATATATCATAACCTGGCAGTACCTTGGTGACGCTTGTTCGAGTCTCCTCAAATATTTTCGTACCAGAGAATTTTTCAATGGGGTTAACATTAATGTGCTAACTCTTTCGCCTTCACCTACCCCTACATTCCGTTAAACGCTCGTGGCACCACTGGAGATTTTGCAACCAGCTTCCTCCACTCCTCGTGGTTTTCAGCTTTCCGTAGCAAGTCATTCCACTCCAGGCCAGTCAGTCTACTCTCTGATGTTGTCTTCCCATCGTTTTCTCTGTCTGCCTCTTCGTCTCCCTCCTTGTACTGTTCCCTGTAGGACAGTCTTGGCCAGTCCAAATGTGCCTTTATCTTCATATAACGTTTCTTGAGCAAATGTTGCTTAGCGCTACTGACTGCATACTCTTGAGAAAAAACCAACACGCCTCACATACATACACACACAAACACACACATAAATATACATACATACATACACATACAAGCAAGCACGCACACACACACACACACACACACACACACACACACACACACACACACACACACGCACGCACGCACGCACGCACGCACGCACGCTATAAACTATAGACTATAAACCGAGGTCCCGTGTGTGAACGCATGCAGAACATCTTGCGCACACGTTAAAACCCCATCCGCTATTCGGGAGAGTAGGCTATTGTGTGCCGGTGGGAACGGATGACAAAATTTGCAAAACTGCATACACACGGGGACTAGATGTAGAAAAAGCACATGGGTGCTTATTCAATCATCCTCGACATAAAAGAATAAAATAAAATATAAAAATAAAAGAATACATTGAAAAAAATTAAACACACAAGTTAGAACCACATTCACCTTTTGTAATAGAAAGGTAGGTCATCTAATTCAGGCGGCATAGGTGACACGAACATACCCAGCATGCACCTTGCTCCCTGTAAAGACATGAGCTCCGCCTGAATGAACTGGCTCACAAAACATTGTCTGATAAAGCCCAATGCCCTGACTATGCCTCAGGGTATTCATTACCTTCACCTATCCCGTTCCGCATTTCGGAAGAGTAGGCCATTGTGTGCCGGTGGGAATGGATAACAAAATTTACGAAACAACATACACACGGGCACTGGATGTTAAAAAGACAGCTCCACACGAGCGCTTATTCCATTATCCTCGAAATAAAAGAATATATAGATAAAATGAATAAGTAGGGGGGACGAGATAGCTCAGTGGTCAGAGCTCTCGCTTTCCCCCATGCAAATCCAGTCCCCGTGTGTAAGTAGCATCGAGCATGGTTACCAGTTGGATGGGTGACTGTTAGCGCGCCTTGGCTTCAGGACATCGCCCCCCACCCCCCTCCCCCCTCAGTTCACCCATGGGCACCTGCTCTCTTCAGGGTCAGGGAAGGTAAAGCAGCGAGGGAGAGGAGATGGGCGCCGCCCTCAATATGCTGGCCCTAGAGAAGTGAGGTCTCTGATGTTTCGCTCCTCAACGACCACATAGGTTACGGGACACCTTTACCTTTACCTTTTATCCCGTAGTCTAGTAGACTGTTTGGGGAACCACTGAAGATTTTGTCTCTACCCTCAGTTAAGAATAAATCAGGGAAAATTCTGAACGACATAAACAGGTAATAAAACCCCACAAACTTAGTTAAGAGAGCAAAGCCACTAACATGAAGACAACCGAACTTTCGCCTAATATCACTTACAGTGCAAAGACGCTAAATCAAAGGATCTATTTTTTATTTATTAATTTATTCTTTCTTTTTTAATCGAGGATAATGGAATAAGCACTCATGTGTTTTATTACATCTAGTCCCCGTGTGTATGCAGTTTTGTAAATTTTCGATCGAACGAACAACAGAACTTTTAAAAAAACAAAAGAATCAGAAATAAACACATAAACATAAAAAGAAAGAAATCGCAAAGAAAAACCTTACAGAGAAGTAGAAGAAAAGAAATTAAACAAAATAGGAGAGGAGAAAACGTAAAGAATTCAGAAGATAACACAGGAGTAAGCAAATGCACCTAATACCAGCAGACGAGGTAGATAAACAGATAAACAAACAAGAAACGAAGAAGAAGCTGTGCATACCACACAATATATAATAATAGATCGACAAACAAACAGAGAAGAAAAAGTAAAAAAAACCAAAAAAGACAAAAATAAAATGAACCTCAAAACAAAAGAACATTGTATTCCATAGCAGATAAAGAAACATAAACATATAATGGAAAAACAGCACGTGTTACACACACACAAAACACAAACACACACAACGCGGGCGGGCGCGCGCACACACACAAAACACACACACGCGCGCGCGCGCGCACGCACACACATAATACACAGAAAGAACGAGACACAAACACACACAAACACACACAGACACACACACAAACATACACAGACACACACACAAACATACACAGACACAAACGCACGCACACATACACGCACACACACATACACAAACGCACACACACATACACCACGCACACACGCACATACACACACGCACACACACACTCTCTCTTTCACACACTTACACACACACACAGACACACAGACACACACACGCACACACGCACACTCACACACACACACACACACTCTCTCTCTCACACACACACACACACTCTTTGATCTGACGTCACTTCTCCCTTCATATCTACCAAGAATAAACATCACAATCCGAACCAACAACCAACCAACACCTCCACACACACACACACAACACACACACACACACACACACACACACACACACACACACACACACACACACACACACACACACACACACACACACACACACGCAATGACGACGTTTCGCTGATTACAGGAAAAAACAAGATCCGATTTCCTTCTAAGAAGAACAGCCCGCCCTGAAATCGAGCAGTGAGAACACTCACATACACAAACACAGACGATCACACACACACACACACACACAACACACACACACACACACACACACACACACACACCACACACACACACACACACACACAATACACAGCGCGCGCGCGCGCGCGCGAACACACATACACATTGACATTGTTTGGATCGGTGGTCTAGAGGTAACGCGCCTGTCTAGAATGCGAAAAGTCCGGGTCGGAAGTGTGCGGTGGTTCGAATCCCGTTTGGGCCCGAAACTTTTTCCCAATCCATTAGACCATGAGAGGTGGTCTGGGCGCTAGTCTTTCGGATGAGACGATAAACCGAGGTCCCGTGTGTTACACACAATTTTCAGCGCACGTAAAAGAACCCACTACAACAAAAGAATTGTCCCTGGCAAAATTCTTACAAAAAAGCCACTCTGATAGGGAAACAAATGCAGTTGCAGGACAAAAAAAAAGGGTGGCGCTGCTCTTCTGGCGACGCGCTTCCCCGGGGAGAGCAGCCCGAATTTCACGCAGAGAAATCTTGTGACTTAAAGTGGTATAGAATAAAATAAAATAAATGAAACATAGAGTTTGGTGGGGGTAGGTGTAGGGGAGGGGGAGCTGTAAAGTGGGGGTAAATGTAGGAAGGG
>CM054152.1:44397888-44405388 GCA_028751875.1 Rapana venosa
TTGTGCGTACATTTGCGTGTGCGCGCGAGTGCGCGCCAGCCACACGTTTGTATTGGCCGTTCTCATATTAAATGTAGACAAAGCACAACAAACTTTTCTTATTCGATTACGCTTTTCTACAAACACTTCTCTCCCTTGCTGTATTGCTTCCGTTACATTCAAGCTCTTTCCCTTTACTCAGCAGTGGCTAGTAGCGTGTTGTTCTTGCCGCTCGCGCGCGCGCGCGCGTGTGTGTGTGTGTGTGTGTGTGTGTGTGTGTGTGTGTGCATGAGTCTGTATGGTATTCGTTTGTCTTATTCATGGGCGAGTGCGTGCGTGTAAATAATTTGAATGTAAGCGCTTTCTTTACAAAAGATTCAGCGCTAAATAAAGTGGATACATCATCATCATTAGTAGTAGTAGTAGTAGTAGTAGTAGTAGTAGTAGTAGTAGTAGTATCATCATCATCTATGTGGCTGACTATTTGGCTGGCTGGAAAGATGGATGGCTGGGTTGATGGGTAGGTGGGTGGATGGATAGATGGAAAACCCGTTCCGCTAAAAAAAAAATCGTTAAAACCCGATCCGCTTTTCGGAAGAGTAGGCCATTGTGTGCCGGTGGGAACGGATGAAAAAGTTGATAAAACTGCATACGCAAGGGAACTGGATAAAAAAGCACATCAGTGCTTATTCCGTTATCCTCAAAATAAAAGAATGAAATAAAATATAAATAAATAAATAAAATGGATCAATGGATTGTGGGATAGATGGATGGATAAATAGATTGTGAGAAGGATGAATCAATGGATTGTGGGAAGGGTGGAAGGATTGGTGGGTGGATGGATGAGTTAATGTGTGGATAGGTAGGTGTGTGGATTGGATGGGTGGTTGGATGGATTGGATATATGAATGCGTGGATGATTCTTCATCATCACATCATCATCATCATCATCATCATCATCATCATCATCATCATCTCATCTTCATCATCATCATCTATTGTTTTATTCTTTTATATCAAGGATAATGGAATCAGCACTTATGCGCTTTTTTACATCCAGTCCCCGTGTGTATGCGGATTTGTCAATTCTGTCATCTGTTCCCACCGGCACACAATGGCCTACTCTTACGAAACGCGGAAGGGGTTTTAACGTGTGCGCAAGATGTTCTGCGTGCGTTCGCACACGGGACCTCGGTTTATAGTTCCATCATCATCATCATCATCATCATCATCATCATCATCATCATCATCATCATCATCATCACCACCACCACCACCACCACCATCATCATCGTCATCATCATCAATATTGTTTTCATCGTTATTATCTATTGTAATAGTCTGTTAGAGTCAGCAAAGCAGCGAAGACACCGGTTGTGCTGATTTATTGCAGTCAGTGCACTGTTCACTCCGTCCCTGTTTATTGATGACAACAATAATATGACAGTCATCATGACTGCAGTCTGCCTTGTTTGTGTTGTGTTTTCTTAACAAGTAGCGAAGACTGTGTGTTTCATTACGTTTTCTCTCTTCGTTCTTCTCTCGTAGCTGTCGAAGTAAGATAATTTATTGCAGCTGGTCAGTCTGATATGATTAGTGTTGCTGATTGGTAGGAATATCGTGAGTGACTGGAATCTATATTTTATTGTAATTTTCATTTTTTTAGGTTATTTGTGGTTTTTATTTGGTATTATTTTATTTTGAGAATAATAGAGTAAGTCAAAGTCATTAAAAAAAAATTCCAGATAGTACATTGAATAAACGTTAAGTAGTCATGTGTATTTTATTTTATCTTATATTTATGCTTTCTTTTATTTTAAGGATCAGAGTTTGGCCATCTTTTAGCCCGAAGAAGGTTTCAATAAAGGGAATTTTCACTGCCAAATACATGGATGTTGTGTGTTCACTTGTTTGCTCTTATTATTTTAAAGATAATAGAGAAAACACTTATGCGCTTTTTATTAACAACAAGTCCTCATGTGTATGCGGTTATTTAAAGTTTGTTATCGGTTCCGTCGGGCATATAATAGCCTACTCTTCCGAAAAGCGGAACGTGTGTATGAGATGTTCTGCGTGCGTTTGCATAGGGAGCCGTGGTTTATAGTCTCATCCGAAGGAATTTGGGGGGAGTGGAGTCGGTACTGATGTCAATGGAGATTTGATGAAAATTACAATTGCTTAATTTTTTTTGTTTATTTTTAGTACCCATTTGGAACAGTAATCATTTAATCTATCTAGTTTAGTTTGTAGTCCTAAACTGGTTGCTGATAACAGTGCGCTAGGTCATCAACATAGAGCTAAACATGAAATTTTGTCTTCTGCAGTAATAATTGTATACGGTGAATCTTTTCCCTCAATTAACTGAACAATATCATTGACGTAAGCATGAAATAATGTAGGACTTAGTGTGTTGCCCTGATGTACCCTCTTTTTCCAACAATTTCCTCCGTGTACCTTCCTTTTATTTTTGCAAGGATTGTTGCATTTGAATACATACTATTAATGACATTAAAGGGTTTACCAGCTACATCTATCTTATTTTACATTACAAGTAGATCCTGATGCCATACATTGTCAAATGCTTTCTGAAAATCTAAAGAACAAGACAGTTTATTTCTTTTTATTTTATTTTAATGCAATGTCTAAGAGTTTATTATGGATAAATATGTGGTCCTCTGCTCTACATGTTTTGTCTGGCAAGCTAGTTGTTTTGTTCCAAATATTCTGAGATTCTCGCATTCAAAACTTTGGCAGAAGAGCTGCCTAACTGCATTTGTTAAAGCTACCCCTCGGTAAATTTCCTCTGTGTAGACTTTCCTGCCTGAAATTCAGGCTGCTTTTCTATAGAGACAAAGCGTGTCGCCGCAATAACAACGCCATTCAAGAATATTATGTTCTAAATAATTATTTGCTGTCTACGTGTGTATTAAATTTTGTGTCCTCAAAGTACTCATCCGTGCAGGTGTGTACTCAACTCAGCAAAAGTCCGTGTTGGTTTTTATTGGGGTCCGGTACGGTACTGCTCTGCATTATGCATGGCGCGGTGTGGTTGAGGTGGGTTCGTACGATAGTGGTGTGGACATTTGGTGTCTGGGTTTATTGGACTAGGGGGGATGGCGGAGGGGGGTCTTTGTGGCTGCAGAGGTGTCGATTGTCCCTTCTTTTGCCACCTCTGCTGTCAGTTGGCATTGCTCTTTCATCGGTCAGCACCTTCTCTATGCCTACATGTGTGTGTGTGTGTGTGTGTGTGTGTGTGTGTGTGTGTGTGTGTGTGTTTATGTGTGTGTGTGTGTAAGTGTGTATGTTGTGTGTGTGTGTGTGTGTGTGCGTTGTGTGTGTGTGTGTGTGTGTATGTGTGTGTGTGGGGGGGGTGCTGTGTGTGTGTTGTGTGTTTGTGTTTGTGTGTGTGTGTGTAGGGGAGGGGTGTTGTGGTGGGAATGGGGTGAGGAGGGTAGTGGTGGTGGTGGTGGTGCTGTGTGTGTATGTGTGTGGGGGGGGGGGTAGTAGTAGGGGTGGGTGGGGGGAGTGGTGCTGGCGTGAGTGTGTGTGTATTTGTGTGTGTGAGAGGGCGATGAGGAAGGAAATACGTGTGAGTGTGTGTGTGTGTGTGTGTGTGTATGTGTGCGCGCGTTCTCGCAGAAGCAAGGAAGTTTTCATGAGTGAGTGATTGTAGTGTGTGTGTGTGTGTGTGTGGTGTGTGGTGTGGTGTGGTGAGTGTGTGTGTGTGTTTGTTTGTACGAAAGGAAGTGTGAGTGAGTGAGAGATGTTTTAAAAATTCTTTTATATTCTTTCACATCAAGGATAATGGAATAAGCACTTTTATGCCTTTTACCATCCAGTCCCCGTGTGTAAGCGGTTTTGTAAATTATGTCATCTGTTCCCACCGGCACACAATGGCCTATTCTTACGAAAGCGGAAGGGGTTTTAACGTGTGCGCAAGATGTTCTGCGTGCGTTCGCGTACGG
Organism: Rapana venosa; assembly: GCA_028751875.1. Taxonomy (NCBI): domain Eukaryota; kingdom Metazoa; phylum Mollusca; class Gastropoda; order Neogastropoda; family Muricidae; genus Rapana; species Rapana venosa. The sequence continues at coordinate 44,401,833 of CM054152.1, forward strand.
GGCATCGGTTTATAGTCTCATCCGAAAGACTTTTGGGGAATGTGGAGTCTGCACTGATGTTAACTCCAGGGAAAAATATTCCCTTAAACAGGAATCAAACCCGGGTCGTCAGATTGCGAGCGCAATGTTCTGACCACTAGGCTATCCCGTCCCGTGTGTGTGTGTGTGTGTGTGTGTGTGTGTGTGTGTGTGTGTGTGTGTGTGTGTGTGTGTGTGTGTGTGTGTTTATGTGTCCGTTCCTGTATTTGACGTCTGTTCAGTATTAGTGATAATTGTTAGACGGATGTTTATGTATGTATGTATGTATGTATGTATGTATGTATTATAAGTATGTATGTATGTATGTATGTATGTCAAAGTCAAAGTTTTATTTTCAGATGGTGCAATGAAAAAGCAGTGCATTTGCTTTGTTTCATCAAGTCATCTATCTAAAGAAAAAAAGAGAGAAAAAAAGATAATATATATGCAGACATTGAATTTTTTAAAAATCTAATCAATGATAAACCCTACAAATCAAACAAGAAAAGACAATAACATATGATGTATGTCTGTATGTACGTATGCATGTATGTATGTATGTACGTATGCATGTATGTATGTATGTGTGTATGTGTGTATGTATGTGTGTATGCACGTATGTATGTATGTATGCATGCATGTATGCATGTATGTATGTGTGTATGTATGTATGTATGTATGCATGCACGTATGTATGTATGTATGTACGTATGTATGTATGTATGTATGTATGTATGTATGTGTGTATGTATGTGTGTGTATGTATGTATGTATGTATGTATGTATATGTGTGTGTATGTATGTATGTATGTATGTACGTATGTGTGTGTGTGTGTTTATGTGTGCATGTGCTTATTTAATTTCGAGGATAATTGAAGGCGTACTCATGAGCTTATTTCAAACTCACTTTCCGTGTTAGATGCAGTTTTTGTAAATTTGTCATCCGTTCTCACCGGCACACAATTGCCTACTCTTTCAAGGAGCAGAACAGGTTTTAATGTGTGTGCCCGATGCTCTGTGTGCGTTAGTCTCATCCGAAGTATTTGGGTTTTTAAAAAAAAATTAGGGTTGGGGATGGGGATGGGGGTCGGGGTGGAGTGGAGTCGGCAATGTTGTTAACTCCAGGGAAAATATCCCCTTGAAGGAGATTTGAACCCGGGTCTGCAGATCGTGATCGCAATGCACAGTGCTATAACCACCAGGCGGTTCCGTCCCCTGTGTGTGTGTGTGTGTGTGTGTGTATGTGTGCGTGTACGTGCGTGTGTGTGTGTGTGTGTGTGTGTGTGTGTGTGTGTGTGTGTGTGTGTGTGTGTGTGTGTGTGTGTGTGTGTATGTGTGTGTGTGCCTCCTTGTCTCTCTCTGTCTGGTCTGTCTGTCAATGTCTCTGTCTTCTTGTCCCTCTCTTTCTGTCTCTCTGTCTTTGTCTGTCTGTATATCTGTCTGTTGCTGTCTGTCTATCTGTCTGTCTCTGTAACTGCCTGTATGCCTGTATGCTTCTGTCTGTCTGTCTGTCTGTCTGTCTCTCTTCCTCTCCCTCTCTCCTCTCTCTCTCTCTCTCTCTCTCTCTCTCTCTCTCTCTCCCTCCCTCTGTTTCACAATCATTCTTAACAAATATTCTTTAAACTCGAAAAAAAAAATCAACGTTTATCTTTTTTATTATTATAATATTGTTTCGAAACCTGAGTGTTAAGGATGTTTCTATCCTACATAGATTTCATTTTGCGTGATATGAATATTGTGTTTAATATAACTGATAAAACACACCTCCCCTGTAAGATAAATATACCCCCCAAAAAGCACTATTAGTAAAGAAATAACAGAACAAACGAACAGAGGTACAAGCTACCGAATAACTATATATCAATGCATCAGACAAGAAGAACATTTAAACAAATAACCTTCATGATCACTTACGGTGCATACAAACAAAAGATAATTGTTTTTAATGAACGGTAGAAACCACATAATCCAAAAAAAATCCCTATATATGAATTTAAGATAACGTGGCTTTTCCCCCAGTCGCATTTCTCCTCTGGAGCTCCAAGGTTTGCCGATGGTAAGAGATTTTTTGCACACGTAACCGTTTTGATCCACTTTGAAGGTAACGGTATTCCGACTTCGGGGATGATGCCTAAACACAAGTGCGCTTTACTCGTTATCCGTCCCTACCGGCACGCAACAGCCAGCAAAAAACGGGCACTAACGTGTGCGCAAGATGGTATGCGTTCGTTCGCACACGGGATCTTGTTTTAAAGTCTCATCCTTTCCCCGTGCGTATTCCGGGAGCCTGGCAGTATAAATAGCATCCCCCACCTTCTGGAAATTCTGTGCTAGGAATTCCTTCTGTTCTATCCCTCTCTCTTTGTTTCTGCCTTGTTCCTTTTTTCTTCCTGTCACCACCTCCTTCTTGTTATTTTTTTCTGCCTTCTTGGTCTATTCTCCTACATTTCTTTTTCCCCCAGAATGACTTCAAAAGATAACATTTCTCTCCCATGCTGGAGTCGGATGCACTGGGTCTGACTTATCGCAACGCATTTTCTCTCATATGGCAGACACTGATAGCTGCTGTCTGAGTGTTCGACTACGAAGACGAAGAAATCTCATCCGAAGGATGTTTGGAGGGAGTGGGGTCGGTATGGATGTTTAGCTTCAGAGAAAAAGTATCCTCAAGCAGGTTTCATGGTGGTTGTTCAAACCCGGGCCGTTAGCGTGCAAGCACAGCACTCTAACCACTAGGCTATCCCGTCCCCAGTTATGAAGCAACTGCATAGAAAAATTTTTTCACTTGCTGAAAAATGAAGCAACAGAAAACGAATCCACCAAACACCAACAGGAACGAAAGAAAGAAAAAAGGAAAACCTTTACTGGTGAGAGAAACTGAAGTTCATAGAAAATTAGAAAGGTAAATGGATCAAAACAAACCATGAATTATTGGCTATTTTACATGTTACTTTTAGCATCTATATACAACGTCATAGCTGATTTTTTAAAATTCTATTTTTCTGAACAAATCCTCCTCATATCAAAACAAAAACCTCCATTAAAAAATATTGTAATGGAATGCATTTCTTCCCCCTCCCCTCCCCACCCGTTTAGAAAAAAAATTAAGGTATTACGAAAAAATCTTCAAGAAAATAAGAAAAGCTGACAATAAACAACAAAGACACCACTTGCAAAAAAAACAACAACATCCCCCCACCAAAAAAATCCCCCCCCCCTCCACACACAACAAAATTACAAGAAACAATTTTTAAAAACACACAAAAATCAACGAAAAAAAACCCCGTTCATTGACTCAATCACCATCACCATCACCACCCTCCACCTCACACCCCTTCCCCGTCTCCTCACTCCCTTTCACGGAAATCGCCATTCGCCGAAAATCTCTAAAATTAGCCAGGGAGAAAATTCGCCGGGGGTCCTCTTCAGTCACCATAGTCTGGATCTCTTCACGAGCTTGGAGGAGATCCTCCTCTTCCTCCTCTTGGAGACCAATACCCAGGGCGAAGATGTTGGAGATGTTCTGGAGATCCTGAGC
>CM054152.1:44412888-44432888 GCA_028751875.1 Rapana venosa
TCTTTTCTCTCTCTCTCTCTCTCTCTCACACACACACATAAACACACATGAGCGCCCCCCCCCTCCCACACACACATACATCATTACCTGTTGTTGTTGTTGGGGTTGTTGTTGCAGGAGAAGTGCTAGTCACTCGCTCTTGTTTACCTGTCGTAGTTTCTCCTGTAGTCACCTTCTTGCTTGTGAGGGTACCGGTAGCTGTTGTCACCGTCGTTGTTGGTGGTGGTGGTGAGGACCCTGGGTTCAATTCCTCTGTGGCGTTCGTCTGTTCCTTCACCGTCACACTAGTTGCTGCTGCGCTTGTAGCTGTCGTCACAGTTGTTACGGCTTCTGTTGTCGATGGTGATGTTCTTTCTGTTGTTGTTTCTGACGACGTAGGAGTTACATCTAACGGGTTTGATACGTTAGTCCCTGCAGGTACTGTTTCTGCTTTCGGTGTTGTTTCTTCTCTCGTTGCTGATGTTGTTTCTGCCCGTGTTGTTTTGGTGTCACGAGTCGTATCATCACCAGTGCTAGCGGAGGCAGATGTAAGCGAAACATGCACACTAGTCTCTTTAGTAGTTGCCGCGTTAGATATCCACGAATTCGGATCGCTACTTCCCACGCTGCTAGTTTCTGATGTAGTTGGTGCCTCAGAAGTCTTCAAGCTGCCTTCAGTGCTAGAACTCCAAGAGACTGGATCGCTGGTGGCTGTGTGTCTTCCAGACGTGGACATCTTGTCACGAGTGACAGTCCTTCCTGGAATCTCCGAAAACCGAGCTGAGAACGATTCAGGTGAAAAGGTTTGATGTGGAGTGTACGTTTCAGGAGTTTCTGAGAAAAAAGTTGAAAAGGATTCACTTGAAAATGTTTTCTTGGGTGTTTCTGTTTCAGGATTTTCTGAAAACCAAGTTGAAGAAGATTCAGTTGAAAATGTTCTCTTGGGTGTATGCATCTCAGGAATTTCTGAGAACCAAGTTGAGGAAGATCCAGTGGAAAGCGTTTTGGGAGTTGGCTGCGTTTCAGGAATTCGATCTGTCCCCCTAGAACCCTGACCTTTTCCGATCTCAGCAGATGTTGTTGCTGGCACCGTGAGGATGCTCAGAGAGGTAGATGCCTCTTCAACTGCCGTTGTTGCTGTTGTTGTTGCTGATGATGTTAAAGGATGCTGCTGCGCGGTTGTGGATTGCGAAGCTGTAGGCATGGTCTGAACTGTCGCTGTGGAGGTAGTCCTCTGTGGAGTTGTCGATGACAATGTTGTCGTGGAGCGAGGCGTTGAAGATCGTGGTTGAAGAGTCGGGCTGGTGGGTCGGGTGGCCGTGTGTGGAGACGCAGAATCAGTCTTCAAGGAAGATGCCGTGGACCTCGCAGACGGGTAAAGGTCCAGAGGTCCTCATCCATGTTAGCACAGAGCGTCAGAAGAGGGGAGGCAGTGGGCTCCTGGATCAGAATGTCGATGATGTGCTCAAAGTACAGCTTCATGCGCCTGAGACTGTGCTCGTACTGCGTCCTCAGGAACAGCAGCTGCGGGTCAAGGTCAAGGTGGTTCCCTTGACCGGTCAAGGTCGGGCACTGGGTTTTAGCCAGGTGACATTGCGCTGGAGTCAGCTGAGGCATGGCTCCGCGATAAGCCGGCTGCCTGTGGGTTTTACTGCTGCTGCTGCTGCTGCTTTTGTTGCTGCTGCTGTTTCTGCTGTCGTTGTTGCTGCTGCTTGGGAGTAAAGAGGCTGCTTCAAGTAGGACAGCCACCAGCAGAAAAAGGAGGAATACTTTGCTTGAATAGAATACTGTTCCCATCTTTTTTTGTTCTGAAAAAAATGAATTAGAGTAGTGATGAACATGTTGTTAATAAAATCTTGTTTGATGGACGCTTTAACCAAGATGGCTAAGTCCGTTCGACTTTAATCTCTTGAGTCCATGAAGTCATGGGTTCGAATTTCGTTTGCGCCTGGTGAATGAAGAGTTGGGTTGTTTTTTTAACGATCTCCGAAGTCAAGTTTAAGTGCAGACCTGCCACTGCCTGCATTCCCTACGTGTATATACACTTGTAGAAGATCAAATATGCACGTTAAAGATCCCGTAATTCATATCAGTGCTCGGAGGCTTACGGAAACTCGAGCAAACCAAAGTATACATCCCCGAAGTCGGAATGCGGTTACCTTCGTGGTGGGCAAAATACGGTTGCTTACGCTAAATCTAACAGTTGGTGAACCTCGGAGCTCTAGCCGACAAACGAAAAGATACTCTTGTTTGAATTTTTAAAAAAAGGATGCTTACAATATCAAAATATCCTTCGGATGAGACTATAAACCGAGGCCCCGGGTGCGAACGCTCGCAGAACATCTTGCGCACACGTTAAATCCTGTTTCGCTTTTCGTAAGAGTAGGCCATTGTGTGCCGGTGGGAACAGATGACAGAATTTACATAACCGCATACACACGGAGACTGGATATAAAAAAGCACATAAGTGCTTATTCCATTATCCTCGAAATAAAAGAATATAAAAATAATGATAATAATAATAAAAAAAATATTAAACCATCACGGAGGAGCCCGTTCTTAGAGGATTTAAACCTGGATTTAACATCAGTACTGCTCCTCCCCCCCCCCCCCCCCCCCACGCTTCCCCCCCCCCCCCCCCCCCCCCCCCCTAAGAAAATAGATATCCGAAAAAGACTATGAACAGAAACTCCGAGTGCGAACGCACGAAAAACATCTTACGCACACCTTAAAAACCCCGTTCCGCCTTTCGGAAAAGTAGGCTATTTCGTGCCGGTAGAAACGGACGACAAAATTAGAAAAAAAACCAAAACTGCACATATGGTGTCGTGTTTAGACACTATCCCTGAAGTCGGAATGCAGATACCTTAAAGGTTGATTACAAAAAAAACCACAACAGGAAAAGGGTCAAGCCATGTCGCCGTGATCTTCATGCTTAAAAGGGCAATGCAGTGAGTGGAATGGGAGAGGAGAAAGATGTGCACGATTTTGTTTTTTGTCACTGAGAAAAGGCGGTGGGATGGCGTTGCTTTCTGCTGTCAGCTGCTGCAGGGTGTGGGGAATGTTTCAATTCAGTGTGAGAAGGACCTCTGTGGATATATCATCATCTTCTTCTTCTGCTTCTCCCGCAAGTTTGTGCATTTTTCTGAGTGTGTGCAGTGCAGGCGTTTCTCTTTGTTGTGAGTGTTTGAGTAGGTGTGTGTGTGTGTTTTATTTATTTCATTTTATTTTATGTATTCTTTACTATCGAGGATAATGGAATAAACACCCATGTGCTTTTTTACATCCAGTCCCCGTGTGTGTGCGGTTTTGTCAATTTTGTCATCTGTTCCCACCGGCACACGATTGCCTACTCTTCCGAAAAGCGGAACAGGATTTAACGTGTGCGCAAGATGTTCTGCATGCGTTCGAACACGGGGCCTCGGTTTATAGTCTCATCCGAAGAACTCTGTGTGTGTGTGTGTGTGTGTGTGTGTGTGTGTGTGTGTGTGTGTGTGTGTGTGTGTGTGTGTGTGTGTGTGTGTTTACCCCCCAAAAAAATCTATGGACGACGTGATGTGCTGACTGGGTACCATGGCTCTAAGCGAGTATTAATGTTGTATTTTGTATTGCGATGTTTGAATCTTAATATCTTTCACTGATTTACAGCGCTCTCTATGTCTGGATATAATATATGTCAATATTTTACAACACCTTCTGCATAAGACGATATCTGAATGTAATATTTGTCACGTTGTTGTTGCTGCTGCTGTTGTTGTTGTTGTTGTTGTTGTTGTTGTTGTTGTTGTTGTTCGTTCGTTCGTTCCCCATCTTAACACTCTGGGGTCACCCAGAATGTGTACTCTGACTCACTCATCATCCCACCCGAGAATCACAGTGAGATTGAAACTGCACATTGAATGAGAAGTTTGCATGTATGAATGGTTTTAAGTACCTCGCCATATAGGCAGACATACTCCGACTTCAGAGGATTTTTTTTCTCCTTTACAAAGGTGAGTGCAGGTTGTTATGTTAAGAGCTTATAAAGGCTTAAGGAAAATCTCAAAACAACGTTTTACAACATAACATTTTAGCTTAGACCATGACAATTAGCTGACATCTATGGCTGACACAGCTTTTGGCCTTGGCCAATACCTTCTACGTAAGACGATGTCTGAATCTATCATCTGTCACTATTTTACAACGCCTTCTGTGTATGGTGATTCTGAATCTGTCATCTGTCACTATGTTACAACGCCTTCTGTGTATGGTGATTCTGAATCTATCATCTTTCACTATTTTATCACACCTCTTGTGTATTATAATGTCTGAATCTAATTTATGTCACTATTTCACAACACCTTCTGTGTATGGTGATTCTAAATCTACCATCTGTCACTCTTTTACAGCGCCTTCTGTGTATGGTGATTCTGAATCTGTCACGTCACTTTTTTAAAACTCCTTGTGTGTATGGTGATTCTGAATCTGTCACGTCACTATTTTACAGCGCCTTCTGTGTGTGGTGATTCTGAATCTGTCACGTCACTATTTTACAACTCCTTGTGTGTATGGTGATTCTGAATCTATCACGTCACTATTTTACAACACCTTCTGTGTATTACAATGTCTGAATCTATCATCTGTCACTATTTTACACCTCCTGTGTATGGTGATTCTGAATCTATCACGTCGCTATTTTACAACGCTTCCTGTATATGGTGATTCTGAATCTATCATCTGTAACTATTTTACAACACCTTCTGTGTATGGTGATTCTAAATCTAATATCTCTCACTATTTTTACAACACCTGTGTATGGTGATAATAAATCAAATATCTGTCACTCTTTTACACCTTCTGTGTACGATGATTCTGAATCTATCATCTGTCACTATTTTACAACACCTTCTGTGTACGGTGATTCTAAATCTGTCACGTCACTATTTTACAACACCTTCTGTGTATTACAATGTCTGAATCTATCATCTGTCACTCTTTTACAACACCTCCTGTGTATGGTGATTCTGAATCTATCACGTCGCTATTTTACAACGCTTCCTGTATATGGTGATTTTGAATCTATCATCTGTCACTATTTTACAACACCTTCTGTGTATGGTGATTCTAAATCTAATATCTCTCACTATTTTTACAACACCTGTGTATGGTGATTCTAAATCTAATATCTCTCACTATTTTTACAACACCTGTGTATGGTGATTCTGAATCTAATATCTGTCACTCTTTTACAACACCTTCTGTGTACGGTGATTCTGAATCTATCATCTGTCACTATTTTACAACACCTTCTGTGTATGGTGATTCTAAATCTGTCACGTCACTATTTTACAACACCTTCTGTGAATGATGATTCTGAATCTATCACGTAACTATTTCACAACACCTTCTGTGTATTACAATGTCTGAATCTATCATCTGTCACTATTTTACAACACCTTCTGTGTATTACAATACCTGAATCTATCATCTGTCACTATTTTACAACACCTTCTGTGTATTACAATGTCTGAATCTATTGTCTGTCACTCTTATACAACGCCTTCTGTGTATTACAATGTCTGACTCTATTGTCTGTCACTCTTATACAACGCTTACTGTGTATTACAATGTCTGAATCTATCATCTGTCACTATTTTACAACGCCTTCTGTGTATGGTGATTCTGAATCTATTGTCTCTCACTCTTTTACAACACCTTCTGTACATGGTGATTCTGAATCTATCATCTGTCACTATTTTACACCACCTTCTGTGTATGGTGATTCTCAATCTATCATCTGTCACTATTTTACACCACCTTCTGTGTATGGTGATTCTGAATCTATCACGTCACTATTTTACAGCACCTACTGTGTATGGTGATTCTCAATCTAATGTCTGTCACTATTTTACAACGCCATCTGTGTATGGTGATTCTGAATCTATCATCTGTCACTCTTTTACAACACCTTCTGTGTATTACAATGTCTGAATCTAATATCTGTCACTCTTTTACAACGCCTTCTGTGTATTACAATGTCTGAATCTAATATCTGTCACTCTTTTACAACGCCTTCTGTGTATTACAATGTCTGAATCTATCATCTGTCACTATTTTACAACGCCTTCTGTGTATTACAATGTCTGAATCAAATATCTGTCACTCTTTTACAACGCCTTCTGTCTATTACAATGTCTAAATGTAATATATTTCACTATTTTATAACACCTGTGTATTACAATGTGTAAATCTAATATCTGTCACTCTTTTACAACACCTTCTGTGTATGGTGATTCTGAATCTATCACGTCACTCTTTTACAACACCTACTGTGTATCATAATGTCCGAATCTAACTTATGTCACTATTTTACAACACACACGCACACACACACGCACACATACCTGAAAAAAAGCAAATGCATTGCTTATTCAATGTACCATCTGGAAATAAGAATTTGACTTGACTTGACACACACACTCATACACACACATAACAAATTATGCATGCTCATGTCTAATATCACTTTGAGTGAACAGACGTAAACATCGAAGCAACAACAACAACAACAACAACAACAACGCGCACGGACACTGTTCGAAATCACACCAAAAATGTTTGTTTTGTTACATAGTGTTAAAAATGAGGTTTTGTGGGGCTTTTTTACTAGTTATTTTAACATTTTCATATTTTAGCTTTCATTGTTTGTCAGTAAGTCGATTTCCATTCAAAACTATGTGCTCCCTCCCTCCCTCCCCACCAAAAAAAAAACCCAACAAACCCAAAACCCCGCAGACTCAGACACCCCTAGCCCCATATTTTCTTTTTTCTTTTTGTCTAATATGACGACGTGTGTGCAGTCTTAAAATGAAATTGAACCGAACATACACACATACACATACACATTATGCAAATACATACACACGAGCATACCCACACGCACCCACGCACACACACACACACACAACAGATGACAGTGGTGAAAAAAATAACAGAATTTACAAATCGCATACACACGCGGACTGGATCTTTAAAAAAAAAGCACACAAGTGATTATTCCATTATCCTCGATATAAAAGAATTAAAAAATAAGGTGTCGATTTTATCATACATAACTAAACAAAGATGCTTACTTACAAACTTGATTATGTCGTTGATTTGCAGGTTTTACAGATATTTGATCCTTGACAAGAAGAAAACCACACACACACTACCACCGCACTAATATTGTAGTGACTGTTACACCTTTTCTTGCTACAAAACTTACACTGCCTACTGAGTCTCTTAAGTGACACGTCACTGTACACAATTTGCATACTAAGCCCCGCCTAGTTAGATATGTACCCGCATTGCAAATAAGAAAGCTGTCTGGCCTTGTATGTATTCCATCAATTTTTTCTTCCTGTCACTCTTTTTTGGCTCTAATGGGTATTAAATCCTGATTGAAAAAGCTATACAGCGAGAGAGAGAGAGAGAGGAGAGAGAGAGAGAGAGAGAGAGAGAGAGAGAGAGAGAATATACTTTTACTTTAATGTCCTTTTCAGATTTTGTAATAAACCAACCCCATTTTAGCACTCTAGTGCCTGTAGAAGCTATTTGATTGCTGGCATGTCAAATTTGCTTTTCATTTTACTTCACTGATTATGATAATTTGCTCTTGATATGATTTTAAAGCCTAATCCATTAATCATTGCAAATCTACACAACATGGGGGATCGGTGGTCTAGAGGTACCAACGCACCTGCCTATAAAGTGAAAAGTCCGGGTCAGGAATGTGCGGTGGTTTGATTCCCGTTCGGGCCCGAAACTTTCCTCCCAATCCAGTAGACCATCAGTGGTTGTCTGGGTGCTAGTCTTTCTGATGAGACGATAAACTGAGGTTCCGTGTGCTACACATAATTATTTAGCGCACGTAAAAGAACCCACGGCAACAAAAGTGTTGTCCCTGGCAAAATTATGTAGCGAAAAGCCACTCCGATAGAGAAACAAATACAGTTGCTGACAGGAAAAAGACATAAAACATGTGGCGCTGCTCTTGTGGTGACGCGCTCTCTTCGTGAGAAAAGCGGTCCGAATTTCAGGCAGAGAAATCTGCCGTTACCTTAAAGTGTATAAAATTAAAGAAAAAATAATAAACAAGCATATTTCAGGATGCTAAAGCTCGAACACCTTTACTGATGCACATCATTTTCTTTGTTTTTTTCTTTTTAAAATGAAGACGAAGAAGACAAGGCTTTAACAAGATTTTATTTACGTATATGGTAGCATTATTCGGTTTGATTTATAATTCAGTGTGGTAAATTTGTCTTACGAATCATCTACCTCCCGTAATAAAACCGTAGATTCCGCGCTATTCTTAAAAAACCCAGCAAAAACAAAAACAAAAGAATAATTATTTTTAAAAAAAGTACAGTATAAAAACGGTACATTTTCATTTTCCTCTAAATATAAAAAAAAACCAACGTGGAGGAGGACTGTAGAAAGTGAGATGAAGGCCATGCAGCACTCTTGGGGATCAGTGACTAGGTTGGCCCAGGATAGGCAGGAGTGGAAGAGCTTTGTTGCTGCCCTACACACCGCTGGGTGTAATGGTTAATGATGATGATGATATAAAAAAAAAAAGAACTGAACCCTCCCCTCCCAAACCTTGGTGACAAACACGAACGCCTTAAAACCACTCGGGCCAGAGCCCCCCTGTCCAGGCCCCTTTCCTTTCAACAACAACAACAACAACCCAACAACAACGCATCTACCTCAGCAGACGGCAAAACAAATCGCCATCTTCTGCTCTCTGAAGTAGAAAACCAGGACTGTCACCTAGACACAACTTGTCAATTACCTGCGACCACCATCACCCCCTCACCTTCTTCCCCCACATATAATTATATTAAAAAAAAAAAAGATAATAATGAAAACCCTGACGTGTAGCGCAGGAAAAGGACGCAGTCAACCTTGTGCCCAATAGTCCCCCATTATCTTTTTTGTTTTTTTTGTTTGGGGGTGGGTGGGTAAAGAGTTCAGATCTGGGATGGGAAAGTTAGCTTACGTTTTGCATGCAAGGGAGGTGGGGGTGGGGGTGGGAGAGGGGTGGTGGTGGGGTGAGCATCGTGTGTGTTCCCTGTAGAATGGTAGTAGGGAGTGGTGTGTGATACAGGGAAAGTTAATAAGTTTTGTCAGTCAGTGAACTAGGGGGACGGGAAAGCCTGGTGGTTAGAGTGATGCGCATTGGTTTAAATAGTTTTTTTTTATATTCAGAAAAGAGTATAAGCATTGAAACCAAACAGCATTTTGGAATCCTATAGCAACAACAAGCTTGTAGCTTATGGTGTGTTGCTCAATTCAACAATGAAGATTTAACATGAACATAACAACGGCTGCTGAGCGGCAAAATGTAAATCACCACCAACAACAACGACAAACATGTTCATCAATTGCAATCTTTGCTAATAATGTAAAAAAAAAAAAGGAAAAGAACACACAAAGAACAATATCAATTTGTAGAATAAACACACATAAAAACAAACAAAAATAGTTGGAATAGGAAAACAGAAGAGAGAGAGAGAGAGAGAGGAGAGAGAGAAGAGAGAGAGAGAGAGAGAGAGAGAGAGAGAGAGAGAGAGAGAACAGTTTAGGAAAATAACATCCACAAGGCCATTGCGCTCGTGGTCTGCCTGACCCGGGTTCGAATCTCGGTCAAGAACTTTTTTCCCTCTGGAGTTAACATCAGTGCTGACCCCACTCTCCCCAAAAGTCTTTCGGACGAGACTATAAACCGAAGTCCCGTGTGCTAACTCACGCAGAACATCTAGCGCACACGATAAAACCCGTTCCACTTTTCGAAAGAGTAAGCCAATGTGTGCCTGTGGGAACGGATGACAAAATTTACAAAGTTGCATAAATACTGGGACTGGATGTGAAAAGGCGTATGAGTGCTTATTCCACGATCCTCGAAATAAAAGAATAAAAAGAAAATGAACGCCGTAGCAGAACTAGTTAAATAACAAAATTAATGTGTTGAGAAGCCAGCATCCACGCTAACCGTTAATAATATCAAGGTGTCTTTAGAAAAGCCAATACTCTGTTTTAAAAAGGATATATAAGCATACTCTTTTATTCTTTATTCTTTTATATCGAGGATAATGGAATAATCACTTGTGTGCTTTTTTACATCCAGTCCCCGTGTATATGCAGTTTTATAAATTGTCATGTGTTCCCAACGGCACACAATGGCCTACTCTTACGAAAAGCGGAACAGGATTTTAACGTGTGCGCAAGATGTTCCGCGTGCGTTCGCACACGGGGCCTCGGTACATCAAGAACATCATACTCAATACATCAAGAACGATATCAACAAACTGAATGCATCAAAAGGAAAATAAACACATATTCAACACATCTATGCAGAAAACAAATGATTGACTTAGGGCCAGAAACAGACACACCGCAAAGCGAAATCGCCAAATCTTCACTTCATGATGTCTAAGATAGACATGAAACTCGCTAATTTATAATCAGTGAAAAATCCATTCTTTTCTTTAATGTTTTCATTCTTTGTAAGCTTGAAGAAAGCCTTGCTTATTTTTTTTGTATTTTTTGTTGCAGACGAAATGAGCTATGAAGGAGAAATAGAATGTTTGTTTGATTTGTTTGAGATTGTAATATAGTCCCAGTGGAATGTTTCCGATTTAGGGACTGTGGTCGCAAGTCATCCCACTTGAAGCAATTATGCCAGGCCTGTGCAATCACGACGAGAAACAGAACATAAAGTAACATGACAAAGAAACAGATGATTAGAGAATACAAAATCTTATTTTATATATTTTGTTATATTGTTATAATTATAAGAACAAATACTTAACAAGGAAATATAAATAAGGAAAAATCGAACCAAATAGATAGCTAGGTAAATGGACAATTGAATAAACAATAAAGAAGAAAAAAAACCTAAACAAAACTACACTATTTGTATATTTTTTAATATCGAGCACATAAACAAATTCTCGAAAATCATCAAAACGTCCGTACTAAAACCAAACCGAAATCAAGAACGAGAACTCTAGCACCTTCCAACCAACCCGAAACAGACGACAAAATAATCACGCAAAGCTGTCCAGTTCTTTTGTGCAAAGCTGGTAAGCAGTGTTTGTCTAGTCGAGAGGTCTGTGCCAAAATTCTGAAGATAAACTGTGCCTTGCCAAAAGCTACCAGATAAACATGTCAGTTTCGAGATAAAAGAGTTAAAACTATGCCGTCTGCTGTTTTGCTTACGAGTTCAAGTTCTCACGGTTAGTTAAACTAGGTTTTGGATTGATTGAAAGAAGTTAAATTGTCGTTTTATTGCGTGTAAGTGTAGCACTGTCTTACATAGCTGAGGTACTACAGTCGTAATAGTTTTCTTTGCCTGAAATTCGGGCGGTTGTCTCGTGTAAAATTATTCGGTGACGGCTGTTTTTTTTTCTGTGCGTGTTTGTTTATTTTAACCCTAGATGAAAATTCTTTTTGATACCAATTTTGCTAGAAGACTGTTACATTGTTATATTTTTTTACTTTTAAAAGAATTCTTTTATATCGAGGATAATGGAATAAACACTTATGTGCTTTTTTTTTATTTATACATCCAGTCCACGTGTGTTTGCGGTTTTGTAAACGAGACCTAGGGTGATGATATCATTTCAAAGACGATCGTGGAAAAACTAAGCAAAACATTCACAACATTTTTGAAACGTAATGAACGAAAAAATAATTTCACCACCTTGTAAATATAAAAAAATTGATATGTTTGCATGCACATAAGCAGCCTAGTATAATGAATCTCATAATTTCATTCAAGGGCCATAACAACGACAGTCCCATTTTTAGAAATCTATAACTGCATATTATATAAATAAAAAAAAAGGACAATTTTTTTTTCTCTAAAAAATGAGGTTAGGTTCTCGGCAGTGTAGTGGTTAGTATCCCTGCCTGTCATAGCGAGATATCAAAGGTTCAATTCCCCACAGGGAAGGCTTTCGGGAGCCGGGATGGCCCAGTGGTTATAGCCATGAGCCCGTGATCTGACGGCCCGGGTTCGAGCCACCACCGAGGCATCTGTTCAAGGGGATTCTACTCCTGGAGTTAACATCAGTACTGACTTCCCTCCCCTGAATGCCCTTCGAATGAGACTTTCAGCGGAGTTTCCGTATGCGAACCCGCGCAAAACTTCTTGTGCGCTCACTACAAACTGTTCTGCCTTTTGGAAGAATAGGCCACTGCGTGCGAGAAGTAACAGATGATAAATTTTCAAAAGTAACTCACAAAACCCACAGCAATATACCCGTTATAATCTAGTAAGTGTCAACCGCATTCACAAGTGTATCTGGCGTTTTTTGTGGCCTATCAACACTGCCATCAAAAGATGATAATAACAGAAATGATCAAATCATCCTTTTAATATATATTGCAAAAAATCCAAGATATATAAAATAAATGCCTAACAAATATTTGTGCCTTAGGTTTGGGGATCCTAAAAAATGATGCAAGAGAGATCATAAGGTTTGTATACAGAAAAGTGGTCAATATTGGTGTTGTATTTATCTCTATATCTATATCTATATCTATTTCTCTTCTCTCTCTCTCTCTCTCTCTCTCTCTCTCTCTCTCTATATATATATATATATATATTATATATATTATATATATATATTAGCTTACAGACAAATGCATTGTAAGTCTATAACCACCATATTTTTACAATTACAACTTGAATATGTCAGAATTGGTCATACAGGCATACAAATCTATATCATTAATAAGAGCAGAAAATCTATATTCATCTATCCATACAGAAGATCTAATATGCACGTGTAAGATCCCGTAATCAATTTCAGCGCTCGGTGAGTTACCGAAACACGACTATACCCAGCATGCATCCTGAATGAGCTGCTCTGAAGTCGGAATGTGTTAGCTCAGGCCAGTGAGCAGACCTCCTGCAAAGTGACGAGCACAGGAGAAGACCAGGCACTACGAACCCACCCTGTAAGGGAATGCACAGAAAACACCAAACACTGAAAAGTGTTATTGTACTTTGGCCTTGGGCCACAATACACACAAAAATATATCTGGGGCAGCGGGAAGACAGGCGTCATAGCAGAAGACGTTTTTATCCATCTCGCATTTCCAGTTCTGCGAGTATACAGAATCGCAGTCAATGACTTCTAGTTATCATCATCCCCCACCATCGCTTTCAACATGTACATATCATCGCCATAAGCATCTTCATTAACTATATAGCAGCAAGTATAACAAGAACATTATCCTCACTTCCATCATCTAAATCTTCATCACCAATATCATCTTCTTCATCATCAACACTATCATTACTTTTCTCCAACCTGTTTAATTATCATCGTTACGATCATCGTCTTCATCATCAACACTATCATCATTTTCTTCAACCTGTTTAATTATCATCGACACGATCATAGTCTTCATCATCAACATCATCGCTCGTTTCCATCGTCATCTTCACATCGTTGTCACCCTCGTCATCTTAAACATCTTCATCATAGTCACCGTCACCACCATCACCTTCAACATCTACACCATCGTTACCATCGTCACCTTCAATATCCACTTCATCATCACCATCACCACCTTCAGCATGTACATCAACATCACTTTCAGCATTACCACCATCATCATTGCCATCATCTTTCTCAACATCTGTATCATCATCATCGTCATCCGCAACATATACATCCTCTCTTCTTCATCATCAGCATCACCATCACAATTTTCATCAACAACAACATCCACATCACCATCAACCCCCTCAACATCTGCATCATTGTCTCCGTCATATGGATGTTGAAGATTGTGATGTACAGGAATGCAGAGAGAGAGAGAGAGAGAGAGAGAGAGAGAGAGAGAGAGAGAGAGAGAGAAGAGAGAGAGAGAGAGAGAGAAAGAGAGAGAGAGAATAAATGAATCTTTACTTTTCAAAGGTAACAGAATAAGCATGCACATACTTTTTTCAACCGGCCCTTGCCCTGATTAGGAACTATCAACAAACTAAAGGTAAAAATCTGACTACAACAACGACAACATGATTTTTTTAAAAATTATATTTTTAGCAATATATAACCCCTAACTGACTTGAGCATTAATTTCAAGAGATACAATAGATTTATTTTTAAGAAAAGAGATATACGTTAATAAACATATAATTCTCAAATAACTAAAACATCAACATGGAAACTGATACACTGATTATAATTAGGTAATATGGATAAGTAAAATAGAGGGAAGACAGAAAAAAGCAAGAGAGAGAGAGAGAGAGAGAGAGAGAGAGAGAGAGAGAGAGAGAGAGAGAGAGAGAGAGAGAGAGAGACTTAGAAATGACAATGACAAATTCTTTTATTTCGAGGATAATGAATAAGCACTCATGTGCTTTTTTACATCCAGTCCCCGCCCGTAGGGATACATCTGAATAATATCCCAACACTTATACTCTCACACATTAGAAATAAAGGGAAATTACCCTTTAAAAACACACACACAAAAAACAATCAAACAAACAAATAAAGGTAAGGAGGTAAAGGAGTCCCATAACCTATATGGTCGTAGGGGAGCGAGGCGTCAGAGACCTCACTTCTCTAGGGCCAGCATATTGAGGGCGGCGCCCATCTCCTCTCCCTCGCTGTTTTACCTTCCCTGACCCTAAAGAGGGCAGGTACCCATTTACAGCTGGGTGAACTGGGGGAACTGTACTGAAGCCAAGGCGCGCAAACGGTTACCCATCCAACTGGTAACCACGCTCGACGCTGCTTAACTTGGCTGGGGGAAAGCGAGTGCTCCGACCACTGAGCTATCCCGTCCCCTATTCGTCAAATTAAAGAAAACCCTAAAAACTCTACCCCCCAAAAAAACAAACAAACAAACAACAACCAAAAACAAACAAACAAAAAAAACGACCAAAAAGAAAAAAAAACCCAGAGAAAAACAAACAACAACAATAACAAAAAACCCAAGAAAAAAACAACAACCAAACTTATAAAGTCATAAAAATAAACATCTACACATTGTAAAATGGTACTCATAGTTGTTACACGTAACAATAAAATATTGAAATAGGGCGTTCATTAAAACTTAAGTACAGCAGACAAGTCCAATAAAATCTTGAAAATATAAAGTATAAACCCTTCATCAGGATACACAACAACTATAACTATAAGCAAAACTATAAAAGGAGAGAGAGAGAGAGAGAGAGAGAGAGAGAGAGAGAGAGAGAGAGAGAGAGAGATTGGTAGGGTGCAGGACTCTGTATTTAAGTCGACACACTACACTATACTATACCACACACCACACCACACCACACCACACCTCACCACACTACACCACACCACACCACACCACACCACACCACACTACACCACACCACACTACACTACTCTGCGGTGCAATGCAAATTCCCTACTACACCCTTCTACTAACGACGAATGAATAAAAAGGGTATCAACTGTATCCTACGTCCCCAACAACCCTGGAAGAGCTATCTCCCTTTGATCCTTCCTGTGCTTTCCAAAATATGTGACCATCCACAGCGAAATGAGTCGCATTGCACATGAAGCTATTTTAGGTAGGTGGGTTTCATGTCGATTTTGAGATTTCGATTGGTTATGAAGCTATAAGATTTCTGTTTCTTGTACTGAAGTGCAAAGACATAATTCTGTTCCCCTTTGCTTTAAAAAGGGTGTTAAAAAACAATAGAAGCCACATTCTGTAAAAACAATAGAAGCCCACATTCTGACCAACTGTTACAATGAATAATGTGTTCTATTTCTCAGTTTGTTACTTCTTTGTGTCTAGCACTTCAATTTATAGCAACTTTTTACAGAGTCGACCGATGTTCAATCTGTGGTGTATTGTGAATAGCTCTTTAAAAAATTTTTTTTATAACAAATTGATAACTTGCTAATAATTAAAAGTTGACCTCCGGCGCTTTGTGACTCTTTTTTTTATTAATTTATTTTATTCTTTTTTCGAGGATGATAGAATAAGCACTTGTCTGCTTTTTTAACATCTAGTCCCCGTGTGTATGCGGTTTTGTAAATTCTGTCGTCTGTTCCCACTGGCACACAATAGCCATTATGGTGGAGAGTCATCATACACACTTTGTCTAATACCACTCATATGATTAGATATTAAACTGAAGAACGCACGCGCGCACACACACACATACACACACACACACACACACACACACACACACCATTTCCGTCCTTCCCCTTCTTTCTCCCTCTGTCTCCTCCTCCTCTATCGCCCCCCTCTCTCTCCCTCTCTCTCTCCTCCTTCTCTCTCTCTCCCCCCTCTCTCCCCCCCTCTCTCTCTCTCTCCTCCCCCCTCTCTCTCTCCTCCATCTCTCTCTCCCTCTCTCCTCCTCCTCTCTCTCTCCCCCCTCCCTCTCTCCCCTCCTCCTCTCTCTCCCCCTCTCTCTCTCTCTCTCTCTCTCTCTCTCTCTCTCTCTCTCTCTCTCTCTCTCTCTCTCTCTCTCTCTCTCTCTCTCTCTTTCACGCACGCGCGAGCGCGCGCATATCAGCGGAATATGGCGGCTCCCTGATTGTATGTATTCCTCAGTCAAGCCAGGAGTTTCTGACGTTTCTACGCGACCGTCTTAAAACAGGAACTGCGCCAAACGTTGACTATCGATCCACAAATCTTCAGTCTGTCAGCTAGGATGACCGGTGATGTCTGCTGCGTGGGTAGTGGAGAGGGGTGGGGGGTGAGGGGTGGGGGGGTGGGTGGTGGGGGTGGCGGGGGGGGGGGGGGGGGGGGGGGGGGGGGCGGCGGTGGCAGGAGGGGGAGGAGGCTGTGTTGTATGGTACATTTTTTGTGTCTAAAGATCTCATTTATTTTGTTTTCTTCCTTCCCCCAAAATGACGATTTTTTTGCTCAAGAGAATGACTGTTTTTGAGTTTATTTTTATTTGTGAATTAGGTTTTTAAAAAGAAAAAAACATGAATCTAAAAGTGAGTTACTGACGTAAGTTCCAATAAGAAATGCTTTTTAAGTGAACTTTTGCTTTTTGGTTGCGTTTTTTTTCCCTTTTTTTTCATTCTCGAGAACTGTTTCCGGATTTTACTTTTTTTGCTTGTGAATTGGGCCTGTTATTTAACAAAGAATATAATAAGTGAGAAATGTAGTGACGTAAAAAACACAAAAATGTTCTTTTAGTATATTTTTGCTATTTTTTGTTTGGTTGTTTCTTATAATACTCTTTCTCCTCCCTTGGGATGCTGGGGAGCCTGTCATTATAGATAGCATCTCCACCTTCTGGATTAACAGTGGAAGAAATTGCCGCTTTTCTATCCTTCTCTTTGTTTCTGCCCTGTTCCTTTTCTTCTAGTCACCTCCTCTTTGCCTAGTTTTGCCTTCTTGGTCCATAGTCTTGCTGTTCTTTCAGAAGGACTGAAAAGACAATTCTCTACCACGCTGAAGTCGGATGCACTAGGCTTTGACGTGCCAAGCTCTTTACACAGCACAACTCATTTCCGCACATATGGGCAGACAACAATAGTTGCTGTCTGAGCGATAGACGAAGAATGATTATAACACGCTTTTGAGTAGCATGCAGGTAAAGGTAAAGGGTAAAGAAGTCCCATAACCTATAAGGTCGTAGGGGAGCGAGGCGTCAGAGACCTCACTTCTCTAGGGCCAGCATATTGAGGGCGGCGCCCATCTCCTCTCCCTCGCTGCTTTACCTTCCCTGACCCTAAAGAGGGCAGGTACCCATTTACAGCTGGGTCAACTGGAGAACTGTAATGAAGCCAAGGCGCGCAAACGGTCACCCATCCAACTGGTAACCACGCTCGACGCTGTTTAAGTTGGCTGGGGGAAAGCGAGTGCTCCGACCACTGAGCTATCCCGTCCCCGTGTATACGAGCAGAAAAAAAGTGAATTTTTAAAATTCTTTTATTTCGAGGATAGTGGAATAGGCACTCATGTGCTTTTTTTTTTCTAGTCCCCGTATGTATATAGTTTAGTAAATTTTGTCACCATTCTTACCTGCTCACAATGTGTCTGGTTTAGAAAGGCTCGCTAGTTCCTTAGTACATTTTATATGCGGGAACAGTATGTTTGTCCGTCGTGTCCGACGATGACCTCCAAAACAGCAGAGGAGGCAACTGCTGTTTTGAAAACTGGGCAAAAATTTGATTATAGTGGAGATGCCTTGCCCACAGTACATCCCCACTCTCTTGGCCAAGTGGGCATAAGGACAGTCAGCGTTGGAGATGTTCTCCAAAGGCCAACCAGCCCCCAGGGCTGCAGCACATAAGGACTGTGCGAGTCAAGCCTCCTAGTTAGAGAGTCATAGTCGATCACTAAAGACTAAGCTGTAAAGCGGAATTCCATGAGTGGGAAAGCCACTGGTCATACAGCCTCTCACTTTGCTGTTGCCCCCAGCGTCAATGGTTTAATCAAGAACTGTGATAAAGCCCAGGCGCTGACGGGAACAGTACACAGACAACAATCACAATCACATAATCAGCAAGCATAAGAGACTTGGAACTGTTAAACCATTAATCTTAGATGCAAGACACACGTCGTGGAAAACTCAATAACATGTAAGTCAAAGGAGAGAGAAATAAAGTAAACTGTGAGCAAAAAAACAAAACAAAAGAAAACCCCCAAAACATAAGACTAGCTAAAGTTGAATGACAAAACCAAGGCGGGATAGCCTAGTGGTTAGACCAAATGAGCTGGCGATCTGACGTCCCGGGTTTGAGCCGGCCAGTTCCAAGAGATTTCACTCCCGGAGTGAACACCATTACCGATCCCCCCCCCCCTTCCCCCAGAAATCCCTTCGGCTGAAACTGACAACTGTGGGTCCAGGCTGCAGAACATCTTGCGCACACGTTTAATCCTGTTCCGCTTTTCGAAAGAGTAGGCCATTGTGTGCCGGTGGGAACAGATGACAGAATTTACAAAACCGCATACACACGGGGACTGGATGTAAAAAAAGCACACGAGTGCTTATTCCATTATCCTCGATATAAAAGAATAAATAAATAAATGAATAAATAAACATGTTTTTTCCTTTCGGAAGAGTAGGCTATCGTGTTCCTGTAGGATTAGATAAAAAAAAGAATGAATTACACACTGGTGTCAGGGAATAGTCGTGTCAAAAGATTATAAAATACAAAGTCTTGCACTGTGTTATATTGCATTATTTCATTTTCATGTATACCACTTTTTCTAAGTCACGAGATTTCTCTGCGTGAAATTTGGGCTGCTGTCCCCCGGGGAGAGCGCGTCGCCACAAGAGCAGCGCCACCCTATTTTGTTGTTGGTTGCTGTCTGCAACTGTATTTGTTTCCCTATCAGAGTGGCTTTTTTTTCTAAGAATTTTGCCAGGGACAACTCTCTTGTTGCCGTGGGTTCTTTTACGTGCGCTGAATAATTTTTGTGTAACACACGGGATCTCGGTTTATCGTCTCATCAGAAAGACTAGCACCCAGACCATCACTCATGGTCTAATGGATGGGAGGAAAAGTTTCGGGCCCAAAAGTATTGTTTTGTGCTGTATCTGTATTGTAGTTCTTTTTTTTATATACTCCCTTTCAGTCACCGCAGATTTCCCGGTGAGAAATTTAGGCTGTTCTCCTTGACAACACAACATCGCCACAAGTGTAGCGCCACCTTGTGCTTATCTGCATGCGTAAATTTTGTTTCACCATAAGTAGCAGAAAGCTTAGTATCAAACCTGACAGACTTATTACACACAAGCCATCACTTGTAGTCAGGAGAATAAGGACAAAGTCATGAATCGGACTTTTGATGCAAATGTATAGCCATATAATCCCGAAAGGATGCTTGAAGGGGGGTGGGGGGGGGGGGGGGGGGGGGGGGGGGGTGGGGGGGGGTGCTGGGGGGGTCCGCTGTGTTTCTGTCGGAGCGCTGTGCCAAGCAAGCCTCCTGCTGCTGCTGCTGCTGCTGCTGCTACTGCTCCTGCTGCTGTTGCTGCTGCTGCTACTACTGTTGCTGCTGCTGCTGCTATGATGCTA
>CM054152.1:44435388-44445388 GCA_028751875.1 Rapana venosa
AGAGAGA
The DNA here is from genome assembly GCA_028751875.1 of Rapana venosa. Lineage (NCBI taxonomy): Eukaryota > Metazoa > Mollusca > Gastropoda > Neogastropoda > Muricidae > Rapana > Rapana venosa. Next base: position 44,435,396 of record CM054152.1, read on the forward strand.
GAGAAAGAGAGAGAACAAATGAACAAATGAACAAATGAACAAATTTTATTTATAGAGGGTTATAGAATAAGCATAACAATAGCTTTTTTACATCCAGCCCTCTGAAAAAAAAAAATCGAAAGTAATTAATGTGCAATACATAGCATGAAGAATGATATAAAGAAAGAAAAAATACATACATTGATGATGGACTTTCCATGCAAATTCATCCCAATCTAGGCGGGAGAGAAAGAGAGAAAGAGAGAGAGAGAAGGAAAGAGAGAGAAGGCGAGAGAGAGAGAAGGAGAGAGAGAGGGGGGGGGGAGAGGGGGAGAGAGAGAGAGAGAGAGAGAGAGAGAGAGAGAGAGAGGAGAGGAGAGAGAGAGAGAGAGAGAGAGAGAGAGAGAGAGAGAGAGAGCAGAATGACAGCACGCAGAAAACAGACAAACCGGCACACACACACACACATCAGACACAACACAACAGGCAACACACACAACGCACACACATACACACACTAACACACGCACATCACACACATCACAACAGACAATACAACACAACATAACACAACACACTCACAACACACTCACAACACACACACACACACACACACACACTCACACACCAACACCAACACAACACAACATACACAGAGCACACACACAACACAACACAACACAACACAACACACACATAACACCCCCTACCCCCCCACCCCTCCCCACCCCACACACAGAACATCCCCCCCCCTCCCCACACACACACACGCACACAACACACGTTCTCTCTCTATCTCACACACACACACACACACCAGAAAACCCTACCCCCTTAACCCCCCTCCTCTCCCCCAATCCTTCCCCCCCACCCCCCGACACACACACACACACACAACACACTCACACGCACACACACACACTTCAGCCAACAGATCGATTCAGCGCGGTTCAAGACGAGACCTTTCTTCAAAGACTTGTCCACCACTGGTGTGTTCGTGCATACAACACTCACTCACTCACTCACTCTCCCTCCTTCCTTCCCTCACTCCCTCCCTCACTCACTCGTTGGCTGTCCTCTCCTGCCATCGCTCTAGCTTGACTACAGACCTTTAGACAATGGCTCCCATTTTTGGAAGGTAAGCAAGAACGACTTGGTCATTCTCTTTTCCCGAGAAATTCGCTTCATTTTGCCACCTCCATCCCTTCCCTGCACCCTTCCCGTTCCCATCCATCTATTCATCCATCCATCCATCTATCTCTCCTGCTATTTTATCCATGAATTCGTTAGGCTTTGAATCGCGTGTTGAATTGAAGGAATGAGATGATGTTGTTGTTGTGTCAGCATGCCAGCTGTGTGTGTGTGTGTGTGTGTGTGTGTGTTGTGTGTGTTGTGTTGTGTGTGTGTGTTGTGTGTGTGTGCGCTTATACGCGAGTGTGTGCATGTGCATGCGTGTGTGTATGTGTGAGATGAATAACACTTGTTTGCATGTTTCCTTTTATGTCTCAAAAATTAACAGTGTCAACATTTTGGCATGTTCAAATATTGTGTGTGCGAGCGAGGATGTTGAAACAAAAATTAATTACCGTGTTAGAGCGAAGCATCTGATCGATACGGAATGGAAAGGTCAATGTTTGTGTTGGATCTTTTTGTTGTTGAGATGATGATGTTGGTGATGATGATGATGATGGTGGTGAGGATGATGACGATGATGAAGGCAGCGTGCGTTTTGGTGCAGAGGGGGAGGCTGAGTTCTGTAATCTGTGCCTAGATGTCATTTTACAACAACAACAGCAACAACAAAAATAACCTGACATTTGAGGTTGCCATCTGTGTACAGACTCCTCTTGACAATCACAGCGTAGATTAGCTGTGTCATGACTTGTGTCAGAGTGCCATCAAAGACTGGCCTTGCATTGTGCTGTTCAAGATTGGCTGTGCAGTATGCTTATCAAGATTGGCTATGCATTCTGCTCATCAAGATTGACTATGCATTTTGCTAATCAAGATTGGCTGTGCATTATACTCATCTCGATTGTTATGCAGTATGCTTATCAAGATTGCCTCTTCGTTATGCTTATTACGATTGGCTATGCCTTAATATGCTCATCAAGATTGACTATGCATTGTGCTCATCAAGATTGACTATGCATTGTGCTCATCACGACTGGCTATGCAATTTGCTCATCAAGATTGGCTATGCAGTATGCTTATCAAGATTGGCTATGCAGTATGCTCATCAAGATTGGCTATGCAGTATGCTTATCAAGATTGACTATGCATTGTGCTCATCAAGATTGACTATGCATTGTGCTCATCACGACTGGCTATGCAATTTGCTCATCAAGATTGGCTATGCAGTATGCTTATCAAGATTGGCTATGCAGTATGCTCATCAAGATTGGCTATGCAGTATGCTTATCAAGATTGGCTATGCAGTATGCTTATCAAGATTGGCTATGCAGTATGCTTATCAAGATTGGCTATGCAGTATGCTCATCAAGATTGGCTATGCAGTATGCTCATCAAGATTGGCTATGCAGTATGCTCATCAAGATTGGCTATGCAGTATGCTTATCAAGATTGGCTATGCAGTATGCTTATCAAGATTGGCTATGCAGTATGCTCATCAAGATTGGCTATGCAGTATGCTCATCAAGATTGGCTATGCAGTATGCTTATCAAGATTGGCTATGCAGTATGCTTATCAAGATTGGCTATGCAGTATGCTCATCAAGATTGGCTATGCAGTATGCTCATCAAGATTGGCTATGCATTGTGCTCATCAAGACTGGCTATGCAGTATGCTTATCAAGATTGGCTATGCAGTATGCTCATCAAGATTGGCTCTGCATTGTGCTTACCGAAACTGGTTATGCATTATAGTAATCAAGATTGATTATGCATTGTGCTCATCAAGATTGGCTATGCAGTATGCTTATCAAGATTGGCTATGCAGTATGCTTATCAAGATTGGCTATTCAGTATGCTTATGAAGATTGGCTATGCAATTTGCTCATCAAGATTGGCTATGCAATTTGCTCATCAAGATTATCTATGCAGTATGCTTATCAAGATTGGCTATGCAGTATGCTTATTAAGATTGGCTATGCAGTATGCTTATCAAGATTGGCTATGCAGTATGCTCATCAAGATTGGCTATGCAGTATGCTCATCAAGATTGGCTATGCAGTATGCTCATCAAGATTGGCTATGCAGTATGCTCATCAAGATTGGCTCTGCAGTATGCTCATCAAGATTGATTATGCATTGTGCTCATCAAGATTGGCTCTGCAGTATGCTCATCAAGATTGGCTATGCAGTATGCTCATCAACATTGGCTCTGCCGTATGCTATTTAGCCTCCCTTCAGTTCTGTGGAGTTTTGAACATTCTTCTTTTCCCAGCTTTAGCATGTTATAGAAAAGGAATCAAGGCTTGTGTGCCCCTTGTGGTAGCGCGTCATAGATTAATTAGGAGCTATGATCAGCGCCTGTAATGACATCATTAATAAGCTACAGGATGTGTTCAGCCTGTGTGATTGTACCATACCTTGGCTAATGATTGTAGTTAACCTGTGCTATTACATCCCACATTAGCCAACAAAAACTGGTAGCATCATCATTGTATCATAGATTAGCCTAATTCTTACATTTAGCTTATGTCAAAGCATTATATATTCGCTGAGGGCTATTGCATTAAAGGGGACAGGATAGCTCAGTGGTCAGAGCACTCGCTTTCGCCACGTTAAGGTTTAGCAACATCGAGCATGGTTACCAAGTAGATGGGTGACTGTTTGTATGCCTTAGCTTCAGTACAGTCCCGCAATTCACCCAGGTGTACATGGGTACCTCCCGTCTTTAGGGCCAGGGAAGGTTAACACGGTGAAGGGGAGGAGATTGGCGCTGCCCTCAATATGTTGGTCCCTAGAGAAGCTGAGGTCTCTAACATCTCGCTCCCCAACGACCGCATAGGTTATGGGAACACTTTTACATTTTATATATATCCATACCATAGCATCATAATAATAGTTGTGGTTATATCACGGTATCAAAGCTGAGTTCAGTACTGTCTGTAGCTATATGAGAACGACATCCATCAACTACAACATGGATTATTTAGCTTGGGGGGGTTGTCCATCACCATCACACAGTCTGGCTTCTTTCCTAAGGCTTATAGCGATTCCACAGAAATTATTGGTAAAGTTGCCGATTCAAAGCAAATCAAGAACAGCACAGCCAGATGTGATGGCTTTGCAGAGTACCTGTGCATTGTCCACACTGCAGCTTTCCTTCCTCGCCGCACTAATCCCGAAGTCCTGTGGACCGTAGGGGCACTAGTGAAGATTTTGCAACCAGCTTCCTCCACTCCCCGCGGTCCTCTGCTTTCTGTAGCAATTCGTTCCACTTAGGTCTAGTCCACTCTCTGATGTTGTCTTCCCATCGTTTTCTCGGTCTGCCTCTTCGTCTCCCTCTTTGTACTGTTCCCTGTAGTACAGTCTTGGCCAGTCCAGATGTTCGTGTGACGTGCCCGTTACCACTTAAGTTTGCGTCTTTTCACTGAAGTCAGGAGCTCTTCATATGGTCAAATGGCGTTTTTCAAATTCTGGCCTTCACTTCCTCATTAGGGATGAGAGCTTTCCTTGTGACTCTGTAAATTGCCTGGGATATGTGAAATAAACAAAACGTAATAAGCTAAACTAAAGGCAATGTCTGGAAGACAGACATTGCGTTTAGCGTGGCTTATTCAGTTACTTAAGTTCTTGTATGTCAAGGAGAATAGATAACGGATGGTTCTTTTGTACATCTAGTCCCCATGTGCATGCAGTTTGTTGTTGTAGTAAAGTTTGCCATCGATTCCCAACAGCACACAATGTCCTCCTCTTCCAAACAGCGGAACCACTTGTCCTGTGTGCGCAGGATTTTCTGCATACATTTATGAGCTCGACACTCCAACCACCAGCTATCTACTATCCCTAGCTTACCTCATGTCCAGTGATTCTTTAATAATTATTTATTTAGTAAATTTTGCAATTATTATAATAGGGACGGGATAGCTCAGTAGTCAGCGCACTCGCTTTCCCCAAGCTAAGGTTATGCAGCATTGAGCGTGGTTACCAAGTAGATGGGTGACCGTTTGCACGCTTTGTCTTTAGTAAAGTTCCCCAGTTCACCCAGCTGTAAATGGGTATCTGCCCTCTTTAGGGTCAGGGAAGGTAAAGCAGCGAGGGAGAGGAGGAGATAGGCGCCGCCCTCAATATACTGGCCCCTGGAGAAGTTGAGGTCTCTGACACCTAGCTCCTAAACGACCGCATAGGTTATGGGAACACCTGTACCTTACACCGTCAAGAGATCTCATGGGCATTACATTTAGCTTCTGTCAAGTCGCAATCAATAACTTGATGAAGCGTAGTGTTTAGTCTACGAAATGGATTCACAGGTCATCTACGCAGCAACTATGTTCAGTTTCTGTGGCGGTCTCATAGACTGTCTTCTTTTTGCCAAACGCTCAGACATCAACAACTCTTTTTTTGGGGGGGTCTGTCATATGATGGAAAATGCGTTGCGCTGCCTGAGACAGTCAGGCTCAGTACATCAGACCTGGGCGTGGGAGATAATGGGTTATATATTTTAAGCCTCCCTGGAAAACAAATATCAGGAGAATGGACCAAGAAGGTCAAAAAGAAAACCCAGACAAGAAGGAGGTGACAAAAAGAACAAGGCAGAAAGAAAGAGAGGGATAGAAAAGATTAAATTCCTAGCACATAGTTTTCAGAATGTGGCGATGATATTCATTTAAGTTATACTGACATGTTCCCTGACATCCCCACGGGTTAGAGATTGTCTAATAATTATGATCCTTTGCTTACGCTACATCTGTTTCCACATGCTGACCAAGCATCATGATGAGCTTGTATCATTTTCCTGTGAATATGTCAAACACAGCTTTTACCCTGTGCGTTTTTTCCCCCCAAAACCTACCTAAATACTGTATTTTACTTATATTATGTAGCTATAGTTTCGCTGTACCAGAGTTAAACACCTAGAGCGCAACTCCATAGTCTTCCGAGACTGAAGGCTGCCTAGCTATAGTTTACTGGAAAAAAATATCACGGAAAGTCATAAATTATAGAATAACAACGCAATTATTGCAGAAAAATAGATGAGTGAATCACAGCGGTGAACCCATACCAAGACATTGGATATTATGGAAGCATTGTGTTTAGATCATGTCACGATTCTACAAATTGCATGCAGAAGCATTGTGTTGAGGCCGTGTCACAAATTGGCGAATTGCAGAAACAGTGTGTGCAACTTTTCCCCCACAATTTGGAAAATTGCAGAAACATTGTGTGAAGCTCGTGACACGACTTCACAAATTGAAGGAACATTGTATTAAGCTCAGGTCACACATTTCATTAACTATATTGTGTTTAGCTCATGCCACATCTTCGCAACTTGCAAAAAGCATTGTGTTAAGCTCACCTCACGAATCGGCAAATTGCAGAAGCATTGTGTTAAGCTCACCTCACGAATCGGCAAATTGCAGAAGCATTGTGTTAAGCTCCTCTCACGATTCGGCAAATTGCAGAAGCGTTGTGTTAAGCTCATCTCATGATTCGGCAGATTGCAGAGGTGTTGTGTTTATGCTCGTGTCACAACTTCACAAATTTTGCAGGAACATTGTATTAAGCTCATGTCACTACTTCATAAACTACAGAAGCATTTGTGTTTAACTCTTTTTGTCATATCTTCGCAAAATGCAGAAGCATTTGTGTCTAGCTCGTGTCAGATTTGGCAAATTGCAGAAGTATTTGTGTCTAGCTCGTGTCAGATTTGGCAAATTGCAGAAGCATTTGTGTCTAGCTCGTGTCAGTTTTGGCTAATTGCAGAAGCATTGTGTTAAGACCGTGTCACAATTTCGCAAATTGCAGAAACATTGTGTCACGACTTCACACAAAATGCAGAAGCATTGTCTTTCGCTCCTGCCACGACTTGGCATATTGCAGAAACATTGTGTGAGGCTCTGATCACGCTTTGGCAAAAACATTAACGAAGCACTGTGTAAAGCACGTGTCACACTTTCATTGGTGAACAAAGGAAATGTTGTTTTTTTAGCCCCTTCATTGATTCCTAAAAGCATCGTATTTAAAGTCGATGTCACGACCTCACCAGCTGGCAAAGCATTGGGATTAATTGTTAACCCTATCATAGACAGACGCTATGGTCCGGTGGTTAAAACTGTTTGTCTTCCATCTCATCAGTCCATGAAGTCGTGGGTTCGAATCTCAGCGGCGTCTGGTGATTCGAGGGTGGGGATTTTTACGAACACTCAGGTCAACTTTCAAGTGCAGACCTGCCAGTGCCTTAATTTTTCATCGTGTATTTGCACATGCAGAAGATCAAATATGTACGTAAAAGATGGGTTAAGGAAACACGAACATACCCAGCATGCATCCCTGAAGTCGGATTGCAGCTACCTTCATTGAGGGAAAAAATGGTCGCGTACGCAAAATTTCCTCATTGGTGAACCTTGGAGCTCTAGCTAAAGAACAATTAAAAAAACATGCTTACTTATCTCTTGGTTTATTTATTCATTCCGCTGTTTATTTAGTTATTTATATTTTTGATTCTTTTATATCGAGGATAATGGAATAAGCACTCTACTTTTTTACATCCAGTCCCCTGTGTGTATGCGGTTTTGTAAATTCTGTCATCTGTTCCCACCGGCACACAATGGCCTACTCTTACGAAAAGCGGAACAGGATTTTAACGTGAGCGTAAGATATTCTGCGTGCGTTCGCACACGGGGCCTCGGTTTAGAGTCTCATCCGAAGGACTTTTGGGGAGAGTGGAGTCTGCACTGATGTTAACTCCAGCGAAAAAAAATTCCCCTTGAATGGGAATCGAACCCGGGTCGTCAGATTGCGATCGCAATGTTCTAACCACTAGGCTATCCTGTCCCCCGTAATCATGTAACTAGGTGGGTTGTTTTTTTTACCTGCAGCTCTCGTGTGCATATGCGGCTTTGTAAAAATGATGTGTCATCAGTTCACGCTGATCCACAATGGCCTACTCTTGCTTTTGTGTTATGTTACTGGCTTTATTATTTATTTATACCGCCTTAAGTCACGAGATTTCTCTGCGTGAAATTCGGGCTGCTCGTCCCGGGGAGAGCGCGTTGCCACAAGAGCAGCGCCACCCTTTTTTTTGGTGTCTGCAACTGTATTTGTTTCCCTATTGCAGTGTAGTCATGGTTTGCTTTTGTTGGTTTTTCTTAATTTGTCCTTTTATTATTTTAAAAAAGAAGCTTTTTTGAAAATGTTATCTTTTAAATCAAAACGTATATGTTTGGAAGGTTTTTCTTTTGTGTGCATGTACTTTCGTGTGTTTGTCTGTCTGTCTGTCTAGTTTTCTTTTCTTCTTTGCTTTTCTTTTTTACGTGTATTTGTCCCTTTCTTTCTTCCTGCTTTACTTTCCTTCTTTTAAGTCTCTTTGTATTCCTGACTTTCTGTTGGGTCTTTTATCACTTTCTTTCTTTCTTTCTTCCTTCCATCCTATTGTTTTTCTTTCTTTCTGTCTGTCTTTCTTTCTTTTCTTCTCTTTCTCTGTTTTCTTTCTTTCTTTCTTTCTTCTTTCCTTCCTTCTTTCTTCTTTCTTTCTTTCTTTCTTTCTTTCTTTCTTTCTTTCTGTCTTTCTTTTCTTCTCTTTCTCTGTTTCTGTCTGTCTGTCTGTCTGTCTTTCTTTCTTTCTTTCTTCTTTCCTTCCTTCCTTCTCCTTCCTTCCTTCCTTCCTTTCTTTCTTCCTTTCTTCCTTCTTTCCTTCCTTCTTTCCTTCCTTCATTCATTTTATTCTTTCTTTCTGTTTTTTTCTTTCTTCCTCCCTTCCTTCCTCCCTTCATTCTTTCCTTCCTTTCTTTCCTTCCTTCCTTCCTTTCTTTCTTCCTTCCTTCCTTCCTTTCTTTCTTTCTTCCTCCCTTCCTTCCTTCCTTCCTTTTGTTCTTTCTTTCTTTCTTTACAGACAAAGTTCACACACGTTCCCCATAAAACAGTCATTCTGCCTGCATTAGGTTGCTTGTTCTTGTCATATGTTTTATGTCAGAGTGTTACGGTTTTTGTATTCCTTTTGTTGTTACTGTTCTTTTTTCTCTGGCGGGTTTTGGTTGTTGTTGTTGTTGTGGCTGTTGTTGTTGTTTTTTAAACGTAAAAAAATACTATGAGATGCATACCTTTACCATAGTTTTCTTTCTCTCGTGTTTCCTTTGGATGAGACTATAAACCAAGGCCCCGTGTGCAGAACATCTTGCGCACACGTGAAATCCTGTTCCACTTTTCGTAAGAGTAGGTCATTGAGTGCTGGTGGGACCAGATGACAGAATTGACAAAACCGCAAGCACACGGATACTGGATGTAAAAAAAAGCACATAAGTGCTTATTCCATTATCCTCGATATAAAAGAAAAAAATCGTATTTGTTTGCTTCGTCTGTTTCCTTTCCTTATTTCACAAGCTGTATGTATCGCTGTGAAGCGAATATAACCATTACACAGAAGAAAAACGGGAAACGTTTCTATATGTATGTGAAAGATATTGTGTTGTTAACGTTTCTGTGAAGTCTGGTCTTCGTATTCCTATACTGGATATTTCTGGATGAGGTTTGTCATTTCTTTTAGTCAGTGAAAACTATTATTTTATAGTTACATCCATCCCCTGAAGCTGGTATGCGGCTCCCTGCCTGGTGTTGCAGACTCGTTCGCATACGCCAAAATATCGCCATTAGTGAACGTCAGAGGAAGAGAATAAAGATTACAATTATGGATAGTGTAAGTTTATATATATATATATTTTTCAAGACTCAAGAATACTTTAATGTCTCAACTAGACAATGACAATGACACATTCTTTTATTTCGAGGATAATGAAAAAGCACCCATGTGCTTTTTTACATCCAGTCCCCGCCCTTATATATATATATATATATATATATATATATATATATATAAAATATATATATATC
>CM054152.1:44447888-44450388 GCA_028751875.1 Rapana venosa
GTGTGTGTGTGTGTGTGTGTGTCTCAGTGAGTGAGTGAGTGACATAGAGAGACAGAGAGAGAGGGGCAGAGCTGGGGAGAAAGAGACAGAGACATACAGATTATGTGTGCGTATGTGCGTGTGTGTATGTGTGTGTGTGCGTGCGCGTGTGTGTCAGTGAGTGAGTGACATAGAGAGACAGAGAAAAGGGCAGAGCTGGAGAGAAAGAGACAAGAGACAGACGGACAAATAGACGGACAGACAGACAGACAGGCAACAAATATATATATATATATATATATATATATATATATATATATATATATATATATATATATATATATATATATATACACGAGGAGACAGACACACGAGGGGGACAGAGACACAGACACCGATATACAGAGAGATTTAATAATAGATGTGTGTGTGTGTTTCTGTGTTTGTGTTTGCGTGCGTGCGTGTGTGCGTGTGTGTGTGTGTGTGATGTGTGTAGTAGTAGTTCTTCAGTTTAACGTCCTTCCACTAAATAGTGATATCAGACAGGAAAGTGTGTGTATGAGTGTGTGTGTGCGCGTGTGCGTGTGTGTGTGCGTGCGCACGCGCACGTGCCTTGTGTGTATGTGTGTGTAGGGGGGGAGGGTATGCATATAACTAATCAATCGATAATAACAACTATTATGAAAAAAGCATAATCAAGAATTCTGGAAAAACAAAAACAAAAAAACAAAGAAAAAACACCACCACCAACAACAACAACAACAAAAAACAAAAAAAAACAAAAAAACCCAACCCCACAAACATCAAAAAGCAAAAATACCAAACTTTCCAATTCATAATAACTTGAAGCTATCCTTATATCAGAGAAGTCTGAAAATAGGAGTATGGCTTAATGACAATACAATTTCTTCATTAATGGAATGTCGTTAAGAATTTGCTGCAAGCTACGGACTGGGAAGGCAGGTAAGGATGTTTTCAGATCTCTGCATCGTAAAAGAATGTGATCATTGGTAAGATTTTCACCACAGATACATGTTGCTTTTTTTAAAAATTTTGTTTCTAAAAGCATTGAGCTTAAACCTGTATATAAGAGATACAATATTTCTATATTCATGTAAATTCGATATTTGATCTTATCGAAAGATAAATATATGGGCTACATCATCACTCAGGAATAACCAGTACTTTGTAGTTTCTTTTTAAAGTGTTTCCAACATGCATTTTTGTAACATGCTATAGCCCTCATGGATGGACAGAGGAACACTTATGCTGCAAGACCCATCGATATGCTCAGCTCCACATTTTGCTTTTCTGTCAACTTTTTCATTAAAGTAAATACCACAGTGCGAGGGTATCCAGCAAAAGGTAACACCAGTGCCTCGTATCATCAGAAAATGAATAGATGACTAATCTCAATTATGAATCTTGTCTCACTTTTGAACTGAAGTTTCTCAGGGCAAGTAAGACTGACCTGGAATCAACACAGAAAAGTATTTGAAATATGTCTTTAGAAATTCTAAAAGATAATTACAAAGCCATCAAAATAGCAGACAATTCAGCTGTAAAAATAGATCGATTTTTTCCTACATAAAATGATCTCTCTATTTTCAAAGATGGTATGACAAACGCTGCACCCGCCTCATTATTGTTCAAAAGGGAACCATCTGTGTAAATTTTTAAATGATCTGGATATGTAGTTTGTATATACTCTTTCACTGATGCGCTAAGAATATTTTCATTACCTTTTTTTCGTTAAAGAGGAATAATCTACGTCAAAATTAGCTCTCTTAAGTTCCCATGGGGGACAAGGCGAGGAGTGAATCTTCGATTTAGCTATTTTGTGGGATTTATATCTGCTTGATCAATAATTGAGAAGTATAGGTTAGCTGTGTTACAGAGCGAATAGAATGTGCTCTTTTTGGAAAGTTGACATCAGATCTTATACTAATTTCATTGTCCACATTGGTTTCTTGTGTTGAACAACGTAAGAGATATTTAGCCACAGCCAGTTGTCGATATTCGTCTAATGGCAAAATTCCTATCTCCTTATAGGTACCCATGGACGATGCATGAAAAGGAACCCCCAGAGCTAATCGAAAAGCCTTACAGTCTAGTCTTGTCATTTTCTGTAATAAATATTTTGGAGCACTGAAAAATGCTTCCTGGCCATAAATGAGTCTGGAACGCACTAAAGATAATGCCAAATGTTTTAAAACAGCTACATCATAAGCCCACACTTGTTTACTAATAACTTTCAAAAGATTAAGACTTTTCCGAGCCTTAGTATTTAAATAATCAATGTGATAATTCCAACTTAGTGTAGACATAAAATATACTCCTAAAAACTTCACCAAAGTTTTATATTCCAACACTTTCCCATCTATTTGGAAAACAGGTAGAGCTGGGGGGTTAGTGCCATTATTGAAAAGTACGAGATTAGTCTTTTCAGGAGACAATGAAAGACCATTCTCAAAAATGTAGCCATTAAGTTTGTTTAGCTCAAGCTGATACATATTTTTTA
>CM054152.1:44462888-44467888 GCA_028751875.1 Rapana venosa
TTTGAACTTTTGCAACTACTATGCATTTTACCCGGGAAACTTGTAATGACTAGGGGACCGTTTACGAAGATAAAAAAAATTTTTTTCTTTCTCTGCTTGAGCTCAGAGGCACACCAATGGTGAGCTTTGCGTAGTAACCGTTTTTTCTTCCTTTAAAAATTTAAAAGCGCTTTCAAATTAATTTTCTAGAACACAGAACCTACGATTACATTTGTTTTGTAACATCGTCAAAATATTTCTGGTGGAGCCGCTTACACCAGCGTAACTTTGGGGTATTTTGCCAATCGAGCTTCTCGAAAAAAGAAAGGCAAGATACTCATCCAATGTCACTGTGGGGGACATATTCCTAACTGCCTTGCCCAAAGAAAGAAGGGGTTTTTATGATTGTGTTTGTGCGGGCAGAGAGCCCTGTTATTGATTTTGTGTGTGTGTGTGGGGGGGGGGGGGGGGGGGGTAGGTTGGTGGTGGGGGCAGATTCGTGCATGCAGGTATAGCATGGCTAGTGGCATTGCAAAGGATCGTTTTCCAACAATCTCTGCCCCGTGAAAAAAGCATGTCCGTGATCTTCCGATATGAGTTGGATGCAGAGTAATGTAACGCACGCACCCACGCACGCACGCACGCACGCACGCACGCACGCACGCATTACCCATAGCACTGTGAGTCTCGTAGCTTTGCGCTGTAACTTTTGTAACTTGCATTGTATCTCTATAGTACCTTCTATTATAATACAATTATTATAAGATTTGTATTGCCTCTCTCTCTCGTAAATGTTTTTATTTCAAATGAAGTAAAAGTTTTTGCAAAAACATGGCCGAATTCGACAATATTATACAATTTGCACTTTATCGGAAGAGATGATAATTTTCCTGAAACTAAACTGATACATACGCATAGAATACATAGAAAATATTTTCATTTGTTGATCATAATGCCTTCTTTTGTATTATTTGTATTATTAATAATATCAATAGCGATGTAAAATTTTCAGATGAAAAGTCTCAACCAGTTATTCCCCCCCAAAATCTTTTTTTTTCTTTCTCATAAACATCAGCTTGATTTTCATTTGAACTGTTGCTAATCTACTATGCAGTTAGCCTGTAAACTTGTGAATGACTAGGTGACCGTTTACAGAAGATAATGTTTTTCGTTCTCTGCTTGAGCTCAGAGGCACACCAATGGTGAGATCTTTGCGTATGTAACCGTTTCTTCTTCCCTTTACAATTTAGAAAGCTGCATTCAAGTTAATTTTCTAGAACACAGAACCTACGATTACTATTTGTTCTTGTAGAACTCGTTACAATGACTTTCTGTGTGGAGACATGCTGCTTGCACACAGCGTCAACATTGGGTATCTTGCCAATCGAGCTTCTCGCAAAAAGAAAGTTGGCATAGATAGTCATGCCAATGTCACTGTGGGCACAGATTCCTGAAGACTGCCTCGCCAATGAATGAATGTTTTCATCACTTGTGTTTGTGCAGAGCAGAGAGTCCTGTTATTGATTTTGTGGAGGGGTAGGGAGGGGTGGTAGTGGGGGCAGATTCGTGCATGCAGGTATAGCATGGCTAGTGGCATTGCAAAGGATCGTTTCCACACACTCTCTGTCCCGTGAAAAAAGCATTTCCGTGATCTTCCGATATGAGTTGGATGCAGAGTAATGTCACGCACGCACGCACGCACGCACGCACTACCCATAGCACTGTGAGTCTCGTAACTTTGCACTGTAACTTTTGTAACTTGCATTGTACCTCTATAGTAGCTTCTATTATAATAAAATAATTCAAAGATTTTTGCATTGCATCTCTCTTTCTTGTTACTTGCAATGTGACTCTTGTAATTTGCACACTAATTCATGTAAATTGCATGCACAGTCATTCTTGTAACATGAACTGTGCTCTCTCTCTCTTAACTTGCAATGTAATTCTTGTAATTTTGTTCTGTAGCTTTGGTCAGTGTATCTATGTCTGAGTCTATCACAGTGAGTGCTGCAAACTTTCCACCTATCCTTGCTTGAAAAATTTCTAATACCTCTGGGTCCTTCAGCTTCTCGAGGTCAAATTTGATCCTGATGTTGTTCCGCTTGTGGATTTTCTTTAGACGTAGTCGGAAAGTCATCATCACAAGATCATGATCACTCCCTATGTCTGCTCCTGGAAAACTTCGTGTCTGTGCGATGTTAACGCTAGACTGAAACCGTCTTTTCACCATGATGTAATCTATTTGGTTGTGGTGTTCTCCATTTGGGCTATGCCATGTCCATTTTCTGGATTTCTTGTGTGGGCCAAGTGTATTCACTAGCTGGAGGTGGTTGTTACTGGCAAACTCCAGGAGTCTCAAGCCTCTTTCATTTGATTGGTATTACAATGTGGCCCACAAACGCCCTCCCAGTCTTTCCATGCATCTTCTCCTACCTTGGCGTTCCAGTCGCCTTGCACAACGAGGATGTCTTTCTTGGGTGTTTGATTCAGAACCTCTTGTAGCTGGTCATAAAATTCTTCTACGGCTTCATCTGTGCAGTCTGATGTAGGGGCGTATGCCTGTACTATAGTTATGTTAAAGGGGGTTGCTCTCAGGCGGATGGTAATAAGTCTGCTGGACACAGGCTGACAGCTCATGACGGTGTTTACGGTGTCTTTGTGAACGAGAAACCCCACGCCGTGTTCATTTTTATCCTGTTTTCCACTGTAGTATAATTTGTGGTCTTCCTGGGTCGTTGTTTCTCCCATGTTTTTCCACCTGACTTCGCAGAGCCCAAGGATGTGCCATTGATATCTGGACATCTCATGTGTCAGTTCTTCCACTGACGAATAGTTTCAATACAGCGGTGACTGAAACAGCAAACGAGCTTCTTGGCAAACGCCGACCAGTCAAAAAACCATGGGTCACACCTAACATCCTACAACTATGCGACAAGCGTAGAGCTGAAGAAAAAGAAAAATGAAACAAAAGAAAGAGCAGAACAGTATAGGGCAGTCAACAAAAGAATCAGGAAGTCCATGACGGAGGCAAAAGAGAATTGGATCGGTGAACAGTGCCAAGACATTGAAGAGAACATCAAGAAAAACAATAGCAAGAAAGCATATCAGCTGGTGAAATACCTGACTAGCACGAAACAGAGAAAAGTTTTAACAATCAAGACAAAAATGGAAGTGTCTCACTGACGACCAGGATATCTGAACAGATGGACAGAATACTGCTCCGACCTGTATAACTATAGAACCGCAGGAGATCCAGAAGTCCTTAATGTACCCGAAAGCAAAGACACAGACAGTCACCCTATCCTCCGAGAAGAAGTGGAAACAGCAGTCAGATCGCTGAAAAAGGGAAGTCAGCAGGGGCTGACAACATTCCAGCTGAGTTGGTCCAAGCTGGAGGGGAAGCATGATCAGCGCCCTACTAAGAATCTGCAACAAGATCTGCAGACAGGAAAATGGCCAACACCATGGACGCAGTCACACATCATCACCCTCCCCAAGAAAGGAAATCTACAACAATGCCATAATTACCGCACAATCAGCCTCATATGTCACCCAAGCAAGTCATGCTGCAGATAATATGAATAGACTGAAGCCACAAGCAGAGACCATCATTGCTGAGGAACAAGCAGGTTTCAGAGCAGGGCGCAGCACAACAGAACAGATATTCAACCTCAGAATACTATGTGAGCGGTACCTTCAACATCAACAAGACCTTTACCACGTATTTATCGATTTTAAGAAGGCATTTGACAGGGTGTGGCATGCAGCTTTGTGGGCAACCATGAATTTGTACAGCATCAATGCAAACCTGATCAGAGTCATCAAACAGCTGTACAGCGAGGCCACCAGTGCAGTGTACTACAACAACAACATTGGAGAATGGTTTCGAACAACAGTTGGAGTAAGGCAGGGCTGTCTACTCTCACCCACTCTTTTCAACATTTTCTTGAGAGAATCATGGCTGATGCACTGGAACATCATGAAGGATCAGTCAGCATTGGTGGCAGAACGATCACAAACCTCCGCTTCGCAGATGACATTGATGGAATAGCAGGATCAGAAAAAGAGCTTGCCAGCTAACAGAACACTTGGATAAGGCCTCCAAAACATACGGCATGGAAATCAGTGCAGAGAAGACCAAACTGATGACTAATAACACCAACGGCATTAGCACTGATATCAGGGTTAATGACCAGAAGCTGGAAACAGTTCAAAGCTTCAAGTACCTGGGAACCATTGTATCCGACCAGGGATCCAAGCCAGAAGTAGTATGCAGGACTGCACAGACAATAACAGCTTTGTCAAAACTAAACACCATCTGGAGAGATAAGAATATCTCACTTATCTCCAAGATCAGACTAATGCGCTCCCTTGTCATATCCATATTTCTGTATGCCTGTGAATCATGGACCCTGACTGCAGATTTGGAGAGAAGAGTACAGGCAGTGGAGATGAGATGCTTTCGGAGACTCCTTGGCATCTCCTACAAAGACCACATAAGCAACGAAAGCGTGCATAACAGAATCCAGCAAACATTGGACCCTATGAGAACTTTCTAACGATCCGTGAAAAAGCGTAAACTTAAGTGTATGGGCATGTCACAAGATCCCAAGGAATTACAAAGACAGTTTTGCAAGGCACTGTCCAAGGAGGAAGAAGAAGAGGCAGACCAAGGAAGAGCTGGGAGGATAACATCAGTGAATGGACAGGCCTAGAACTCAACAAAACCCTGAGAAAGGCAGAACAGAGAGAGGAATGGAGGGAACTGGTTGCTGAGTCTTTGAGGGTGCCCCCACGGTCGTCAGACTACGGGACAGATAGATAGATAGATAGCTTTGGTCACTTGCACCGTAACTCTCGATCTCTCATAACTTGCGCTGTAGTTCTTGTAAATGACACTGTCACTTTTATGACTGGGATTGTATATCTCTTGTTACTTGCACTGTAATATTTTAAAAAATACTTGCACTGTAACTCTCTCGTAACTTGCACTGTAACTCTAACTTGCACTGTAAATTTGT
>CM054152.1:44482888-44520388 GCA_028751875.1 Rapana venosa
TGACTCTCTGTCTCTCTGTCTCTGACTCTCTGACTCTCTGACTCTCTGTCTCTCTGTCTCTGACTCTCTGTCTCTGACTCTCTGTGTCTCTGTCTCTGACTCTCTGTCTCTCTGTCTCTGACTCTCTGACTCTCTGTCTCTCTGTCTCTGACTCTCTGTCTCTGACTCTCTGCGTCTCTGTCTCTGACTCTGTATCTCTGTCTCTGAATCTCTGTCTCTCTGTCTCTGACTCTCTGTCTATCTCTCTTGTGTTTTGTCTCTCTGTCTCTGACTTTCTGTCTCTCTCTCTGTGTGTCTCTTTCTGTCTCTGTCTCTCTGTCTCTCTCTGTGTGTCTCTTTCTGTCTCTGTCTCTCTGTCTCTGTCTCTCTCTCTGTGGCTTATTTTCTGGTCTACACAGCCCATTCTCATGCTTTTTTCAAGCAAATCCGATTTTTTTTATACTATTGAGCTTTTTGATAAGCTGGCCTGAAGTCGGAATGTGTCGTCTAAGACCAGCAGACAGACCTCCTGCAGACTTAACAAGTAGAGGATCCAGGAGAAAAACCAGGAACTACGCATTCTACCCATTATACTACTACTATTTATAACTACTAACTACTATACTTCTCTAGACTACTACTAACTCACTCGACTACTACAAAAACATACTTACTGCTATACTACTACTACTACTACTACTACTACTACTACTACTACTACTATACTACTACTACTACTACTACTACTACTCTACTACTATACTACAAACTACTACTACTAACTACTACTACTACTACTACTACTACTAACTACTAACTAACTACTACTACTACTACTACTACTATACTACTACTTACTACTACTACATACTACTAACTACACTACTACTACTACTACTACTATACTACTACTACTCCTACTCCTACAACTACTACTATTACTTCTACTACTATTACTACTACTACTACTACTACTACTACCACTACTATTACTACTACTATTACTACTACTACTCCTACTCCTACAACTACTACTATTACTTCTACTACTATTACTACTACTACTACTACTACTACTACTACTACTACTACTACTACTACTGCTGCTGATGCTGCTACTACTACTACTACTACTACTACTACTACTACTACTAATGTATGGAATTTATATAGCGCTGAATCTTGTAAAAAGCAACAAATCAAAGCGCTCAGATGACACTTTAATTTTTTTTTATTTTTTATCGAGGATAATGGAATAAGCACTCATGTGCTTTTTTTTTACATCAAGTCCCCGTGTGTATGCGGTTTTGTAAATTTTGTCATCTGTTCCCACCGGCACACAATGGCCCACTCTTTCGAAAAACGGGGCCTCGGTTTATAGTCTCATCCGAAGGTGTTACCTTGCCTTACATGCCTTGGTGTTATACATGGTAATATACAGACATTTTTAATCAATTGACTGATACAGATTACTTATATAGTAAATCTTATCTTTTTTTGCTATTAAGTATAAAGATTTTGTTGGGTATTAAGTCAGTTAAAGAAAAGATGGCAATCATAATACTTTTCAATGTTTTTTAAAGTGTTTACAAAAATACAGAACTCATGAAGGCATTAACACTTTGTTCTTGGTTTGTGTTTTTCTATAAGTTAACGACAATAATACTGTACAGATTTGGGGAGGGGAGGGAGGGGAGGTGGAGGAGGGGGAGAAGGGGGGAGAGGCATGCGAGTAAAAGTTACGAGGTTCATTCTGTCTGCAAACACAACGCTAATAAAACAGTTACTTTACACGCCTTGGTGTTACTAAAAGTTACAAGGTTTATTTCTGTTTGCAAACACAACGCCAATAAACCAGTTAGTTTAGACGCCTTGATCTTCTTCGGTCTCAGTGTTCAATCTTTATTCTATTTCTTTCTTTTATTTCGAGGATAATGGAATAAGCACCCATGTGCTTTATTTTTCATCCATCAGTCCCCCGTGTGTATGCAGTTTTGTACATTTTTGTCATCCGCTCCCACCGGCACACAATGACCCATTCTTCCGAAAAGCGGAACGGGTTTTAACGTGTGCGCAAGATGCTCTGTATGCGTTCGCACACGGGACCGCTCAAACGATCTAGCATGTGTTGACATACTACTGGTCATATCAGCTATAGCTGAGTGGTTATCACTGTCCAACTTCAACGCCATGGGCCCATAACAAGTCGTGGGTTCCAATTTCAGCGGCGTCTGGTGAATTTAAGGGGGGGGGGGGGGGGGGGAGGGATTTGTTTACGATTTCCCCGCACCAAATTCAAGTGCAGACCTGCCAGTGCCGTAATCCCCTTGCGTGTATAATATGCACACCATGCATAATATCAAAAGACGCACGTTAAAAATTCCCTCAGTCATGTCAGCGTTCGGTGGGTTAGAGAAATACGAATATACCCAGCATGCATCCCCGTAGTCGGAATGCAGCTACCTTCAATGGTGGTTGGGGAAAAAAACACGGCACGCATTCGCAAAATCTTTATCATTTGGTGAACTTCGGAGTATTAGCTGAGGAACGGAACAAGAAATGAGTAAAATTGTTCCAAAGAAGAAAGGTTTCGTCTAAACAGTCTCCCCTGTGGGAATGCCGGGGGTCTGTAAGTATAAATAGCATCCCAACATTCTGGAAATTCTGTGCATGAAATGTCCTCTTTTCTATCATTCTCTTTGTTTCTGCCTTGTTTCGTTTCTTCCTGTCACCTTCTTCTTCTCTGATTTCTGCCTTCTTGGTCCATTCTACTTGCTTTTTTCCACCCTCAGAAAGACCTAAAAGATAACGAGTCTTTCTTAATATGCCGAAGTTGGATGCGCTGGGCCTGACTTGTCAGGCGCTTGATGCAATTTTGCTCATATAGCAGACAATAGTTGCTGCCTGAGCGTTCGATAAGGAAGAAGAAGAAGAAGAAGAAGAAGAAGAAGAAGAAGAAGTCTAGACAGTGCTAGCTTTTGACAAACACAAAAGTAAGGCAAGGTTTGCCGTGAGAATAGCGACGCTCATGTGGTTGGTCTACAGAGATTGAGGTGTGTGTGTGTGTGTGTGTGTGTGTGGTGTGTGTGTGTGTGTGTGTGTGTGTGTGTGTGTGTGTTGTGTGTGTGTGTGTGTGTGTGTGTGTGTGTGTGTGTTTGGACAGCGTCAGACTGAAAGATTGGTTAGCGGTCCTGTACTGTCTGGAGCAACTGCCATCAACAACTTTATTCTTTCATCAATTCATCTCATCAGTTGGCAGTATGCCAGAGATGGTAGGTTTAGGCCGTTTAATATAATTATTAATAATGATGAGTATTACAAGTGTGGTAATAATAACAAGAATAATAATAATGACCTTAACAACAGTAACAACAACAACAACAACAACAACAATAACAACAACAACAACAACAACAACAACGACGACGATGATGATGGTGATGTTGATGGATGATGATGATGATGATGATGATGATGATGATGATGATGATGATGATGATGATGATGATGATGATGATGAAGCAAGAGACAGAGACAGGCAGACAGATAGAGACAGAAATGGAAACAGAGACAGAGACAGACATGCAGAACCACACAGAACGACTGAGACACAACACTGAAAGACAGAAGGACAGTATGAAAAGAAAAAAAAGAAAACTATCACAATCTTGTGTTGTTGTTTTTTTTAAAGTCTTTTTTTCGAGGATAACGGAACAAACACTCGTGTGTGTGTGTGTGTGTGTGTGTGTGTGTGTGTGTGTGTGTGTGTGTGTGTGTGCGCGCGTGCGCGCGCGCGGGCGTGCGTTCGTGAGTATGTGTGCGTGCGTGCCTGCCTGCCTGCGAGAGTGCGCGCGTGTGAAAAAGCACACTTACGACTGGAATGGGATTGAAACAGGGGTTTGATATTGACACAAACGATTGGAACAGTGCAGGGAATTAAATTTTGGTGTCCCCAGGTCATATGCTTCAGTCTGTTACTCTCAAATCCATTCCTCACGTTTGCACTTCATTTCTGCAAACCCACACTGTACCTAGCAACTCTCAGGAATCTCTCTCTCTCTGTCTCTCTCTGTATTTATCTCTATATCTGTTTCTGTCTCTCTTTCTCTCTCACTTACACAGAAGAGTAGGCCAGTGTGTGCTTATGGAAACCAATGACAACATTTACATATCGCACGCACAAAGAGACTGGATTTAATATAGTGTATGAGTGCATAGTGTATTATCCTGGAAATAAAGACAGAAGTTCCCTCTCTCGTTCTCTCTCTCTCTCTCTCTCTCTCTCTCTCTCACACACACACACACACACACACACACACACACACACAGAGAAGAGTAGGCCATTGTGTGCCAGTGGGAGCGGATGACAAAATTTACATAGCCGCAGGCACATAGGGGACTGTAATGTAGCGTATGAGTGCTTATTGTATCATTCGGGACATAAAGAAAACAAGTTATGTCTCTGTCTTTGTCTCTCTCTGGCTCTGTCTCTCTCTCTTGTCTCTCCCTCTCTCTCCACCCTCTCTCTCCCTCCTTCCTTCCCCCTCCTTCTCTCCCCCTCCCTCTCTATCATCTCTCCCCCATCTCTCGCTCCCTCTCTCTCCTCTCTCTCTCTCTCTCCTCTCTCTCTCTGTCCCTCCCCCCTCTCCATCCACCTTTCTCTCTTTCTTTCTCCCTACCTACTTCCCCGCCCCTCTTTCTCTTCCTCTCTCTCTCTCCTTTCGGAAGAGTAGGTCATTGTGTATGGATGACAAAATTAACAAAACTGCATACACACAGAGACTGGACGGAATAAAGCGCATGAATGCTTATTTCATTATCCTCGAAATAAAAGAATAAAATAAAAATAAAATCTCTTCACTCTTTCTGCCCCTCCCTCTCTCCCTCCCTCTCTCCCTCTGTACTTAAGTTTTAATGAGTGCCCTATTTCAATATCTTATAATTATGTGTAACAAGTATGTGTACCATTTGACAATGTGTAGATGTTTATCTTTATGACTTATTAAGTTTGGTTGTGTTATTTTTCTTGGCTTTGTTGTTGCTCTTGTTCTTGTTGTTGTTGTTTGTCTGTTTTTCTCTTTTTTATCATCTTTTGTTGCTTTGGTTTTTCCTTCTCTTTTGTTTGTTTGTTTTGTTTTGGTTAGGGTTTTTTGGGGGGTGGGGGTAGGGGTGGGGTATTCTTAGGATTTTCTTTTAATTGCTTGCTTTGGGGGGGGGAGGGTTGTTGGGGGGGGAGCTGTTTTGAAAAGGGTTATTTCCCCTTGTTTTTATTGCGAGACTGTATAAGTATTGGGTTATTATTATTAAGATGTATCCCTAACGGGCGGGGACTGGATGTAAAAAAGCACATGTGTGCTTATTCATTATCCTCGAAATAAAAGAATTTGTCATTGTCATTGTCATTGTCATTGTCTCTCTCTCTCTCTCTCTCTCTCTCTCTCTCTCTCTCTCTCTCTCTCTTCCACTCTCTCTCTTTCACCCCCCTATCTCTTTCTTCTTGTTCTCCTTCTCTCTCTCTATCTTCCCTTTCTCTCATCACCCCCAGCTGCTATCTGTATCTCTTCTAGATCATTGAGCTTGATGATTTCCTCTTTTCCCAAGGGAATGGGGAAAGTGGGTCATCTGTTGGCTAGGACAGATCAGCCTAAGGCGGTCAGCATAAAACTGACTGTAACCATTAACTAACGGGCTCTGACCACATAACACTTGCTGCTTCTTCTTCTTCATCTTCTTCTTCTTCTTCTTTCTTTATCGTCAAACACTCATAACAGCAACTATTGTTGTCTTGTCATATGAGCGGAATTGCGTTGCACAGCCGTTAAACGCCTGACAGTTCAGGCCCAGCGCATCTGATTTGGTAGTGAGAGAGAGAACTATTATCTTTGAAGTCTTTCTGTGGTGTCAAAACTTGACAAGCAGAAGATAAACCAAAATTCCTGAGGAAAACGACCATTCATAGTAAATTGCATTCCACGGAGGGAGATAGAGAGACAGAGAGAGAGAGAGAGAGAGAGAGAGAGAGAGAGATAGACAGACAGACAGACAGACAGACAGACAGACATACAGATAGACAGAGAAAGAGATAAGCAGACAACCATAAACGATACCAAA
Organism: Rapana venosa; assembly: GCA_028751875.1. Taxonomy (NCBI): domain Eukaryota; kingdom Metazoa; phylum Mollusca; class Gastropoda; order Neogastropoda; family Muricidae; genus Rapana; species Rapana venosa. The sequence continues at coordinate 44,488,979 of CM054152.1, forward strand.
GAACAAATAAACAAACAAACAAACAAAAAGTTGAAAAACTATTGCTTCTGAATGTGATGAGCATTGAGCAACCAGGGATTCTGTCTCTCTCCACCCCCACCCACCCTCTCTCTCTCTCTCTCTCTCTCTCTCCCACCCTCTCTCTCTCTCTCTCTCCCACCCTCTCTCTCTCTCTCTCTCTCTCTCTCTCTCTCTCAGAAGAAGAATAGCCATTGTGTGCTAGTTGGAGCGAATAACAACATTTACATAACCACATGCACACAGGAACTGAATGTAATAAAGCACATGAGTGCTTATTCCATTATCCTGGGAAAGAATAATACAAAAAAGCTCTCTTCCACCCCCCACCCTCTATCTCTCTTCTCTTTCTCTCCTTCCCCAAGCTGTTCTCTGTCTCTCTTCTAGGCCATTGAGCTTGATGATTCCCCTTCTTACCCCAGGGAATGGGGAAAGTGGGTCGTGTGTTCGGAACGAAGAGGTCAGCATAACACTGAGTGTAGGTAGCCATGAACTAACCTGATCTGTGCACACAACGGTTTTTACTTCGTGGAACCCTCAAACAGTGAGTTAGTTTGCCATTTTGTTATTCTCATGTCAGTACTAACTCAATAGTAATATTCTTCCTGCGGATGAGACTATAGACCGAGGTCCTGTGTGCAAACGCACGCAGAAGATCTTGCGCACACGTTAAAACCCGTTCTGCTTTTCGTAACAAGTAGGCCATTGTGTGCCAGTGGGAACAGATGACAAAATTTACAAAACTGCATACACACGGGGACTGGATGAAAAAAAGCACCTGAGTGCTTATTTCATTATCCTCGAAATAAAAGAATGATAATAAATAAATAATAATAATAATAAATAGGAGAAGTGCATTCAGCGTTTCTATTCACAACACTGGTACATGCAGACAGGATGAACTCCTGCTGTTCATGAGGTAGCTTTGTCTGAGCTCGTTTTCAGCCCTAAGGTTAAGCTTAGGGTATAACACTGTCTGGCTTCCAGGCGTTATGACCATGTCTTCACATAATAATATAACAGCAGCAGCCACACAAGCAGTGTTAGCTATTCCTGACCTCAATCTGCATGTAAATGATTATGATGCAAAAAAATGAAGTGTGGGAATATTCTGGGAGGAAACGGGAAAGGTGACACCTGCATTGCATACATAATAATATTGGTAAGCGGTTTTTTATGCATAAAATTCTGGCGTCCCTCCCCCCCCCCCCCCTCTGCCCTGTGGAGAAAATGCATTGTCATTGTGTGGTGCTAAGCTACATGCCAGTCAATGTGGTTTACAATATACAATTTGGAAGGAAAATTTGTATTTGTTTACCTATTTATGCTATTACAAAATTATCTGCATGAAATTCAGGCTGCTCTCCCCAGAGAAAACATGTAGCCACAAAAGCAGATGTCGCCTATTACTTTCGTTTCAGTTTTCCTGTCTACATGTGTACTATTTTGTTTCTCTATCAGAGTAGCTGTTTTCTTCAAAGTTGCTCCAGGGACAACTCTTCCTTTTTGGGGTTTATCTTCTTCTTCTTCTTCTTCAAGTGTCCGGTCTGGTCCTGCAGACATCGACGATCATGGCTCTCCATTCTTCCCTGTTCTCGGTCCCTCTCATGAGCTCATTGTTGGTGCCCTCTTTATTCGTTGCAAATTTGTTTAAGCTGTCTGTGAATTTTGTTCGTTGTCTTCCTCTGCTCTTGTTTCCACAGATTTTGCCACTCCATAACAGTTTCTCTAGTCCGTCAGCCCTGATTATATGGCCGAAAAATTTGAGCTGTCTTTCTCTGATGGTGTTGAGAAGGGATCTCTTGTACCCAGCCATTTCCATTACTTCTGCATTAGTTTTTCTTTTTGTCCATGAAATTTTCATGATTCTCCGAATGAACCACATTTCCACTGCTTCTAGTCGCTGTTCTGTGTCCTTAACTAGGGTCCAGCACTCACATCCGTACAGAAGAATGGACCATTCGTAGGCTCTCAAAACATGGATCTTTGTCTTGAGGCTTATCTTACTGTTGGTAAAAATGCATTTCATGTTGTTAAAAGTTGCCTTAGATTGACCAATTCTCTTCTTGATTTCTGTGTCACACTTGCCGTCCGGGTTTATCTATGTGTGCTAAATACATGTTGCACAAGGAGGCTCAGATTATTGTGAAATAGCAACTCCCATATCACCACACATGGTCTAGTGGATGGAGGTAAACGTTTTGTGCACAAACAGTTTAAACCACCACACACTTTGAACCCAGAGGTTTTGCTGTCCAGACAGGTGCATTACCTCTACATCACGTGTCCACTGTCGTCAGAGGACATCAATACTAAATAAACTCTTCCCTGGCTTGTTGCTAGGAAGAGTGAAACTGCATTCAGCGTTTCTATTCACAACACTGGTACGTGCAGACAGGATAAACTCTTGCTGTTCATGAGGTAGCTTTGTCTGAGCTCGTTTTCAGCCGTAAGGTTAAGCTTAGGGTATAACACTGTCTGGCTTCCAGGCGTGATGACCATGTCTTCACATAACATAGCAGCAGCCACACAAGCAGTGTTAGCTATTCCTGACCTCAGTCTGCATGTAAATGATTATGATGCAAAAAATGAAGTGTGGGAATATTCTGGGAGGAACCAGGAAAGGTGACACCTGCATTGCATATATAATGATATTGGTAACGGGTTATTTATGCATAAAATTATGGCTGCCCCCCTCCCTCTGCCCTGTGGAAAAGTGCATTGACATTGTGTGGTGCTAAGCTGCATGCCAGTCACAATGTGCTTTACAATATACAATTTGCAAGGGAAATCTGTATTTGTTTACCTATTTATATTATTACAAATTTATCTGCATGACATCCAGGCTGCTCTCCCCAGAGAGAATATGTAGCCACAAAAGCAGATGTCACCCATTACTTTCATTTAATTTTCCTGTCTGTATGTGTACTATTTTGTTTCCCTATCAGAGTAGCTGTTTTCTTCAAAGTTGCTCCAGGGACAACTCTTCCTTTCTTGGGTTTATCTATGTGTGCTAAATACATGTTGCACAAGGAGGCTCGGCTTATTGTATAGTGAAATAGCAACACCCATATGGTCTCTCATGATCTAGTGGATGGGGGTAAACGTTTTGGGCACCAACAGAGATTAAACCACAGCACAGTTCGAACCCAGAGGTTTTGCTGTCCAGGCAGGTGCATTACCTCTACACCACGAGTCCACTGTCGTCAGAGGACATCAATACTAACTAAACTCTTCCCCGGCTTGTTGCTAGGAAGAGTGAAACTGCATTCAGGGTTTCTATTCACAACACTGGTACGTGCAGACAGGATGAACTCCTGCTGTTCATGAGGTAGCTTTGTCTGAGCTCGTTTTCAGCCCTAAGGTTAAGCTTAGGGTATAACACTGTCTGGCTTCCAGGCGTTATGACCATGTCTTCACATAACATAGCAGCAGCCACACAAGCAGTGCTAGCTATTCCTGACCTCAATCTTTTTTTGTAGTTTACAACAGAATATTTGCAAGGAACAATTGTACCTGTATACCCCTTTACAAGTACAAGTTTTCCTTGTATATCACTTTGGGGATGACTTGTATACCAAATATTCGTTGTATGTCAATTTGAGGACGAGATAGCACAGTGGTCAGAGCACTGGCTTCCCCCCAGCCAAGGTTAAGCAGCATTGAGCGTGGTTACCAGTTGTATGGGTGACCGTTTGCACGCTTTGGCTTCAGCACAGTCTCCCAGTTCATCCAGCTGTAAATGGGTACCTGTCTCTTTAGGGTCAGGAAAGGTAAAGCAGAGAGGAGATGGGCGCTGTCCTCAACTAAGGTCTCTGATGCCTCGCTCCCCTACGACCACATAGGTCATGGGACATCTTTTGTACCAGGACGTTAATATCATCGGCAAAATATGTTTGAAATTGTTCTGCCTCCAGTGCTGACAGTTCACCCATGGCTTTCAAGTGTGTAAGTTATCATTCTCATTAAGACACTAGATGGTAGGTAAAAAAGGTAAAGGAGTCCCATAACCTATAAGGTCGTAGGGGAGCGAGGCGTCAGAGACCTCACTTCTCTAGGGCCAGCATATTGAGGGCGGCGCCCATCTCCTCTCCCTCGCTGCTTTACCTTCCCTGACCCTAAAGAGGCAGATATCCCTTTACAGCTGGGGGAACTGGGGGAACTGTACTGAAGTCAAGGCGCATAAACGGTCACCCATCCAACTGGTAACCACGCTCGACGCTGCTTAACTTGACTGGGGGAAAGCGAGTGCTCCGACCACTGAGCTATCCTGTCCCCCTAGATGTACACTAGATGTACTTGCCAATAAATGATACGCATGGACAATATTCTGATTCTGATACAGATCAAAGACAAGTGTATTGTATTGTAAAGCATTGCATTGCATTGCATTGCAATGTATCATATTGCATTATGTTGTAATGTATTGTACTGTAGTGTAGTGTTTTGTTATGCATTGCATTACATTGTATTACATTTTTATATTTATTTTTCTTTAGAAAAAAGTCCTATTTGTTTGTTTTTACTAGGTATTTGTGCATTCCTTAAACAAGTTAGACAATCATGTTCTCTTATACTTCATCAAAAGGATGCAATGGTGTTCAGTTGCAGTCTATGTACATATATTTCAGAGTATTCCTATATGCAGTGCTTGCTGTACTCATTTCATGCATTAGTGCTTTCTAATTCCGAACGAGTAAAATGTCATTAAAAACATGCCTTGCGTTTATCATATTGCTTAATATTTAGTACTAGCACATTTGTCTATTAATTAAAGATAAAGAATCGAATTTTAACAGGAGCGTTCTAAACTAAAATACAAAGCCGTATTAATGGTCTGTATGTCAATTCGTTGAAGTTAACCATGGGGATGCCGGGAACCTCTTAGTATAAATAACATCCCAACCCTGTGGCAATTCTGTGCTAGGAAATCCCTCTTGTCTATCCCTCTCTTTGTTTCTTATATACTCCTTTTCTTCCTGTCACTTCCTTCCTGTCTATTTTCTTCCTTCTTGGTCTGTTCCCTGTCCCTTTTCTCCAGATAGACTTAAAAGATAACAGTTCTTCCCCATGCAGATTTGAATACACTTGGCCTGACTTGTCAGGCACTAACATTGTAATTGCCCTTTATGGAATGATTGAAGTGTTTTTGACTTTGACTTGACTTTTTCGCTCATATGACAGAGAACAATAGTTGCTGTTTGACCATTCGAAGAAGAAGAAGAATTGCGAAGAAAAAGAAGAAGAGGAAGAAGAAGAAGAATTGCAAGGAAGAAGAAGAATAATTGCGAAGAAGAAGAAGAAGAAGAAGAAGAAGAAGAAGAAGAAGAAGAAGAAGACGAAGAAGACGAAGACGACAAAGAATTGCGAAGAAGAAGAATTGCGAAGAAGAAGAATTGCAAAGAAGAAGAATTGCGAAGAAGAAGAATTGCGAAGAAGAAGAATTGCGAAGAAGAAGAATTGCGAAGAAGAAGAATTGCAAAGAAGAAGAAGAAGAAGAAGAAGAAGAAGAACAAGAACAAGAACAAGAACAAGAACAAGAAAAAGAGAAGAAGAAGAAGAAGAAGAAGAAGAAGAAGAAGAAGAAGAAGAAGAAGAACAAAAAGAAGAAGAAGAATTGCGAAGAATTGCGAAGAAGAAGAACAACAACAACCAGATGAAGAACAAGAGGAGAGGAGGAGGAGGAGGAGGAGAAGGAGGAGGAGGAGGAGATCAGCTTTTTGGATAGACGCTAGACAGTGGTAATAGTTTGTTTGGCGGGAAGGTGCAGACGAGATGGACACTTTCTATTCATTGGCTGTTCAGACGGAGCTCATTGTCGCCAGCAAGGGTAAGCCAGAGCAATAAGTGGATCTGATTTCTAGGCGTTGAGAGAATACGTTTCCACTCAGAGAAGAAATAAAGAGGGAGGGAGAGAAAGAGAGAGAGAGAGAGAGAGAGAGAGAGGAGAGAGAGAGAGAGAGAGATGGAGATAGAGATAGAGAGACAGAGATAGAGAGACATAGAGAGAGACAGAGAGAGGTAAGGCAAAGTAATACAAAGCAGGGCAAGGCAAAGCAAAGAAATCAGAGCAAGGCAAAGCAAGGAAAGGCAAGACAAAGCAAAGAACGTAAGGCAAGGCAAGGAAGGTAAAGCAAGGCAAGGTGTAGCAAGGCAAGGCAAGGTGTAGCAAGGCAAGGCAAGGTGTAGCAAGGCAAGGCAAGGTGTAGTAAGGCAAGGCTAGGCTATGCCATGGTGTACTTGGCAAGGGAAAATAATGTAAGATAAGGGGAGACAGGGCAAGGCAAAACAGGCAAGGCAATGCAAGGCACAGAGAGGCAAACAAGAGCAAGCAAGGCAAGACAAAACAATGCAAGAGAAAGCAAGTCAAGGCCAGACAAGGCAAGGCAAGGCAAGACAAAGCAAGACAAGGCATGGCAAGACAAGGCAAGGCAGGGCAAGGCAAAGCAAGACCCGATGGTGTGATGTTTAGGCAGAACACTCTACATAACGAATCCCAGGGGGAAAAACCACCAACCCAGAACATTACAAACTGGCAAGGAGACAAATAAACACAGACACAATGACAACAAATCCCTTCATGTACAAATAGTCCCGCGTCATCTCTGTCTCTCTCTGTCTCTCTCTGTGTCTCTCTGTCTTGGGGAAGGGATAGCCTAGTGGTTAGAACATTGCGCTCGCAATCTGACGCCCGGGGTTCAATTCCCGATCAAGGGGATATTTTCTTCTGGAGTTTACATCAGTGCAGATTCCACTCTCCCCAAAAGTCCTTCGGATGATGTCTTTAAAGTGAGGTCCCGTGTGGGAACGCACGCAGAACATCTTGCGCACACGTTAAATCCTGTTCCGCTTTTCATAAGAGTAGGCCATTGTGTGTCGGTGGGAACAGATGACAGCATTAACAAAACCGCATACACACACGGGGACTAGATGTAAAAAAGCACACGAGTGCTTATTCCATTATCTTTGATATGAAATAATAAAATAAAATAGATGAAAATACATTAAAATCTCTCTCTATCTCTATCTCTGATTTTGAGGGTTGCATAGACAAGTCTGTTACTTAATCTAATAATCGGCGTGGTCTAATTCATAATTTATAATCTACTTTCCTCTTTCTCTCTCTCTCTCTCTCTCTCTCTCTCTCTCTCTCTCTCTCTCTCTCTCTCTCTCTCTCTCTCTCTCTCTCTCTCTCTCTCTCGACGGCGTGACGGGACGAGAACTAAAAGGGCGTGCTGTTAGTAAGCTACTGCAAATTTTTGCATTTAAGCTTCAAAATGTCAGTTACTGGCCTTCCAGCAACTGTAGTAACAACTTTAAACGCCCTGCTGATCGACAACGTCCTATCGAGCTGGAAAGTCGCGGGGGAGAGCGGCAGCGTTGTCTTCGTCTTGCGACTGAAGCCAGCTGACAAGTCAGTATCAACAGAAATGGCGGACCCAGTGCTGAATCGTAATTCGCGAGTTCAGTATTTTCGCAAGAAGTGCCCTTCCCAAATCCGTCGTGACGTCCAAAGAAGTAAACAACATCAAGAAAGACAGGCAAGTCGTCAGTGTGACAAGGACAGTGTTTTGGAAGAGCCGGTGTTGTCTGACAGTGACTCCCTGCATCGTGATAGAGTGGATGCCGAATCAAAACAAGCCAGCGTGTACACAGAGCTGTGTGTTGACAGTGCAGTGAATGTCCCAGCCACACTAGATTCTCTTGATTTGTCGTGTGAACCAGCAACAGACAGTAAGATCGGTGTGTCTTCTGAGGCGTCTGATGTGCAGGAAGAGCTGACAGTTGGCTGCACAGTGGATGACTCTCATACTGGTATTGTGAAACAGTATGTGTCTACTCTAACTGACAAACGTGTGCAGCATAGATTAAGGGACAGCAAGAGAAACACATGGTTTCGAAAGGTGGTGGTACATAGTTCGGTTGATCAAAACAATGTGATGTGTGAATCAGATGACATCACCCTAGAATACTCTTGGAATGGAGATCCTGGCGAGGAATCTAAGTGTGTGTTCTGGTACATCAAGCAAGAAGAGAAAAACATGTTGCCAGAAGAACGTGTCAGGCTTGCCAGACTTCGTAAAGGGAAACAGTGTACTAACACACAACACACAGCGACAGTGGTGGCGAGTGCTGAGCAGGAGTTACATCATCTTCGGGACCTGATCCAGTCTTACATGGGCTGACTTCGTCTTACATGGGCTGACTTCGCTGGCTGTAGACTGGAAAAGGAAAGGCTGGTTTGAAAATTGGGACACTTGAGACACAGACAATAATGTATCGAATCTTGATGTACATACCACTACTGCCATGGTTTCCATGTCATTGTAATCGCGTCGCGTTCGATATCGTCGTTACCGCGCCGCAGCGCTATATGGCTTGATCGCTAAATAGCAATAAAATTGTGTCAATTGTGTGTCTCTCTCTCTCTCTCTCTCTCTCTCTCTCTCTCTCTCTCTCTAATGTGCATTGCATGAAAAGAGTCTCTCGCTACTTAATCTATAACCTGCTTGAAATGATTGTAAACTTGTTTCGTTCGCCCTCTCTCTCTCTCTCTCTCTCTCTCTCTCTCACTCTCTCTCTCTCTCTCTCTCTCTCTCTCTCTCTCTCTCTCTCTCTCTCTCTCTCTCCTGCTGTTAATTAGTTTCTTTATCTCCTTCTCTCTGTCTCTCTACCCCCTCACCCCCTATCCATTGAGTACACTCCCTCAGCTCTATCTCTCTTTCTTTTTCTTTTGTTTTATCCCGAACGCTTTCCACTCGTCCCAAATTTTCTAGGATGTGGTGCCAATCCCATTTAGTGGAAGCATACTTTCTGAGGTTGAGTTAAAAAGTTGGGTAGGGAGGTGTGAAGCTCTCTTTGTTTCTTGCCTTGTTTCCTTTTTTTCTTCCTGTCACCTTCTTCTAGTCTTTTCCGTCTGCCTTGCTGGTCAATTCTCCTGCTTTTTTTCTGTTTACCAGAAGAAAAAAACCACTTTAAAAAGTTAACAATTATTCTCTCCTGCGCTGAAGTTGGATATGCTGGGCCTGACTTGCCAAGCGCAACGCATTCCTCCTCCTCCTCCTCTTCCTCCCCCTTCTTCTTCTTCTTCTTTTTCTTGTTGTTGTTGTTGTTGTTGTTGTTGTTCTTCTTCTTCTTCTTCTTCTTCTTCTTCCTCCTCCTCCTCCTTCTTCTTCTCCCCCCTCCTCCTTCTTCTTATTCTTCTTGCATTTCTGTTTTTTCTTCTTTTTCTTCTTCTTCTTCTTCTTCTTCTTCTTCTTCTTCTTCTTCTTCTTCTTCTTCTTCTTCTTCTTCTTCTTCTTCTCCTTCTTCTTCTCCATCTCCCTTCTTCTTCTTCTTCTTCTTCTTCCTCTTCTTCTTCTTCTTCTTCACCTCCTCCTTCTCCTTCTCCATTCTTGTTCTTCTTGTTCTTTTTCTTCTTCTTCTTCTTCTTCTTCTTCTTCTTCTTCTTCTTCGCGTCGTCTTAGTCGTCGACTGTTCAGACAGCAACTATTGTTGTCTGTCATATGAGTAAAAAATGCGCTGCGCTTCCTTTAAGCGCCTGACCAGTCAGGCCCAGCGCATCCGACTTCGGTGTTGGAGAGAAGTGTTTTCTTGTCAATCTTTCTGGAAAATAAGCTAGGAGAATAAACCAAAAAGACAACAACAAAAAACCCAGACAAGAAGGTGGTTACAGGTAGAGAAGGAACAAGGCTGAAACAAAGAAGAGGGATAGAAAAGAGAGAGTTTCCTACGGACAGAATTTCCAGAAGGTGGCTATGCTGTTCTATACAGAGAGATACCCCCACCCCCCCCACCCCCACCCCCGACACCCCTACAGAGGAGAACATTGTTCAGGATATATTAAACAATTATCAGATCAGGGTTTGATGTAATCCAAATAAAGGAAGGTGGCAGGATGGTTAAGACGTTTGCCTGCCAACAAGTTAACCGTGAGGTTCTGGGTTCAATTCCCAACCTCGCCCTTTCTTCCCAGTTTGACAAAAAATCGAACTGAATGTCAAAGTCCTTCGGATGAGACTATAAACCGAGGCCCCGTGTTCGAACGCATGCAGAACATCTTGCGCACACGTTAAATCCTGTTCCGCTGTTCGAAAGAGTAGGCCATTGTGTGCCGGTGGGAACAGATGACAAAATTTAAAAAAACGCATACACACGCATAAACAAAAAAAGTAATCTGAGCGCTTTGATATGTTGCTTTACAAGATTCAGCGCTATATAAATTCCATACATTATTATTATTATTATTATTATTATTATTATTATTATTATTATTATTATTATTATTATTATTATTATTATTATAATTATTATTAAATTTGCCATCACCTATTCGAGCCAATAATGCATTTCAAAGTTTAACCTTTCAGTATTGAAAGGCAGATGCAAAAAACCACACACCCCCAAAAAAAAAAAACCCCACACCAAAAACTTGATTCAGCGCCACACAATTGCCGATAAAGCAGTTTGGGTCGATGACGCTAAGGGGATGTAATCCCGCCTGATGACCCATTTTTCACCACAGTAATGGTGAAAGGAGGAGAGGCCACTCTTGAATTGGCCAGAGAATTCCCAGTTGTAACGTGCCGGGGTAAAAAAAACAACCAAAGGCAACAACACACGTTTTGATTCTTAATTCACTGCACAATTTTCTCTCTCTCTGTCTCTCTGTCACTCTCTCTGTGTCTGTCTCTCTCTCTAGCTCTCTCTCTCTCTAGCTCTGTCTCTCTCTGTCTGTCTCTCTCTCTCTAGCTCTTCTCTGCTCTCTCTCTCTCTCTCTCTCTCTCCTCTCTCTCTTTTAGCTCTCTCTCTCTTTCTCAGAACGTTGTAAACCCGTTCCGCTTTTCGGAAGAGTAGGCCATTGTGTGCCTGTGGGAGCGGATGACAAAATTTATGAAACAGCATACACAAGAGGACTGGATGAAAAAAAAGCACATGAGTGCTTATTCCTTTATCCTCGAAATAAAAGAATAGAATTAAATGGATCTAAAATGTCTTTCACTCTCTCATCAACTTCATCTGTATTTCATTTTCTCTCAACTTCTTCCGCACTTCATTCTCTCTCTGTCTCTCTCTCTGTCTGTCTGTCTGTTGTATGTCTCTCTCTCTTTCTCTCTCTCTCTATCTCTATCTCTCTCTCTCCCCTCCATCACATCAACTTCCTCTGCACTTAATTCTACATTACCCCTTATCTCTTGGCACCCTTAAGCCTCATCTCTGAAAAATGTGCAATATGTGTTCAAACCGTAAAATTCTGTTGTTAAGATGTCATGCTATGTTTGAAATTATGAGCTTAGCTGTTGAGCTTCTAGAAAAATAAAAAGTTGCTGTATTGCTGATCGTTGAGGGCATTGTAACTGGTTAGAGAGCAAAGAGATAGATTAGCTACATGCAGAAATAGTTAAGCTATGTGCAGATTGATAAGGGGAAAGCCAGGGGTGAAGGTATGTCATGTAGGAAGTTAAGTAGATTGTGTTTATATACGGCATAACTCAGGCTAGCCATTAATAAGAGTGTGTCATGGTGATCAAAACAAAACGATAATAGTAGCAATACCCTATAGGAATGTTACATGTTAACACTGTATACATCTTGTTCTTGTTCTTCTTGCTCTCCTCCACCTTTCTTGTTCTTGTTCTTCTGTTCTTGTTCTTCTTGTTCTTGTTCTTGTTGTTGTTGTTGTTGTTTCTTTTCTTCTTCTTCTTTCTTCTTCTTCTTCTTCTTCTTCTTCCTCTTCCTTCTTCTTCTTCTTCTTCTTCTTCTTCCACTCAGACAGCAGTTATTGTTTGTCACATGATGGAAAATGCGCTGTGCCGCTATTAAGCGCCTGGCAAGTCAGGCCCAGCACATCTGACTTCAACGTGCAACGTGGGAGAGAATTGTTATCTTTTAAGTCTTTTCGGGAAAAAAATAGAATGAGAATGGACCAAGAAGGCAGAAAAAAAGACAAGAAGTAGGTGACAAGAATGAAAGGATTTAGGCAGAAACAAAGAGAGGGATAGAAAAGAGGACCTTCCTAGCATAGAATGTTCAGAAGGTGGGGATGCTATTTGTACCATCAGGTCCCCGGCATCCCCCACAGGGAAAGGTAACATTTGATTACTAAAGTAATCCCATCCCCACAAATCCCAATATTTCCAGTCAGGCAGTGTACTTTGCATCGTGCTCTAAACTTGGCATTTCCTAAGTTATCACGGTGTGTCATCTAGTTCATTTCTAACATGAGCCCTGCATTCAATCCCAGCATGAATGGTTACACCAGGCAAATCTTCCACCACGCTGAACACTGTTAAATAGGGTCTAGATCGACACACAGAGAGGCGGGATAGCCTAGTGGTTAGAGCGTTGAACTCCTGATTTGATGGCCAGTGTTCAAGCCACCACCGAGGCACCCTTTCAAGGGGATTTTTCACACTGGAGATAACACTAGTACTGACTTCCTCACCCCCTACAGCGAAAGTCCTTTTGGGTGGAACTTAAGTCCAATGTTCCGTGTAAGAGCACATGTAGAACATTTTGTGCACACGTTTCAAAACACAATCAACCTTTCAGCCGAGTCGGCCATTTCGCACTGATATTGACGGATGATAAAAGTAAAAAAAAACCACCACTTCCATTTGATGGCGTGTTTAAGCATCATTCCCGATGTCGGAGTACGGCTAGCTTAATGATGCATTAACGGTCGGATACACACAATCTCACAGTCAGTGAACATTGGAGCTCTAGTGGAGAACGAAATTAAAACTGACAGCAATGTTACAAGTCACTGACAGCAGTTTCATACTCTGTATTTCAGCTAAGCTCAAAGTGAAAACATAGTTTTGGTGAAATATTTTCATTCTATTTTGACATTAAAATAAACTGACAGCAGAAAACCATTCAAGCTAAACTGTCGATGCTTTTACAATGCATGCAAACACAGTTGAAAAAAACAACTTTTAAAAAGTTTCTTTCCAATTTTATTCCATGCCTGACAGTGAAAAGGTCCCTCTAGCTCACCACAGCAGCATTAGTGAAAAGAAGAAACCGGATCAATGAAAGCAAGGGGGAAGTAACCATCTTGATGACAGAATCAAAATAACCTGTCACTTCTTTTGAAACACTCAGAAACATAATTCTAAGTTTCTGTACAGTGTATAAAACAGTGACATGTTTCGTCACCAAGATTGTCACATTTCCCTGCTGACATTGATTCAATAAGAAAAAAAATTACAAAGTGTATTTCCATATTTTTGTCTGATGCCAACAATGTGACAAACAGGACAATCCAGTACAACTCAGAAACGCTGGTAAAGAAAAAGACAGGAAAAAACCTCAACACTGGATCGATGACAGCAAGCGAAACGTAACCCAGCCTGATGACCTACTTTTTCCTGCAGAACCGGCGAACGAGAGAGCAGGGAGAGATTACCCTTGAACCGGCCAGCAAAACATCAAATGTCACTTTGGGAAATGGCGAGAAAAGCTCCCTTCCCACCCACCCCACCCCCCTTCCACACTTGTCCACATCCTTCTTCTTCTCTAACCCTTCCTCCTTCCCCCCCCCCCCCCCTTGCCTCTGCGTGAATCTCTTGGGATTCTTAATTCCATTGGCTAGAAAGGCATGATACGTTGAAAGCTAGGGATTCAGCTGGTGAGCGTTTGGAAATGGCTTTTGCATGGCCTGGTGTCAGAGTTTCAATTGGCGAGGGGAAAGAAATATCCACAAACCGGAAACTAAAACGGTCAAACCATGATATATATAATTATACCAAGCTGTGCGAACAATACCGATGCTTGGTAGTTGGGTATAGGAGGGATAGGCATATTCTGATTTTTAACTTTGCTTTTTGGTGACTAAAAGAGTGTAGCGAGGTAATCATTGCACTAGGAAAACATATTGAACGATGATGATGATTTATAGATTTCTCCACGTGGGGATGGTGGTGGCCTGTCAGTGTAGATATCATCTCCAACTTCTGGAAATTTATCTCCTAATGATTTCCTCTTTTCTATCCTGCTCTTTGTTTCTACCTTGTTCCTTTTATCCACCGTCCTCTCCTTCTCGTATATTTTCTGCCTTCTTGGTCCATCCATTATCATGCCTTACTTCCACAAAGGCGTAATAGATAACAATTCTCTCTTACGCCGAAGTCGGATGCGCTGGGCCTGACTTGTCAGGCGCTTAACGCCAATGCAATGCTTTTTCGCTTTTGTGACAAATGATACTACTTGCTGTCTGACCGTTCGATGGGAAAGAAGAATATTAGGATAAAGAAACTGCAAACCTGAAGCCTTTTCTCTCTGTCTGTCTGTCTGTCTGTCTGTCTGTCTGTCTCTCTCTCTCTCTCTCTCTCTCTCTCTCTCTCTCTTTCTCACACACACACCGAGACAGAGAGACAGGCAGGTGGTAGACAGACAGACAGACAGACAGACAAACAGAGTATATACAAATTGATAGATTTCTGTCTGAACCACATAAGCAAACAAAGAAACAAAAAAACAACAAACGAACAGAACAAACATAAACAGAGTGAACAACTAAAAGCACCAATCAATCAAGCAAGCAACCAAGCAAGCAACCAGCCAGCCATCAAGCGAATCAACCAGTGAAATAACTAAACACATGATAAGCCAATCCAACTATGCATCCTCCTAACCGATCAATCAATCAATCAATTTTTTGTATTTTATTCTTTTATATCGAGGATAATGGAATAAGCATTTATGTGCTTCTTTTTACATCTAGTCCCTGTGTGTATGCGGTTTTGTAAATTCTGTCATCTGTTCCCACCGGCACACAATGGCCTATTCTTAGGAAAAGCGTAAATCAATCAATCAACCAATCAATCAATCTACCAACTAACCATCTAACCAACCAACTAAACAACCAGCCAAACAACCAAACACCAAAATCAATCAACCAGCCAGCCAGCCAACCAAGCAACCAACGAACTATCTAGGCAATACTAACAGCTGTGGACTTTGAGAGTTGTATTAAGTATTACTAAATTGTCATTGAGTGGACACTGCACAGCATAAAATACATTTTGACCAGACTTCGTATTTTCTATACAATCCATTGTGTTTCTTCTCCATTTCCAAAAAGAAGACGAAAACAACCAAACCAGCCCATTACATAATCATTACAGACAAAGAAACTGCAATAATGACAACAGGGGGAGTAATTCATCCTGAATGACCTACTTTTTCTCTGACTGGGGTGAGTGGATCAGTGGTCTAGAGGTAACGCACCTAGAGAGAAAGCAAAATGTCTAGAGGGAAAGCGAAAAGTATAGAGGGAAAGCAAAAGCTCTAGAGGGAAACGAAAGGTCTAGAGGAAAAGCAAAAGGTCCCGGTTTGAACCTTGTTCGTGCCCAATACTTTTTCCTCCACATCCACTGGACCGAGAGTGGTGGTCTTGATGCTAGTCTTTCGAATGAGATGATAAACCGAGATTCCGTGTGCAACACGCTCGTAAAAGAACCCACGGCAAGAAGAGAGCTGTCCCTTGCAAATATTCATAGAAAAAAGCCACTCTGATAGGAAAACATTTAATAGTAGTAGTAGTAGTAGTAGTGGTAGCAGCAGCAGCAGCAGCAGCAGCAGTAGCAGCAGCAGTAGCAGCAATAGTAGTAGTAGTAGTAGTAGTAGAAGCAGCAGCAGCAGCAGCAGTAGTAGTAGTAGTAGTAGTAGTAGTAGTAGTAGTGATAATGATAAAAATAAATGGAATGTATATAGCAATGTATCTTGAAAAAACAAATCAAATACACAGGCAGAAGGAAAAGGAAACAAAATAATGGGTGGCGCTGCTCTTGTGGCGACGCGCTCTTCCCTGGAAGAGAGCTAGAGCATCCCAAATTTCATGCAAAGAAATATGCTGTGACATAACAAGGGTATACAAAATGACAAAAAGAGAAAACTAAAAACAGAGATAAGTTATCTTTAAATTGTCCTCAAAGCAGTCACTCAGAAAAAAAAACACCTAGTGAAGAGCGTTTTCTTCTTACAACTTTACTTCGCTGACCCAATATTCTTCCAGTGTTTTCCGCTTTTCCTTTTACTCCAACATTTCCCTTGGCAGCCAATATCCATTTCAGAGCAAAAGAAGCCTGTGTTGAACGCTCAGGATTCAACAGGAGAATTGCAAGAAACAGTTTTTGCAATGCAGGAAAATGACATTGTAATTGCCTTGACAAAATAGAGACCAAAAAAACCCAAAACAGCTACACTTCATCTTCACCTATCCCATAGTCTAGTAGACCGTTGGAGTACTACTGAAGATTCTGCAACCAGCTTCCTCCATT
Organism: Rapana venosa; assembly: GCA_028751875.1. Taxonomy (NCBI): domain Eukaryota; kingdom Metazoa; phylum Mollusca; class Gastropoda; order Neogastropoda; family Muricidae; genus Rapana; species Rapana venosa. The sequence goes on from CM054152.1 coordinate 44,505,283, forward strand.
CCTAGAAGTTTTCAGCTTTCTGTAGCAAATCGTTCCTACTCTAGGCCAGTCCTCCACTCTCTGATGGTGTCTGCCTCTTTGTCTTCCTCCTTGTACTGTTCCCTGTAGGACAGTCTTGGCCAGTTGAGAGAGAGAGTATTGACAGCTATTTTTTTCTCAATTCTTTCCTTTCAAGGATGATGACATAAGTACTCATATGCTTTTTTACATCTAATCCCCATGTGCATGCGGTTTTGTACATTTTGTCATCCATTCTCACCGACACACAGTGCGTGTGTGCGTGCGTGCGTATGCATACACACACACACACAACATAGGTAACTACAGTAAACACCTGATTGAAAAAACAACAACAGGAGTGTATGTTTTGCATTTCTATGGTTGGTAAATGTTTAGTTCCTTTATGGCTTGACTATCCAGTGTGTGGGTTGTTTCAGCATATAACTGACTGGTCAGATAAACAAGAACATTGTTGCCATAAACTTGTCCAATCAAATACAAATCTGCTTGGGGTATAATTGACCAATCATACGTGAGTGAACGCCATCTTGGCTTATGATTGGCCAATGACAATACGGCTGGTTTCCTGTAAGGCCTGTGATTGGACAGTTAGGTATGAATCAGTGCCTGTTTAGTGTTAGACAGGAAAATTGAAAGTAAGTGGCTGGCTACCGTAAATAACATTGGATTGGGCAAGCAAACCATACTAATCATTTGCCCAGGACTTGATTACATGATATAAAAAAAATAAATCTTTGCTTTTCATATACCAGAAAAGGAAACAATGGCATCCTGATGACCACATTTTGTGTCCAGGAAGAAACAGAAAAACATGAGATGTCGCCCTTGTATTGGCCAAAAAATAAATTCTCAGAACAAAAACGTAGGAACTGGGTAGTCTATTAGTCAGACTCCACTACCCGGAAAGTCCCTCAGATGAGACTGTAAACCGAGGCCCCGTATGCGAACGCTCAAAGAACATCCTCTTGCACACAGTGTAAAACCTGTTCAAACTTTTCAGAAGAGTAGGCCATTATGCGCCAGTAGGAACGGATGATAAAATCTACAAGACCATAATTATGCACACTGGTATTGTGTTTGGACATCCTCCTCATCATCGGAATATGGCTACCTTAATGGTAGGTAAACGAATGCATATGCAAAATCTCATCTTTGGCAAACTTCGGAGCTTTATCTGAGGACTACCCCACCCCCTAAGAAAAAAATAAACCATCCTAGCAAAAACAAAAACAAAAAAGACTACCACAAACAACAATACAAACATCAACAACATCATCAACAATCAACAAACAAACAAGAAACAGACGAAAGCAAACTAAAACCACCCATCACCCACAAACCAGCCAGTTTTCCTGTTCCTACAATCTTTCTGCGCTTACAATTACCCTACTTTCTCTCCTTTCTTCCATCCCTTCTCTCATTTTCTCAGGGCTTCTTTGTGGCACTTAGTTTTCCATTCCCTGGTAATGGCATGCATTCCATGTTGACTGCTTCGAGTTCAACTTGCAAAAGCTATAGCAACAGAATATTGCAATACTGAACAAGCGCAATTTGATTATTCTCACGAAGATGCCAGAAAATAACATGGAGCAGTACATGGTCAAGCCACAGTTGTGTTTTACCCTGTTCCTTGGCTAGAGCTCCAAGGTTCACCAATGGTAAATTTTTCCGTATGCCACCATTTTTAGCCCACTTTGAAGGTAACCGCATTCCGGCTTCGGGGATGTGTGCTGGGTATGTTCTTCTTTCTGCAACTTTATCATGAACTACTAGATCTTTAACGTGTATATTTGATTTTTTGCATGTGTATATACAAGAAGAGGATTAAGGCACAAGTCTGCACTTGAGGTTGATATAGGAGATCGTAAAAATCCCCACTGTTAATTCGCCAGACACAAAGAATCAAACCCAGATTTTATAGACTAACAGAATTGAAGATGGAAGGTGTTTATCACTCGGCTATACCAGTCCGTAAGGCCACAAATGATTTGATGGAGAAGCAGAGAACTAGAGAATAAGAGCTTGTATAAGTAAGTAGGTAGGTAGGTAGGCAGGCGGGTGGGTAGGTATGTAGGTAGATATGTAGGTAAGAAGGCAGGTAGGTAGGTTGGTAGGAAGGTAGGTAGGTAGGTAGGTTGGTTGGTAGGTAGGTAGGTTGGTTGGTTAGTAGGTAGGTAGGTTGGTAGGAAGTTAAGTATATAAGTTGGTAGGTAGATAGGTAGGTAGATAGATAAGTAGGTAGGCAGATAGGTAGGTAGATAGGTAGGTAGATAGGTAGGCAGATAGGTAGGTAGATAGATAAGTAGGTAGGTAGATAGGTAGGTAGATAGGTAGGTAGATAGGTAGGTAGATAGGTAGGTAGATAGGTAGATAGATAAGTAGGTAGGTAGATAGATAGGTAGGTAGGTAGGTAGATAGGTAGATAGGTAGTTAGATGAGTAGGTGGGTAGGTGGGTAAACAGATAAGTAGGTATGTAGGTAGGTAGGTAGGCAGACAGGTAGATAAGTAGGTAAATAGGTAGGTAGGTAGGTAGGTAGGAAGGAAGGTAGGTAGTAAGTAGGTAGGTAGGTATGTAGGAAGGTAGGTAGGTAGGTAGATAAGTAGGTAGGTAGATAGGTAGATAGGTAGGTAGGTAGATAGATAAGTAGGTAAGTAGATAGGTAGGTAGGTAGGTTGGTAGGCGGGTGGGTAGGTAGACAGATGTTTAGGCATTTAGGTGGGTTGGTGGATAAATAGATAAGTAGGTATGTAGGTAGATTGGTAGGTAGGTAGATAGGCAGGTAGGCAGGCAGGCAGGTAGGTAGGTTGGAAGGTAGGTAGGTAGATAAGTAGGTAGGTAGATAGGTAGATAGGTAAGTAGGTAGATAGATAAGTAGTAAGTAGATAGGTAGGTAGGTAGGAAGGTAGGTTGGTATGCGGGTGGGTAGGTAGACAGATGTTTAGGCATTTACGTGGGTAGGTGGATAAATATATAAGTAGGTATGTAGTTAGATTGGTAGGTAGGTAGATAAGCAGGTAGGCAGGCAGGCAGGTAGGTAGGTAGGTAGGCTGCTTGGTAGGAAGGTAGGTAGATAAGTAGGTAGGTAGATAGGTAGGTAGGTAGATAGATAAGTAGGTAGGTAGATAGGTAGGTAAGTTGGTAGATAGGTGGGTAGGTAGACAGATAGTTAGTCATATAGGTGGGTATGTGGGTAAATAGATAAGTAGGTATGTAGGTAGGTTGATAGGTAGGTAGGTAGGTAGGCAGGTAGGCAGGCAGGCAGGTATGTAGGCAGGTAGGTAGGCATAGAGGCAGGCAGGTAGGAAGGTAGATAGCTAGGTTGGTAGGTAGGTAGGTAGTAGGTTAGTAGGTAGGTAGTAAAATAGGTAGGCAGGCACATCATTGACCAGAGAGGTAGATAAGCAAAAAAGTAGGTAGGTACGTAAGACGTAAAATCAGTAGGTAGATAGGTAGGTTGGCAGATAGGTCTGTACGTTGCTAGGCAAGAAAGTAATCAGCTAGACAGATAAGCAAGTACGTAGACAGGTGTATAGATAATTTGGTAGGTGGTGATTAAAGCAGGTAAGGAGTTCGACAGGTAGACAGATAGGTCGGTAAGTAGGTATTATGATTTCAGAAGGTCGGTGGAAAAGTAAGTCTTTAACTTTCTAATTATCAAAGCAAAGGCAATTAGAGGAACAAGCCTAAAGAGTACTGGGCACAAAAAATCAAGCTGTCATGCAGTCTAATGTAAAAAATAACAATCCAACAACAACAGTAGGTAGGTAGGTATCATTATTGGTAAACATAGGCAGAAGAAAGATATACAAATGAACAGGCAGACAGACACAATAACACGCACGCACGCATACACAACACGCATACACAACACACACACAACACCACAACACTCCCTCCCCCCCCCCCCCCCCACACACACACACCACAACACCCCCTCTTACCCCTACACACACATCACTATTCATCTGAAGTTGCCCCACTCTCACTCCAGTCTACCCATCCCATTGCCTCAGGCACTACTGTCTTTGCCAAAAAAAGCCAATTAGGTTTTGGCCAGCAAAATGCATCTGGCCACATTTATCCATAGTGGCTGGAGGCGTGGTTTTTAGACATACATTCCTATAGAATCAATAGTGAGTTCAGATTCCTTGGTGTTGAAATGGCTATCTTGCTTATTAATTGGTATCTATCTATCTATCTATCTATCTATCTATCTATCTATCTATCTATCTATCTATCTATCTATCTATCTATTCTTTATATCTATATATCTATATATCTATCTATATATATCTATATATATACATGCATAAACATGACAGTTTTGCATATAATTTGGAATCTAGAAAATGACAATGACAATCTTGCTTATTTAATCTATGAAAATGACAATCTTGCTAATTTCAGCGTAAATATCACCGGCTTCTTTATGTGGTATATATAAATGATACTCTTGCTTCTCTGGTATATATAAATGGCAATCTTGCTTGTTATATGGTATACAGAAATGATAATAATGCTTATTAGGTTTTGGCATATAAGATGGAAACCTTCTTTGTTTGGTATATAAAAATGACAATCATGCTTATTGTGCATACGTATACGTTTGTGTTTATCAATATAGAAATGAAAATATTGTTTGTTTGGTATAATAAACAATTTTGCTTGTTAATTGATGTAAATATATGAAAATATTGCTTATTTGATATATGAAAATGGAAATCTTGTTTGTTTGGTATGCAGAAATGACAATCTTCCTTGCTAATTGGTATAACGAAATGACAGTCTTGTTTGGTATATAGAAATTGTCATCTTGCTTATTAGGTATCATTATGAAAATGTTTATGTTGCTTATTTAGGGGTATGTAGAAATGACAATCATGCCTTTTTGAAGTGTAAACATCTATCATACCTCTTCGGCATGTAAAAAAAATCTTACTTATTTAGCAAAATAGACATGATAATCCTACTTATTTGGTATATACATGCCAATCATGCCTGCTTGGAGTGTGAATGACAGACATGCCTGTTTGGAGTATAAAAGACAATCATACCCGTTTGATGCATACATTGTAACCATGCCTAGTTTGGTGAATGCATGACAATAGTGCCATTTTTATGCATGCCTGTTTGGCATATAAATAGGATTCATGCCTGTCAGACCTGCGATTAGCAATTATACATGTTTTAAACATATATAATAATTAGGATTATGGAGTATCTGGGTTATATATAATTGGCAATGTAAGGTAAAAAAAAGCAGGTGATTGGACATTTAGACCTTAGTAAAGGCAAGGCTATTAAAGTGGCCAATCAAAACCAACAACACGCATTGATGAAATGATCTCAAGGAAGTAAACCTTTGCTATCATACAACTAGAAAAGCAACTATATGCCAGCATATATTTGATCAGCTGAGATACACTTGCATGATGTAATTATCTGGTGATATCACTAGCTAATTATCTCACTTATATAGAGTTTTGTTCATTTCTTACACAGGATTTGCATTCCTATGAGAGTGGCTTTTTTCTTCAAAATTTTGCCAGGCACAACTCTCTTCTTGCCATGGGTTCTTTTACATGCACTAAATGCATGTTACACAAAGGATATCAGATTATAGTCTCATCCAAAAGATTAGCACTCAGATCACCACTCAGGGTCCAATGGATGGGGAGGGGGGGAGGATTGAGCAGAAACAGGATCAAACCACCATGAACCTGGACTTTTGGCTTTCATCATCATCATTTATGGAATTTATATAGCGCTGAATCTTGTAAAGCAACAAATCAAAGCGCTTTCTAGGCAGTTGCATTTCCTTTAGACTACTGATCCACTTACCTATGGCTTAAAAATCGAATGTAAGTGCTCAGTTGGTATATGATTGATCAGTCAAAGTGACCAGTGCCCTGTTACTATCTGATTGGACAAGTGAACGCAAATAGGTATCTGCTGAGGGTGTTATTGACCAATCAAACGTAAGTGAATGCCGTCACGTCATATGATTGGCTAGTAAAGCATGAGCGGCTTCCTGCTTAGCATTTGATTGGACAATTAAGCGCACACATGTGTCTCTAAGGCATTTTGACTGGATAGGAAAATATAAGATTGGACAATAACATGTACTGAATAACGTTGATGTGAATCCATGGACAGATAAAGCCTGCACAAATAAAGAATCTGCTTGCTCTGTAATCTTGGATAATAAAACGTAAATGAGCGTCTGTTTTGAGTGCAATGGCACTAACGAATCTAAGTTAGAGACTGCTTGTTAATCTCACACTGGATTTTGCAATATCCTTAGAGACTCTGTGTCTGATGAAAAAAGCATGTAATGACCTAATATATTTCATGCAGTTTGGGACTTAAGACATTCTAGATGTCATATGATGTATGCCGAAATATCAAGATGAATCTTCTTTTCAGATTTATAATTAGTACGCACATATTCGTGCTTTATGTGTTGGTGTGTGTGTGTGTGTACCTGCGTGCATTTTTGCATATGTTTGCTCGTGTGCACATGTGCACATGTGAATGTGAATGTGTGTGTGTGTCACTCTGTTAGTCTGTGTTTGTGTGTGTACATGTGAGTTAACTTATTCAAAATAGATCTTAAATTACTGATGCATTTAAAGAGTTGCACAATGTTTATTTTATCAAAACAGACTTCACAGAAAGATTCGAACGAGTGTTTACTTGATCAAAATTGATAAGAAAGAAAGCGATGCTTTTAGAATATTGTAGTGTTTACTTATTCATTATCGATCTCATGGTAAGGAGTGAGTATTAAAAGTTGCACAGTGTTTATTTTATCAAAATATGTCTTACAGCAGGTGATGCAATTTAAAGGGCTGCACAAAGTTTATGTTATCAAACAAACCATACTGTGATGGTACGTTTAAAGTGTTGTGCAGAGTTTATGTTATTGAATCGATTTCACAGTAAATGTTGCAATTTTAATAATGCACAGCATTTATTTTGTCAAATCAATCTCACAGTGATGCATTAGAATATTGCACAGTGTGTACTTAGTCAAAGTAGATCTTACAGTAAGGGATGCTTTTTGAATATTGAACAGTTAAACTTTTTCAATACATCTGACAGTAGGTGAAGCGTTTTAACTATTGCAGAGTGTTTATTTTGTCAAATCGATCTTGCAGTAAGAGGTGTGTTTGAAATGTTGTGCAATGTTTATATCATTAAATAGATCTTAAAGTAAGTGATACATTTGGAATATTGCATAAATGTTTATGTTATCAAAAATAGATCATAATATATATTAAGCACTACATTCAAAAAGTTCTACAGTTTTCAATTAGATGATTTTTAAATTAAGTGGTGCCTTTGATTATGCAGTATTCATATTTCAATAACAACGGATCTTAACGCAAAAAGGAAGCATTACATATTATTGGACTGTCGTTTACAATATCGAAAACCACGTAGCCAGTTGACCATTGATGCTGATGGCTATCAATCAATGTCTGTTCCACAGGGGTCATTGAAGCGACTGACCTCTTGCAGTGCCAGCCGTCCTGAAGTTTCTCTGTGGAGTAAAGGAAAAATCAGCATTTACCTGTAACAGCTGGAACCAAGGTAATTCAACACACTATATAATTTTGTATCTCATATATGGTTATAAAGAGCGCTTGAGGGCATTCAGATGTGTGTGTGTGTGTGTGTGTGTTGTGTGTGTGTGTGTGTGTGTGTGTGTGTGTGCAGGGGAAGGGGGTGTATACGTGTGTGTGGGGGGGAGGGGGATAAGTGTGTGTATGTGTGTGTATGTGTGTGTATGTGTGTGTGTTTGTTTCTTTGTTCGTTTTTTTTTTTGAGAGATAGATAGATAGATAGATAGATAGATAGATAGATAAATAGATAGACAGAGAGAGAGAGAGAGAGAGAGAGAGAGAGAGAGAGAGAGAGAGAGAGTGTGTGTGTGTGTGTGTGTGTGTGTGTGTGTGTGTGTGTGTGTGTGTGTGTGTCCATTATAACGTATATCTACTAAAATGTGAGTTTAGACAAGGTGTGTTTGTATTGTTTGTTCGTTCTGAGAAAGAGTGCGTGTGCGCATGTGTGCGTGCGCGCGCGCGCGTGTGCCTGCGTGTGAGTGAGTGTGTGTGTATGTGTGTGTGTGTAGATTTATACAATATGACTACCTGTAATCGTCTCACCACAAAACTGATAGAGTTTACATCTTTCGTGTACTTTTACCTGAAAACATTTAGTTTACATCTGTACATGAAGGATAACATATTTCTCTCATTATTTGTGAAAGGTTGCGTGCGTGTAAGTTGGTTTGAATGCAAGATCCTTGATTTGGTTTGCTTTTACAAGATTCAGCGCTAGATACATCCAGTATATTGTTATCAATTATTACTGTATAAAATTACCATATCAGCAGACCCTGTGAGCGTATGTGCGTGTGAGTGTGAGTGTGTGTTTGCTTGTGTGTGTGTGTGTGTGTGTGTGTGTGTGTGTGTGTGTGTGTGTTTGTGTGTAAGTGTGTGAGGTCGAGGCAGGATGGAAAACAAGTTGTGTAAACTTAATCTTTTACCCTCCATAAATGTCATTTGATTTGACTTGAATGCCCCGTCATGTTGTTTGATAAAGTTTGAACAACTTTTTACAACCAAAAAAATCTGTGGGTCATCAGACGGTCTTTAATGCCAGTCTACGTCAATGAATGACGTGTGGATTACCCCTCTAAGTCGTGTTATTTGTCTGTTTGTCTGTCTACCTGCCTGCCTGTTTGTATGCCTGTCTCTCTTTCTCTATCTCATATCCTTCTCATTATTAGAGAGAGAGAGAAAGAACTCTGAGTTCTGAACTGAACTCTGAAATAATTTGATTGTACATCAGCCATAGGCCATAATACATTACTATTTCAAATTTTTTTTATATTCTTTTACATTGAGGATAATGGAATAAGAACTTACGTGGGTTTATTTTACATCCAGTTCCCGTGTGTATGTGGTTTTGTAAATTCCGTCATCTTTTCCCACTGGCACACAATGGCCTACTCTTACGAAAAGCGGGACAGGATTTAACGTGTGTGTTAAAAGGGGAATGAGGTGGGGGGGAGGGGGTTACAATGGAAAGGAACAGTGATTTCGCAGACACGAATACAGAATTGAATCATATACTGTATAAAATGACTATCAGATACACATTTGCGCTCCTATGTACCCACACATAGAGAGAATGAGAGAGAGAGAGAAGAGGAGGAGAGAGAGAGAGAGAGAGAGAGAGAGAGAGAGAGAGAGAGAGAGAGAGAGAGAGAGTGCGAGAGAGCGAGAGATAGAGCGAGAGAGAGAGAGAGAACTCTGAACTCTGAAATGATTTAATGTACATTGGCCTGGGACCACAATACATTTGTTGGGCTCGGGATGGAACAACGGGTTCATTCATATCACTGGCAAAGCAAATGCACAAACAACTAATGATTTATGACTGATTAAAGAAGAACTACACACAAATATACTTAGCCAAATCATACAAAAAGATGATGTCAGTAAAAATTTATGAGCGAATAAAGATGAAAAACACCACTTATTCTATTTCATTATTATAAACCTTAAATCAACCATAACCCAATCATAGAAAGACGATGCTATCTAAGAAAAATCGTCCATATTGAGTATATCAAATCGTAGCAGTTTTTCAATAAAGTGTTTGTGAGAGAGAGAGAGAGAGAGAGAGAGAGAGAGAGAGAGAGAGAGAGAGAGAGAGAGAGAGAGAGAGAGAGAGATGGTGTTGCAATGCGGCAAAAGCTGTCGCATACGCAAAATCTCACCATTGGTGAACTGGGGAACTCTAACAGAAGAATGGACAGAGAAAGAAAGAAAGAGGACATGTCCAAAGCCATTCTACCCACAGAAATATATTTACTCACTCTGTGTGTCAGTGCGTGCGTGCGTGTGAATGTGTATGTGCGTGTCTCTCTGTGCATGCGTTCGTGCCCGCGTTTGTGTGCGCGCGCGTGCGTGCGTGCGTGCGTGTGTGGTTTACCAGAGACTTAAAGATACACACACACACAGACAGAGACAGACAAAACACGGAGAAAGAAAGAGGATATTGTATATATAATCCTCTCTACCCGTGGACCTGTCTTACTGGCTGAACCCAGTGTGTGTGTGTGTGTGTGTGGTTTACCACTATTCCGACACTAACCAACACTGCCAGACCACACACACACACACACACGCCGCACACACACACACGCACACACACACACACACACACACACACACACACAAATCGATGCATAGCTTCCAGACACAAAAGATTCACGCTTCTGATAGTCGTGTGTCAGGGATTTGGTGTCAGGTGTGAGCGATGGATTGAGATGGACAGAAGAGAAGAAAAAACCGCTGAGGAATAAAAAAAAAAAAGAGTAAATATAAAAAGAGCACAGAAAAGGGGATCAATAAAGTCTGTTTGTAATGACTGTGTGTCTAGTTTTTATTTGTACGTTGTAGATTTAATTTGAGTTCTTATTTTTATTTGTTGCGGTTGAGTTATCCTTGAGGTTTCTACACAAGTTACTTTTTAGTGATTGAAATCGTAGTTACTGTAACACGACCCTTCCTTTGAGGGTTTGGAATAGAGAACGAAATCTAAGCGTGTAGTGATTGAAATGCTATTCTGCTGTAATTCCTTATCTCTTATTGGCTAAAAGAAATGACGAGCTTTAAGGGTGTAGTAATTGAAATGTTAACTGGTGCAGTCCACTTTTTGTACTGCTTTAAAATAGTAAATGAACAAATGAGATTTAAGCTTGTAGTGCCTAACATTCTGTTCTGCTGAAATGCACTCTCTTTAATTGCTTTAATGCAGCCAATAGAGAAAGAGATGTAAGCGTGTATAAATTGGAATGTTCTGCTGTAATTCTCTGTTCTTGGTTGCCTTAAAATAGTGAATAGAGGGAGAGATAAACATATTTAAGTATGTGGTGATTGAAATGTTAGTCTGCTGTAAATCATTATTCTTGACAGTTTTGTCTAAAGGGAATAGAAAAAGTGATTTAAGCGTGTATTAAAATGTTAGCCCTCTGTATGTTCTTGACTGTTTTAAAGCAGTGAATAGAGAAAGAGATTTAAGCCTGTAGCTGTTAAAACATTCTTCTGTAATGTTCTCGGCTGATTTAAAGTAATGAATAGAGAAAGAGATTTAAATGTGTAGTGATTAAAGTGTTGTTCTGATGTAATGTTCTTGTCTGCTTTAAAGAAGTGAATTAAATTTAAAAAACCCAGATTTAAACGTGTAGTGATTAAAATACTATTCTACTGTAGTTCTCTGTTCTTGACTGCTTCAAAGCAGTAAATAGATAAAGAAAATTATGTGTGTAGTGACTGAAATGTTAATCTGCTGTAAACCATTGTTCTTGACTGTTTTAAAGAATGGAATAGAGAAGTATCTTTCAGCATGTAGTGATTGAAATGCTACTCTGCTGTAATTTCCTGGACTTGATTGTTTTAATGGAGGGAATGGAGAAGAGATTTCAGGTGTAGTGATTGAAATGCTCTTCTGTAGTTCCCTGTTCATGACTGCTTTTAAGTAATGATTGAAACGTCATTCTACTTTAATTTTCTTGACTGGGTTAAAGTAGTGAACAGAGGTAGAGATGTAAGTGTATAGTGATTGAACTGTTGTTCTGGTGTAATCCACTGTTTTTGAGTGCTTTGAAATAGGGCATAGAGGGATAGAGTTAAACGTGCAGAGATTAAAATGTTGTTCTGGTGTTACCCACTATTTTTGACTGCTTTAGAGCAGTGAATAGAGAAAGAAATGTAAGCGAGTAGTAATTGAAATGCTATTCTGCTGAAAGCCACTCTGTTTTGCTCGCTTTGAAATAGTGAATAGAGAAAGGGATTTCAGCGTGTAGTAATTGAAATGTATTCTTTTGTGATATTCCTGACTGTTTTAAAGCAGTGAACAGAGAAAGAGATTTAGGCGTGAAGTGATAAAAATGCTATTCTGCTTTAATTCACTGGTCTTGAGCTGCTTTGAAATTATGAATGCAGAAAGAGATTTAGGCCTGTGGTAATTGAAACACTATTCTGTTGAAATCCACTCTTACTGATCATTTCAAAGTAGCGAACAGAGAAAGAGATTTAAGCGTGTAGTGATTGAAGCGCTGTTCTGGTGAAATCCACTCTTACTGACCATTTTAAGGTAGGGAGTAGAGAGATTTAAGCATGTAGTGATTGAAACGCTGTTCTGTTGGAATCCAATCTTACTGACCATTTTAAAGTAGCGAATAGAGAAAGAGGTTTTAGTATGTAGTGCTTGAAATGTTCTGTTGTAATTCCCCTGTTCGTGGTTACTTTAATGTAAGAGTTGAAATATCGTTCTACTGATATGTTCTTGGTTGCTTTAAAGTGGTAACCAAGAAATACCAGATTTAAGTGTATAGTGACTGAAAATGTAATTCTGCTGTAAATCATTGTTCTTGACTGTTTTCAAGAGGGGAAAAAAGTAAGAGGTTTAAGCGGGTAGTAATTAACACTTTGTTCTGCTGTAACATACTGCAGCTGAGTGCTTAAAAGCAATGACATGGAGGTTTGTGTTTGAAACCTCAGAGAGCTGATTTAAAAATACAAAAAATACAAAAAATAAACCATGACTGTTCGACTTCAATACCCATGGGTCTATGATGTCTCTGGGTTCGAATCTTGTTGGTGTCTGGTAAAATAACGGGGCTTTTACAAAATAATCTTCCAGGTCAGTTTCAAATGCAGACCATCCAGTGCCTTAATTCACTTCGTAAATATACACACACAAAAGGTTTCAGAGATTTTGCTAATTGTCTTAGATCTAGACTGTAACAGATTATCTTTGAAAGATTTTGCTCATTGTCTTAGATCTAGACTGTAACGGATTATCTTTAGAAATATTTTCTCATTGTCTTAGATCTAGACTACCGGATTATCTTTAGAAAGAAATTGGTCATTGTTTTTTACCTAGATTATAGCAGATTGTCTTGAAAGGGATTTTGCTCATTTTCAGCTATGCAGGTATTCCTGTGTTGTGTGTTCTCCTTGTTTATCTTGTATGTATATGCAATTGCTTAATTCCTTACTGATTGGGTTAAAACTTGTTTTAGTATTTGTTTTTCTTTACTTATCAGTCAATAAGATCTCCATGTTCCGTTTTCTTCCACTCGTTTTTACGTTTTGCTTGAATTCTTTATTTAGAAAATGTGATCTATTCTTGTCTTAATTATTCATTAAAAATTATATATATATATATATAATATTTACATACATACAAATATATATATAAACTATTATTTTTTAAATTATCAATTCATGTGTTATACATTATACTTTTGTTACTTTTATGTACCCTTCTTTTCATTCTTTTGTCATCACTCTTTCTCTGTCTTTTTTCGGCTTTCTCCACCTCTGTGTTTCTGTCTCTCGTATTGTATTGTGGCCTAAGGCCGATGTATAATTAAACCATTTCTCTCTCACTCTCTCATATCAACCTTTTTTTATTGTGTCTACCCGTTTCATGGTTTCTCTGGCCTGTTTGTTTGGCTGAAAAGTAGGTCACCACGAGAAGTGCAAGTGTAAAGTGCTAGAGTGTGTTTGGAAAGCAAAAATCAATGCCTATCAACCAACAATCACCATGCTACTCTCTATCCGTCTGCTTCTTCCTTTCTTTCTTTCTTTCTTTTGTGGTTTTTTTCTTAGACACCCTTTTCATTTTCCTTTATTCCTTCCTCCATTCCTTCCTTCCTTCCTTTCCTTCTTGCTTTCTTTCTTTCGTTTTTTCTTCCATCCTTCCTCCCTCCTCCCTCCCTTCCTTTGTTTCTTTCTTTTTATATTTCTTTCTTTCTTTCTTTGTATTTTCTTTCTCGTCATCTTTTCTCTTGTTTATCTTTTTATTTATTCGTTTGTTTGAATTATTTGTAACGTGGTGTAGCTGTCCATTTGTTTGGCAGAAAAGCGAGAAACCGTGAAAATCGCTAGCGTGAATGTTTCAGACTGTGTTTGTGATGCTGAGTGAATGCCAGAGAAATGGAATTCTTTACCTTCATCATTTTCCTCATCCCGCTGGGAATTGTCATTCTACTCCCCTCCCATCCAACCACAGAGCTCTTCCTTCCTTTTCTTTATTTCATACAAAACAACAGGTCCTGCTTTCGCTGTTCTCTCTATCAATTATTTTTGTTTCTCCCATTTTCTTGTTTATGACGTTTTCTCAGGAATATCTTTGGTTCACCTTCACTTTTACCTTCATATCTCCTGTAATTGTGTAGACTCTGGGGTCAACACTGAAGATTTTGAAACCAGCTTCCTCCACTTTGATTTAGCTGTCTTGGTTTGGTACATCTGTGATTGTGTTACTTTTTTTTTCTTTTTTCCTCTTCCTTCTTGACTTTTTTGTCCTGACTACTTTAAATGTAAACGTGTTTGATCTTTGATTAGTTTATTTACGTGATAATTTGTTCAGTTGCTTATTGGAAGGTATCTGGTTGCTCACAAGATCATTATGATAATCCTTTTTGTTCTCTCCTTCTCAAAATCATCATTGTCATCATTATGATGATTTTCTTTGTTTTTTTCCTTCTTGTCGTGTTATTATTGCTGTAAGTGTTTTCGTTGCTTTTGTGACTTGTTGCTGTGATTGTGGTTGTTGTTGTTGTTGTTGTTGTTGTTGTTGTTGTTCTTCTTCTTCTTCTTCTTCTTCTTCTTCTTCTTCTTCTTCTTCTTCTTCTTCTTCTTCTTCTTCTTCTTCTTCTTCTATTTCTTCTTCTTCTTCTTCTTCTTCTTCTTCTTCTTCTTCTTCTTCTTCTTCTTCTTCTTCTTCTTCTTCTTCTTCTTCTTCTTCTTCTTCTTCTTCTATTTCTTCTTCTTCTTCTTCTTCTTCTTCTTCTTCTTCTTCTTCTTCTTCTTCTTCTTCTTTTCATTCTTCTTTTTCTCATTCTTCTTCGCATTCTTCCTCTTTATATTTTTCCTCTTCCCGTTCTTCTCTTCTGCATTCTCCTTATTTTCTTTCTTCCCGAATCTTAAAGAAAACGAATCTTTAAAATATGATGAAAGAAAGAATGAAAGGACAGGCTGATTTTTTTTTTG
>CM054152.1:44534688-44539688 GCA_028751875.1 Rapana venosa
GACAGTAAGAAAGACAGAAAGAAAGACAGACAGAAATAAAGAAGAAATAAGGACTGAAAGAAAGAAAGAGAGAAAGAAGGAAAGAAAGAAATGTAAAAAGAAAGAGAGAAGCAAAGAAAGAAAAGAAAAAGGAAGACAGAGAGAAAGAAAGAAAAGAACGAAAAAAAATAACTTAAGAAAGAGAGAAATATCGATAAAAAAAGACACACAAGAAAACCAAAAACCCTACCACAGAAAGACCAACAAAAACGAAAAAAAAGTCAAAAAACTAAAGCACAATTCAAGACACAACCACCATCCCCACCACTACAAACCTATCCTCCCACCAAACCAATCAAAATAAACAAACAACAACTAATCACAAACATACAGAAAGAGTTAGGCGGAGAAAAGAGGAAGGGGGAAGGAGGGGGGGGGGGGAAGCAAGAGACAACACAAAGGACATAGAAATAACTATATCCCGAAGCAAATTCACAAACTGACATGTTGAAAATGACACCAAAATAGACACCAGGAAAGTTAGGAAACGAACACAACGAGGAGGGCTGGGAGGAGGGGTGGGGACGGGGGGAGGTGGGGGGAGGGGGGGGGTGGTGGGTGGTGGTGGGGGTGGGGGGGGGTGGGGTGGGGGGTTGGGGGACAGGGGGGGGGGGGGTAGGGCGGGAGGGGGAAAAAGAGAGAAACTCGAAGAGAACAAGATAGAATATGGGACGAATACGCTTCTTCTTTTCTTTGTCTGTTGTTATTGTGTATTTGTTCTTCCCCTTGTTTTGTTGTTCTGTTCTTGTTGTAGTTGATGTGTCTTGTTTGGTTCTCTTGTTTCGTTTTGTTGTTGTTCTTGTTGTTTCTTTCTTGTTCTTGGTCGTTTTCTTGTTCTTATTTTCTTGTTCTGTGCTTGTGGTTTCTTGTTCTTGTTCTTGTTCTTTGTTTATGATCTTTTTACAGTGTTACTTGTTCTCTTCTTCTTCTTTTTTCTTCTTCTTCTTCTTCTTTTTTTTTTTTTTCTTCTTCTTTTCTTCTTCTTCTTTTCTTGTTCTTGTTCTTGTTGTTCTTCTGTTTGTTCTTTGTTCTTGTTGTTGTTCTTGTGTTCTTCTTCTTGTTCTTCTTCTTGTTCTTCTTCTTGTTCTTCTTGTTCTCGTTCTTGTTCTTGTTCTTGTTCTTGTTCTTTTTCGTCCTCGTCCTCGTCCTCGTCGTCGTTGTCGTCGAACGCTCTGACAACAACTATTGTTGTATGTTATAATTATGAGCGAAAAATGCGTCGCGCTGCCGTTGAGCGCCTGACAAGTCAGGCCCAGCACATGCGACTTCGGCATTGAAGTGAATTGTCATCTTTTAAGTCTTTCTGCGAAAAAAAAAGGTAGGACAATAGACCAAGAAGGCAAGAAATAGACAAGAAGGAGGTGACAGGAAGAAAAGGAACAAGGCAGAAACAAAGAGAGGGATAGAAAAGAGGACATAATTTCCAGCAGGTGGGGATGGTATTCATACTGACAAGGTCCCTCCGGCATCTCCAAGGTTGAAGAAGAATGAACGATACAAACAAACAATGAAAAACCTGACAAAAACAATTTTATTTATTCATTTATTTATTTAAATATTTTATATCGGGGATAATGGAATAAGCACTTATGTGCGTTTTGTTTTACATCCAGTCCCCGTCTGTATGCGGGTTTGTAAATTCTGCCATCTGTTCCCACTGGCACACAATGGCCTACTCTTACGAAAAGCGGAACAGGATTTAACGTGTGCGCGCAAGATGTTCTGCGTGCGTTCGCACACGGGGCCTCGGTTTATAGTCTCATCCGAAAGACTTTTGGGGAGAGTGGAGTCTGGCACTGATGTTAACTCCAGGGAAAAAATATCCCCTTGAACGGGAATCGAATCCGGGTCGTCAGATTGCGAGCGCAGTGTTCTAACCATTAGGCTATCCCGTCCCCCTAACAAAGAGTTAACACGCGGGTCATGAAATAAACCCCACTTCGATAATCAAAGCCAAAGAAAATTGAAGGTAGCCGAATGCAATCAAACCTACAGGGACAAAACAAAGAAAAGTTTAAAAGAAATAAATAAAATAAAGAAAGAAAGAAAGAAAGTAAACACAGAAAGCCACCCAAATAGCTCCAAAGGGAAAAAACCCCAACTCCTTAAAAAAGCAGCACTCCTCTCTGTCTCTGCTTTTGTCTCTCTCTGTGTCTCTGTGTGTATCTCTCTCTCTCTCTCTCTCTCTTCTCTCTCTCTCTCTCTCTCTCTCTCTCTCTCTCTCTCTCTCTCTCTCTCTCTCTCTCTCTCTCTCTCTCTCTCTCTCTCTCTGGTTGTGTCTGTCTGTCTGTCTATTTGTCTGTCTGGTGTCTGTCTCTGTCTCTCTCTTTCTTCTATCCTCTCTCTCTCTCTTTCTGTCCCTCCTCCTTCCTCCTCCCTCCATGTGTGTATGTTTCTCTCTCCTCTGTCTGTTTGTCTGTCAATATATCGCACATATATACACCCTGACACACACACACACACACACACACACACACTAACGCACGCACGCACACCCAAAGACACACACAACACCACACATACACTCAACACACCACTCACACACACACACTCACACACACAAAACACACACATTCACTCACACACACACCACACACCACACACCACACACACACACCACACACAACACACACACACACACACACACACGTACACACACGCACACCTCACACACGCACAACACACAAACACACAAACACACACACACACTTTATTTTAATGTTTAGTTACTTTCAACACAGACGTCAACAGCCAATCCTAGGGACATGGTTTTTTTTTTTTTTTCAGAAATAGTGCTACACAAGGAACCTTCTTTTCTTCGCAGTTTCCTTGTTGTTTTGATATTCTACAAACATAGATCGGTAGATCGGTGGACTAGAGGTAACGCGTCTGTTTAGCAAGCGAAAAGTCTGGGTCGGAAGTGTGCGTGGTTTGAATCCCGCTTGAACCCGAAACTCCCCCCCCCCCCATCCATTAGATCATGAGTGGTGGTCTGGGCGCTAGTCTTTCGGATGAGACGATTAACCGAAGTCCCGTGAGTTACACATAATTGTTTAGCGCACGTAAAAGAATCCACGGCAACAAGAGCGTTGTCCCTGGCAAAATTTTGTAGAAAAAACCCAAACCGCCACTCTGATAGGAAATCAAGTACAATTGCAGACAGGAAAAAGAAAAAAAATGGGTGGCGCTGCTCTTGTGGCGATGCCGTCTTCCCGGGAATAGCAGTCCGAATTTCACGCAGAGAAATCTGCCGTGGCTGAAAGTGGTATAAATAAATAAATTAATTAATATTTAAACAAATACTCAAGTTGCTGTTTTGACATTGTACACACATAAAACAAAATATCGCACATACATAGACCAAGATAATATTGTACATACCTAGAAGAAATATTGTAGAAACACAGAACAATCAAGCTGCTGTTTTGATAATGTACAAACATAGATCAGTCAATGTGTTGTGTTGATATTGCACAAACATAGAATAATCGCGTTGTTTTGATATTGTCCAAACATAGAGCAAGATATCGCGTTAACATAGATTATCAGGTTGTTTTGATATTGTCCAAACATAGAGCAATCAAGTTGTTTTGATATTGCACACATAGAATAATAAAGTTGTTTTGATAATGTACAATCATAGAACAAAATATTACACAAACAGAATACTGAAGTTGTTTTGATAATGTATAAGCATAGAACAACCAATTTGCTGCTCTGATATTGCACACATATAGAACAATATGTTGTTTTGATATTGTACGAACATAGAGCATTCAAGTTGTTGTTTTGATATTGTGCAAACATAGAGCAACAAAGTTGTTTTGATATTGTACAAATATAGAACAACAAAGTTGTTTTGATATTGTTACAAAGGTAGAACACTTGTTGTTGTTGTTGTTGTTGTTTTGATATTGTGCAAATATAGAACACGCAGTCAATTGAATGCAGGCGCTTTTATTTGTTTGCTTTACAAGATTCGGGGCTATGTAAATTCCATGTAGTAGTCGTAGTAGCAGTAGTAGTAGTAGTAGTAGTAGTAGTAGTAGTGGAGGAGGGAGGAGGAGGAGGAGGAGGAGGAGGAGGAGGAGCAGGGAGAGGAGGAGGAGGAGCAGCAGCAGCAGCAGCAGTAGTAGTAGCAGTGTTAGTGGTAGTAGTAGTAGCAGCAGCAGCAGCAGTAGTAGCAGTAGTAGTAATAGTAGTAGTAGCAGCAGCAGCAGCAGCAGCAGCAGCAGCAGTAGTAGTAGCAGTAATAGTAGCAGTGTTAGTGGTAGTAGTAGTAGCAGCAGCAGCAGTAGTAGCAGTAGTAGTAATAGTAGTAGTAGCAGCAGCAGCAGCAGCAGCAGCAGCAGCAGCAGCAGCAGCAGCAGCAGCAGCAGCAGTAGTAGTAGTAGTAGTAGTAGTAGTAGTAGTAATAGTAGTAGTAGTAGTAGTAGTAGTAGTAGTAGTAGTTGTAGTAGTAGTAGAAGTAGTAGCAGTAGTAGTAGCAGCAGCTAGAGCAGCAGCAGCAGCAGCAGCAGCAGTAGCAGTAGTAGTAGTAGAAGTAGTAGTAGTAGTAGTTGTAGTAGTAGTAGTAAGTCGTTGTTTTCATATTGTTCAAACATAGAAAAATAACCCAAGGACACCCTGCATCAAGTAGATGAGATATCACACAAAATAAACCTCTACGAATAAAGATTCCTTTCTTACTGCTTGTAAGGTTCAGATGACCACTTTGCCTAAACCATTTATCGCTTCTAACTGTAAACATTCCAAGTAAGAGGACTATTTGTTCAAAATTTGGTTCCCACAACAATTAATAGCATACAGAAATAGTTTACATCTGTTTTCTGATAGAAAAAAAAAGACTCAAATAAAACAGGAAACAGAAAGAAACAAATCACGGAAGATAAAAAACCTCAAACTTAACAATCAAAACCAACTAAACCAAAAAGCTTGCCAAGGCTGCACACCAGTATTAA
>CM054152.1:44547188-44552188 GCA_028751875.1 Rapana venosa
GAGTATGAAGTTCAAGATCAAAGGGAAAGTTATAAGTTCTTTTTTTGTATACTTTCTTTTTATGTTTCTTTGTGAAACGTTTTAACAATCATCATTATCGATCATTATTTAAAATAAAATGTTTGTCTCTTTCTCTTCTTCTTTCTCTTCTTTCTACATCTCTTCATCTTCATCTCTTTCTATCTCTCTTCTCTCTCTCTCTCTCTCTCTCTCTCTGTCTCTCTCTCTGTCTCTCTATCTGTTCTTCTCTCTCTCTCTCAGGCACACCCCCCCCCCCTCTCTCTCTCTTTCTCTCCCTCCCTCCCTCCCACCCCTCACACACAAAGACGCACACACATGCACAGGCTCGATTCCCGTTCAAGGGGATCTTTTCCCCTGGAGTTAACATCAGTGCAGACTCCACTCTCCCCAAAAGTCCTTCGGATGAGACGATAAACCGAGGCCCCGTGTGCGAACGCACGCAAAACATCTAGCGCACTCGTTAAATCCTGTTCCGCTTTTCATAAGAGTAGGCCATTGCGTGCCGGTGGGAACAGTTGACATAATTTACAAAACCGCATACACATGGGGACTGGTGTAAACCAGCATAGTAGCGTTTTTTCCATTATCCTCGATACAAAAGAATAAAATAAAATTAATAAACACACACACACTCACAGACACACACACAACACACACACACACACACACACACACACTCACCCACTCACTCACTCACTCATTGACATCAACAATACAAAAATCAACCCAAACAAACATAATGCAAACGCATCAAAACCTGCAAGAAACAAGTACTCATAACAACAAAAACAAAAACCCCAACCCCCAAAAAACCCCCAAAATAACCCCACGAAATCAAATTGTCAGGCAAATCGGACATCCATCCAGAAAAAACAAAAAACAAAACAGCAACAGCAAAAAACCCCCAACCAACATACAAACTCCCAAACCCAAAAAATAAAACAAAAAACAACAAAAAAATAACCGGCACCAACATGGACACAACGAAATCACATTCCCCCCTAGAAACACAGTTTTACAGTCCAATGATGATAGGGAGATGGCGGGAGGTGAACGGGAAAATTCAGAAAGCAGGGAGGGGGGCAGAGAAGTGGGATGGTAGATGGATGATATAGGGGAAGGAGAGAGAGGTGGGGGTGGATGAAGAAGGGGGGGCGGAGGAGGACAGGAAATGTATGAGGAAGAGTGGCGGTTCCTGACAAATAAATGACGTCAGCGTTTCCGTGATACTGGCGGCCATTTTTGTTCAGACACCCAGACGGCTGGTTACCACTTAAAAATTTTTGGACATTTTTTTTTCTTTCTGTTTTCCTTTATTTACTCTTGCTATTCATACCGCAGGGGACGGGATAGCTCAGTAGTTAGAGCACCCGCTTTCCCCTTAGCCAAGGTTAAGCAGCATCGAGCGTGGTTACCAAGTGGATGGGTGACCGTTTGCGCGCCTTGGCTTCAGTACAGTTCCCCCAGTTCACCCAGCTGTAAATGGGTACCTGCCCTCTTTAGGGTCAGGGAAGATAAAGCAGCGAGGGAGAGGAGATGGGCAACGTCCTCAATATGCTGGCCCTAGAGAAGTGAGGTCTCTGATGCCTCGTCCCCCTTTACAACCTTATAGGTTATTGTACACCTTTACCCTTCTTTATTCATAGCGCACGTACTAAGGCATCCATAGAAATGGGAGCTCTTTTTGTTTGAAAGACTTGTCTCTGTCTCAAAACTCATATGAGTTTGCTTACAATATGGTAGGTTTGATTTTTGAAATATCATCAGCAAACACTGCACTTCCTCAATAATATTTTGTCGCCTGCTAGCTTCCTAACCACAATATGCATACATGGGGTCAACACTGTAGGAACACAAGCATCCTAATATTCATGACCATTTCCATTTTTTTCCTGACTACCTAGTAATACTCTATGTCCCTAATCCCCGAAACAAGTACACAGTGCATTGTTTTACTACTTTAAACAACTGGTGAAAATCAGCAGGTTTTTTTTCCAGACTAGCACTTGGTAGAATATACTAGACGAACCAGAAAAATGTAACGCAACAAACGGATCATAGTGTAACACAACGAACGAACGAATCATAGTGTAACGCAACAAATGTCGCCGCGACGGTGTCGCCACTTGTTTTGTAGTGCAAGATTGGTTATTGAGAATGGCTCCCAACTTGAAATAGCTCAGAGTAAACTCCACAGAGAATAAGCCTACGTCAGCGACTGATTTGTTGAGCGAGAGAGAGAGAGAGAGAGTGAGAGAGAGAGAGAGAGAGAGGTGGGGAGGGGGGGGGGGGAGGTGGCAGGGTGAATGAGGGGAGATAACTGTGTGGACGTACATGGCTGTTTGGGCAAAGTATCGATTTTGTGTAAAGGTTTGCCACCTAAACCGTGGCTCTCTCTTGTCTCTCTCTCTGTATCTGTCTGTCTGCTCTTGTCTTTATCTGTCTGCCTCTGTCTGTCTCTCTGTTTTTCTCTGTTTTTTTGTCTGTCTGTCACTGTCTCTGGCTGCTTCAGTTTGTCTGTTTGTCTCTGTTTTTACATGTCTATGTCTGTCTCTGCGATTGTCTCTGTTTCTGTTTGTATCTGTCTCTCCCTCTAACTCTCTGTCTCTGTCTGTCTCTATGTCTGTCTGTCTCTGTGTCTGTCTCTGTCTGTCTGTCTGTCTGTCTGTCTGTCTGTCTGTCTGTCTGTCTGTCTGTCTGTCTCTCTCTCTCTCTCTCTCTCTCTCTCTCTCTCTCTCTCTCTCTCTCTCTCTCTCTCTCTGCTTGTTCATTCACTTGCTTCCACTGGGTGGACGTGTGTATCCGCCTTTGGTTGCTGATTTGATTGTGTGCGTGCGTGCGTGCGCGCGCGCGCGCGCGCGCGCGCGCGCGCGCGCGTGTGTGTGTCTGCTTCTTTCTTTTATTTCAAATCTAGCAACATAAGCTACCGATACAAACATTTCTTTTTGTTTCTTTCATTCCTCGGTTAGGGCTTTGGTAAAGTGGTTACAGATAAAAGTGTTCACATAACCTATGCGGTCGTTGGGGAGCGAGGCGTCAGAGACCTCAGCTTCTCTAGGGGCTAGCATATTGAGGGCGGCGCCCATCTCCTCTCCCTCACTGCTGCTTTACCTTCCCTGACCCTAAAGAGGGCAGGTACCCATTAACAGCTGGGTCAACTGGGAAACTGTACTAAAGCCAAGGGGTGCAAACGGTCACCCATCCACTTGGTAACCACACTCAATGCTGCTTAACCTTAGCTTGGAGAAAGCGAGAGGCCCTGACATCTGAGCTATCCTGTCCCCAGCTTTAAGCTTTGAGGTATACTAATGGTATGATTTGGCGTATCCAGCCATTTTCAATATGCCCTTGAGGTAGCTGCATTCCGACTTTTGAGGATGGTATCTAGACACACCTGTGTGTAAACATTTTTTTTATAATTATGTTGCCAATCGTTCCTACATGTATGACATGGCTTGCTCTCGCAATATGTTTTTTCACGCGTGTGCAAGATGTTCTGCGTGCGTTTTGCGCACGGGACCTCAGGTTTATAGTCTCACCCGAAAAGACCTTTGGGGGAAGTGGAGTCAGTACCGATGTTAACTCCAGGGGAAAATCCTTTAAAACGGGTGTTCCTTTTATGGCTTGACACCGGGCCGTAAGATCACGAACGCAAGACTCGAACCACTAGGCTATCCGCCCTCTGGGAAAAAACAACGTATTTTTTTAAATGTTCAAACGTCACAAAAATCAAAACCTACAATTCACAGCAAATACACAACTGGAGACACAGAGCTTATAAACGCAGTAAAGGGAAAGTATTCATCACATTGTTTTTCTCCCATTGTTTTAGGCTTTTTTTTAAAAGTTTCCTCTGAATAATAATAATAATAATAATAATAATAATATTATGGAATTGATATAGCGCTGAATCTTGTAAAGCAACAAATCAAAGCGCTCAGTTGTTGTATTTTGGGTTGTTTTTTTCCGAGGATAATGGAATAAGCACTCATGTGCTTTTTTTTGTTACATCAAGTCCCCGTGTGTATGCGGTTTTGTAAATTCTGTCATCTGTTCCCACCGGCACACAAAGGCCTACTTTTTCGAAAAGCGGAACAGGATTTTACGTGTGCGCAAGATGTTCCGCACGGGGCCTTGGTTTATAGTCTCATCCGAAGGACTTTGACATTCAGTTTGATTTTTTTGGTCAAACTGGGAAGAAAGGGCGAGGCTGGGAATCGAACTCAGAACCTCACGGTTTACTTGTTGGCAGGCAAACGTCTTAACCATCCTGCCACCTTCCTTATTTTCATACACTACATAGCTATGCGCCTGTACTGTTTTCAGACAGAACGCTTTATAGAGACACCTGGTAGAAGAAAGTGTGTTTTTTCATGTTTCTACTCAACTTACAGGAGAAAAACAATGTTGCTGCTATGCCAGCTGCTTGTACAATTGAAGAAGATTCAGTTCAACAAAAGCAACTGTGTTTTTGTTGGGTCATCTTTCATTCCCGGGCTAGATCTGCGATGTTCACCAATGCATGGTGAGATTATGTTCGTGTATGTGACCGTGTTTACCCACCGTGAAGGTAGCCACCTTCCGATTTCGGGGATGCATGCTGGGTATGTCGATGTATCCGTGATCCTCCCAACACTAACATTAAATGACAGGGATCTTTATTGCGTACATTTGATCTTCATGTGTTTATTTTATTTTATTTATTTTATCTTATTCTTTTATATCGAGGATAATGGAATAAGCGCTTATGTGGGTTTTTTTTACATCCAGTCCCCGTGTGTATACGGTTTTGTAAATTCTGTCATCTGTTCCCACCGTCACACAATGGCCTACTCTTACGAAAAGCCGAACAGGGTTTATCGTGTGCGCAAGATGTTCTGCGTGCATTCGCACACGAGACCTCAGTTTATAGTCTCATCCGAAGGATCCGAGGATTTATACATGAAGGACATTAAGGCACTGGCAGGTCTGCGCTTAAA
>CM054152.1:44562188-44572188 GCA_028751875.1 Rapana venosa
GGGGGGGGGGTGGGGGGGGGGGGGGGGGGGGAATGCAAAATGCCAAATGAGGGAGGGAAGAAGGGAGGGTTAGGGAACTAGAGATGACTTGAGGGGTTTGGGCAGGAAGGGAAAAAATCAATAAGTTGTCTGTGTGTGTGTGTGAATGCGCGTGCGTACGTGCATGCGTGTGTGTTTAGTGTGTGTGCGCACGCGCACTTATGTATAATCATGTTTTTGTATATAATGATATTCTGTGTATGTCATTTATGGTGTACAGGCATGTGTGTGAGCGCATGCACACCAATCTAATTACGTGTCATTCTTTTTAAGAAGAGCCACCCCCGGGGGGATGCCATATGACTTAGACTATGAATACCCTCCCAACTTTCTGGGACTTATATGGCAGGATTTTCCTCTTTTTTTCTATCCTTCTCTTTGTTTCTGCCTTGTTTCTTTCCTTTTTTCTGTCACCTCCTTCTTTGTCTGTGTTCTGCCTTCTTTCTCCTGCCTTTTTCCTAGAAAGGCTTAAACAGATAACAATTCTCTTCTATGCCAGAGTTGGGTGGACTGGGCTTGACTCGTCAGGCGTTTAACAGCAGCACAAAGGTGTTTTTTTTATTTTACTCATATACCAGACAACAATGGTTGCTATCTGAGCATTAAACGAAGAAGAAGAATGCAAAGATGAAGAAGAATACAAAGAAGAAGAAGAATGCAAAGAAAAATGCAAAGAAGAATGCAAAGCAGAAGCAGAAGCAGAAGAAGAAGAAGAAGAAGAAGAAGAAGAAGAAGAAGAAAAGAAGAAGAATTGTGAAGACAAAGAAGAAAAATTGCGAAGAAGAATTGCAAAAAAGAAGAATTTCTAAGAAGAAGAATTGTGAAGAAAAAGAAGAATTGCAAAGGTGAAGAATTGCAAAGAAGAAGAATTGTGAAGAAGAAGAATTGTGAAGAAGAAGAAGAAGATATGCGAAGAAGGAGAAGAAATGCAACGAAGAAGAAGAAGAAGCAGAAGAAGAAGAAGATAAGAAGAAGAAGAAGTGACAACAGATTTCAAGTACAGCAACCCACCTTAACAACAGTATTGGCTGTACCTATAAATTGCAGGGTTTTTTAAATGTTTCCCTGCAATCCCCAAACCTACATGCATACTTGCACAGAAGCAGTACACCCAACAGTCAAATGCAAACACACACACACACACACACACACACACACACACACACACACACACACACAGACTCACAGCCTAAAACTTCCAAACCAGCCATTAGTGCACAAAACACCTGAGGGACAATCAGCCATGGTGTCTGCAGACGACAATCTGCTCCCCCACCTCAACCCCACCCCTCTCCACTTCCTTCCTACTTCCTGCCATTCTTCCAACCCCCTCCTCTGTTTCACCCCCCTTTCCCATCTGCCCAGGACTGTTTCAATTAACTACAGCTTTCCTTACCCCCCTGTGGGAATAAGCAGTGTGGATCCTGTAATGTCCTGGTCCCTGTTATTCTTCCCTACTCTTCCCTGCCATGTAAAAAAGAGGGTGGGATAGTGTAGTGGTTTGAGCAAGGAACATGTGTGTGTGTGTCTGTGGTTTGACTGTAGCTCAGCATGCAGTATCTAGTCTTTTTATATGTTTGTTTGTATGGTAGATTTATTTATTTATTTATTCTTTTATATCAAGGACAATGGAATAAGCACTCATGTGCTTTTTTTACATCCAGTCCCCGTGTGTATGCGGTTTTGTAAATTGTGTCATCTGTTCCCACCGGCACACAATGGCACAGAATATATTTTCTTTTTCAGAATACCAGTCATTTATTGTGTTTTTATTGTTCCACAGTTGTGTTTGATTCAGAAAAAAACGGGGCTGTACATTAATGATACTGGTCTTGCTTTGTGGGTTTGTTGTGTGTTTTTTTTTCTTTTTGGGGGGAGGGGAGGGGTTGTTTAGGGTATTTTTGCTCTTCCAAGTTTTTGTTGCCATGTTTGTGCAGTTTGTGACTGTTGTTTTGAGGTAGGTATTTTTTCTTGAAGAGGAGGGAAGTGGGGGTTGCTGTTTTCTGTATTTCGTAACCATAGGTACAAAAAAATGGAGACTTACATAGGGTTGTGCATAGACTTATAAAACATGCCATGTGGGGTTAATTGTGTGTGATGCATTTGCAGATGAAGTGGCCTAAGCGTGTAATGATATTATCTTCCTGTGACTATCTCCATGTGAGGTAATCTGCAAAAATAAAAGAGAGTTGAGGACATGGCAGAAAGAAAAGGATGAAAGGAGAAGGAAGGAGGGAGGGAGATGGAGAGGGAGAGAGTGAAAGTAAGAGAGAGACAGAGAGAGAGAAAGAGAGAGATTATACAACTTTGCTGCTCTTGCTTATTCACCAAGTACAGAAAATAGCCTATCTGTTAAGCACCACTGTTTAAAAAATTCAAACAATCTAAAATATACTTAACCCTTAATTCAATTGGATGCTGCTTTAAAAAAAAATATACATGCTGTTCAGGATATTACATGACAACATAATATTCATTTTGAGTGCTCCGTGAACGAAAACATACTTTTTCTTTCAATTATGTTGGATACGTTTTTTGTCACTGACATTTTTAGATTTATGCCCGGGCACTGAATAACAGAGAGGAACCTTTCTCTTCTCACTCCACCTTTGATGGTGGTGAATATGCAAAATGGCTGAGGGAGATAAGGGGTAAGGGAATGGGAGAGGGCTGAAATGGTTTTGTTAGGGGGAAAACCAATAAGCTGTGTTTTTGTGTATGTGTGCATGTGTATGTGTTTGTATGTGTATGTGTTCGTGTGTGCATGTGTACGTGCACACACATGTGTGTGTGTGTGTTTGTGGGTGCATGTGTGAACTTGCATGCATTTATGTAAGTTTGCACTCTTTCTATGAAGATCAGCTTCATTTACACTCAGGGAAACTTTGTTAACACTATAAGAATTATCTCCATTCTAATCTGAAAAAAATGAAGCCACATTAATTTTACTGAAACAGCCAAGCTTTCAGACTGACACACAGACAGACAGTGAGACATACACACATACAGACAGTGAGACGGACACACAGATAGACAGTGAGACAGACACACATACAGACAGTGAGACGGACACACAGACAGAAAGTGAGACAGACACACAGACAGAAAATGAGATAGACACACATATAGACAGTGAGACAGACACACAGACAGAAAATGAGATAGACACACAGATAGACAGTGAGACAGACACACAGACACACAGTGAGACAGACACACAGACAGACAAAGATTCAGACACACAGACAGACAGTGAGACAGACACACAGACAGACAGTGAAACAGACACACAGACACACAGTGAGACAGACACACAGACAGAAAATGAGACAGATACACAGACAGACAGTTAGACAATCACACACAGTGAGACAGACACACAGACAGACAGTTAGACAGACACACAAACAGATAGTGATACAGACACACATATACACACAGACAGTGAGACAGACACATAGACAGTGAGATAGACACACAGAGAGACAGTGTGACAGACATGCAGACAGTGAGACACACAGACAGTGAGACAGACACACAGACAGACAGTGAGACAGACACACACACAGACAGACAAAGATTCAGACACACAGACAGAAAACTCCAAAGCAGCCATTAGTGCACAAAAGGCCTGAGGGACAATCAGCCATGGCCTCTGCAGACGACAATCTCCACCCCCTCCCACCCCACCCCCCACTTCCTTCCTACTTCCTGCCATTCCTCACACCCCCCATCCCCCACCCCCTCTTGTTCACCCCCTTTCCCATCTTCCCAGCACTGTTTCAATTAACTACAGCTTTCCTTACCCTGCCTGTGGGAATAAGCAATGGATCCTCAAAATGCATCCGTCCCTTGTAGTCTTCCCTTCTATGGTATGTAGACAGTGGAGCAGAATAGCTTACAGTGATAATGGGCCCAGGATACTTCCACTGCACCCACTCTGAGAGTCTGGAAAAGCAATTACAACAACAACAACAACAACAACAACAACAACAACAACAGCAACAACAAGAACAGATCAGAAATTAGAGCGTTGAGTTTATGATCTAATCCCGTCAAAGATTATGGTTTGAAGTCTCTTGTTAAATCCATATTCATTTGATATGTCCCTCCCTAAATTTTCTCATGTTAACATCGATATCACCCCCTTTCTTCTTTTTGTTCTTTTATCCATCTATTTATCTGTCTATCTATCTATCTATCTATCTATCTATCTATCTATCTATCTATCTATCTATCTATCTATCTATCTATCTGCCTTCCTGCCTGCATGTCTGTCTGTCTGTCTGTCCGTCTGTCCATCCATCTACCTACCTACCTACCTGCCTACCTACCCAGCTACCTGCCTACCTACCCATCGATCCATCCATCCATCCATCTGTCTACCTACTTACCTGCCTACCTACCTATCGATCCATCCATCCATCCGTCCGTCCGTCTGCCTGCCTGCCTGCCTGCCTGTCTGTCTGTCTGTATGTTTGTCTGTCTATCTATCTATCTATCTATCTATCTATCTATCTATCTATCTATCTGAAACACACAGAGACACACACACAAACACACAATACACTCTTACATGTACACTTTTACACTTAGACTAACACACAGGCACACACACACACACTCCTACACCCACCCACCCCCTACCCACTCCCCCCACCCCCCCACACACACACACCCAGTGCCAAGCCACATTCTCACTCACTAAGTGCTATCACAAGCTCTCCACACACAAAAAAGACAAGAGGAGGGAAAGCTATCCACATGCACACAGGTTATCGATTTTCCCCTTAACTTCACCACTTCAGTCTTGGCTCCAGCCCTTAGCCTTATCTCCCTTTGGAGATTTGCATATCCACCCTCGCTTACGGCGCCATGATGTTTAAAAAAAAAAGCAGAGACAACAACGAAAAACCTCTAAATAAAAGTTGATGTTAGTAGACAAATCTCTAATTAATGAAACTGATTTTTGCAATGGAGCATAGGTTTTCATTTGGAAGGTATTTGTTGTTTGTTAAATTATGGAGGAAGAAACGGTATACATGTTTGAACTGTAAAGTCTTGTTTTGATTCGCAATTTGAATGAAGGTGGATTATTTCAATGAGGGCAATTTGTAGGTTTTTTAATTTTTAAATTTTGGTTGAGGTTTATCGATAATTGTGTAATTATCGATAATTTTGTTGCTTAATGTTATCAATAAACATTATGGAAATGTTGATTTGTGTTTCTTCTTTTTTTAAAATTATGTTAATGTAAATGAATTCTAGACATTGGAAAAATCTGTCAGCCTCTGTGGACTCTGAACGCTTGTTAGCTTTTTAGCAGTAGATGACTATGATTAAAGTTAATTTTGTTATTGGTGGTGCCATTATCTGTTTCAAATTGTATTGTTGTTGCCATTATTTATGTTGGCTTGTTGCTGTGGTATGAAAATCAGGAGGGTTATATTTTTGTGGCAGAAGTGATAACAACAGCGTATGCATGCAATGTAGCAATATTTTGAAATCCATCAAAAAAACAACACGAAAGTGCTGTGTTGTAAGATGTATTGTTATTGACGCTGTTGTTGTGTTAAAGGGGTAGGATAATTTGTGGTGTTATTACTTTTCTTTCTTTCTTTCTTTCTTTCTTTCTTGTGTCTACATAGAAAACCTACACACACAAAAATGACCCAAGAATACTTTCCTTTTTCTCTTTCTGTCTTTCTGTCTTTCTGTCTTTTCTTTCTTTCTTTCTTTCTTTCTTTCTTTCTTCTTTCTTTCTTAGCTTTTTTCTTTCTTTTTATCTTTCTTTCTTTTTGTTAACTTCCTTTTTTTCTTAGTTTATGTCTTCCTTCCTTCTTTTCTTCTTTTCTTTCTCTCTCTCTCTCTCTCTCTTCTCTCTCTCTCTCCTCTCCTCTCTCTCTCTCTCTCTCTCTCTCTCTCTCTCTCTCTCCTTTCTTTGTGGTTTGCCTTCATTCTCTCACTTTTGGTATTCCTTTCTTTCTTGTCTTTTTGTCATATTTACATACTTTTTTTTATTATTGACTTTAAAATTGTTTTCGTTCCTGTTTATCAGGGCCGTTTTCTTTCATACAGAATACATCCTATAAATGTCGAAATCAACCATCATCACTGTTATCACAACCCACCATCATTATAATCACTACTACCAACTGCAGAAAGGTAGGCTGGTGAAAAGAGAGGGAGAGAGTGAGAGAGAGAGACATACAGACAGACACAGGCAGAGACAGAGTGAGAGATACAGACACAGAGACAGAGAGACTGACAGACACAGACACAGAGACACACAGAGACAGACAAACAGACAGAGACAAACAGAGACATACAGACAGAGACAGGCAGAGACAGAGTGAGATATACAGACAGAGAGACAAAGAGAGACAGACAGACACAGACACAGAGACACACAGAGACAGACAGACAGACAGACAGAGACAAACAGAGACATACAGACAGAGACAGGCAGAGACAGAGTGAGATATACAGACAGAGAGACAAAGAGAGACAGACAGACACAGACACAGAGACACACAGAGACATACGGAGACAAAAAGAGACAGACACAGACAAACAGAGACATAGAGACAGAGACAGGCAGAGACAGAGTGAGAGATACAGAGACAGACAGACACAGACACAGAGACACGCACAGACAGACAGACAGACAGATACAGACAAACAGAGACATACAGAGACATGCAGAGACAGAGTGAGAGATACAGAGACAGACACAGACACAGACACACACACACACACACACACACTCACACACAGACAAACAGAGACAGACAGACAGAGACAGGCAGAGACAGAATGAGAGATACAGAGACAGAGAGACAGACAGGCACAGACACAGAGACACACAGAGACAGACAGAAAGACAGACAGAGACAAACAGACATACAGACAGGCATTTTAAAAATTTTTTATATCGAGGATAATTGAATAAGCACTCACGTGCTTTTTTACATCCAGTCCCCGTGTGTATGCAGTTTTGTAAATTTTGTCATCTGTTCCCATCGGCACACAATGGCCTACTCTTTCGAAAAGCGGAAGAGGATTTAACGTGTGCGCAAGATGTTCTGCATGCGTTCGCACACGGGGCCTCGGTTTATAGTCTCATCCGAAGGACTTTGACATTCAGTTTGATTTTTTTTATCAAACTGGGAAGAAAGGGCGAGGCTGAGAATCTAACCCAGAACCTCACGGTTTACTTGTTGGCAGGCAAACGTCTTAACCATCTTTGCCACCTTCCTTCCAGAGACAGGCAGAGACAGCGTGAGAGATACAGAGACAGACATAGACACAGATACACACAGAGACAGACAGACCGACAGAGACAAACAGACACACACACACACACACACACACACACACACACACACACACACACACCACACACACACACACACACACACACACACACACACACATAGACAGACAGGCACACCAACAGAGACAAAGAGAGAGAGAATGGCGGGAGGGATATAGGTGGTGTGAGGCAAAGCTGGTCATCGATATAGCTGGGGTGACTGACCCCTGGTCACAGATCTGTGTGAAATAATATATCTGTCCAGGCGGCTTCTTTCACTGGCCACCGGTGTAGCATCAACCGTTTACCCCCCCCCCCCCCCCCCCCAATATATCTGTCCAGGCGGCTTCTTTCACTGGCCACCGGTGTAGTATCAACCGTTTACCCCCCCCCCCCCCCCCCCACCAAATACATATGTCCAGGCGGCTTCTTTCACTGGCCACCGGTGTAGCATCAACCGTTTACCCCCCCCCCCCAAATATATCTGTCCAGGCGGCTTTTTTCACTGGCCACCGGTGTAGCATCAACCGTTTAACCCCCCCCCCCCCCCCCCCAAATATATCTGTCCAGGCGTCCTTTGTCACTGGCCACCGTGTAGCATCAACCATTTACCCCCCCCCCCACCCAAATACATCTGTCCAGGCGGCTTCTTTCACTGAGCACCGGTGTAGCATCAACCGTTTACCCCCCCCCCCCCCCCCCCAAATACATCTGTCCAGGCGGCTTCTTTCACTGGCCACCGGTGTAGCATCAACTGTTGATGCCCCCCCCCCCCCTCCCACTTCATGTGTAATGATACAGTAGTTTTTTTGATGGCTTTTTTGTTTTTAAAAAGCGCTTTGATTTGTGTTCTGCAAGATATAACGCTGTAAAAATTCCATGTATTATCATTCTTCTTCTTCTTCTTCTTCTTCTTCTTCTTCTTCTTCTTCTTCTTCTTCTTCTTCTTCTTCTTACCGGTATGTTGTTTTGTGTGTGTGTGTGTGTTGATATTTGTGTTGTAGAGGTTGGCTTGTTTGGATACTGTGTTTGTTGTTTGAACCTTACACACATACATGCAGATATAATTATGCAGATACATGCACGCATACATACATACAAACATACACACATACATACATACACACACAGCCACACACGCATACAAACACATGCACATACACGCACACACACACACGCACGCACATACACACATACACACGTACACACAAACACCACTACCACCACCATCACCACGACCACCACTACCGCTACCGCCACCAACACCACTACTACCACCACCACCGTACCACCACTACCATCACCACAACCATCACCACCACTACCACGACCACCACTAGCCCTGCCCCCCCCTCCCCCTCCCCCCACAAACCCCCAAACAAACAAAAATATCCAACAAAAACAACAACAACAAAACCCAACCACCACCACAACAACAACAAAACCCAACTAAACAACATCAAATGAACAACACGTCACCATTTTGATTGATTTATTCATATAGACATAAACATTCCTGTCCTCCAAAAAATCTGGGTAGAAGGAGACCGTTTCCATTCATCCCCGCTGACCTTAAGAGTTGATTGATTGATTGATTGATTGATTGATTGATACCACTTTATACCACGGCGGATTTCTCTGCGTGAAATTCGGGTTGCTCTCCCCAGGGAGAGCATGTCGCCACAAGAGCAGCGCCACCCACTTTTTAATTTTATTTTTCTGTATGCAACTGTATTTGTTTTCCCTATCAGAGTGTTGTTTTTTTCTAAAGAACTTTGCCAGGGATAACTCTTTTGTTGCTGTGGGTTCTTTTACGTGCGCTAAATAATTAACACACGGGAGCTCGGTTTTTCGTCTCATTCGAAATACTAGCATCCAGACCACCACACATGGTCAAATGGATGGGGGAAAGTTTTGGGTCCAAACGGGATTCAAACCACCGCACACTTCCGACCTAGACTTTTTGCTTTCTAGGCAGGCGCGTTACCTCTAGACCACCGAAATATGCCTCACCTCATCTGCTCCCGTAAACCCCCTTCCGGGGTTGTAGGGGCACTGCAGTGACGAACGTTGCACCAGTTGGCTCTATTTGCGGCGGTTGTGGGCAAGTGCCTGGGTTGTGGAGAAGCTCTTCCCGGTCCATTCAGTGATGTTGTCTGCCCATTTCTTCTTCGGCCTGCATCGCATTAGACATGTCTGAGATGATGTATTTGTCCACATGTCTGAGATTGGTCCACATGTCTGAGATTATGTATTTGTGCAAATGTAATAGATTATGTATTTGTCCACATGTTTGAGATTATGTATTTGTGCAAATGTAATAGATTATGTATTTGTCCACATGTCTGAGATTTGTCCAGATGTCTGAGATTATGTATTTGTGCAAATGTAATAGATTATGTATTTGTCCACATGTCTGAGATTTGTCCAGATGTCTGAGATTATGTATTTGTGCAAATGTAATAGATTATGTATTTGTCCACATGTTTGAGATTATGTATTTGTGCAAATGTAATAGATTATGTATTTGTCCACATGTCTGAGATTTGTCCAGATGTCTGAGATTATGTATTTGTGCAAATGTAATAGATTATGTATTTGTCCACATGTCTGAGATTATGTATGTGTCCACATGTCTGAGATTAT
>CM054152.1:44577188-44587188 GCA_028751875.1 Rapana venosa
TCATCTCCCCTCTCCCTTCTCTCCCTCTCTCTCTGTCTGTCTCTGTATGTCCCCTTCTATGTCTCTCTTTCTTTCTGTCTGTCTATCTCTGTTTCTGTTTTGTCTCTCCCTGTCTGTGTGTGTGTGTCTCTCTCTGTCTATCTCTGTCTCTCTCTGCCTTTCCCTCCCCTCCCCCCTTCTCTCTCTCTCCTTCATTGTCTCTCTGTCTGTCTCTGTCTCCGTCTGTGCCTCCCTCCCTCCCTGTGTCCCTCCCTCCCTCTCTCTCTCTCGCTCTCTCTCTCTCACTCTCTCTCTCTCTCTGTCTCTCTCTCTCGTGCTCTCTCTCTCTCTCTCTCTCTCGCTCTCTCTCTTTGTCTCTCTCTCTCCTCGTGCTCTCTCTCTCTCTCTCTCTCTCTCTCTCTCTCGTTCTCTCCTCTCTCTCTCTCGCTCTCTCTCTCTCGCTCTCTCTCTCTCGCTCTCTCTCTCTCACTCTCTCTCTCTCTTTTTGTCTCTCTCTCTCGCTCTCTCTCTCTCGCTCTCTCTCTCTCGCTCTTCTCACTCTCTCTCTCCCCTTTTGTCTTTCTCTCTCTCGTGCTCTCTCTCACTCTCTCACTCTCTCTCTCTCTCTCTCTCTTTGTCTTCTCCTCTCTCTCTCCTCGCTCTCTCTCTCTTTGTCTCTCTCTCTCTCTCACTCTCTCTCTCTTCTCTTTGTCTCTCTCTCTCTCTCGCTCTCCCCTCTCTCGCTCTCTCTCTCTCGCTCTCTCTCTCTCGCTCCCTCTCTCTTTTGTCTCTCTCGCTCTGTGTGTGTCTCTCTCTCTGAAGCTATGGATAGGAGATAGAGGAGATCAGTGACACACTGTTGATATTAGCGCCATGTCTCTCCTCCCCTCATCCCGCTACATTCGAAATCTCTTTAATTTCTTGTCTGAACTCTGTCTGTCTGCCCTGTGTATTTTCATTTTATTAATTTTTTTTATTTTATTTTATTCTTTTATATCGAGGATAATGGAATAAACACTTATGTGCTTTTTTTATTACATCCAGTCTCCTTGTGTATGCGGTTTTGTCAATTCTGTCATCTGTTCCCACCGGCACACAATGGCCTACTCTTACGAAAAGCGGAAGAGGATTTAACATGTGCACAAGATGTTCTGCGTGCGTTGGCACACGGGGCCTCGGTTTATAGTCTCATCCAAAGAACTTTTGGGGAGAGTGGAGTCTACACTGATGTTAACTCCAGGGGAAAATATCCCCTTGAACGGGAAACGAACCCGGGGTCGTCAGATTGCGACTGCAATATTCTAACCACTAGGCTATCCCGTCCCCGTCCGTGTCTGTCTGTCTGTCTGCCAGTCAGTCAGTCAGTCTTTCAGTCAGTCAGTCAATCAGTCAGTCAGTCAGTCTGTCTGTCTGTCTGTCTGTCTGTCTCTGTCTCTTCCTCTGAAGCCTTGTAGAGGAGATGGAGGAGATCAGTGACACACTGTTGTGATTAGTGGCAAGAGTCTCTTCACCTCCTCACTCTGATGGATGGCTAATCTCTCTCCTTTCTTTGTCTGTACTCCCCTCTGTGTCTCTGTCCTCTCTCTGTCTCTGTTCTGTCCTGTCTCTCTCTCTCTGTGTTCTTCCTGTGTCTGTCTGCCTGCACCCTATGTCCTCTCTCCCCTCTCTCTCTCTCTCCTCCCCTCTCTCTCTCTCTCTCCCCCCCTCTCTCTCTCTCTCTCTCCTCTCCTCCCCTCTCTCTCTCTCTCTCTCTCTCCCTCTGTCTTTCTGTTTGTTCGTCACCCTCTGTTTTCTCTGTCTCTGTATCGTTCTCTTTCTCTCTCTTTCTCTCTCTGTCTCTCTTTGTCTCTGTGTCGTCTGCCCCTCTCTCTCTTTTCCTCTCTCTTTGTCTCGTTCTATCTGTCTGTCTGTCTGTCACCCTAAAGTCTCTCTTTTCTCTCTCTTTCTTTCTCTCTCTCTGTCTTTCTCCCGTCTGTCTGTCACCTTCTGTTTCTCTGTGTCCCCTTTTTTTTTTTTTCCTCTTTCCCTCTGCCCCCTCTCTCTCTGTCTCCCTCTTTGTCTCTCTCTGTGTCTCTGTCTCTCTCTGTGTCTGTGTCTCTCTGCCTCTCTCTGTCTCTGTCTGGCTGTCTCTCTCAAGCCGTGTAGAGGAGATAGAGGGGATCAGTGACGCTCTATTGATATTAGCGACTGGAGTCTCTTCACCCCTCATACTGCTCAACTTGTAATCTGTGCATATCTGTCTGTCTGTCTGTCTGTCTCACACACACATGCACACAGACACCCTTTCCCCGATACCCCTCACACACACATCCACACAGACACCCTATGCCCCATACACCCCCCCCCACACACACAGCACAACACAGCACACCACACCACAACACACCACACACAAACAAACACACACAGCATAACACACACACAGCACAACACACAACACTATACCACATCACAGCACACACGCTCGCGCGCACAACACACTAACACACACATACACACACACACACACACACACACACACACACACACCACACACACACAACACACACACACACACACACACACACACATTCTCTCCCTACGCATTTCAAATTATTCTCTTTTTTTCCGCAATTTTTCTTCCATTCATGTTAACCCTGTTCTCTGTCTTAAAGCGAGGACACAGCAGCAATTTCTTTCTCTGTGATACTCCAAGTGTATCCCTCCACCCCCACCCCCCACCCCCCACCCCCATCCCTGTGGGATGGATGCCCGGGGACTGTGGGTGGTGGTCGGGGTCTGTCAGTAAAAATAGCATCCCCACCTGCTAGAAATTAAGGACTTCCATTTTCTTTCTATCTCTCTTTTTCTTTCTGGCTTGTTTCCTTTTCTTTCTTTGACCTCCTTCTTGTCTTTTTTGTCTTTTTTCGTTATGCCTTCTTGATTCATTAATTCTCTTCCCTTTTATTTTTGTCTACCAGAAAGACTTAAAAGATAGCAAATTCTATCTAAAATCCAACGTAGGACGCGCTGGGCCTGATTTGTCAGGGGCTTAACGGCAGCGCAAAGCATTTTTGTTTTTCAATTACGTGACAGAAGACATTCAGTAGTGGCTGTCTGAACAATGGAGTAAGAAATAGTAAGTATCACGATGTAGTGATTCAGGCAATATTGGGGAAAGTAATAATAATCATAATAAATGGAACTTATATAGCGCTATATCTTGCAAAGACAAACCAAAGCGCATGCATTCAACCTAATCTTACACAGTCATGCAATCAATGATGAATAATCAATAGTTTAAATAAACAGATATTACAAAACATGGTGAACTACAGACAAAATCTATGAAATACAATTTCAATAGTCAAATGTTTTTCAAAAGCACACATACACACACTGACACAGGTCGTATAATTTAGCAAGGTGATAGGACATGGATTAGTTAAAGTGGGATAGTTCTGATATGAAACAGGAGGGGGGAAATCTTAGGTTTGAAAGAAATATGTCTTGAGGCTGGATTTAAAAGTGTCGTAACTAGGTTTCTGGCGAAGAGAGAGAGAGGTAGCTCATTCCAGGTCGATGGACCCGAAATAGAGAAAGAGCGGCGGCCAACGGTGGATTGGTTGAATCTAGGTATTCGTAGGCACAAGGTATCTGCAGCAAAAGGCGGCGATGGTTTTGGAGGGGGGGGGGGGGGGGGTGGCTGTGGGGTTTGGGGGGGGGGTGTGGGGGGGTGGGGAAAGGAGGAGGAGGAGGAGTGGGAGGGGGGGGTGGGGATGGGGGCAGGCAGATCAATGAGCCCAATGCAATTAGTGCGAATGATCCTTCTGCCACTTTCCTTGACAGGATTGGTAACCTATCCCGACCTTTCGTCCTCCATCCCCCCCCTTCCCCCCACCCTCCCCCCACTGCAGCCGCCACCCACCCACCCTCATACCACCCCATCCATCCACCTTGCTTATGCTCTCCCCTTCCCCTACCCACCCGTTCACTGTTCACTCTTTCCCATTCAATTTCTCCCTCACTATATATTTTGTTTTCGTTCCTCGGCTAGAGCTCTGAGGTTCACCAATGGTGAGATTTTTTGCTTTTGCGATGTGTCCCCCCTCTCCGCTCCCCCCTCCCACACACACACACGCACACAACACACACAAACACACACACACTCACTCACACACATACACCATGCAGGTAACCACATTCCGACTTCAGGGATAACGACCTCCCCTTTTTTCTTTATGGGGGATATTTGGTTGTTTTGTTGTTGCTGTTATTCAGATTGCGTCTTTAGACTTCGAACGTTTTCGTTCATTGTTTTTTTCTATACCAAAAAAGCTTAACTTGTTGATACATACAGACATGAATTTGCAAAATGGGATCATATAATGAATTTTGATGATTGTGTGGCTGTCTTATTTTTGCGGATTGAATGATGTGTATATGTGTGTGTTTGTGTGTATGTGTGCGTGCGTGGGTGCATGCACGTGCGTAAATGTGTGCATGTATGTGTGCATGTATGTGCGCACATGCGTGTGCGTGAATGTGTACGGGTGTATATTGTGTGTGAGAGAGAGACAGAGAATAGATAGATAGATAGATAGAGAGAGAGAATAGATAGAGAATAGATATAGATAGAGAATAGATAGATAGAGAATAGATAGAAAGATAGATAGTTAGATAGATAGAAAGATAGTAGATAGATAGAGAATAGATAGATAGAGAATAGATAGATAGATAGAGGATAGATAGGCAGATATAAAGAGAATACATAGATAGATAGATAATAAATAGATAGATAGATAGATAGATAGATAGATAGATAGATAGACAGACAGATAGATTAGATAGAGATATAGAGTGAGAGAATGAAAGAGAGAGAGAGAGAGAGAGAGAGAGAGAGAGAGAGAGAGAGAGAGAGAGAGAGAGAGACAGACAGACAGACAGACAGACAGACAGGCAGGCAGACAGACAGATAAACAGACACACACACACACACACACAAACACACACACACACACACACACACACACACACACACACACACACAGTTAGACGTTCCTTAGCCCGCAGCTTACAGGTGCTAGCGTTCTATCTCCGGCCTTAGAGGAACTGAAGGATGGCAGTGTCGTGTGAGGTGACAGCCATTTCCTGTACTGTCTCCTGCCTCTTTCCTCCCTTCCTGTCCTCTCTCCCCTCTCTCTCTCTCTCTCACATCTCTCCTCTCTCTCTTCTCTCTCTCTCTCTCTCTCCCTCTCTCTCTGTCTCTCCCTCTCTCCCTCTCTCTCTCTCTCTCTTACTATCTCTCACTCTCTCTCTCATTCACTCTCTATCTATCTATCATCTATCTATCTATCTATCTATCTATCTATCTATCTATCTATCCTCTCCTGCACTTTCCTCTTTACCCTCTCTGTCTGTCTGTTTGCTGTTTTGTTTCTGTCTGTCTGTTTTTTTTCTGTTTGATCTCTGTCTGCCTGTCTGTCTGTCTCTGTTTGTCTATGTCTCTGTCTATCTTTGTCTCTGTCTGTGTGTGCCCTCTGTATGTGTCCTCTCTCCCTCTCTGTCTCTGTCTCTGTATCTCTGTCTCTGTCTCTCTCTCTTTACTATCTGACTGTCTGCCTTTATTTCTTTCTGTGTCT
Organism: Rapana venosa; assembly: GCA_028751875.1. Classification (NCBI taxonomy): domain Eukaryota; kingdom Metazoa; phylum Mollusca; class Gastropoda; order Neogastropoda; family Muricidae; genus Rapana; species Rapana venosa. The sequence continues at coordinate 44,582,789 of CM054152.1, forward strand.
ATCTTTTTGTTCGTCCGTCCGTCTGCCTGTCTGTCTGTCTGTCTGTCTACCAGTCTATCTGTCTCTGTGTGTGTGTCTCTCTCTGTGTCTCTCTGAGAGAGACAGAAAGAGACTATCGAGGGCTGGATCTAAAAAAGTATTGTACTTATTCTATTACCCTCAGAAAATAAAATTTCGTTATCGTTATCGTTATCTCTGTCTCTCTTTCTTTCTTTTCTACTAGAAAAAGCCAGAACCTAGCTTTAGTGGAGAGAGAGAGAGGCAGGCATGCAGGTAGAGAATTCCATTTACATATACCTTTTTTATATCCTAAAACAGAGAAAACTATTTACAGAAAGACTGACAGACAAAGAGACAGAGACATACATACATACATACATACATACATACATACATACATACATATACATACATACATACATACATACATACATACATACATACATACATGCATACATACATACATACATACATGCATACATACATATACATACATACATACATACATGCATACATACATACATGCATACATACATAACATACATACATACATGCATACATACATGTATAAAGTACGTACGTACAAACATGATACGTACGTACGTACATACATGCATGCATGCATGCATGTATGCATGCATACATACATACATAATACATACATACATACATGCATGCATGCATACATACATACATGCATACATTCATACATACATACATACATACATACATACATACATACATACATACATACATACATACATACACACACATACATACATAAATATATACATACATGCATGCGTACATACATATACCTACATACATACATACATGCATACATGCATACATACATACATGCATGCATACATACATACATACATACATACATACATACATACATACATACATACATGCATACATACATGCATACGTACGTACGTACAAACATGACACGTACGTACGTACATACATACATGCATGCATGCATGTATGCATGCATACATACATACATACATACATGCATGCATGCATACATACATACATGCATCCATACATACATACATACATACATACATACATACATACATGCATACATACATACATACATACACATACATACATACACACACACACATACATAAATATATACATACATGCATGCATACATAAATACATACATACATACATGCATGCTTGCATGCATGCATGCATACTTACATACATATCTACATACATACATACATACATACATACATACATACATACATACATACATACATGCACACATGCATGCCATACATACATGCATACATGCATACCATACATACATACATACATAATACATACATACGTACATGCTTACACACACACATACATACATACACACACACACATACATACATACATACATACATACATACATACATACATACATACATACATACATACATACATACATACATACATACATACATACATACATACATACATGCATGCATGCATGCATGCATACACACATACATACATATATACATACATACATACATACATACATACACATACATACATACACGCATACATACAGTAATTCATACATACACTAATACATACATGCATACATACATACATACATACATACATACATACCTACACACATACACAAAAGCATACATACAAAACATACATACATACATACATACATACATACATACATACATACATACATACATACCTACACACATACACAAAAGCATACATACATACAAACATACATACATTCATACATACATATATACACAGAAAGACAGAGAATAACAGACAGACATACAGTGACAGACAGATACACACACAAAGACACAGACAGACAGACAGACACTGGGAAAACAAGAAACAGACAAGAAGACAGAGAACCTAGAATTATACGCACAGAGAACTAATTCATTCATTCATTCATTTCATCTCACTAGCCTGAACATAGACTGTCAGATCCAGGATCATAAATTGGCCGGGCAGGGATTCGTCTCCTTCTCATAGGACAAATTCTCTGGCAATGGTGTCCAGCTTTCAGTGGCAGCTACCCTGATTTTGTACGATTTTGTATTCAAAGGCAAAGGCTACAGCACCGCGTCCGATTGTCATTCGTCCCGCGAATGAGGGATTGGAGGTAGGCTAGCGGCCAACATGAGGTGACCAACACGGCAGGTGTCTGTATCTCTCGGGACAGGCCTGATGTTAATAAGTATTTCTCTGTCTCTCTGACTCCCTGTTTCTGTCTCTGTTTATGACTCTGTGTGTCTGTGAGTATGTCTGTGTGTCTGTCTCTGCGTGCGTGTATGTGTGTGCGTGCGTGTGTGTGTGTGTTTGTGTGGGTGTGGGTGTGTGTTTGTGTGTGTGTGTGTGAGTATGTGTGTGTGAGTATGTGTGTGTGCGTGTGTGTGTGTGTGCGTGTGTGTATGTGTGTGTGTTATTTTCGAAAGGAAGTACATGGCCCTGCAATACTAATCAATGCCTTAGTTAATAATCATGCAACAAAACTAGTAGTGTCCATGATTTGTACTCTTTCTCAAAGCTTGACTAAATTCGTGCATTTGGTAAATCTGAATATACGGCTAGAACATCTGTTGTTGTGGTGAGGATTTCTTTTTTTTGGTTGTTTTGTGTGTGTGTTTTATTTTTTTCAAATTCTTTTATATCCAGGATAATGGAATAAGCACTTATGTGCTTTTTTTACATCCAGTTTCCGTGTGTATGCGGTTTTGACGTTCCTGTCCTGCTGTTCTTACGCCATCTGTTTCAACCTCTCCTCTCTAGCCATACCCAGATTCGTCATGCTGTAACGTAAGCTCAGTTTCGGAAGTCCACAGGGAGTCACATCAATGCCAGGCTGCCGTGGAGCCACCAGCCAGAAGGGCTCTGCACTGCTGCCGGTTCATTTTGGTGGTGTTTGCTGGTACCTCTTCTGAGCTAACATACGCGAGACACCACCTACTAAGCCACCTACTGACGACAGTGTTAGCTCAGTCGTGGAGCCAGACTGTGTGCCAACCACCCGAAGCTGCAACCACCACTACATCCCTCCAACGATCCTCCTCCCCCCCCTGAACCTCCGACACCAAAGGCTTTGACACAAACTCACCACAGGCACAGAAGTGTATGGGGAAACCAAATTTGAGGTCCTAGCTCCAAAAATCCTTCTACTACCAGTTCCCTGCCCTCCCGACCCACTATCTTTCTTTTCTTCTCTTCCCTCCCTCACTCATCCCCACCCCATATCCCACCCTACCCCACCCCCCCAACCCCACCACTACCACCACCACCACCACCACTACGACTACCACCACAACTACCACCACCACTACCACCACCACCACCACCAACCACCACTTTCTTCTCTTCCATTCCCTTGCTCACTCATCCCCACCCCATATCCCACCCTACCCCCACCCCCCCAACCCCACCAAATACCACCACCACCACCACCACTACGACTACCACCACAACCACTTCCACCACCACCACCAACACCACCACCACCACCATCATCTGCCACTTTCTTATGGACGGACTAAAGGGTGTGGGGTGAACTCATACAGTATGCATGTACACAGACGAGTCCCGGGCAAAGAGTAAGGAAAGGCGGGAGCGAAAAAAGAGATGGAGAGGTGGGTGGGGGGTTTGGAGGAATTGGGGGGGAGGGGGGAGAAGGGAGGGGGGTGATGGGGTCTGAGGGTTGGGGTGTGGGAGTGGGGGGGGGGGAGTGGGGTGGGGGAGGGGGGTGGCATCAGGAAGAGACAAAGACAAGACGGTTTGGTTTAAATAAAATTGTATTCGTTCAGAGACAACGTAGCAGCCAATACATGAAATGAGTACAACAAAGCAATGTTTCTGTAATAATAATAATAAGAAGAAGAATTATGATGATGATGATGATAATAATAATAATAATAATAAAAAATAATAATAATAATAATAATAATAATAATAATAAATAGTAATAATAATAATAAACAACGGAAATCATAAAGCGCTATATCTTGCAAAAAGAAATCAAAGCGCTTCGTACTCTAACATTTTTACATATGTGTACATGTGTGTGTGTGTGCATGTGGGCATGCATGTGTACATGTGAGGGGTTTGTTCATTATTTTAATTAGCTTTATTTTATTTTAACTGTTTCTATCTCTCCTTCCTGACTTATCTAGTTTAGCATGGCGATTGCAGGTTGATATGAAACGTTGGTGGGTGGGATGGCTTGATTCAAACCAAATTTTACCAACAAACAATACTTACGTGAGTTCTCTAACATCCATATTCTTCTTCTTCTCCTTCATAGAACGCTCAGACAACATCTATTGTTGTCTGTTCTAGGAGCCGAAAAATGCGCCACGCTGCAGTTA
>CM054152.1:44592188-44597188 GCA_028751875.1 Rapana venosa
AAAAGAGAAAGAAAGAAAGAAGTGAGTAATGTGTATTTGAGTTTTGTTGATCATGCAAAACATCAAAAAAGAAATGTCATTTTAAAGAGCAAAAACATGTAGTGTGCACTTGATCCCCACTTACTTATCAACAACCTAGTTGGTCAGTCTGCTACTTTAATCAACCATTCACACAATCAATCATTTAGACAATCGATCAATCAATCAATCAATCAATCAATCAACTGACGGAACAATCATAGAGGTTACTAATCTGTCAGGCAGTTCATCAATACGCAATAAGTGAGCTAGTTAATGTCTATCTCAGACGGTATCCGTGTTTGATCACATATTTCAGAGAGAGAGAGAGAGAGAGAGAGAGAGAGAGAGAGAAAAGAGAGAGAGAGAGAGAGAGAGAGAGAGAGAGAGAGAGAGAGAGAGAGAGAGACAGACGGACAGACAGACAGACAGAGACAGAGACAGAGATACAGAGAGAGCTCATCTCACCTGGGAATCACTGTGAGATTGAAACTGCGCACTGAATGAGAAGTTTGCGTGTATGACTGTTTTTAAGTACCTCGCCATATAGGCAGATATACTCCGACTTCAGAGTATTTCTTTCTCCTTTAAAGGAGGGTGCAGGCTGCTATGTTAAAACTCTTTCTCTCTTTCTCTTTCTCCTCCCCCCCCCCCCCACTTCATTTCTTATCTTAATATTAATCATATTTTATTTTCAAGACGTGGAAACGGTAGTTCTTTTCAATTTGAAACCTTTCCAAAAGACAAGAATGAAATAAAGTGAGCGGCGTGGGAACGGTAGAGCAAAAACGTCATAGAAGATGAGATAAATTAAAAATAATAATTGGAATTTATATAGTGCTATATCTTGTAAAAACAAAAAAAGACAAAACGCTTGCAATCAACATATTCTTACACTTCCCAACCAACAACAATGAATAGTTTTAACAAATTCAAAAGTACACCCCCCACACACACACACTCACACACTTACACACACACACATTGATATCGTCATCGTCGTAGTCACCATCATCATCTTTATCAATATAATTTCCTTTACTATAAGGTTTGATATTTTTGTTTGTTTGTGTGTTGTTGTTTTGTTGTTGAATTTTGTTGATGAATTGACGGAAAAAAGCAAATGTTTTGCTTATTCAATGTACCATCTGGAAATAAAAGTTTCACTTTGACACACACACAAACACTCACTCATCGTTGCTGAACATGTACAGTTTTACTGTTTTCTTCTTCTCTACTTTTTCTTTAAATCGGACAAAGTACTGACAAGGAGAAGTGGTTCTGACTCACACGTCACTGTCTAGACGTGGATGGGGGAGTAAGGAATGAATTCAGTGTGAGGGTGGGGTGCGGAGGGGGGAAGGGGCAGGAAGGGTGGGCAAGGGGGGCAGGAAGGCACGGGGTGGGGCACATGGGGGGGGAGGGCGGACGAGGGTGTCAGAAGACAGGAGGGGGGAGTCTAACAGAGAATGTGATGGTAAGAGTGGTGTGGTAGAGTCGGACAGCTAGTGGTGGATTTTTTTTTAAATAGAAAGTTTGGTAGTTGTAGGGGGGAACGGGGAGATGAGAGAGAGAGAGGGGGGTTGGCGGGTCTGAGATAATGTTGAATCAAAATAAATAGTGTTGAGACTGCCCCAAAAAACAAACAAACCCGAAATTCCTTTTCGCTGCCCGTCTGTTTCGTAGATGTACACAGCTGATATATTTTCCAGTTTTGTTGTTGTTGTTGCTCGGCTATGTTATGGCTCCGAAATGTACCTATGTCAATGTTCGTTGGGTTATGGAGACACAAAACATTCCCAGCATAACTTTTGAGTTTACATACTTCTACTCGTATTGCATTGTAACAAAGTGGACATCTTTGATGTCCCTTCATTGCACAAATTTCGAGTGCAAGGCACAGTCTCACAGGTAGAATGTGGCCTCTTTAAAGAGGCTGCAGCATAAACACTACATTTCACCGTGTTGGTAAAGTGGATGCAATGAACGGCATTCAACCACCACCCAAGGAAACAGAGCGCTGCACAATTTGCAGGTGTGTCCGAAAATAGTAACACATCGCTCTGTTCGCATGGGAGGCAATCTACTTACCGCACCATCACACCATTATACACTTTCCATTGCATTCCCTTCTGGTTTATTGTTTTGGTGTGGCGGTATTGCGTAGCGTTTATTCAAATACCTAACACATTTCTCTCCTACTGAAATAGAAACAGCAGCCAAACCCATCTCTCTTCCACGTCATTGTTTAGACAAACGGTGTAAGGGAAGAGTGCAATTTGAAGAGGAATAACGGGACAGGGGGGGGGGGGGGGGGTGAATACAGAAGACAAATAACTACTTAAGACAATGTGATGGTGAGGTAGAGTCAGGATACTAAACGGATTTAGAAAATCTGAGAAATCTTGAAAAGAAGAAAGCGATGAATGAATGAATCCGGGGAGATGGACAACCACTACATATAAGTTGATGACGCAGTGGATTCATGATTCTGTATCGATTCAGAAAACTAGGGAGATTTAGAAAAAAAAGGAAGATAGGGATGAATGAATATGGGAGATGGACAACTACTACAGAGAAGTTGATGACGCAGTGGATTCATGCTACTGTATCGATTCAGAAAACTAAGGAGATTTAGAAAAGGAAAGAGAGGCCGGATGAATATAGGATACAGAGACTACTACTATAGAGAATGTTGATGGTGAGATTGATTCACGATACTGAATGGATTTAGAAAGCTGGAGGGAGATTTAGAAAAGAAAGAATGGGGCAGGGTGAGTACAGAGGAACCGATAACGACTATTCCAGAGAAGTTGACGGTGAGTTGGATTCAGGATACTAAATGGATTTAGAAAACTGGGGGAGATTCAGAAAAGGAAGGATGGGTGGCCGACAAATACAAGAGTTAGGCTACTACTACAATTTATTTTTAATGGTGAGGTAGATTCATGATACTGACTGGATTTTTAGAAAACTGGGGATTTTTTTTTAGAAAAAAAGGGAGTGGTGGGGGTGGGGGATGCGTGTAGAGGGGAGGGTGGGGTGATGACTACTAGAGAGAAATTGAAGGTGAGATGAATTCATCCTAGGTAAAGGATTTAAGAAATAACAGGGGGAAATCTAGAAAGAATGGATACAGAGGGGGGGGGGGGGGGGGGGGGGGGGGGGAGAGATATTTTTGAGCTACTGGAAATAGTGCTGCGTGAAAGGTCAAGAGTGCAACTCCATTGTCTGTCAATATGTTTCCTACACACACTCACACACACGCGCGCGCGCGCGCACGCACGCACTTACGCACGCACACACACACACACACACACGCACACACGCTTGCACGCACACACACACACACACACACATGGAGACGGGATAGCCTAGTGGTTAGAACGTTGCGCTTGCAATCTGACGACCCAGGTTCGAATCCCGTTCAAGGGGGATATTTTCCCCTGGAGTTAACATCAGTGCAGACTCCACTCTCCCCAAAAGTCCGTCGGATGAGACTTTAAACCGAGAAGAACATCTTGCGCACACGTTAAATCCTGTTCCGCTGTTCTTAAGTGTAGGCCATTGTGTGCCGGTGGGATCAGATGACAAAATTGACAAAACCGCATACGCACGGGGACTGGATGTAAAAACGCACATATTGAGGGCGGCGCCCATCTCCTTTCCCTCGCTGCTTTACCTTCCCGGACTCTAAAGAGAGCAGGTACCTATTGACAGCTGGGTGAACTGGGGGACTGTGCTGAAGCCAAGGCGCGCAAACGGACACCCATCCAATAGGTAACCACGCTCGGTGCTGCTTTAACATATGTTCTTGCCTTACAGCTACAGTATTGCAAAGAGCGTACGCTTTTATTTGCTGTAAATTCTAAAACATATTTGTCCGTCAGCTTCTGAGCATATTGATTTCCCGACAAGTTTAAGAAAAAGAACAGATAAAAAGAAGTCGGTTAATCGTTTCAGTTGAAGAGAGTCCATAGAGTGGATTTGAGTAAAGTTAAAGTTTCGGCTTTTTTTGGTTGAAAATGTGAGTCAACATGTTGTGTGTGTTTGTGTGGTGTTTGTGTGTGTGTGTGTTTTGTGTGTGTGTGTGTGTTGTGTGTGCGTGTGTGTTTGTGTGTGTGTGTGTACGTGTGTGCGTGTGTGTGGTAGTGTGTGTGCCATGTGGGGTGTGAGTGTGTGTGTGTGAGTGTGTGTGTGTCAAGTCAAGTCAAGTCAAACTTTTATTTCCGGATGGTACATTGGATAAGCAATGCATTTGCTTTTTATTGGTCAAGCCATCTATCTAGGAACAAAAAACAACTTGATCAATATTATCTAACTACATTATTTCCATAACCAATAATAATAAAACTAGCTGCAGAGGAAAAATAGAAAGAGAGAAAACAGAAAGAAAACACGCACACTCACACGCGACCAAAACAGTATGTGCGAGCTCTTAAGACTTCATTCAGTGATAAAGTGGCCAGACAAGACAAGCACTTACCCCTACCCACCCACCCACCCCCCCCCCACCCCACACACACACACACACACACACACTTACACACGCACACACACACACACACATACACACACACACATACACACACACATACACACACACACACACACACACACACACACACGTTTTTCTCCCTGTCAATCTCTGTCTGTCTGTCTATCTCATTCACTCACTCTTTTTCGCGCGCTCTCTCTCTCTCTCTCATCACCTCTCATTTCTGTCTGTCTCTCCCACCCTCCCATCATCGCTTCTTTTATCAAGCCTACTCACTGACGCTGACCCAGTAATATAATAATAATAATTATACAATACACATTTGATTAACTATGTTTTTATTCTGTTCCTTTTTCTTTTATTTATTTCGTTGTAATCTTCCAGCATAGCTAGCTAGGTAGTTTATTCTGCGGTTGACTTATTATGTAAATTCCCAGTAACCTAATTTTTATTTTATTTTCTTTGTGATCAGTTTTTTCTCCCC
>CM054152.1:44601609-44614109 GCA_028751875.1 Rapana venosa
GAAAGGGAAAAGAATGCAAAGACGAAGAATGCAAGGAAGAAGGAGAAGAATCAAGGAAGAAGGAGAATACCAAGAAGACGAAGAATGCAAAGAAGAAGAAACATGCAAAGAAAAATAAGAATTCAAAGAAGACGAATGCAAAGAAGAGGAAGAATGCAAAGAAGAAGAAGAATGCAAAGAAGGGGAATGCGGAGGAGAAGAAGAAGAATGCAAAACGCAAGAAGAATGCGGATAGGAAGAATGCTAAGAAGAAGAATGCAAAAAATATTGCAAAGAAGAAGAATGCAAATAAGATTGCAAAAAAGAAGAATGCAGAGAAGATTGCAAGGAAGAAGAATTGCAAAGAAGACTTGCAAAGAAGAAGAAATGCAAAGAAGAATTGCAAAGAAGAATTGCGAAGAAGAAGAAGAAGAAGAGTAAGAAGAAGAAGAACAACAACAACAACAACACAGCAACAGCAACAACAACAACAACAACAACAACAGCAACAACAACAACCACCGCCTCCACTACCACCACCACCACCACCACCACCATCACCACCACCACCAGGATGGTCGATTTAACTTCTCCCTCAACACCAACACAAGGACACTTTGGAAACTCTATCATGGATTTTTTGTTTTTTCACAGACAGTGCGTCATGGTCAATTAGATCAAGCGGAGCCTACCTCTTTCTCCAAAATTGCATGCTGGGCACTGGCACTGGCACGGTTCGTGTCATCCAGGGTAGAACGGGCAGGGAATAGGGTGACAAGGTAAGATATTATAGGAGGTAGGTAGGTCAGTTTATTATTGCCAGGGTCGAAAACCATCATGGCTTTTCTTTCGTTCCTTGGCTAGAGCTCCAAGGTTTACTGATGGTGTGATTTTTTTTTTGCGCATGCGATCGCTTTCCCCCTCCCTCTCCCCCTCCCCGCAATTTAGCTAGCCACATTCCGACTTCGTGGAAGGAAACAGAAATGTGTGATAGCCTAATTCTGAGAGACATTTGCGAGAGACAGCAATAACTCGAAGAAATGAATAAATAAACCAACAAAAAATGAGTTTATTACTTAAATCGAAAATGATGTGACTTGTTTTTAGATCACGCGATTCAGCATCTTTTATTTTTTATAGTGTTTCTTGAAAAAACATTAATTCTGAAACTATACCCAAGGATAAATGATGCAATTCTTTCTCTGTCTCTCTCTATCTCTCTGCCTCCCTCTCTCTCTTCTCTCTCTCTCTCTCTCTCTCTCTCTTCTCTCTCTCTCTCTCTTTCTCTCTCTCTCTCTCTCTCTTTCTCTCTCTCTCTCTCTTTCCTCTCTCTCTCTCTCTCTCTCTCTCATCCCCTCTCTTCCCTCCCCCTCCTCTCTCCGCTCTCACTCTCTCCTGTATTTCTGTCTTTCTGTCTGTCTGTCTCTCCTGCTCCACTTCTCCTCTCTCTCTCTCTCTCTCTCTCTCCCCTCTCTCTCTCCTCTCCCCTCTCTCTCTCCCGCTCTCACTCTCTCCCTTATTTCTGTCTCCTTCTGTCTGTCTCTTCTTCTGCTCCACTTTCTCTCTCTCTCTCTCTCTCTCTCTCTCTCTCTCATCTTTCTATCGCCACACTCTCTCTCTGATGGTCTCTACCTGTCTTTCTCTATCTCTTTCCCCTTCTTCCTCTGTTTTCACAATCTCTCTGTCTCTCTCAGTAACTACTTCAACGAATTCTGCTGCAAGCGTGGCAGCTTTTGTGCCTGGCTGGGAACAAGAAAAAAGCGAATACAGAGAGAAAGAGAGAGGAGATGAAGAGAGAGAGAGAGAGAGAGAGAGGAGAGAAGAGAGAGAGAGAGCGTGTGTGTCTGTGTGTGTGAGGAACAGATAGAGAGACAATATACTGATGGAAAGAGAAAGATAGAAGGGTAGGGAAAAGAGCGAGTGAATAAGATAGAGAAATGGTGGAGAGGCAGACAATCAGACAGACAGTGACAGACTGACAGGACAGTGACCGAGATACAGACAGAGACAGACAGAGACAGACAGACAGACATAGACAGAGAGGAACTGAGATATAGGGAGGCAGAACTATACTGAGGGACAGAGAGAGATAAAGAGAGAGAGAGGGGGGGGGGGGAGGACAGCAGAAAAAGAGCGAGAGAGAAAGAGAGATAGAGAGAGGAAGATGGGGAGAGGAGAGGAAAGGCAGAGGAAGGAGAGAGAAAGAGAGAGGAGAGAGGAGAGAGGGGAGGAGAGGAGAGAGAGAGAGAGAGAGAGAGAGAGGAGAGAGATGAGAGAGAGAGAGAGAGAGAGAGAAGAGAAGGAGAGAGAAGAGAGAAGAGAGATAGAGAGAAGAGGGAGAGAGAGAGGAGAGAGAGAGAGAGGGGAGAGAGAAGAGACAGACAGAGACAGACAGAGACAGACAGAGAGACAGAGAGACAGAGAGAGAAAGAAGAGGGCGAGAGGAGAGGAACAGCAGAGGAAAGGAGAGACTGAGAGAAGAGAGAGAGAGAGAGAAGAGAGAGAGAGAGAGAGAGAGAGAGAGAGAGAGAGAGAGAAAAGAGGAGAGAAGGAGGAGAAGGGGAAGAGAGAGAGAGAGAGAGAAAGGGAGGAGAGAGACGAACAGGGGGGGAAGTGGTAGTGGTGGGTGGCGAGCGAGGGAAGAGAGGGAGGGGGGGGGGGGCGGCGATGGAAGGGGGGGTGGGTGGGTGAGGGGGATGGAGTGGGAGGGGGAGGGTTAGTGTTGTCGGTAGCAAGCAGAAAGGCTGTAATTTGGCCGAGCAGCCGTATAGCCAGTGTGGTAGTCCCGGTTCTCCCCTCTCCCTCCCGCTCTCTCCCTCCCCCTCTCCCCCTCCGCCCCTCTCCGACCCTACCAACCCCCCCCTTCCCCCACTTCCCCAAGAGAGGAGTATCGATCTGATTTGCTGAGGCTTGCTCTGCTGAAAGTGCTGGCTGTGATATAAATCGTCGTCATTTATAATTCATTGTCTCTGCTCTCTTCTGGTCTGTTCGGTTCGGTTCTGTTCGGTTGTTGTTTCTGTCTCTGTGTCTCTGTCTATTTCTGTGTGTGTGGTGTGTGTGTGTGTGTGTCTGTCTCTCTCTCTCTCTGTCTCTCTGTCTCTCTGTCTGTCTCTCTCTCTCTCTCCCTCCCTCCCTCTCTCTCTCTCTCTCTCTCTTCTATCTCTCTCTCTCTCTCTCTCTCTCTCTCTCTTTCTCTCTCTTATCAGTTTTTTTCCCGATGAGACTATAAACCGAGGCCCCGTGTGCAAACGCACGCAGAATATCTTGCGCACACGTTAAATCCTGTTCCGCTTTTTGTAAGAGTAGGCGATTGTGTGCCGGTGGGAACAGATTAGAAAATTCACAAAACGGCATACACACGGGGACTGCATGTAAAAAACCAACACATAAGTGCTTGTTCCTATATCCTCGATATAAAAGAATAAAATAAAAATTTTAAAAGTCTCTCTCTGCCTGTATGTCTGTCTATCTGTCTGTCGCTGTCTCTCTGTTTCTGTCTGTCTCTCTCTGTGTCTCTCTCTGCAGTATCTGTCTCTCTCTGCAGTATCTGTCTGTCTCTCTCTCTCTCTCTCTCTCTCTCTCTCTCTCTCTCTTCCCCTCTCTCTATGTGTGTGTCTCTGTCTCTCTGTCTGTTGCTCTCCCCCAGTCAACTACTCTCTTTTCCTTCTTTCCTTCCTTCCTTGTGTTTTCTTTCATTCCTTCTTTCCTTCAATATTTGGGGTGTGGTTCTAATGGTCATGTTCATCGGTAGTTGTGTCTGGTTTTTATTTAGGAAAATAATATGGAGGAAGTGTGTACACTGTGTGTGTGTGTTGTGTGTGTGTGTGTGTGTGTGTGTGGTGTGTGTGTGTGTGTGTGTGTGTTGTGGGGTGTGTGTGTGTGTGTGTGTGGTGTGTGTGTGTGTGTGTGGTTGTGTGTGTGTGTGTGTGTGTGTGTGTGTGGTTGTTGATGTTGCTTCGATTTTACGTCTGTTCACTCAAAGTGATATTAGACGAGTGTGTGAGTGTGTGTGTGAGTGTGACATTATAGAGGTTGCTGGTTTGTCTATTGACTAGAGCAGAGGTCCCGCCAAAGTTCAGCGCCACGCTATTTTTTTCCCTTTTTGCCTGAGTGCACATTATTTTGACACAGTGAGAATCGATGAAATAACACGATTGCGTGTGCGTAATACGAGTGTTGTTTAGTATATTGTTGTATGTGCTTTATGTTTTTTTTAATATTTTATTTTAAACCCCTTTTAAGTCACGGCAGGTTTCCCTGCGTGAAATTCGGGTCGCTCTCCCCGGGGAAATCGCGTCGCCACAAGAGTAGAACCACCCATTTTTTCTTTCTTTTTTGTGTGTCTGCAAGTGTATTTTTTTTCCCTATCAGAATGGCTTTTTTTCTACAGAATTCTAGCCAAGGACAACTCTCTTGTTGCCGTGGGTTTTTTTTAAACGTGGGCTACATCATTTTGTGTAACACACGGGACCTCGGTTTATCGTTTCATCCGAAAGAGTAGCACCCAGACCACCACTCATTGTCTAATGGATGTGGGGGGAAAAGTTTCAGGTCCAAACGGGATTCGAACCACCGCACACTTCCGACCCGGACTTTTCGCTTTTAAGGCAGAGGAGTTACCTCTAGACCACCGATCCACCAACTATACGCTGTACAACAAATTCTGAAATGCTGGCTGATTTGAAAGATCTGTACACAGACTATCCCATACTTATAGTAAAGGTAAAGTAAAGGAGTCCCATAACCTATAAGGTCGTAGGGGAGCGAGGCGTCAGAGACCTCAACTTCTCTAGGGCCAGCATATTGAGGGCGGCGCCCATCTCCTCTCCCTCGCTGCTTTACCTTCCCTGACCCTAAAGAGGGCAGGTACCCATTTACAGCTGGGTGAACTGGGGAGAACTGTACTGAAGCCAAGGCGCGCAAACGGTCACCCATCCAACTGGTATCCACGCTCGGCGCTGCTTAACTTGGCTGGGGGGGAAAGCGAGTGCTCCGACCACTGAGCTATCCCGTCCCCATACTTTTATATGGAATGCAAAAAGTCATCTTGGATTGGATACTGGGTTGCTGGCTGGGTTTTTTTTTCGTTCCTCGGCTAGAGCTCCGAGGTTCACCAATGGTGAGATTTTGCGTATACGGCCGGTTGTTGTTTTTTTTTGGCAAATCACGAAGGTAGCCATTATCCAACTTCCGAATGTATGCTGGGTATGTTCGTGTTTCCGTAACCCACCTAACACTGACATGGATTACGAAATATTTAACGTGCATTAGTTTGATATCCTGCATGTGTGTATATTATTATACTCGAAGGGATGTAATTCACTGGCAGGTCTGCATTTGAAGTTGACCTGGAAGATCGTAACATTTCTCAATATACCAGAAGCCTCCGAGATTGGAACCCACGACTTCATGGACCCATGGGATGGGAGTTGAACGGTTTTTAACCACTGAGCTTATAGCGTCAGTCAGTTTTGTATAATTATGATTCAAACCATAAACGTATGTCTCACCTCACTTTTCCAGACAACGAACTTTACCGTTGTGCTAAGAATACAGATCATACGACTCAGGTTAAAAAAAAATTATATGTTGTATTTTATTTTATTCTTTTATATCGAGGATAATGGAATAAACACTTATGTGCTTTTTTTTTTTTTACATCCAATGCCCCGTGTGTATGCGGTTTTGTCAATTCTGTCATCTGTTCCCACCGGCACACAATGACCTACTCTTACGAAAAGCGGAACAGGATTTAACATGTGCGCAAGATGTTCTGCATGCGTTCGCACACGGGGGACTCGGTTTATAGTCTCATCCGAAGGACTTTTGGGGGAGAGTGGAGTCTGCACTGATGTTAACTCTAGGGGAAAATATCCCCCTTGAACGGGAATCGAACCCGGGTCGTCAGATTGCGAGCGCAATGTTCTAACCACAGGTGATGAGGAGTAGATACGTCAAAGAAAGATTGTGCCATCAGATTTGAACAGAAAAGAAAAAATAACACGAAAAACAAGCGCAGACGCTACATCTCATTATTTACGAACTTCGGAGCTCTAGCCTAGTAATGAAGTGAGGGATTGGGGGTAGGGGGTGGTTGGGAGGGGGCATTTAAGATCAGTGTGTAATTGATTTTCTCTTTTAAAAAGGGAATCAGTTAAGAGTGCAGGAGTCTAAAATGTGAAACGGCTGCAAAGAAGAATTCATTTCTCGTATGCTGTAGGGCATTGAAAGAGTTCAAGCAAATTCTGTGTGATATTCGCGTTCATATTTTTTATTATCATTTGTTGTGTATCGAAGTCATTAATTTAAAGCCTTGCCGTGTTATTCTAAAAACCCTGTCATATGAATCAAGGACAAGTGTACATAAAACCCATATTTTCTTTTTTTAAAATTCTGTGCTAGGAATCCCCCTCTTTTCTATCCCTCTCTTAGTTTCTGCCTTAGTTTCTTTTTTTCTTCCTGTCGCCTCCTTGTTGTCTAATTTCTGCGTTCTTGGTCCATTTTCTTCTCTAATGTTGCTAGTTTTCTTTCCAAGCTAGACTTAACAGATGAAAACTTTCTCCCTCAGTCGAAGTCGGATGTGCTGGGCCTTCCTTGTCAGTCGCTTAACAGCAGCGCAACGCATTTTCGCTATTTTGACAGACTACAACAGTTGCTGTCTGAGCGTTCGACGATGACGACGACGATGACGAAGAAAGAAGAAGTAGAAGAAGAAGAAGAAGAAGTAGAAAAGAAGAAGAGAAGAAGAGAAGATGAAGAAAGAAGAAGAAGAAGAAGAAGAAGAAGAAGAAGAAGAAAGAAGAGAAGAAGAAGAAGAAGAGAGAAAGAGGAGGGAGGAGGAAGAGGAGAAGAAGAAGAAGAAGAAGAACAAGAAGAACAAGAACAAGAACAAGAACAAGAAGAAATAGTGTTTATTTACGCGTGCTCTTAGAACATATTTTTTCCCTTCTAAATGGCCAGATCAGCCAAGGTTTGCGAAGACCTTTAGCAGGTCTGCGTGTTAATAATTCAAAGAAGTCAGGCTGTGGAATAATGAGAACAAAAAGCAGAGGGCAGTGCGTGTGTGGAGTAATCAGAGGATTTGCAACCCAGAGGTGTACTGCAGGTCAAGAAGATTCTTGAACGGAAAGATGCGACTGGAAAATTCTTAGGATTGCTTGTGCTGTGCTGTGCTGTGCTGTGCCGTGCTGTGATGTGATGTGATGTGCTGTGGGTGTGGTGTGGTTGGTTGGGGTAAAAAAGGGATTATTGGGAAAGACTTTTTGTAGTTGTGTGTGTGTCAGTGTGTGTGTGTGTTAGTGTGTGTGTGTGTGTGTGTGGTGTGTGTGTGTGTGTGTGTGTGTGGTGGGTGTGTGGTGTGTGTGTCAGGTGTGTGTGAGTGTGTGTGTGTGAGTTACCTATTTATGTATTTATTTATTCTTTTATAACGAGGATAATGGAATAAGCACGCCTGTGCTTTTTTTCATCCAGTCCCCGTGTGTATGCAGTTTTGTCAATTTTGTCATCCTTTCCCACCGGCACACAATGGCCTACTCTTCCGAAAAGCGGAACGGGTTTTAACGTGTGCGCAAGATGTTCTGCGTGCGTTCGCACACGGGGCCACGGTTTATAGTCTCATCCGAAGGACTTTTGGAGAGAGTGGAGTCTGCACTGAGGTTAACTCCAGAGGAAAAATCCTCTTGAACGGGAATCGAACCCGGGTCAACAGATCACGAAGACATTACTGTAATCACCAGGCCATCCCGTCCCCCCTTTGTTAGTATGAGTGTGTGTGTTTGTGTGTATGTGTGTGTATGTGAGAGAGAGAGAGAGAGGAGTGTGTGTGTGTGTGTGTGTGTGTGTGTGTGTGTGTGTGTGTGTGTGTGTGTGTGTGTGTGTGTGTGTGTGTGTGTGTGTGTGTGTGTGCGTGTGTTAGTTAGTTCTTCAGTTTAACGTCCTTCACCAAAAAAGTGATATTAGAGGGAGTTGTGTGTGTGTGTGTGTGTGTGTAGTGTGAGTGTGTGTGTGTGTGTGTGTTGTGTGTAGTGTGAGTGTGTGTGTGTGTGTAGTGTGAGTTGTGTGTGTGTGTGTAGTGTGAGTGTGTAGTGTGTGTGTGTGTGTGTGGTGTGTGTGTGTGTAGTATGTGAGTGTGTAGTGTTTTGTGTGTGTGTGGTGAAGATACATTTGCTGGGTCGGCGTGGTATTGATGCGACCGATTTTTTGTTTTCGGGGAGGTGGGCGGGGGGGGGGGGGGGGGGGGGGCTTGAGGGAGGCTCACTGCCTGTGAGTGCGCGCGCGTGCGCGCGTGTGTGTTATGTGTGTGTATGTGTGTGTATGTGTGTGTGTGTGTTGTGCGTGGATGTGTGTATGCATGTGTGCGTGCATCTGTGTGTAAGTGTGTGTCTGTGTAAGTGTGTGTGTGTTTATTTATTTTTTTAAATTTAAAAACAAATTCTTTTATATCGAGGATAATGGAATAAGCACTTATGTGCTTTTTTTTTTTACATCCAGTGCCCGTGTGTATGCGGACTTGTGAATTCTGCCATCTGTTCCCACCGGCACACAATGGCCTACTCTTCCGAAAAGCGGAACAGGATTTAACGTGTGCGCAATATGTATGTGTGTGTGCGTGTGTGGTGGGTGTGTGTATGTGTGTATGCGTGTGTGCGTACATCTGTGTGTAAGTGTGTGTGTGTAAGTGTGTGTATGTGTATGTGTATGTGTGTGTGTATGCGTGCGCGCGCGCGCGTGCGTCCGCAAGATGTCAGCTGTTGGAGAACTGAAAGAACACGGTGCTGACTACGCGTTTATATTGAATTCATTCTCATCACTCTCAACTATGTTTCTGTGACCACGTCTGTTTGTGTTTGCATGCGTACGTGCATGTGTGCATACGTGCATGCGTGCATGCGAGCGTGTGTGCGTGCGTGCGTGCGTAGATTGTAGCTTGTGTGTTTTTGAACGTGAATGGAGACAGCCGTACACTTGGAGGTTGAACGACTAAAGCACTGTTGATTGATTTTTTTTTTTTGGGGGGGGGGGAAGGTTTTGTTTGGCCGTCAATTTCGGACATGACATGTGTTACGATCGACCAGATAGGAATGGGGTTAAACTGTTGAAGTGTGTGTGTGTGTGTGTGTGTGTGTGTGGAGGGGGGGGGGGGGGGTCCAGCTCGCACAACAGCTGTTCTGTTGTCATCTACGCAGTTCAGTTTGTGATGTGGTGTAGTCTGCTGCCTATTCAGACCACACACCAAAGCCAAGCGAGGTGGCCAGGAATCATGAAGTGTCTGTTCATATACAAAATATATGTGACGAGTATATTTATGTTCTACTTTCAGAAGTCTGGGGAGTGGGGGTGGGGGTGGGTGGGGGGGGGGGGGGGGGGTGAGAAGAAATTGATACAGTTAGTTAATATTCGGATGAGACTATAAACCGAGGCCCCGTGTTCGAACGCATGCAGAACATCTTGCGCACACGTTAGATCCTGTTCCGCTTTCGGAAAGAGTAGGCCATTGTGTGCCGACGGAAACGGATGACAAACTTGACAAAACCGCATACATACGGGACTGGATGTAAAAAAAAAGCACATGAGTGCTTATTCCATTATCCTCGATATAAAATAATAAACTAGATAAATAAATAAAAATAACATAACAATTCATTAAATGTTGTACTAATGATGAAACGTTTTGTTGTTGTTGGGTTGGTTGTTTTTTTCAAAGCACATCATGAAAAATACACATGTTTTCATCAGCTGTTGTGTTGGGGGAATATAGGACAGTCTATAGAATTTTATCCTAACGGTTAACAGGTTTTAGAGAGAAAAAAGACA
Source organism: Rapana venosa (assembly GCA_028751875.1). NCBI lineage: Eukaryota > Metazoa > Mollusca > Gastropoda > Neogastropoda > Muricidae > Rapana > Rapana venosa. The sequence continues at coordinate 44,611,402 of CM054152.1, forward strand.
ACCGAAAAGCCAAAAAATGTTCTTATCAAATTTGTTGCATTCCAGGAATAAAAGACAATCCATGGAATGTTATAGTAACAGGTTTTAAACACATACACACACACTCGCGCGCGCGCGCGCGTGCGCACACGCACGCACACACACAACCACACACAAACACATACACAACCACACACATATTATACACACACAACCACACACACACACAACCACACGCACACACAACAACGCACACACACACACCACACACACACACACCACACACAACACACACACACACACACACACACACACACACACACAACACACACACACACACACACACACACCAAACAGGAAACAAACAACACAAACACACACGCAATCTGTCTAATATCACAACTTGTGAAAAGACGTCAAATGAACTTGAACACACTACACACACACACACACACTCACACACACACACACACACACACCACACACACACACACACACACACACACACACACACACACACACACACACAGGCACGCACAGTTAATCAATGTATCACTATGTCACTATGTGTGTGGGTCCATTAATTTATCCCTATTATGTGTGTGGGTGAATTGGTCACCAAATAAACAACAAATAACTAACACACACAAAAAAACCCCCAAAACAAGCAAACACAAACACACACACACACACAAAATCATCATCCACTTTCTTTCTTATGTTGCAGGGAACGGTAAAACCACCTCTCTCCTAACAAGCTGCCACAAGAACTGAGTCGCAAAGATCACGCTGACATGAAGTACCGCACACATCGAAACCCCCATCCCCACCACCACCACCACTACCCCTACCCCCACCACCACTCTAAAACGACGAGCATGGCCGATGAGGTGCAAAAAGCCTTACTGAAGCGTTTTCACCGGTGAAAAAAAGAAAGAAAGAAAGGGAAAAAAAACAACCCACCATCGACAACAAAAACCCAACGAAAAAAGAAAGAAAAGAAAGAAGAGCTTAAAGCTTGAGATATGGTTGCGTAACAAACGACGCATGAGTCTGCCCTGTGCTTATAGGGAGTCTGCCAGTTTACCCTTTCTCCCAGCATCGATTGGTCTATGTCAGAGAGGGGAGGTGGAAGGGGCTAGAGAACCCATCTCGACATCCTCCTCCTCCTCCTCCTCTTCCTGCTGCTCCTGCTACCACTGCTGCTGCTGCTAAGGCTGTGTTTGGTCTTCGTTGCTGCAGTGAGTGAGGGAGCTCTGCTGTGCTGTGCCGTGCTGTGCTGTGTCGTGTCGTGTCGTGTCGTTCTTTCATTCTCTCTCTCTTCTCTTCTCTCACACACACAGAAACTGCCCACCATATTCTTATGGAATACTGACGACGTTGGTGGAATTGGGTGTATCCGGGGTTTTTTTTGGTGTGTGTGTGTGTGTGGAAAGGGAGTGGGGTGGAGTGAATAGTGGTTTGGATTTTTTTTTTTTTGGGGGGTGTACGTGTGTGGTGGTTTTTAATGGTGGAGTTAACTGTATTGCGTATTGATGAGTGTGGGTTTTTTGTGTTTTGTGGAGGAAGGGGAGAGGGTCAAGCACCATCTGTTGGTGTGTGGTTTTTTTGCTGTACTGAGGAAGTGAAGCGTGTGTTGTTGTGAGTTGTGTGTGGATTGCTCGTCCACACTTGTCACAGTTTTGTTGTTGTTGTTTGTTATATAAACTGGTAAAAAAAATCACTGGAATATTTGTGAATGTGGTATATATATACTACTCAGCTAATGTTCACAAGTTGTTGTTGTTGTTTGTTAGTTAACATTTGGTTCTTACTTACCAGGCACGCAGTGTTGGTTGTTATTTATTGCATTGAATTGACATCACACACGTTAAGAAAAAAGCATTTCCAACCACCTTTGGATTTTTTTGTTGTGCATCGGTGAAAAGACGCGGTTTGTTCATCTGTGATTTTTTGGGGAAAGGAGAAGCGAGGAAGCGGGGTTTTTTGCGAAATACGATTTTCAGCGTGTTTTTTTTTTCTTTTTGGTGGGCAAAATTGTGGAGGAAAGTGAGCTATTGACGAGCTTGTTATTTTAATTTATTTTGTTATGAAAGAAATGCTGGATCTGTTATCTGCCGGTGTGCCAGTTTTGTTATCCTCGTCTGCACCATTGTGACTTAGTTATTCCGTGACACCATAAACCTCTTCCCACAAAAATCAACAAAAATACATATGCATTGTTGTATAACTGTTAACACTCTCTTCACGTTCGTGGATTTATGTGTAAACAAAGACTATACTTTGTGTACAAAAAACAGTGGATGAATACTACACAACATGGATGATCAACCCTGGATTTCTGGATTATCGTACCTGGATTTCTTTGTTATATAACGGATTGTGGCTCTCTAGATTTTTCTTGGGTGGATTACTGTGATTTGACGTTGTGTATGGGAAGTATAAGCAATTGTGTTGGGTCTTGTTTTTTTGTGATTTGAAGGAGAAAAGTTGTTGTGATAATTCATAGGGTATGACATAATTATTCGTCGAGGTTTTTTTAGACTGTGTTAAACAAGTTATGCGTTGGTGAAAGGGAAGTCACACAGAAAGAATTTTTGAGTTCGTTAAAAAAAATTGTGCGTTCGTTCAAAATCGCATCAAGTTTTTGACTTTCTTTGAAACTTTGTGAACATTTGTGCGTTCCTGAAAGTCAAACTCCAAGTCTTTGACTTCGGTGAACATTTGTG
>CM054152.1:44616609-44619109 GCA_028751875.1 Rapana venosa
ACTTATCTCTTTGCTTTCAAGCCCTCATTTCATAACTCCTACTCCACCTCTCCTCTTATATCACTTTAAGTGAACAGACCAAAAATCGAAGAAAACCCCACACACACACACACAACACACACACCACCACCACACACATACACGACAGCACGCACCACACACACACACAAAACCAACACACACATCTCTTGTTGTTGTTCTTGTTCTTCTTCTTCTTTCTCCCACCCCCCACCACGCCACTCTCTCTCTCTCTTCTCTCTCTCTCTCTCTCTCTCTCTCTCTCTCTTCTCTCTCTCTCTCTCTCTCTCTCTCTCTGCGTCCCTTCTCTCTCTCTCACACCCACAAACACACACACAAACACACATGTATACTGGCTTGAATATATATGTGCTTTATTGCATGCATGCATATATACATTCAAGCCTGCATTTCTGTATTCCTATATCAATCACATTATCTATGTGCGGTTGTGTATCAGTAATAATAATAATAATAATAATATAATAATAATATAATATATGGAATTTATATAGCGCTGAATCTTGTACATAAACAAACAAATCGAAGCGCTTGCACTCAATCATTTACAGGCATGCAACTCTCCTTAAACATAATGAACAACAGATTTCAAAACCATGCGCGCGCACATATGCACGCATGACAACACACGCACACACACACACGCACACACACACACACCACACACACACACACCACACACACACACACACACACACACACACACACACACACACACACACACACACACACACACACACACTCGGAACAACACTTAGAAGGTGAAAGATGCTGCTGAAAATTAGGGACAGATATTTCGGGGGAAAGTCTCAGGTAGGAAATAAGTGTGTTTTGAGGCTGGATTTAAAGGTATCAAGTGAAGGCTTTTGGCGAAGTGAAAGAGGGAGGCCATTCCAGGTGAATGGACCAGAAACAGAGAAGGAGCGACGGCCAACAGTGGTTTGTTTGAATCTGGGTGTTCGAAAGCACAAAGTATCTGCGGCTGAACGAAGGGAACGGTATGGAGTGTACAGGTGAAGACAGTTACAGAGATAAGAAGGGTGCAGATTTGTGGAGACATTTGAAACAGAGGGTATTGATTTTATACTCCAGTCTTTGTGAGACAGGCAGCCAATGAAGAGATCGCAGAAGAGGAGTGATGTGTTCAGATTTTTTCTTTCTTAGGACCAGTCGAGCTGCAGAGTTTTGTATGCGTTGAAGAGAGTGGATAGATGATGCTGGTAGGCCAGCCAAAAGAGAATTACAGTAGTGTAAACGTGAAAGAATGCGAGATGTGACAAGCTTGGAAGTTGCATCAGTGGACAGATACTTGCGAATCGCGCTTATGCGCCGTAATTGATAGTAGCAAGACTGGCAGGTCTGGGTGATGAATTTTTTCATAGAGAGTGTGTTGTCAAGAACTACTCCTAAATACTTCACAGAGTTGGACAAAGGAACTGACGTATTGCCGAATTCTATTGAAGTTTTTGCGATAGAGGAAAGTTTATGTTGGGTCCCCTATGAGCATGGCTTCGGTTTTATCGGCATTAAGTTGTAACTTGTTCTGAGTCATCCAGTTTTGAATGTCTTGTAGGCAGTAGGACATATTTGTCAGGAGGGAAGGCAAGTTTTCAACAATATCGCTGCACTGAAGCTGAGTATCATTGGCATAGAAATGATGATCAATATGGTGGTTGTTTATTATATGTGAGAGTGGAGCAGTGTAGAGAGTAAAGAGAACAGGGCCAAGGACTGATCCCTGCGGGACCCCACATTCCATTTTGACAGGTTTTGATTGAATTTTGTTTACAATAACTTTCTGGAACCTGTCCGTGAGGTATGAAGTAAACCAGGTGAGGGCTGTGCCGTTAATACCAAACGTATTTTGGAGGCGAGAAAGAAGAATTGAGTGATCTATGGTATCAAAGGCTGCAGATAAGTCAAGAAAAGTGAGGAGGGAGATTTTTCCTGCATCAGAAGCAAGTAGAAGTGTATCTAAAGTGTGGACTAGGGTGGTTTTGGTGCTGTGGTTGGGGCGATAGGCAGATTGAAAAGTGGGAAGGAGATCATTGGAATGAAGGTGACTGTTGAGCTGTTTGAGAACGACTTTTTCTAGTACTTTAGAGACAAAGGGTAAGTTTGAGACAGGCCTATAATTCTTCAGAATGTTGGGATCGAGGTCGTGCTTTTTCAGTAGAGGTGTGACTATTGCTGTTTTAAGAGCTGATGGAAAATTTCCTGACACAAGAAATGAGTTTACTATTTTATGGATAATAGGTACAAGTTGTGGAAGGCATTGTGAGAAAACAGGAGCAGGTATGGGATCAACGTCGTATGATTTTATAGTCATTTCCTTCAGAATTGTCATGATTTCTTTTTCACTTGCGGGATGGAAGGAAAAGAGAGGAGTGCCAGTGAACTGGGGATCAGGAGGCGCAGGCTGGAATTGAGTCTGATCCAGTCTGGAGCGTATGTTTCGAAC
>CM054152.1:44621609-44641609 GCA_028751875.1 Rapana venosa
CTCATCTGAAGAATGTGTGTGTGCGTGCGTGTGTGCCTGGGTGCGTGCGTGTGTGTGTTTGTCAGTATGTGTGTGTTAGTGTGTTTGTGTGTGAAAGAGAGAGAGAGAGAGAGTGAGAGAGAGAGAGAGATCGTGTGTATATGTGTCAAAGAGAGAGAGAGAGAGAGAGAGGAAGGAGGAGGGAGAGTGTGCCTGTGAGTGTTTGTGTGTGTGTGTGTATTCGTGTGTATGTAAATATGTGGTGTGGTGGTGGTGGTGGTGGTGGTGGTGGTGGGGTTGTGGGTGTATGTGTGTGAATGTATGTATGTATTTATGTCGGTATATAGCTTGAATACACCTCTGCGTTTCCACACATGCAAAGATACACCGAATCAAGCCCACATTTCTGTATACACACATATCAACCACATTATCCATGCACGGTGGTTTATCAGTCATGGTCGGACAGTGACAGCCTACCTGGGAGATACGGCTTGACAAAAAAAAGAAGAGAACAGGTGTGTCTGATAGGTAGATGGTTCCAGTCTGCATACCCCCCTATATAATGGCATCTGCGTGGCGAGCCATTCACACGGGTATGCCGGTGCTAAAGCCAGTCTGATACAGTGATGGACTTTGCCTGGATACAACAGCGCAGAGAACATAAGAGAGAGAGAGACAGTTGTGTGTGGTATCTTGGAAGTTGTTATCGGTGGGTCTGTGTGTTTGGGTGTGTGTGCGGTTGGGGTGTTTGTGGTTGGTTCTTCTTTAATTTAACGTCTTTCGTGTGTGTGTTTGTTTGTTTGTGTGTGTATGTGTGCCGCACGCGCGTGTGTGTGTTTGTGTTTCTCTCTGTGTGAGAGGAAGGTGTGTGTATGGTAGTGTGTGTATGGTAGTGTGTATGTGTATGTCTTGTGTATGTGTGTGTTTGTGTTAGGGGATTTATGTATAGGGTGTTGTTTGTTGTGGGGTTGTGTGTGTGTTGGTGTTTTGTGTGTTGTTGGGGGAATATGTTGTGTGAGTGTGTTTGGATGTGTTGTTGTTGTGTGTGGGGGGGTTTGGGGGTTTGGGGTGTTGTGTTGTTGTTGTTTTGGGGAGGGGTATGTTTGTGATGTGTGGTGTATGTGTGTTTTTTGGGTGTGTGTGGGGGTTGTGTTTTGGAGTGTTTTGTGTGTGTTGTGTGTGTTGTTTGTTGGGTGTTGTTGTGGAGGGGATAGTGTGTGGAGGTGGTTGTGTTGGTTGTGGAGTTGGTGGGTGTTTGTGGGTGGGTGTTGGGGGTTTTGTGTGTGTGATGTGTGGGAGTGTTTGCTGTGTGTTTTGGTGTGTTTTTGGGGGGGGTTTTTTTTGTTTTTTTGCTGGGGGTGTTGGGGAGGGGGGGGGGGTTTATTTGTGTGTATGTGTTTGAGGTATATGTGTGTTGTTGTGTGAGTATTGTGGTTTTGGCGGTGTGGTGTGTGTGGGGGGGAGGGGGAGGTGTGTGTATTGGTATGTGTGTGTTTGTGCGTGTGTGTTTGTCGTGGTGTGTTTTTGGGTGGTTGTTTGTGTGTGTTTGTGTGTGTGTGGTTTTGTTTTATCTTTTTTTCCCCATCTCGGGATTTTTAAATTTTTTACCCCAAATGATAAAAGGGGATTGGAAAACACACCTCAAAAGAAAAAGGGGGGGAAAGGGGGAAAAAAAAGAGAGAGAGAGAGAGGGAGAGAGGGGGAGAGAGAAAAGAGGAGAAGGAAGAGAGAGAGAAGGGAGAGACAGAGAAGAGAGAGGAGAGAGAGAAGAGGGGAGAGAGAGAGAGAGGGAAAAAAAAAAAAAAAAAAAAAAAAAAAAAAAAAAAAAAAAAAAAAAAAAAAAAAAAAAAAAAAAAAAAAAAAAAAAAAAAAAAAAAAAAAAAAAAAAAAAAAAAAAAAAAAAAAAAAAAAAAAAAAAAAAAAAAAAAAAAAAAAAAAAAAAAAAAAAAAAAAAAAAAAAAAAAAAAAAAAAAAAAAAAAAAAAAAAAAAAAAATTTTTTTTTTTTTTTTTTTTTTTTTTTTTTTTTTTTTTTTTTTTTTTTTTTTTTTTTTTTTTTTTTTTTTTTTTTTTTTTTTTTTTTTTTTTTTTTTTTTTTTTTTTTTTTTTTTTTTTTTTTTTTTTTTTTTTTTTTTTTTTTTTTTTTTTTTTTTTTTTTTTTTTTTTTTTTTTTTTTTTTTTTTTTTTTTTTTTTTTTTTTTTTTTTTTTTTTTTTTTTTTTTTTTTTTTTTTTTTTTTTTAAAATAAGTCTTTTTTTTAAAAAAGAAAAAAGGGAAAGAAACGGGCAAACGGGGAAAACAAACAAAAAAGTATATTTGATCTATTATCTATTATTATTATCGTCCGTAGTCTGAAAACGTGGGGGCCCCCTCAAAGACTCGAACCAGTTCCCTCCATTCTTTTTTTGTTTCCTTTTCTCGGGGGTTTTGTTGATTTTCTGGCCTGCCTTTCCTGATGTTACCCTCCGCTCTTCCGGTCTGCCTCTTCTTTTCCCTTTTGGGGACGTCCCTTGCAAAAACGTCTTTGAAATTTCTTGGGTCTTGTGACACCCCCTACCACTTAAGTTTCGTTTTTTCACGATCGTTAGAAGTTTTTCATAGGGTCCAAGGGTTTGCGGTTCTGTTATGCCGCTTTGTTGCTTATGTGGTTTTGTAGGAGATGAAAGGGGGTCTCCAAAAGCATCTCATCTCCACTGCCTGTTCTCTCCCCAAAATCTGCAGTCGGGTATGTTTCACAGGCATACAAAAATTTTGGATTTGCAAGGGAGCGATTAGTCTGATTTGGAGAAAAGGAGATATTCTTATCTTCCAGTGGTGTTTAGTTTTGCAAAGCTGTTATTGTCTGTGCAGTCCTGCATACACTTTGGGCTTGGACCCCCTGGTGGTTTAAAATGGCTCCGGGGTACTTGAAGTTTTGAACTGTTTCCGTTCTGGTCATTAACCTGTACAGTGCTAATGCCGGGGTTTGTTTTAGTCATCAGTTTGGTTTTCTGCACTGTTTCCTGCCGTTTTTTTTGGAGGCCTTTCAAGGTTCTGTTGGTGGAAGCTCTTTTTTGTCCTGCTATTCCATCATGTATCTGCAAAAGCGGGGGTTTGGACGTTCTGCCCCAATGCTGTTGTTTTCAGATTTCCAGTGCATCGCCATGATTTCTAAAAGGAAAGAGTTGAAAGGGTGGGTAGAGTAGGCACCTGTTTTACTCCAACTGTTGTTCGAAACCATTCTCCAATGTTGTTTTGTAGTACCTGCACTGGTGGCCTCGCTGTACAGCTGTTTGATGACTTGATAGGTTTGCATTGATGTGTAAAAGTTCATGGTTCCCCAAAAAGCTGCTTTTTTGCCCCACACCCTGCAAATCCCTTTTTAAAAAATCGATAAATACGTGTATGGTCTTTTTGATTTTGAAGGTACCGCTAAAATTGTTTTTGAGGTTAAATATCTTTCTGTTGTGCTGCCCCCCTGCTCTAAAAACCTGCTTGTTCTCGCAATGATGGTCTTTGCTTGTGGCTTCAGTCTATTCAAATTTCTGCAGCATGACCCTTTCTTTGGGGGACATATGAGGGTGTTTTTCGGTAATTATGGATTGTTGTAGTTTCCCTTTTTTGGGAGGGTGATGATGAGCGACTGGTCCTGGTGTTGGCCATTTTTTTGTCTGCCCAAACTTTTTGCGTTCTTTTGGGCGCTGATCATGGGTTCCCTCCAGCTTGGCCAACTCAGCGGAAAAGTTGTCAGCCCCCGTGACTTCCCCTTTTTTAGCGATCTGACTGCTGTTTCCCCTTTTCTGGAGGTTAGGGTTTTACCTGTCTGTGTCTTTTGCTTTCGGGTAATTAAAGGCTTTGGATCTCCTGGGTTTTATTTTACAGGTCGGGCAGTATTTGTCCTCTGTTCAGAATTCCTGGTCGTCAGTGAGGACACTTCCCATTTTTGTCTTGGATTGTTAAACCTTTTCTTGTTTCGTGTTGTCAGGGCTTTACAGTGTATGCTTTCTTGCTTTGTTTTTTTGTGTTCTCTTTAATGTCTTTGGGACTGTTCACCGATCCCTTTTCTTTTGCCCCGTCAGGACTTCCGATTTTTTTGTTGACTGCCCTATTTGTTTTGCTTTCTTTTGTTTTATTTTTTTTTTCTTCAACTCTCCGCTTGTCGCATAGTTGTGGTGTTTGGTTGCCCCTGGTTTTTTTATGGTCGGCGTTTTCCAAGAAGCTGTTTTCTGTTTTAGTCATGCTGTATTGAAACTTTCGCGTGTTCTTGTCTGGTCTATCACAGTGAGTGCTGCAAATTTCCACCTTCCTTGCTTGAAAAAAATTTTATTTTCCTCGGGGCCCTTTAGCTTCTCGAGGTCAAATTTTACCCCGATGTTTTCCCCTTGTGGTTTTCTTTGCGTAGTCGGGAAAATCATCATCACAAGTCATGTCACTCCCTATGTTGCCTGGAAAACTTCGTGTCTGTGCGATGTTAAAAGCTGACTGAAACCGTTCTTTTTACCATGTGTAATCTATTTTGGGTTTTGGTGTTCTCCCTTTGGGCTTGCCTTTTCCATTTTTGGATTTTTGTGTGGGCAAGTGTTTTCACTGTGGAGGTGGTTGTTACTGGGAAACTAGGAGTTCAAGCCTCTTTCATTTGATTGGTTATTAATTTTTGGCCCACCAAAACGCCCCCCATTTTCCATGCATTTCTCCCCACCCTTTGGGGTTCCAGTCGCCTTTTCACAACGGGATGTCTTTCTTGGGCGTTTGATTCGAACCTCTTGTAGCTGGTCATAAAATTTTTTTAGGTTCTTGTGCAGTCGAGTAGGGGCGTATGCCCGTATATAGTTATGTTAAAAGGGGGTTGCTCTCAGGCGGGTGGTAATAAGTCTGCTGGAACAGGCTGACAGCTCAGACGGTGTTTACGGTTGTCTTTGTGAACGAGAAACCCCCCGCCGTGTTCTGTTTTCTGTTTTCCAAGTAGTTTTTTGTGGTTTCCCGGGTCGTTGTTTTTCCCATGTGTTATATATGCATACAGAATAAAAATCGAATCAATGATAAACCTTACAAATCAAACAAGAGAAAACAATAACATATGCATACAAAGAGTTAAAACAAAAAAACAACTTAAACATTGTTAAACCACACAAATCAAACAAAGAAAAATTCCTGAAAATGTATCCACCGTACAACAAAGAAAAACAAACAAACAACATGAAAAATATCCAAAACAAACATACAAAACAACACAAAACAAAAAAGACACCACCAATTCCTCCCCCGCCACACACACACACACACACACACACACACACACACACACACACACACACCACACACAACCTCCAACCATACAAACAACTGAACAAAAGCCCCGATAAAACAACAAGAACAAGCAAATTAAAAACAAACAAAACACACACAAATACGTACACAACAACAGCAGCAACAATAACAAACATAAAACGACAATAACAGCCAACACAAATAAAGAATATAGAACTAGCAAAAGACACCAAAAACACCCAAATACCCCATCCCAAAAAGACTACCCTAAAAAAAGGGATGTGTGTGTGTGTGTGTGTGCCTGCGTGTGTGTGTTTGTGTATGTGTGTGTTTGGGGATAATTTGTGCGTAAGTGTGTGTGTATGTGCGTGTGTGTTTGTGCGCCATTGTGCGTATGTGTATAATTATGTGTAGGGAATGGTGTTAGTGTGTATGTGTGTATGATTTTATATCTGTGCGTGTGTGTATGTGTGTGTGGCGCGTTGGGGGATAATGTTCTGTGTGCGTGTGTGTGTGTGTGTGTGTGTGTGTGTGTTTGTGAGTGTGTGTGTGTGTGTGTGTTTTGTGTGTGTGTGTGTATGAGTGTCTGTGTGTCGGGGGTATAGGGTGCGTATTCAGTTCAGATTAGATTCAGATTCAGAATATTTTATTGCCGTTTATGTCATGTAGACTTATTTGACACAACAAAATCACATCAGTTATAGTTACTTATTTGAAACAACAAAAGCATCCATTAAAGTTACCTGTGTGTATATGTGTGTATGTGGGAGAGAGTATGTGTGTGTATGTGTGTGTATGTGTGTGTGTGAGTTTGTGTGTGTGTATGTGTGTGTGTATGTGTGTTTGTGTGTGTGTTTGTGTGTGAACAAGACCACGAACAAGGACAAGAACACCCTTTACTGCCACAGAAGCCCAGAAGGCTTGTACACACAAATAAACAAGTTTTTAAAAGGAAAACGAAAATCACCGATGATGCATGCAATCAAAAACGTACTTTGCTAATGGTTTTTGCTTTAATCTCAATCACATTGTAGAAAGTCATCAGGGATCGATGATTACAACAGTATTGATCTGTGCGGAACCAATATTGAAACTAGTCTGCAATTACTGGAACCTTTTAGAAACTATTTTTCCATTCTCTGGCGTGGTCTGACATGATTTGGTTTTTTTTTTGGTTAATGACTCTTTTCCCTTTCCAGTCATTACAGTTCATGTGCTCTTTGAGTGCAGTTCTTGTGTGTGTTGTGTGTGTGTGTGTGTGTGTGTGTGTGTGTGTGTGTGTGTGTGTGTGTGTGTGTGTGTGTGTGTGTGTGTGTGTGTGTGTTGTGTGTGAGGGGGTGGGGGCGGGGTTAAAGTGTGTGTTTTGTGTTTGTGTGTTGTGTTGGGTGTTTAGTTGTGTGTGTGTGTGCGTGATGTGTGTATGTCAGTTGGGGGTATACTGTCTTGCGTGTATGTGTGGTGTTATGTGCTTTTGTGTATGTTGTGTGTGCATGTGGTGTTATGTGTGTCTGTGTGCACTCGGCATACGTGTGTGTGTGTGCATCTATGTGCGTGTATGCATGTGCATGTGTTTGTGTGAATGGGTGTGCATGTGCGCGCGCGAGCGCGCGCGTGTGTATATGTCTGTGCGTGCATGGGTGTGACCGAGAACTAAAGCACGACCAACAACATCCTTAACTGCCACAGAAACACAAAGGCTTGCAGACACAAGCAAACATGTTCATAAAGGAAAAAGTCACCGATGATGCATGCAATCAAAAACGTACTTTGCTGCTAATGGTCCTTGCTTGAAACTCAATCACATTGTAGAAAGTCATGAGGGATCGACGATTGCAACAGTATTGATCTGTACAGAACCAATAACGAAACTGGTCTGGAATTACTGGAACCTTTTAGAAACTATTTCCCATTCTCTGCCGTGGTCTTACATGATTTTTTGTGTGTTAATGACTCTTTTCCCTTTTCAGTCATTACAGTTCATGTGCTCTTTGAGTGTAGTTATTGGTTGTGTGTGTGTGTGTGTGTGTGGTGTGTGTGTTGTGTTGAGAGAGAGAGAGAGAGAGAAGAGAGGAGAGAGGAGAGAGAGAGAGAGAGAGAGGGCAGAGTGTGTGTGTGTAGGTGTGTGTGTGTGTTTATGTTGGGTGTGTGTGTTGTGTGTGCATGTGTGTGTATGTGAGTTGGGGGGTATACTGTTTGTGTGTGTATGTGTGTGTTTATGTTCTTGTGTATATGTTTGTGTGTATATGTGTGAGTGTCTGTGTGCGCGCACGCATACGTGTGTGTGTGTGGCATCTGTGTGTGCGTGTATGCATGTGCGTGTGTTTGTGCGAATGGGTGTGCATGTGCGCGCGCGAGCGCGCGCGTGTGTATATGTCTGTGCGTGCATGGGTGTGACCGAGAACTAAAGCACGACCAACAACATCCTTTATTGCTACAAAAGCACAAAGGCTTGCAGACACAAGCAAACAAGTTTGTAAAGGGAAAAAATCACCGATGATGCATGCAATCAAAAACGTACTTAACTGCTAATGGTCCTTGCTTGAAACTCAATCACATTGTAGAAAGTCATGTGGGATCGACGATTGCAACAGTATTGATCCGTGCAGAGCCAATATTGAAACTGGTCTGCAATGACTGGAACCTTTCAGAAACTATTTCCCATTCTCTGCCCTAGGGTCTGGTATGATTTTGTTTTTGTTCATGACTCTTTTTCCTTCCCAGTCTTTATGGTTCAAACGCTGTGTTTGCCGTTCATTAGTGTTGGTGTGTGTGTGTGTGTGTGTGTGTGTGTGTGTGTGTGTGTGTGTGTGTGTGTGTGTGTGTGCGTGTGTGTGGTGTGGGGGGGGGGGGGTTATAGTGTGTGTGTGATAGGGGGGTTACGTGTGTGTGTGTGTGTGTGTGGGGGGGGGGGTGTATGTTGTGTGTGTGTGTGTGTACGCGTGTAGAGGAGAGGGACAGTGTGTGTGTATGTGTGTGTGTGTGTGTGTGTGTGTGTGTGTGTGTGTGTGTGTGTGTGTGTGGTGTGTGTGTGTGTGTGAAGGGGAGGGGATAGTGTGTGTGCATGTGTGTTCGGAAGGGGATAGAATGAGTGTGTGTGTTGTGTGTGTGTGTGTGTGGTGTGTGTGTGATTTGTATGTGTGTGTGTGTTGAGGGTGTGTGTACGCGTGTATAGGAGGGGGACAGTGTGTGTGTATGTGTGTGAAGAGGAGGGGGTTAGTGTGTGTGCATTGTGTTGTGGAGGGGGATAGTGTGTGTGTATGTGTTGTTTGTGTGTGTGTGCTTATGTGAGTGTGGTATGTGTGTGTGTGTGTGTGTGTGGTGTTATGAGTGTGTGGTGTTTGTTTGTGTGTGTTTGTAGTATGTATGTTGGGTCTGTGTATGTTTCACGCATACATAATGATTTACAAAAAATCCGTGCAATTCGAAATTGATGTTGAGCCGTTCTCCTTTGTGCCTGTTTATAATTATTTTTTATGTGAAAACCGAAAAGGGGTGGAGGGGGGTTTTTGTCCCTGTTTTTTTTTTTCCCAAAAGGGAGAGTTTGGGGGGTAGACCCCTTGTTTATTGTCTCCCAGCAGCATTTTCCACTAAACCAAAAAAACCCCACCCACAACCAAACACACACAAAACACACAACACACAAACACGAACCACACACAAAAACACAACCATTAACACAACACTAACACAACGCATAACGCAACACACATAACCACTCACACCAACCAAAAAAATTAGTAAAAATGAAAAAAAGAGAAGATAACAAAAAACAAACAAAAGAACAAAAAGAACAAAAGGGAAAGGGAGAGAGAGAAGAGAGGAGAGAAAAGGAGAGAGAGAAGAGAATAGGGGGGAGAAAATCAAAAAGAACGGGGAAAACCCTCCACACTTACACCCCACCCCACACACCACACACACACACACAACAACACAACCCCCCCCCCTCCAACCCCCCCCCTCACCCCCCACATGCATACTACATACACAGGACACAACCCCAGTATGCAATTTTACTTTTATTTGGGTTTTTGCACAATTGCAATGTACAAACCAACACAAACAAAACAACCAAACACACACACCACACACACACACGGGCCCCACACTACCACCACCAAGACAAACCTAAAAACAAATCACGCCCAAACAACCATAGAAAAAAATTTACTTAACACCCCCGGGCCCAACACACACAACACACACAACACCAACCACACACCAACACACACCAACACACAAACACACACACAAACCACCACAGAGACAAACACATACACAGAACAGACAAAACACACCCCCAAACACACATACACACAACACACAAAACCCCCACCTCCAACCACACACACACTATCCCACACGACCCAACACACACCAACAAACAAAAAACCCCCACACAACACACAAAACCCACAACCCACACCACTAAACATACCCAACACACAAACACCCCCACACACACAAACAACACAAAACACAACACACACACAACACAAACACACCACACACAACACACCCAACACACACACCCACACACACACACACACACACACATCCAACTTACCACAAAAAACAGAACATACACCCATCACACAAACACCCCCACACTCACCACCACACACACACACACACCACACACACACACAAACACACACTTTAAACAAACAACCCAAAAAAATACAATTAAACCTTTAAAAATTACAAGGAGAAAGGGGGAACGGGCGAAACTTACATAGGAAATAGAAGGCCCACTGCAGACCCCAAAAGAAACACAGATCGGAAAGGAGAGTGGATAATAGAGAAAAGGAAAAAAAAATTGACGAGAAGATGGGAAGGAGGGTGGGAATGAAAGGGAGGGATAAAACCCTGGCGAACGACAACGGCGCGGGATTCGCAGGGGATTTTAGCAGAACAAGGCCGACCCATTCCAACAGCAGTGGGCCAAAAAACCCCAAGAAGAAAGGTCGAACGCACCAAAAAACTGGGCAAACGACATGAATTTATTAAAACACGAAAAAAAAAGGGTTCTTATTAAACACCCAACAACAAACACAAACAAAACACAAAACAACAGGGTTATTACTCACAACAACCACAACAAACATTTAGCTACAACAAAACCACTCACATCAAAACAACTACACCACAACAAACAGAACAAAAACAACACCACACACACACACACAACAACAACAACACACACAACACACACAAAACCACAACAAACATACACTTCAACCAACTTTTCTGTACACCCACACAACACAAAATTCCAATAAAATAACAAATGTTCAAACAACATCCGATATAAAAACACACAGTTCCCAAAGAGAAGGGGAAAAGAAAAATGAAAAAGGGGAGTAGAGAAACCGAGAGAGGCAAGAAGGATGGAAGATGATAGAGAAAGGGGGCAAAAAGTTAAGCAAACGTGAAAACTTTAATGGGCTTTTCCCCCCCCAAAAACCATTTCCGGCGTCGTCGGAAAACAACAACAACACAACAAAAAAAAAAATCACAAACTCTACACACACACAACACATATATTATTATTGAACTCTGGTCCGCTCTGCTCATATTACTACACCCTTCAAACAACACAAAAACAAACTCTCGGTTCTGCTCCCAACTCTTGAATACCTATTACACACACATTTACCCCACTTCCGTTCTGCTCCCCCCCAAATAACAACTTTTTTTATTTACACAACTCCCAACACACTACACACGACCACCCACCCCCCCCCACACACACACACCACCCCACCCAACCACTACACCACCATCCCTAACACACACACACACACACCTACTGCTATATTTAAATACTAATTACTATATACACTTCCCCTTCCATATATAATTATTATTCCGTGGCAACAACATTTAAAGCTCTTATAAAAATTATTAATATTTACACAAATTTTCTCTTTATACTTTTCCTCCTCCTTTTCTATCCTACTCTCTACTTACACTCTCTCTTCTCTCTTCTCTCTACTCTACTCTACTCTACACAACAACTTCTTAACCTCTCTACTTTCTTTTTTACTTATATTTCTCCTTTACTACTCTACCTTCTTTTAAAAATACTCTACTACTATACTTTTTTGGTTTACTTTGGCTTGCTAACGTGTTTCTACATAATTTCAACTAATCACCCCCTAATTACTCTACTATTTACTACTACTACTAACTTTTACTTCTCCCCTGCTTGCTTTGTTGTTGCTGTACTACTACTTTCTACTACTACTTTATACTACTATACTCTCTTACTTCTCCTCTCCCACTACCCTACAACTCACACAAACCACAACCACAACCCAAAATACACACTACCACCACCACTACTAATACTACTCTATACTACTTACTACTACTACTACTACTACTACTACAACAAACACTACTACTACTATTACCACCCCACCCCCACTACCACCACCCCCACCCCTTCCCAAAAAACCCCACAACACCAACCACCTGAAAATACATCAAGATGGATCCAATTCATAAACAACCAAAACCAAAAAACATAAAAACAAAAATTTTAAAAAGGGGGACAAAAGGTAAAACAACACACAAAACACACCACACACCACACCACCACACCACACACACACACACACACACACACACCAACACCACACACACACCTCACCACTTACATTTACAGGCACACAATACACGTTCACCACACACACCCCACCACCCCACACACTCACACCACCACCACAAAACCACACACCACAAACACTCACACACACAAAACCACGTACCCCCAACTCACAGGAAAACAGGCACTCCACAGCTGCTATACATATAACAGATCGATTACACAATAAAAAATCCTTCAGACTGCTTTTTTTGGCCTCCCATAATTGTAACTTGTCAAACTGTTCCCTTTGGCCTCACATCACAGTTAGTTGATTTGTCAAGTAGTTCCTTTTTTTTACCGCGCTTTTAAAACAACCCCTTTGGTTATTTTGGGGGCACGGTCGGTGGTTTAGTTGTCAATTTGACAAAATGGGGGTTTCGCTCGCCGGTTTGGCCTTGGGAAAAACCCCTTTTCTACTTCCCCCGGGTCGTGGGAAGTCTGTATATCTTTAAGCTTTCCCGCCCAAGGGGGGAAAAAAGGGTTTTCGGTCCCGGATCCGGAAAGCCTCCCTTATCCCCTTTGGTCAAAAACAAAAAGCCCTAACCTTAAAATGATTTGGGTTTAATATTTCCAAGGGGGCCCAAAGGGGGGGGGCGCAATTTTATTTTTAATTAACCTAAAAAAATTCTCCCTCGTTTTTCCCAATTTTCTCTCTTTATCCCTGCCCCTCAATAACCAACTCCCCCCCCCCCCCAATTAGCTGCCCGAGTGTACAACTTGTGTGTGTGTGTGTGTGTGTGTGTGTGTGTGGCGCGCGCGCGGGTGTGTGTTTTTCATTTGTATTTGAAAAAAAATGTTAATTGTGCGCGTGTGTGTGTTTACATTTGAATTTGTAAAAATCTATTAATCGTAACTGGCTGCATGGGAAAGAATAGGATGAATGAGAGCGCTTTGATTTGTTTTTTTGCAAGATTTAGCGCTGTATAAATTCCATGTATTATTATTGTTATTATTATTATTATTATTATTGTTTTAAGAAAAAAGGCAGGAGAATGGAGCAAGAATAAAGCAAGGTGACAGGAAGAAACAAGGAACAAAGCAGAAACAAAGAGCGAGATACAAAAAAAAAGTAGAGAATTCTTAGCACATAGTGTGAATGCTACAATTATGTGACCTGTTTTTTTTGCAAAAGGAGTTTTAGGGTATAAATGGGTTAACTTGGTTAACGTGAGAGAGATCTTTTATCTTTAAAGTCTTTCTGGAAGAAAAAGGCAGGAGAATTGACCAAGGAGGGCAGGAAAATAGGCAAGAGAATTGAGCAAGGAAGGCAGGAAAATAGACAAGGAGATGGCAGGAAGAAAAAAAAAGAACAAGGTAGAAACAAAGAGAGGGTTAAAAAGTAGAGAATTCCTAGCACATAGTGGGAATGCTATTTTGTAACCTGTTTTATTACAAAAGGATTCTTAGGATGTTTATTTTATTTATATATATATATATATTTTTATATATATATAATATATTATATAAAATATATATTATAATGGGTGAAATTGAGTTGGTATATTTTCAAAACTCTACAGTCATTACCTTTCTTTTCGTGTATGATACATTGTTCTACTTCTAAAACTTGACAAAGTTACAAGTGTTTGAAATGGGTGACACAGCGATTTCACATTCTGAACAAAAAAATCATCGGGTTTAAAGTTTTTCACAACTCTAGCTAACTAATTGACACCTCAGCAACAGGTACTGCTATTCAACTAATGATGGCCAATTTGACATGGGGCTAAAACATTCCATTTCACAACATAATACTAATAATAATGTATGGAACTTATATAGCACTGAATCTTGTAAAGCAAAAAATCAAAGTGCTCAGATGACTTTTTTTTTTATCAAGGATAATGGAATAAGCACTCATGTGCTTTTTTATATCCAGTCCCGTGTGTATGCGGTTTTGTCAATATTGTCATCTGTTCCCACCGGCACACAATGGCCTACTCTTTCGAAAAGCGGAACAGGACGTGTGCGCAAGATGTTCTGCATGCGTTCGCACACGGGGCCTCGAACATCCAACATAAAATACACCATATATTATTATTTTGATATTTTATACTAACAGGCCCCCGGCATCCCCTTGGGAGGGGGGAAGGGGAGGAACTGAGTATTCAAAGAAAGATTCTGTGTGTAGAACTATCTTCAAACTCGCGTAGTGTGTGAATCAAAGGCTAGTGTTTTTAACCTTGTTTCCCCAATAAAAAAAAACTTATTACAACGGTTGCACTTAGTGTTCTGTTTTTGTTGTTTTGTTGTTGTTGTTGTTGTTAGTGTTCTGTTATTTTTTTGTTGTGCGTTCCCCGCTTAACACTCTTGGGGTACCCAAAAATGTACTCTGACTCACTCACCCACCTGGGAATCACTGTGAGATTGAAATTTCAACTGAAGGAAAGTTTGCTGTTTGGCTGTTTTTAAGACCTCGCCATATAGGCAGCCCAACACGACTTCAAAGGATGTTTTCTCCTTAAAAGGACAATGCAGATCGTTATGTTAAGAGCTTGTCATGGCTGAAGGAAAATCTGAACACAACTTTTACAACAAAACAACTTTTGTGTAGGCTTTGGGAATTTCTGCATCAGTAACGGGCACAGCTTTTGGCCTGGGCCAGACTTAGTGTTTTGAGGGAATTTTTGAAGAGAAAATAAGCCAATGCTCTGTCTGCACTGAGGCCCAAAATATTACATTGAAAAAAAAACTCCCCTCCCCCCCCCCCCCCCCCCCCCCCAAAAAAAATTTATTATATATATATATTTTATATATATATCCAATCATAATTACGGTGAAAAAAAAAGAGTAGTCGGTCACACTGAAGTGTAAATACACAACCAATCAATATTCTACGGCTGACGTACACCCCACCCACTCAACGCATACGCACTTACTTACGCACGATGCTAGGCAGGAAGGCAGGCTCACACACACACACACACACACACACAACACACACCCCACACACACAACACACAACACACACACAAAACCAACACACACTACACAACACAACCCCACACAAAAACACACAACACACACACAACACACACACACACACGTCACAGCAAGAGCGGGGAAGAGGCCATTAATAACGTTGACGCACTAAGGATGCTTTCAACTCCACTAGTCCTCCTTCTCTTCATTATTGTGACACTCCCCCACGAAATGAGTCGCGCTGCATCTGACCCACTTTCCTGCTAGGATCAGAAACCATTTTCGTCAGGTTCGGTTTTCGTGAGGCTGTCGATTTTGACATTTTGATTTGATAGTTGTATACTATAGCCATCCCATTTTTCTAACTTGTACTGAAGTATCGAGGAGTAATAGTTTTATACTATAGCCAGCCCATTCTTCTAACCTGTACTGAAGTATCGAGGAGTAATAGTTTTATACTATAGCCAGCCCATTCTTCTAACTTGTACTGAAGTATCGAGGAGAAATAGTTTTATACTATAGCCAGCCCATTCTTCTAACTTGTACTGAAGTGTGGGAGGAGTAATAGTTTTATCCCTTATGCCGGGCCCATTCTTCTAACTTGTTTGAAGTATCAAGCAGTAATAGTTTTTTTACTATGCAGCCCTTTTCTAACTTGTACTAAAGTATCAGGAGTAATGGTTGTTCCTTTTGCTTTAAAAGCTTTTAAAAAAACAGAAATCACTAAAGCCTTTTTTAACCACCATAGCGTAGCCAAAAGCTTTGCCCAGTATTAAATGTCAGTTAATTCCCTTTGGGGCGGGATAGCTAGGGGTTTCGGAGCACTCGTTTTCCCCTAGCCAAGTTAAGCAGCGTCGGGTTGGTTACCAGTTGGATGGGTGACCGTTTGGCGCCTTGGCTTCAGTACAGTTCCCCCAGTTCACCCAGCTGTAAATGGGTACCTACCCTCTTTAGGGTCAGGGAAGGTAAAGCAGCGAGGGAGAGGAGATGGGCGCCGCCCTCAATATGCTGGCCCTAGAGAAGTGAGGTCTCTGACGCCTCGCTCCCCTACGACCTTATAGGTTATGGGACTCCTTTACCTAATTGCCAAGGCCTTCGCTGATATGTTATTTTGTAAAAATGTTGTGTTGAGATTGCCTTCAGCCATGACAAGCTCATAAAGTACAAACCTGCACCTCTTTTAAAGGAGAAAAAAATCAAGTCAAGTCAAAAACACTTTAATCATCCCATGAAGGGCAATTACAATACAAATCCGCTCAAGTCGGAGTGTGGCTGCCTGTAATTATGGCGAGATACTTTACAAAGTCATACACGCAAACTTCTAATTCAGTTGTGCAATTTCAATCTCACAGTGATTCCTAGTGCGGAATGATGAGTTTATTCAGAGTGGCACGTTCTGGGTGACCTCCAGATGTTTAAGCTGGGGAACGCACACAACAACATTCTAACCACTCCATCAGACGCAATTCACTGTGATCAATTATCATTTTGTCACTTCTGCAGTCTGGTCATTTCAGTTTGTAAAACTTTCCTAGAACTGTCCAAATTTCACCCTGTGTTTTTGTATTTCATTCTTATCGACGTTTTTAATCTGGCTTCAGAAATATTTATTTCAAGTATGATTTCCCCTTTCATTTTTGTCATGCCTCAACAGCCAAAACCCCATCACCCTGCGTGTGTCAACCTTTATGTGTGTGTGTGTGTGTGTTCTGTGTGTGTGTGTGTGTGTAGCGTGCGTATGACGTGCGGTGTTACGGTGCGCGTAGAGTGTGTGCGTGAGGTGTGTGGTGTGTGTATACATTTGAATTTGTAAGGCTGCGTGTGAATGAGTAGGATGAATGAAAGCGCTTTGATTTGGGTTTTTTTTTGCAAGATATAGCGCTATATAAATTATTATTATTATTATTATTATTATTGTTATTATTATTATTATTATTATTTTTTTTATTATTATTTTTATTATTATTATTATATTATTATTATTATTATTATTATTATTGAAAAGCCCTTTTATTGCAAATCAATACTATATCAATAGCTGATAATTGACCTCGGATGAGACTGTAAACCGAGGCCGGTGTGCGAACGCACGCAGAACATCTTGCGCACACGTTAAAATCCTGTTCCGCTTTTCGTAAGAGTAGGCCATTATGTACCGGTGGGAACAGAAGACAATTTACAAAACCGCATACACACGGGGACTGGTTGTAGAAAAAACACATAAGTGCTTATTCCATTATCCTCGATATAAAAGAATTTAAATATAAAAAGATAAATACATAAAATAAGATTCATTATGTGGTAGAGCGTCACAATTATTATGCGTTTTTTGCATACTCCGTTTTGGCGTGTCCGTCTTCATACAATCGGATATGAGTTTTCTTGGGATGACGAATGTTTAGTTTGCGTTGGAACACCCCGAAGTCAGAATGCAGCTACCTTAAATGGTCGCGTACATTTCATTGAAGTCTCTCCATTGGGTGAACCTCGGAGCCGTACCGAGGAGAGGAAAAAGAAAAAGACAAACAAGCAAACATATAGGGAAATGTTTGTTTTTTTGTCTGAGTTGTGTGGGATTAGGAAGACAGAGTGCGTATTGTGAGTTTTACCTTACACCCCCCCCCCACACACACACGCACACACACAACACATCCAGCCACACACACTACTACTACTTTTAATATACTACTACTACTACTACTACTACTACTACTACTAATACAAAAACCAAAAACAAAGCAAAAAAGAAAAACAAAACAACAAAAAAAAAGAAAACCACCCCACTCCGTAATTAATCAATCATTCTTCGTAGCAATACTCTATCTACCTTTGCAGAGAAGAAGCGAGTGTGTTTTGGTGTTTGTTTGTGTGTGTTTGTAGTATGTTTGTGTCTGGTGTATGTTTACGCATACATAATGATTTACAAAAAATCCGTGCAATTCGAAATTGATGTTGAGCCGTTCTCCTTTGTGCCCGTTTATAATTATTTGTTATGTGTAAACACGCAAATGGGATGGGAGAGATGGAGAGGTAGAATCCCTGTTTATTTCTGTTTCTCTCAGTCAGTCAGTTTGTCAGCTTAGATCATGTCAGTTAGGTAATGGTTTTCACGCACGAAACGCAGGTATACAACACATAAACACACACACACACACAACAACACACCACACCACACTCACACACCACACACACACACCAGCACCACACACGCACACACCACACAAAAACACTATTCAGTTAAACACACACTGAACACACACACGCATAATGCCACACACACATAACACACACGCACATAACGCACACACACATAACGCACTCACACAAGGAGGGCGAGAGAGAGAGAGAGAGGAGAGAGACGTGGATTTGAAGAAGAGAGAGAGACGAGAGAAGAGAGAGAGAGAGACAGAGAGGAGACAGGAGAGAGAGAGAGACAGAGAGAGAGCAGACGAGACAGAGGACAGAGGGACAGAGAGACAGAGAGGACTGAGACAGAGTGACAGAGAAATGGGGGGGACTCACACTCACATACACACACCTCACACGATCAACACAACTTCCCCCCTCCCATCACCAACCCTTTCCAACCTCTCCCCCACCCCAACACACCACACATGCACACATACACTCACAAACACGGACCACAAACAGTCACAACACGCACGTGATGACATGGCTGTTGACATTAACTTTGGTACATTTGCACAGAAGATCGTGTTGGCCCTATGTCATTGTCCAGTTTATCTTTCACATCGTTATTTGGATGGCAGCAATTGCAATGTACCCACACAACACACACACACACACACACCACACAACACACACACACACAACGCAAGCAGCACGCAAGCATACACAGGAGCACACACACATACTAACACACACATAGACCATAAAAGGAAAAAAAGCAAAATGCACGGCTTATTCAATGTACCCATCTGAAATAAAAGTTTGATTGAACTTGACTTGACTTGACTTTAAAACACACCACAAACACAAACACATCACACACCACACACACACACACACACACACACACACACACACACAGCATCACACAATCACGACAGAGACTACAACACATTCACGATACAGAGCACAAACAAACACAACAAAACAGACATTTTACAACCACTCCCACACAAACACCACATACTTTCTCTCTCCACCTCTCCAACACAACATGCACACCTATTCCCCACCTCTACGAGCGTATACACACACCCAACAAAACAACATACCACTATACCCCACCCAACACCCCACCCATCACACCACCACCCACACAACATAGACTATACCCCAATACAACACACAAACACACACACACACCCACACACACACACAGAGAACACAACACATACACAGAAAAGAAACCACAAAAACAACACTGCACAACACACACACACACAAACACAACCACACACACAACACAACACACACCATATACCCCCCACACACACACACAGAAAAATACAACAAATACATTACACACACACATCACACACACTCACACACACACACACACACACACACACAACACACACCTTAGGGAAGACGATTATCTGTTGATGGGACAGTCTAGCCAAGTGTTTTAGACCGTTTCACTTTCATCCTATAGGTCCACGAAAACCGTGGGTTCGAATCATGGCGAGAACTTGTGAATTACGGATGAGTATGTGTACGATCTGCCAGATCAACTTCAAGCAAACACACGTCTCTGCAAGTGCCTGGATTTTGTTCGTGTATAATACGTATGTAGAAGATCAAATAAAATATGCACGTTAAAGATCCCGTGGTTTATATCAGCGTTCGCTGGGTTACAGAAACACGGGGGGTGGATAGAACATTGCGCTCGCAATCTGACGACCCGGGTTCGATTCCCGTTCAAGGGGATTTTTCCCCATGGATTTAGCATCAGTGCCGACTCCACTCTCCCCAACAGTCCTTCGGATGAGACTAGAAACCGAGGCCCCGTGTGCGAACGCACGCAGAACATCTTGCGCACACGAGCAAAGGCATTGCTTATTAAATATACCATCTGAAAATTTAAAAAAATGACTTGACTTGACTTGACATACACGCGCATGCACACAAACACCTCTCAAAACACCCACCAACACATATATTCACACTACACAAACAAACACAAAACACACATACGCCATACACTCACACATACACAGACACACTACACACA
>CM054152.1:44646609-44669109 GCA_028751875.1 Rapana venosa
TAGACGAACGGCAGCAATCTGAACACAACGTTTTACAAACATAAACAACCTTTTTGTGTAGGCCTTGGAAATAGCTGATTCAGTAACGGACACAAGCTTTTGGCTGGGCCAGACTTAGTGTTCTGAGAATTTTCGAAGGAGAAATAAGCAATGCTCTGTCCTGCACTGGGCCAAAATATAATCTTGATTAGGACTCCCCCCCCCCCACCCCACCCCCCCACCCCAAAAAAAAAAAATCTATTATATATATATATATTTATATATATAATCA
Source organism: Rapana venosa (assembly GCA_028751875.1). Lineage (NCBI taxonomy): Eukaryota > Metazoa > Mollusca > Gastropoda > Neogastropoda > Muricidae > Rapana > Rapana venosa. The sequence continues at coordinate 44,646,881 of CM054152.1, forward strand.
CATTCATAATTACGCGTGAAAAAAAAAGAGTAGTCGTTCACACTGAAGTGTAAAGACACAAACCAATCATATTTCTACGGCTGACGTACACCCCACCCACTCAACGCTTACGCATTACTTACGCACGATGCTAGGAAGGAAGCAGGTCACAACACACACAACCACACACACACACACACACACACACACACACAATCAACACACGCCCACTCACACACACAAGCCACCAACACACACACACAACACACAAGCACACACAACATACACCACACACACACACGGTCACTAGCAAGAGTGGGCGATAGAGGCCATTAATAACGTTGACGCACTAAGGATGCTTTCAACTCCAACTAGTCCTCTTCTTTAATTATTTGTGACACTCCCCCACGAAATGATTCGCGCTGCATCTGACCCACTTTCCTGTAGGATCCAGAATCCATTTTCGTTTCAGGTTCGGTTTTGTGAGGCTGTCGATTGTGACATTTTGTTCTGATAGTTGTATACTATAGCCATCCCATTTTTCTAAATTTTTACGGAAGTATCGAGAGTAATAGTTTAATTTTAAATATAGCCTATCACATTTTCTAACCTGTACTGAAGTATCGAGGAGTAATAGTTTTATACTATAGCCAGCCCATTCTTCTAACTTGTACTGAAGTATCGAGGAGAAATAGTTTTATACTATAGCCAGCCCATTCTTCTAACTTGTACTGAAGTGTCGAGGAGTAATAGTTTTATACTATAGCCAGCCCATTCTTCTAACTTGTTTTGAAGTATCAAGCAGTAATAGTTTTATACTATAGCCAGCCCATTCTTCTAACTTGTACTGAAGTATCAAGGAGTAATGTTGTTTCCTTTTGCTTTAATAAAAAACCGCTTTATAAACCTGAAAAGCACATAAAGCCCTCATTTTATACCACCATAGCGTTGCCCAAAAGCTGTGTCAGTTATGATGTCAGTTAATTGCCATTGGGGTGGGACGGATAGTCAGTGGTCGGAGCACTCGCATTCCACTAGCCAAGTTAAGCAGCGTCGAGCGTGGATAACAGTTGGTTGGGTGACCGTTTTGCGCGCCTTGGCTTTCGTACTGTTCCCTGTTCACCCGCTGTAAATGGGTACCTACCTCTTTAGGGTCAGGGAAGGTATGGCAGCGAGGTGAGAGGAGATGGGCGCCGCCCTCAATATGCTGGCCCTAGAGAAGTGAGGTCTCTGACGCCTCGCTCCCCTACGACCTTATAGGTTATGGGACTCCTTTACCTAATTGCCAAGGCCTTCGCTGATATGTTATTTTGTAAAAATGTTGTGTTGAGATTGCCTTCAGCCATGACAAGCTCTAAACGTAACAACCTGCACTCTCTTTTAAAGGAGAAAAAAATCAAGTCAAGTCAAAAACACTTTAATCATCCCATGAAGGGCAATTACAATACAAATCCGCTCAAGTCGGAGTGTGGCTGCCTGTAATTATGGCAGAAATATTTACAAACGTATACAAAGAATACTTTAATTCTGTTGTGCAATTTCATTCACAGTGATTCTAGTGCGGAATGATGAGTTTTATTCAGAGTGGCACGTTCTGGGTGACCCTCCAGAGTGTTAAGCTGGGAAACGCACAACAACAACATTCTAACCACCTACCACGACGCAAATCTTGTCAATTTATCATTTTGTCACTTCTTGCAGTCTGTCATTTCAGTTTGTAATAACTTTTCATAGAACTGTCCAATTTTCACCCTGTGTTTTTGTATTGCCTTCTTATGACGTTTTTAAATCTGGCCTCAAGAAATATTTATTTCAAAGCTAAGATTCTCCCCTCTTTCATTTTTGTCCTGCCCTCAACAGCCAAAACCCATCACCCTGCCGTGTTGTTCAACCTTTATGTGTGGTGTGTGTGTGTGTGTGTGTGTGTGTGTGGATGTGTGTGTATGCGTGCGTGTGCGACTTGTGTTACGGTGACGCGTGAGTGTGGGCGTGAGTGTGTGTGTGTGTATACATTTGAATTGTAAGGGCTGCGTCGTGATGAGAGGATGAAGAAAGCGCTTTGATGTGGGTTTTTTTTTGCAAGATATAGCGCTATATAAAATTTATTATTATTATTATTTTTATATTGTTATTATTTTATTTTTATTATTTTTTTTATTAATTATTTTTATTATTATTATTATATTATTATTATTATTATTATTATTATTGAAAAGCCTTTTTTTGCAATTCAATACTATAATCAATAGCTGATATTGACCTCAGGATGGGGCTGTAAAACCGAGGCCGGGTGTGCGAACGCACGCAGAACATTTGCGCCAAGTTAAAATACTGTTCCGCTTTCGTTAGAGTAGGCATTTTGTACCGGTCGGGACACGTAAGACATTTACAAAACCGCATACACACGGGACTGGTTGTCAGAATAAAAACAAATAAGTGCTTATTCCATTATCCTCGATATAAAAGTATTCTAATATAAAAAGATAAATACACTAAAATAATGAATTCATTATGTGGTAGAGCGTCAAATTCATTATGCGTTTTTTGGCTTTTACTCCAGTTGTTGGTGAAGCGTATATTATCGTGTCCGTCATTATACAATCGGATATGAGTTATCTTGGGATGACGAATGTTTAGTTTGCGTTGGAAACACCCGAAGTCAGGAATGCACATACCTTAAATGGTCGCGTACATTTCATTGGAAGTCTTCTCCTTTGGACGTGAACACTCGGAGCCGTCCGAGGTAGAGGAAAAAGAAAAAGAAAACAAGCAAACATATAGGGAATGTTTGTTTTTTTGTCTGAGTTGTGTGGGATCTAGTATGACAGAGTGCGTATTGAGAGTTATACCCTTACTCCCCCACCCCCTACACACACACGCACACCCCACACACACATCAGCCACACACACTACTACTTAATACTTTACTACTACTATCTATACTACTACTACTACTATTACTATACTACTACAAACAACAAGAACTACAGCAAAACAGAAAACAATAAACAACACAAAAGAAAGGCCACCTTCACTCCGTAATTAATAATATCATTCTTTCGTGCAATTACCTCTATCTACCTTTGCAGAGAAGAAGCAAACAACAAACTAAACAACAACAACAAAACCCCCAAAACTTAGCAAACCCCAAACAAAACAGTTTTTGTAACAAACAAACAACAACCACAACCGAAAAACACTACCACAAAAACAACATCAACAACAACACGCCTGACATAGTTGGAAATGGTCTATATCTTTCTATCTATCTATCTATATATCTATCTATCTATCTATCTATCTATCTATCTATCTATCTATCTATCTATCTATACAATCTATCTATTATTTATTGTCTATATTATCTATCTATCTATAGATAATAAATGGAACTTAAATAATTAAATGGAACTTATATAAACGCTATAACTTGACAAAGACAAATCAAAGCGGCTATGCATTCAACCTAGTTTTACACAGGTCATGCAATCAATGATAATAATCAACAGTTTAAACAACATTATTTTGGCAAACATGGTCCTATGCAGACCACAATCTATGAAATAAAATGTCAATGGCAAATGTTTTCTTTCCATCACACACACACACACACACCACACAATCACACACACTCACACACAAACACACACTCACACACACTCACTCATCACTCACCACAGGTCATATACTTTAGCAGGGTGATCAGAACATGGGTTAGTGAAGGTGGGATATCTCTGATATGAACAGCGGGGGGGAATTCTTTTGGTAATAAATGTCTCGTGGCTGGATTTAAAGTGTCATTATCTTCGACTTACTGCGCGGAAAGCTAGGATTAACGCTTTAACACGAGACACTGACACACACAAGATCACACAGAAACGCACGCGGCGCGCCACACACACACAACACAAAACCAGGACACACAAACAGACACCCACACGGCTGCGCGCACACACATGGAATTGACAAAACCGCCATACACGCAATTTCCGGGGATGGATGTAAAAAAAGCACAAAAGTGCTAATTCCATTATCCTCGACATATAAGAATCTTTTTTTCCTTCTTTCTCTTCCGCTGGTGACCTTCGGCTACGTCGCGGGGGACAACTGAAGTATGTCTGCAGTAGGCGGAGGCTGTGTAAGTGACAGGTTCATGGGCTCGCAGGGTGTCAGCCACGGAGTTCGCTCCTATCGGTTTCCTTGGTCTACTCTGGCTTTCCAGCCATTGATTTGGTGGTTGTATGCCGTAGGCGCTGGTTTGGTTGGGCGGCATTCTAGTGAGGTGACCAAAACCACCTGTTCATTGTTGTTCGATACGTGGAGAATTGGTTGTAGTCCGACCATGTCTCTGATCACCTCATTACTTGATCTCTGTCGCGTCTGGTCTTGTTGGAAGCTTTTCGAAGGCAGCGCATTTCACATGTGACCCAATTTTCTCTCTGAGTTTTTGTTAGGGCCATGTGGTCTGTCCACTGGTTTGTGAGTTTGGTGGAACGAAGATGGCGTTGATGGTCTTTGCCCTTGGTGCTCATTGGGATGCTGGAATGGTTTAGACAGGGGGGGGCGCGCCGCGAGTTCCGAGTTCAGGCGTCCGCAGAGTCCGAGTTGCGAGGCGCCCAGCCCCGAGTTCCGAGTCCCCCGACCGCGAATCGCCGCGACCGCGATACCCGTCACGCCGGCCCCGCCGATGGTCGCGCGCGCGGCGCCGACCCGGCGTCGTGCCGGAGCTCGAGGTTCCGACGAGAGAGTTCCGCTGATCCGCGCCGCCCCGCCCGCCGAGCGATCGCGGGACGCCGCGCTCGCCGCGCGCCCGCGCCGACGACGAGTTGCGCGCCCGACACCCACGAGCGAGTTGCCGAGTTCCGCCCCCCTCGCGAGTCCGCCCGCGTTCTCCGAGTCCCCGACGCTGGTCCGTCCGCGATCGCACCGCCGTCCGCGCCCGAAACCGCGGAGTTCGCCGAGTCCGAAGTTTCGCGGAGGCACCGCGCGCCTGCGAGTTCGTCCCGACGACGCGTCCCGCCCGCGTACCCGCGAGCGCCGGACGAGTGCGCCGAGTTGGTCGTGACCACAGTATCGTACGCGAAGATGTTGCATCGACGCCGCGTCGCGACCCGCCCGTTCGACGCCGACGCGAGGGCCCCCTCCCCGCCCCCCGGCGACGACCCCGGCGGACGCGTCGGAGTTGTCAGTGCGCGGCGACGATAACCGGTCCCGAGTTTCGCGCCGTCGCCGCGCCAGTACGTCCCCGTCGAGTCGCGAGTCCAGAGTTTCGCCCCCCGAAGCGTGACGTCGTCCCCGAGTCCGAACCAGCGAGATGTCCCGCCCAGCGCGGATGCGGCGAGCGCTGCGCGCGCCCGCCCGCCCGAGCCGCCGTCGCGCCGACCGCCGTTCGAGTCGTCGGCGCGCTCCCCGAAGCCGGAGTTTCCCCCCCTGACGCAGCGAGTTCGCGCGCCCCGCCCCCCCGACCCGCGCCGGCGCGTCCCCGCCCCGTCGAGTTGGCGCCCCCGCCCGATCGCCGCGCCCGACGCGGCCGGCGGCGCCGCCGTGTTGCGCGCGCCGCCGAGTCCCCGAGAGTTTCGCGAGTTGCCGAGGTTCGTCCGCCCGCCGATTAGACCGGAGTCCCGGAGCCCGACGAGTCCGAGCCCCGCGACCCGAGTTTCCCGCGATTCTGAGTCGAACGTGCCGCGCCGCCCCAGCGCGCGCGAACGAGCCGATCGCGACCGACCGACGATCGCCGCCGGGCCGACGCGATCCCGTCCGAACCGCGCCCTGAATCGCGCCGCCGACCGTCCCCGCCCGTCGACCCGCGCCCCCCGGACGAGTTCCGAAGTTTGTCGCGCAGTCCGTCGCGCCCGCTTCCGCGCCTCGAGGGCCGCGCGATCGAGTCCCGGCCCCGCGATGGCCCGAGGTTCGTTTCGACCGCGAGTTCGAGCCCAAGGGACTGGTCTCAGCAAATAATAGTTCGTTGGGGGCCCTCAAATCGGTTTGGGCTTTTTGTGATCTGGTCCAGTGTCACAAAGAGAAGGGGAGAGATACGCGCCTTGCCTGACCCCTGATGAAACCCGGGAACGTCGAGTTCCACGGCTGTTGGGAATGCGTCATCTTTGGCATGTTGCTTGTGTTTTCAACAACTGCCCCTTCAGTGTACTTTTTCAGGATCTTAAAAGGTTTGTTTTTGTTGACTCGGTCGAAATTTTTTTGGGGTAACGAAACTGTATGCAGGCTTGGTTGTTTTCGTGGCTCTTTCACACAGCTGCGGAGTGCAAAAAGGCATTGTGCACCCTTTTCCCTTTTTCCAAAGCCAAATGGGAAATTGCTCATAGGGTTTGCTTTGGCTCTTTGGCGCTTTCCAGAATCTTTGCATCTTTTCCCTACAGGGTGAAAAGTGAAATGCCTTGTAGGTGCTGCAGTTCTTTGCTGCCCTTCTTTTTCCCAAAATTGGCCCCCATTTGCATTTGCCAGTCCTTTGGGTATTCCCCCTTTCCTGCTTTCTGGAAGATGATGGTGAGCCACTTAACTCCCGTTTCTCCGCATGCAAGGATGGCTTCTTTGTTATCCCGTCATCACCGCCGCTTTGCCCTTTGGGCTGGTCTTAATTGCTTTTCTTGTTTCAGCTTCAAGGATTTGGGGCTCTAACTGGACTTTATAGCGTGGTGAGAATTGAGAGCTGGAAGTTTGTATCCAGATGGGTTTAGAAGATCTTTAAAGAAATTTTTCCATTGTTTCAGAATTTCCTCTTCTTTGTGCAGTGCCTCTCCTTTTGCATCATTAAACTACTGTTGTTGGATTAAATGGCTCATCTCTTACTCTCATCGCCCTTCACACTTTTGAAAAATTCTCTTGGGGAGTTCTTGCAAATTTCACTTAACTTCTCTCCATAAGTCGCCCAAGATATTTCTTTGGAGGCTTTCACAACACGATTACTATATCTTCTTGCGATTCTGTACTTGGCGTAGTCCTCTTCTGTCTTGGTCTTGGCCCAAGCTTTATATAGCTGCTTTTTTTCTTTGATGGCATCTCTCATTCTTTCACGTCTGGACTATTGCAATTCTCTTTTGGCTGGTCTGCTAGCATCATCTATCCACTCCCTTCAACGTATTCAAAAAACTGCAGCTCGACTAGACCTCAGAAAGAAAAAAATCTGAGCACATTACGCCTCTCTTGTGATCTCTCCACTGGCTGCCTGTGCCACAAAGAATAAACTATAAGATCAGTACCCTCTGTTACAAATGTCTCCACAAAACAGCACCCTCCTACCTCTGAGAATGTCTCCACCTGTACACTCTTCTCGTTCCCTTCGCTCTGCTGCAGATTCCTTGTGCTTACAAATACCTAGATTCAACCAGTCCACTGTTGGCCGTCGCTCTTTCTCTGTTTCTGGTCCATCGATTTGGAATGGCCTCTTTATCTCTCTTCGCCAAAGACCTTCTTGTGACACTTTTAAATCTGGCCTCAAGACATATTTGGGTTTTAAACCTTTAAGAAATTTCCTCTCCTGTTTCATGCCATAGCTATCCCTTTCTTTTCAACAACCAAAGATTTCCATCAACCTGCCAAAGTGTATAACCTGTGTGTGTGTGTGTGGTGTGTGTGTGTGTGGTGTGTGTGTGTGTGTTGTGTGTGTGTGTGTGTGGGCATTTGGACTTGTTAGAACTAGTACTTCAAAATGGTTGCATATTTTTGTAAGAATAGTTGAGTGCAAGCGCTTTGATTTTTCTGTGCAGATACAACGCTATACAATTCCATTTATTATTATTATTATTATTTTATTATTTTTATTATTCCACCGGCACACAATGACCTACTCTTAACAAAAGCGGAACAGGATTAACGTGTTACGCGAGATTGTTCTGCGTGCGTTTGACACGGGGCATCGGTTTTTTGTATCTCATCGAAAGACTTTTTGGGAGAGTGGAGTCTGGCAACGATGTGAACTCCAGGTGAAAATAATTACCCCTTGAAGGGGAATCAAAACCCGGCCCTCAGTTTGCGAGCGCAAATGTTCTAACCCTAGGTATCCCGTTCCCCACTGTGTGTTGTGTGTGTGGTGTGGGGTTGTGGGTGGTGTGTGGTGTGTTTGTGTGTGTTGTTTGTTTTGTTTTGTGTGTGTTGGGGTGTGTGTGTGTGTGTGTGTGTTTTGTGTGTGTTGTGCACTTGTCAATTCGCGTGTTTTTTTACTGTTTTCCCCCTTAAAAGGCCATTTTGGTATTTTAGGCCTTGTTAGTTTTGCCCCAACCTGGTAACTGCTTTGGGTTTTTTCAATTTGCTCTAACATCCTTCTGTCTGTCTGTTGTTTCGATTTGTGGGTCGGTTTATCTGACTGAACTGACTCTGTGTGTGTTGTGTGTGTGTGTGTGTTTGTGTGTGTTGTTTGTTGTTTTTTTTGTGTGATGGTTTGTGTGTGGTGTGTGTGTGTTGTGGTTGTTTTGTGTTGAAGTGTGTGGTGTGGTGAGAGAGTGTGGTGGTGAGTGTGTGTGTGTGTGTGAGATGGTGTGTGTTAGTGGTGTAGGGGAGTTAGTGGGTGGTGTGCCCTCTTTGATTCCTCTCTCTCCTCCTCCTCCTCCTCCCCCTTAGTATCTATGTATCTATTATAATCTATCTATCTATAAAATTATGTATATATAATTATATATATAAAATATTTTATAATAATTATATATATATATATATATATATATATAATTATATAATATATATATATCTTGTTGTGTGTTCGGTGTGTGCGTGGGGTTTGCACGCGCGCGCCACGCGCGCGTGTGTGTGTTGGCAGCGTGTGTGCGGTGTCTGATGTGTGTTGGCACGCGCGCGTGTGTGGTTGTGTGGCAGCGCGTGTATGTCGTGTGTGTGTGTGTGTGTGTGTGGTTGTGCGGGGTAGTGTGTGCTTTAAGTGTTTTTTCTGTCTAGGTTTGCCTGTTTGTAGTGTGTTGGTATACCACACACAAGCTTTCCTGTAAACTTACCCTCCGTTTAAACAGTCCATAATTCCGTATATAGAAGCATGTGTATTGATGTGACCCCTCCAAAAAGAATAAATCCCATGAGCTATGGAATCGCAATGTGTTTGTGTGTTTTCAATTGAGGATCAAACAAAAAGAAAGGAAATAATATATGGTTTTCCTTTTTTATATACAAAATTCAGCTTTTTTTGTCAGTGCCTCCGATATTGCCAAAGCAAAATCGATTTAGATGATCTATTTCTGTTCCCCCTCCCCTCTCCTCTGTGTGCGTGTCTCTCTTTCTGTAGCTGCTCTTTATTGTCTGCGCGTGTTGTGTCTCTCTGTTTTTCTCCTACTTCACGCGTGGCGCGGCTATGTGTGTGTGTGTGTTTTTATTTCATTCTTTTATTTCATTCTTTACTTTCATTTTTTTATTCGGGATAATGGAATAAGCACGTGTGTGCTGTGTGTGTGTTGGTGTTGTTTGTGTGTGTGGGTGCTTTTTGAGCGGTGCGCGTGAGCGCGTAGTATACAACGTGTAAAAGTTATGAATTTGTGGGGGCTTGCAGTGTTTGACCCTATGTCGTGGGTCACCCGCCCGCCGTGCGTGCGTGCTGTGTGTGTGTGTGTGTGTTTGTTTTTGTGCTTTTTTGCGTGCGTGCGGCGTGGTGTGTATTTTGTAGTTTCTCTTTTGGGGCATAAAAAAAACCCCAGTGTGTGTTTTTTTTCTCTTTATACAGCTGATTCAAGGTGCAACTCGATAAAGCTTTTAAAACTGTCACGCCCCAACTCCCGACTATTTTCCTTGGAAAGCTTTTTTTTTGGCGATCTCCTTTTTTTTCTTTGCCTGCTGTGATTACACGTTTTTTTGTCGTCATTGTCGCTATTAGCATTCAGATTTGTTTCACAGGAAACGAAAGATAGGAAAATGGAAAAGAGAGAGAACAGAGAGAGGAGAGAGAGAGAGAAGGGAGAGAGAAGAGAGAAAGAGAAGAGAGAGGCAGACAGACAGAAGAGACAGAGACAAGAGTGCCAAGACACAGAGAAGACAGAGCGAGACACAGACAACAGACAAGACAGACAGACGATAGAAAACAGGCAGGGAGACAGTCAGAAGACGAGAGAGGGAAGAAGAGAGAGAGGAAGGGGGAAGGGGTAAAGAGGTATATCAAACAGGGTTTCTTAGCATAGTATTACGCGCTTCTTGGTCTTGTTGTTGTTGTTGTTGCTTTTACTTTCTTCTTCTTTTTCTTTTTCTTCTTTTCTTCCCTTTTTCTTCTTTTTTTCTTCTTCTTTTTCTTCTTTTCTTCTTTTTCGGAATTTTTCGGGAAAATTTTTCGGAAATTCTTTGGGAAATTTTTTTTTCTTTTTCTTCTTCTTCTTCTTTTTCTTCTTTGTTTAAAAACTCACCCCGAAACTATTGTTTGTGGGCATATGATCAAAAAAAAGCGTTTTGGGGCCGTTAAACGCCTACATGTCAGACTCAACGCATCCGAAATTTGGCAGGGGGAGATTGATTTGTTATCATTCTTGGGGTGAAAAAAAGGGGTAAGAATGGACCAAGAAGGCAGAAAATAGACAAGAAGGGGGTGACAAATGGAAAAAAAGAACAAGGCAGAAACAAAGAGAGGGATAGAAAAGAGGGAATTCCTAGTACAGAATCCCCAGAAGGTGGGAATGATATTCATAGTGATACCCCCCCCCTTCCCCCGTCCCCATGGTACCATGGAGAAACTGCTTTTCCTAGGCACTGACAGGTTCTTGTTATTGACACTCGTTAAGTGTTACACTCTCATGTTACATGTGTCACTGTTTGTGATAAATAAAATAAATAAATGAAAAAACCCAAACTACCGTCATTTTAGAAATGACCCAAAATCCCATAATTATATTAACTTTTGCAGCTACTTCTAATCAGAATATTTTATTTGTATTGACTTATTTTATTTTTCTTTTATATCGAGGATAATGGAAGAAGCACTTAATGTGCTTTTTAGATCCAGTCCCCGTGTGTATGCGGTTTTGTAAATGTTGTCATCTGTTCCCACCGGCCAACAGTGGCCTACTCTTACGAAAAGCGGAACAGGATTTTACGTGTGCGCAAGATGTTCTGCGTGCGTTTGAACACGGAGCCTCAGTTTATAGTCTCATCCGAAGGGCTTTGACATTCAGTTCCATTTTTTTGTCAAACTGGGAAGAAAGGGCGAGGCTGGGAATCGAACCCAGAACCCCACGGTTTACTTTTTGGCAGGCGAACGTCTTAACCATCCTGCCACATTCCTTCCTATGTATATGGTTAGCAAGTACATTGTTACGTCTGTCATTAGCTTGTTGTGCCTGTGGTAAAAGAAAACCAGACTGGCGAACACATCCTTCAGAGGTGTAGCACGCTATACAGCGACATGAGGAAGATTGTGTGGCTGACAGAGATGGCCCTGCAAAAACCAAGCTGTACGGCCCATGAGAGGAGCTGGAAAGGACATACATACCATTATTATTCCCAGACACAGTGTAAAAAGCCAACGATAAAAAGAAGAAGAGCTTGTTGCGGATTGCTTTGGCTTTTAAATCACTTGGGGAATGGTGGCAGTGTGGGGTGTAGCCTGAATAACATAGTATTCGAGCGCTGAGCTCGCGATTTAATTAATAGCTAGGGATTGATCGAGCCACCACCGAGCATCCATCCGTTCAAGGGGATTTTTTCCCTTAAAAGTTAAAAATCAGTACTGACTCCACTCCCCTCAAAGAATCTGTTTGCCTGAAACTATAACCTTCGAAGTCCTTCGGATGAGACTATAAACCGGGGCCCCGTGTGCGAACGTACGCAGAACATCTTGCGCTCACGTTAAATCCTTTTCCCGTTTTTCGTCAGAGTAGGCCATTGTGTGCCGGTGGGAACAGATGACAGAATTGACAAAACCGCATACACACGGGGACTGGACGTAAAAAAACACATGAGCGCTTATTCCATTATCCTCGATATATATAAAAGAAAACAATACAATACAATACAAAACTCAAGATCCTATGTGCGAACGCACGAAGAACATTTCACGCACCTCTTAAAAAAACAAGTCTTTTCGATAAAGCAAGCTGAAAAGCGTGTCGGTAAATACGGATGACAAAACCTAAAACGAAACACAACCCAAACATCGCATGCACACGGGTGTCGCGTTTAAGACACCAATCCCGAAGTTGAAATGCGGCTACCTTAATAGTGAACACAACAATAAAATAATGGCTGCAGTCTCCAAAAAAATCTCACCATTGGTTAACCTCGGAGCTCTAGCCCAGGAACGAAAAAAAATATATGTCACTTGATTCGAGTTTCATAGAAGTCGGATGTCGAAATCGGATGCGCTGGGCCTTAATTGTCAGGCGCTTAACAGCAGCGTGACGCATTTTCGCTAGTCCCGTAGACCGTAGTGGCACCAGTAAAGATTTTGCAACCAGCTTCCTCCACTCCCCGCTGTCCTCTGCTTTCCGTAAGGAAATCGTTCCTACTCAAGGCCAGCAGTCCACTCTCTGATGTTGTCTTCCCATCGTTTTCTCTGCCTCTTCTGTCTCCCTCCTTGTACTGTTCCCTGTAGGACAGTCTTGGCCAGTCCAGATGTTCGTGTGACGTGCACAAACCACACACACAAACACACACACACACATACATACACACATACACACACATGCACACACACACGCACGCACGCACACACACACACACACACACACACACACACACACACACACACCACACACAACACCACACACACACACACGCACAGATGAGACTATAAACCGAGGCCCCGTGTGCGAACGCACGCAGAACATCTTGCGTACACGTTAAATCCTGTTCCCACTTTTCGTAAGAGTAGGCCATTGTGTGCCGGTGGGAACAGATGACAGAATTGATAAAACCGCATACATACGGGGACTGGATGTGTATAAAAGCGCATATTAAGTGCTTATTCCATTATCCTCGATAAATAAAATTAAAATAATGTTTTTTAAACCACGCACACACAGACGCACACACACAGACACACACACACAGACACACAATACACACACACAGACACAGACACACTCAAAACACATAACACACACAACACACACACAGACACACATAGACATACATAGAACACACACACACACAAAAGCACACACACACAACACACACAAAAACACATACACATACACACACACAAACACACACAACACACACAAAACACATACACACACAATACAAACACACACACAAAAACTCACACACAAAACACACACACACAACACACACAAACACACACACACAAAACACACACACACAAACACACACACACACACAAAACACAACACACACACTCAACACACACGTCACCCCTCCCCCTCCCCCCCTAGCCCCCCCCCCCCCCCTCCCACACACATACATACATCAAAACACAAGTGTTTTACTCCCCAAAAATCCTTTTACAACATGCTTTGGGTCTTCTCTCCAGGTTGTGGGCTGACGTTTTCGGTGAGGGTCCGGGGCTATAAACCTGGAGAGGGTGTCGGAGGACGTGGTACCCGAAATCACTGCATCGGGACACCCCCAACACGTCTTCCAGTGACTGCTTACACCGCCAGGTGGAAAAAATCTTCGATGTCAAACACACAGCCAGGTAAGAATGGGTTTGTGTGTGGGTTTGATGTGGGGTTGTGTGGGGTGTGGGTGGTGTGTAGGGTGTAGGGTGGTGGGTGGGTGGGGGTGGTAGGGTAGGGTGGTGGGTGGGGTTGTGGTGGTAGAGTGGGGGTGGGGTGGAGAAAACTTCGATGTCAAGATCACAAAAGCCAGTAAGATAGGGTTTAGGGCTTTTGGGGGGGGTGGGGGGGGGGGGAAAGGGGGGGGTTTGGTGGGTGGTGGGTTTGGTGGGGGGGGTGGGGTGGTTGGGGGGGGGTTGTTTGGGTGGGGGGTTTTGGGGGGGGGGGGGGGAAAAAGGGGGGGTTGGGGGGGGGGGGGGGGGGGTTGGGGTTTGGGGTTTTTGGGTGGGGTTTTCCTAACCACGCACACACAGACGCACAACAACCACAGAACACACACACACAGACACCTCAATACACACACACAGACACAGACACAACACAAAAACACATAACACAACATTTCTACAACACCACACACAACTCACACATAGACATTACTATAGACACACACACACAAAGCAACACACCTCACAACACGACTACAAAACATCTCATACACTCTTACACACACACACCACTCTCCTCACAATCACCATTATTATTATTTATAGTTTATTATATAATTATAATGTTTTTAATTTGATTTTTATTAATTTTTTTTTATTTTTTTTTTTCCTTGGGGGGGGGGGGGGGGGGGGGGGGGGGGGGGGCGGTGTTTTTTCTTTATTTTTTTTTTTTTTTTTTGTTTTCTTTTTTTAGGGGGGGGCTTGGTTTTTTTCGTTCTTTATATGGGGGGGGGTCAGGGAGTACGATACCTAACACCCAACCACCTACTACATTTACAACAACCCCACCCTTACAAACTCCAAATCCTTCTCATATACTCTATCACCCCAGACGCGTGCGACCCCTAATGGCCCACAAAACGCACCACCCGCCCCACCACCCACCCACCCCCTCCTTTACTACACCATCTGGCGGACAACCCTGCCCTAATCCCCGACCATTCATGTTGCTTAGATTGGACTGTCTTCCCATTTTTGGTTCATTAGTCTTGGGATCAAAGTCACACCCCTCCAGACTGGTCAAAGATCGCCAATCACACAGTAATGTATATGCCATCATGCGGCCGACCCCCCAAAAACCCACAATCCAGCCACACTTCCCACAACACTATACCTACACGCGTGGCATTTTGCTAAAAACGTACAGATAAGCAGCTACTGCACAATCTGTTGGGACACTAAAAATTTGAATACAGGGCTTTACACACTAAACCCCAAACGTACACCACAAACACACTGGACTTTTTGGTCACTGATAAAGGGAAAAGATTGTTTGTTTTTGACTGTTATTTACTCTCCCAAAAATATAAAAAAGTCAGTGTGGAAATCACTGTAAAGACTCCCTGTTTTCACAAATCACTACGAAACAACAACAAAGAACAAAAGGCTGAAACTCACATCTCTCCCACCCCCCTCCCCCACCACACGCACACTCCCCTCTTCCATTCCAGACCGTCTACGCCCACCACACCGCGCCCAAACGACAATCTGCTAACGTGACGTATCAACACCCCCATCAACCCCTCCCCCTAGCCCCCCCCCCACCCCCCCACCCCACACACACACACATACACAAAACACAATGTTTACTCCCCAAAATCCTTTACAACACGTCTTATTGGGGTCTTCTCTTCCAAGGTTGTGGGCTGGACGTTTTTCCGGGTGCAACGGGCCGGCTAGACACCGCTCGGGAAAGGGTGTCCGGTGGACCGTGGTACGTCAACATCACCTGCAATCGAGGAACACCCCCAACAACGGTCTTCCAGTGACTCTGCTTACAACCGCCAGGTGGAGAAAATCTTCGAGAACATGTCAAGATCACACAGTCCAGGTAAAGCGTGGGTTTCACAGTATGTGTGGGGTTCTTCGATGATTGTGGGGTTGTGTGGGGTGTGGGGTGTGTGTAGGGTGTAGGGGTCGTGGGGTAGGGGATGGGGTCGGGAGGGTAGGGTGGTGGTGGGGTTGTGTGGTAGAGTGGGGGTGGGGGTGGAGAAAAATCTTCGCGATTTCAAGATCACAACAGCCTGGTAAGAATAGGGTTTAGGGGCTTGAGTGGGGGTTTTGTGGGGGGGGGGTGATGCGGGTGGGGTGGGTGGGGTGGTAGGGTCGGTGTGGGGTAGGCTTGTGGAGTTGGTGTATGGCGGTTTATGTGGGTGGGTGTGGTGTGGTGTGGGTGGTAGGATGGGGTGGGGTGTAGAAAATCTTCGATGTCAAGACTCACACAGGGTTGTGGTGGTGTGGGGTGGGGTGGCGTGCGTGTTGGTTTTGTGTGTGATGTTGGTGGGTTTATGTTGTGGGGTGGCTTGGTAGGGGCTGGTGGGGTGGCGTGGGGTGGTAGGGTAGGTGGGGTTGTGTGGGGTGGGTTAGGTGGGGTTGGGGTAGGGGTTGTGTGGGGATTGATGGGTGGTCTGCGGGTTGGGGGTGGGAGAGAAAATCTTCGGATGTCATGATCACCAGCCAGGTAAGATAGGTTTCAGGGGCTTGTGGGGGTTCAGTGTGGGTTGAGAGAGGTTGTGTCAGGGGTTGGGGTTGTAAGAGGTAGGTGGTAGGGGTGGGTCTGGACTCAGGGTGAGTGTGGTGGGGTCGGGGTTGTGGGTGGGGAGTGGTGTGGGTTGGTGGGGTGGGGGTAGGGGTGGTAGGGGTGTGGGTGCTGGAGGTTGGGGGTGGGGTGGAGAAAATCCTTCCGATGTCCAAGAATCACTCAGCCAGTAAGAAGGGTTTATGTGGGTGTTGGGTTGGGGTGTGGTGCGGCGGGTTGCTGGGTGAGGGTTCACTGGGGGTGTTGGGGTGTGGGTGTTGGGGTGGTGGGAGGGGTAGGGGTGGGTGGGGGGGTGGTAGGGGTTGTGCGGATATGGTGGGATGGGGTGGGATCTAAGCTGTTAGTGTGGGGATGGGGGTTGTGGGGTTGGGGTGGTGTGAGGTTGGGCGGTGGAGTTGGGTTGGGTTGGGGTGGTTTGGGTAGGGTTTGGTGTGGTGTGGTGGGGTTGGGGTTGTTTGGGTGACTTGGTGGGTTGCAGCGTGTTTGGGTGTGGTGTGGTGGTAGGTGGGGGTGGTAGGGGTGGGGGTGGGATGGCACGTGGGGTAGTGAATGGTGGGGGAGTGTGTCGTGGGAGTCTGGGGGTGGGGTTTGAGGTTTGGGTGATTAGGGTTTGGTGGGAATTTGGAGTTGTGTTGTGGTGTGGATGTGGGGCAGGGTTGTGCCTGTTGGTGGTGGGGAAGGTTTTGGGCTTGGGTTGGGGGTGGTGTGGGGTAGGGTTGGGCTTGGGTTGGGGATGGTGTGGGGTAGGGTTGGATGGGGTGGGCTGGATTGGGCTTTGGTGTGCTGGGTTCTGTTGGATTGGGGTGGGGTGGTGTAGGGTGGGGTGGGGTAGGGTAGAATGAGGTGGGGTGGGTGAGGTGAAGTTGGGGAGGGGGCGGGGTGGAGTTGGCGTGGGGTGGTGTAGGGTGGTGTGGGGTGGGTTGGGTTTGAGTTGGATTGTGTTGGGGGGGGGGGGTGCGGTCGGGTAGGGTAGGGTAGAGTGGGGTGGGGTGTGAGTGGGGTTGAGTTGGGGTGGGCTAGGATGTAGTGTATAGAGGAGTGCTGTGTTGGGTTGGGTTGGACTGGGTTGTAGTGTGTTGAGTTGTGATGGGGGTGGCTTAGAGCTAGGTGGGTTTGAGCTGGGGTCGGGTGGGATGGTATAGGGTGGGGTGGGTGGAGTTGAGTTGTGTTGTGTTGATGTGGGTCCGGGTAGGGTAGGTAGGGTAGAGTGGGTTGGGATGGGGGTTGAGTTGGGATGAGGTCGGTCAAGGTAGGGTAGGGTAGAGTGGGGTTGGGTGGGGGTGATTTGGAGTGGGGTAGGCTGGGGTTGAGTTGGGTTGGCTTGGCTTGGGGTGGGGTGGGGAGTGAGTTGAGCTGGTGGGGTTTGGGTGGGTTGGATTGTGTTGTGTTCTGTTGTATGCTGTTGTGTTGTGTTTATGTGTTATGCTGTATGTATCGTGTATGAGTTGGTTCAGTTGGAGAACCATTTAGATCTCAAGATCACGCAAGTCAGATCATGCCTGTATAACTCCTTGTAGCTGGTTGTGAGTCGCTGCTGAGAATTTGGTTACATTGTAAACAATATTGGGTTAAAGTCGATTTCTTATTGTGATTTTGGACTGTGGAAGGATGGTTAAGACGTTTACCTGCCAACAAGTAAACCGTGAGGTTCTGGGTTCGATTCCCAGCCTCGCCCTTTCTTCCCAGTTTGACAAAAAAATCGAACTGAATGTCAAAGTCCTTCGGATGAGACTATAAACCCAAGCCCCGTGTGCGAACGCACGCAGAACATCTTGCGCACACGTAAAATCCTGTTCCGCTTTTTGAAAGAGTAGGCCATTGTGTGCTGGTGGGAACAGATGACAAAATTTACAAAACCGCATACATACGGGGACTGGATGTAAAAAAAAAGCACACGAGTGCTTATTCCAGTATCCTCGATATAAAAAAAAGTCATCTGAGCGCTTTGATTCGTTGCTTTACAAGATTCAGCGCTATATAAATTCCATACATTATTATTATTATTATTATTATCATTAGTAGTAGTAGTAGTAGTAGTAGTAGTAGTAGTAGTAGTAGTAGTAGTAGTACTATTATTATTATTATCATCATTATTATCATTATTATATTACTATTATTAGGATCCGTCCGAAAAATAAAAGATAGGCCTTTTTTAGTCCACATCAGTCTTATTTAGAGGAATCCCTCAGCTAAGCAAAATCTGTGCATGGCAGTTTCTGTCACAGCTGTCGCAGGCAAAACAAACAAAAAAATGGACAGGGGGCTTTATGGCTTGTTTATTTAACTGTCTCTTCTGGCTGTCTCCTTTTCAATCGGGCTGTCTGTTAATACTTCAGAATCCTTTCACGTTCCCCCTTTTTACATGTTCTGTCACGCACTACACATTTCCACCTGCTGCGATTTCGTGTGTGTGTGTGTGTGTGTGTGTGTGTGTGTGTGGGGGGGGGGGGGGGGGTGTGCGCGTGCGTGCTGCGTGCGTGTGTGTGTGTGTGTGTGTGTGTGTGTGCGTGCGTGCGTGCGTGCGTGTGTGTGTTATTGTTTTTTATTAAATTTTAATTCGAGGATAATGGAATAAGCATTCATGTACTTAATCATCCAGTCCCCGTGTCTATGCAGTTTGCTAAATTGTGTTATCCGTTCCCACCCGCACACAACTGCCTACTCTTCCGAAAAGCGGAACGGGTTTTAACATGCGTTCAAGATATTCTGCGTGTGTTCGCAGTCGGGGCCTCGAGTTTATAGTCTCATCCGAAAGGACTTTTGGGGAGAGTGGAGTCTGCACTGATGGAAAATATCCCCCTTGAACGGGAAGCGAATCCGTATCGTCAGATTGCGAGTGCAATGTTCTAACCACAAGGCAATCCCACGTGTGTGAGTGAGTATGTTTGTGTGTGTGTGTGAGTGTGTGTGTGTGCGTGTGCGTCTGCGTGCGTGCGTGTGTGTTTATTGGGGGGATGGGGGAGCACGTGCTTCTCAGATGTCAGAATTTTTGTCAGTGGCTTTTTTATTTCATTATTTTTTTTCAACTTTACGACCGAGAAGGCTGCACCGAGTTTGTGTTGACAGTGATGGAGTTCAGTTGTGTAGTACAGGGCTAGGGTGATGGGTATCGGTGAAGGCAGGCTCTGCTCTTGTTTCGATGGGCCTAAACTGAGTTGTGGGGAAGGGATAGCTCAGTGGTCACAGCACTCGCTTTCCCCCAAGCTAAGGTTAAGCAGCATCGAGCGTGGTTACAACCAAAGTAGATGGGTGACTGTTTACGCGCCTTGTGTTGAGTTTGATTACGTTGTGTTGAGTTGGATTTCGCTGTTTTGAGTTTGCTTACGCTGTGGTGAGTTTGCTTACGCTGTGGTGAGTTTTATGTTGAGTTGATTACGCTGCGTTGAGTTTGATTACGCTGTGTTGAGTTTGTGTTGAGTTTGATTACGTTGTTTTGAGTTTTGTTACGCTGTGTTGAGTTTGGTTACGCTGTGTTGAATTTGATTACGTTGTGCTGAGTTTGATTATGTTGTGCTGAGTTTGATTACGTTGTGTTGACTTTGATTACGTTGTGTTGAGTTTTATTAAGTTGTGTTGCATTTTATTACGTTGTTTTGATTTGGATCTCGCTGTGTTGAGTTTAATTATGCTGTGTTGAGCTTGATTAGGCCGTGTCGAGTTTGATTACGCTGTGTTGAGTTTGATTACGTTGTGTTGAGTTTTATTACATTGTGTTGAATTAGATTACGTTGTGTTGAGTTGGATCTCGCTGTGTTGAGCTTGATTATGCTGTGTTGAGTTTGATTACGTTGTCTTGAGTTTGATTACGTTGTGTTGAGTTTTATTACATTGTGTTGAATTTTATTACGTTGTGTTGAGTTGGATCTCGCTGTTTTGAGTTTGCTTACGCTGTGTTGAGTTTGATTACGCTGTGGTGATTTTTTATGTTGAGTTGATTACGCTGCGTTGAGTTTGATTACGCTGTGTTGAGTTTGTGTTGAGTTTGATTACGTTGTTTTGAGTTTTGTTACGCTGTGTTGAGTTTGGTTACGCTGTGTTGAATTTGATTACGTTTGTGCTGAGTTTGATTATGTTGTGCTGAGTTTGATTACGTTGTGTTGACTTTGATTACGTTGTGTGAGTTTTATTAAGTTGTGTTGATTTTATTACGTTGTTTTGATTTGGATCTCGCTGTGTTGAGTTTATTATGCTGTGTTGAGCTTGATTAGGCCGTGTCGAGTTTGATTACGCTGTGTTGAGTTTGATTACGTTGTGTTGAGTTTTATTAATTGTGTTGAATTAGATTACGTTGTGTTGAGTTGGATCTCGCGTGTTGAGTTGATTATGCTGTGTTGAGTTTGATTACGTTGTCTTGAGTTTGATTACGTTGTGTTGAGTTTTATTACATTGTGTTGAATTTTATTACGTTGTGTTGAGTTGGATCTCGCTGTGTTGAGTTTGATTACGCTGTGTTGAATTTGTGTTGAGTTTGATTACGCTGTGTTGAGTTTGATTACACTGTCTTGAGTTTGATTATGCTGTGTTGACTTTGATTACATTGTGTTGAGTTTGATTACGTTGTGTTGAGTTTGACTACGCTGTGTTGAGTTTGATTACGCTGTGTTAAGATTGATTACGTAGTGCTGAGTTTGATTTCGTTGATCTGACTTTGATTTCGCTGTGCTGGGTTTGATTACGGTGTGCTCAGTTTAACTACGCTCTGTTGTGTTTGATTACGTTGTGCCTTGTTTTATCAAGTTGTGCTGCGTTTTACTATGCTGTGTTCTGCTGTGTTATGCTATAGTGTGTTGTGTTGTACTGTGCTATGCGGTGACTTACTGTGTTGTATTGTGTTGAAATGTGTTGCGCTGCATGTACTGTGCTGTGTTATTGCTGTGTGGTGATGTATTGTGTTATATTGTGTTGTGCTGAACTGTGTTGTGTTGTATTGGGGTGTGCTGTGCCGTGGTGTGCTGTGTTGTATTGTGTTGTGCTGTGTTGTGTTGTGCTGTGTTTGTTGTGTTGTGCTGTACTGTGTTGTGTTGTGTTGTGCTGTCTTGTGTTGTGCTGTACTCTGGTGTGCTGTGTTGTATTGTGTTGCGTTGTGATGTGTTGTGTTGTGCTGCAGCTGTGTTGTGTTGTGATGTGTTGTACTGAGCTCTGCTTTGCTGTGATAGCTGTGTATCATCTCATTTTATACCACTTTGTCACGGCAGATTCTTCTGCATGAAATTTGAGCTGCTTGCCTCGGGGAAAAGCGCGTCGCCACAAGAGCAGCGCCACCCATTTGCTTCCCTTTTCCTGCCTGCAACAGCACTTGTTTCCCTATCAGAATGGCTTTTTTTTATTTACTAAACAATTTTACCAGGGACAACTCTCGTGTTGCTGTGGATTCCTTTTTCATAAGCTAAATTAATTTTATGTAACACACACTCATGACCTCGGTTTATCGTCTCATCCGAAAGACTAGCACCCAGACCACCACTCACAGTCTAGTGGATGGGAAAAAAAAAGCTTCGAACCCAAAACAAGGATCGAACCACCGCACACTTCCGAGCCGGACAGTTCGCTTTCTAGGCAGGTGCGTTGCCTCTAGACCACCGACCCAAATGCGCTGTGTTGTGTTGTGTAGTGTAGTGTAGTGTTGTGTTGTGTTGTGTAGTGCTATGCTGTGCTATACTGTTCATTAGGGGATCCTACAGCGTGCTTAGTCATTCCAATCCATTGATGTTGCATGCCACAGATGGGATGCCACTGTTCTTTTTTTGATGTTTCGTGAATTGATGACTATATGATACAATGTTATCAATATGTATGATTGTGACAATGGCACTACTACCACTCAGTGTAACTACACACGTTAGCATACACACATATACATACATACAGACAGACAGACAGACATACATACATACATACATGCATGCATACATACACACATACATACATACATACATACATACATACATACATACATACATGCATGCATATATATATATACATAATACAGACAGACAGACAGACAACAGTCAGACATACATACATTCATACAGA
>CM054152.1:44674109-44676609 GCA_028751875.1 Rapana venosa
ACACACACACACTCACACTCACACTCACACTCACACACATACACACACACACACACACACACACACACACACACACACACACACACACACACACACACACACACACACACACACACACACACACACACACACACACACACACACACACACACACACACACCATGTAGGTAGTAGTATACCGACTTTGAGACTAGTGTCTAACCACGACACTTCATACATGCGGGGTTTGTTTGTTTTTTTCTTAAATGTTGTCTATTTCTACTGGCACGAAATGGTCTACTCTTCCGAAAGGCGGAACGGGTTTCTAACGTCTGCGCAAGATGTTCTGTGTGTGTCAGTCGCTCACGGGTTGTCGATTTATATAATCTCATCTGAAGGACTTTGACATTCAAGTTTGATTTTCTTTGGTCAAGAAAGGGGCAAGGCTGGGAATCGAACCCAGAATCTCACTGTTTTACTTGCTTGGCAGATGAACGCCTTAACCGTCCTGCCACCTTCTTTCTTGTATTGATCAATAGAAATCCAGCATAGCTGTTTTTTTACCCGTGGGTATGGAAAGCTTTTTCTTTAAACGCAGATGCAAATGATCGATTCTTTAATAAAACACTTAAAGAAGCCAGTGTGTAGCTTTGTCATGTCCTTAAAGTAAAACAAAAGTGTGTGTTCTTAACTTGAAATAATAATTATGCCGCTGTCGTGTCAGTATCAATAGCATCCCCACCTTCTGGAAATTCTGTACTGATATTTCCCTCTTTTCTATCCCTCTCTTTGTTTGTTTCTGCCTTGGTTTTTTTCTGTCATTTCTATCCTTTTTTATTTCGTCCTTCACGATCCATTCTCTTGCCAATTTTTTTCAAGAAAGATTTCCATTCTTTGTCTATATCTCCGTCTTTCCCTGTCTCTGAAATAGCCTATGTATCTGTCTCTCAATCTAATATATTTGTGTGTCTGTCTTTGTGTCTTTCTGCCTTTCAGTCTGTCTGCCACTCCTTCCCCGTCCCTCTCTCCCTCCCCCCCCCCCCCCCTCTCTCTCTCTCTCTCTCTCCGTCTTCTTCTTCTTCTTCTTCTTCTTCCCTCCCCATCTCCCCATTTCCCCCTCTCTGTCCCTCTCTTTCTCCCTCCCCCCTCTTTCTCTTGCTCACCCTCTACCTTTCTCTTTCCCTCTCTATCTCTCCTCTTCCCTCTATTCCTCCTTCTCTCTCCCCTCCATCTCTCTCCCTCCCTGTCTCTCCATTCCATCTCCCTCTCCTCCTACTCCCTCTCCATCTCCCCACACCCTCTCTCTCTCTCTCCCTCTCCTTCACCCCATCCATCCCCCACCCTCTCTCTCTCTCTCTCCTTCTCCTTCCACCCCACCCCCCATCCCCTCTCCTTCTCTCTCTCTCTCCTTTACTCTATGAATCCTTTTTAAAGCGAGTGCAGCTAGTGTTTCCAAGATAAGAGAGCCACTCATCACCAACAGACCAGGGGTCTCTGGCACTGCCTCCAGAAACTTCAAAGCACAGAAGGCAGCAGCTCCCCAGAACTGACATAGCAGACGATGGTATTGACCACCACTGAGAGGAGGAGGAGGAGGAGGAGGAGGAGGAGGAGGAGGCAGGGAGAAAGGGAGAGAAGGATGAGCAAGGTAGGGAGAGCTAGGCAGGCAGGCAGACAGACAAAGAGAAAGAGGGACAGACAAAAAGACACGGGACAAAAATTCATGCTGAATTGTCAGACAAGACCCTGGCGTTTGGTTAAAAAGAAAAAAAGTGGGGCGAGTTTGTTCATGCGATCTTTGTGTTTATGTGTATGGGGTTATCTGTTTTTTGATTGGTTTATCTTTGTATTTAGTTATTTAGTTAGTTGTTTACCTATTTTTTATCTCTGTCTATTATCTGTCTATCTATCTATCTATCTATCTATCTATCTATATCTCTATCTATCTACTTATCTATTTATGTATCTATATGTTTATCTATCTGTCTATCTACCTATCTATCGATCCATCTATCTATCTATCTATCTATCTAATCTATCTATCTAATCTAAACTTATCTGATCTATCTATCTATTTACTTATCTATGTATGTATCTATATGTCTATCTATCTGTCTATCTACCTATCTATCAATCCATCTATCTATCTATCTATCTATCTATCTATCTATCTATTTATCTAATCTAAACTTATCTGATCTATCTATCTATCTATCCGTCCATCTATCTATCTATCTATCTGATCTACCTATCTATCTATCTATCTGTTTCTCTGTCTGTCTGTCTGTCTGTTGTCTGTCTATCCATCTATCTATCTATCTGCCTCTCTGTCTGCCTGACTATCTCTCTGTCTGTCCATCTATCTGTCTATCTATTTATCTGTCTATCTATCTATCTTTATATATATCGATAAACTGAAGAATCTCTCTATCTCTCTCTATCTGTCTGTCTGTCTGTCTGTCTGTCTCTGTCTCTGTCTCTCTCTCTCTCTAAGTGATTCTGTATCTACGTACCTTCTTTT
>CM054152.1:44679354-44686854 GCA_028751875.1 Rapana venosa
TTTTTTTGTTTCCCCCAAAAAGGCCCCCCCCCCCCCCCCCTAAGTTTAACTCTCCATTGGTGAATCTCAGGCCTACGAGGAGGGGAAAAAAAAAAAGACAAACAAGCAAACAGGTGGAAGATTGTTTGTTTTTTCTGAGTTGTGTGGGATTAGGGAGACAGAGTGTGTATTGTGAGTTATACCTTACACCCCCCCCCCCCACACACACGCACACACACACACATCCAGCCACACACACTACTACTACTACTACTACTACTACTACTGACTACTACTACTACTACTACTACTACGACTACTACGACTACTACTACGACTACTACGACTACTACTACTACTACAAACAACAAGAACAACAGCAAAACAGAAAACAAAACAACAACAAAAAGAAAAGCCACCTTCACTCCGTAATTTACATATCATTCTTCGTAGCAATACCTCTATCTACCTTTGCAGAGAAGAAGCAAACAACAACAACAACAACAATAACAACAACAAAACCCCCAAAACCTTATGCCAAACCAAAACAAAACAGTTTTTGTAACAAACAAACAACAACCACAACCGAAAACATACACACACAAAACAACATCAACAACAACACGCCTGGCATAGTTGGAAATGGTCTATATCTATCTATCTATCTATCTATCTATCTATCTATCTATCTATCTATCTATCTATCTATTTATGTCTATATCTATCTATCTATCTATCTATCTATCTATCTATAATAAATGGAACTTATAATAATAAATGGAACTTATATAACGCTATATCTTGCAAAGACAAATCAAAGCGCATGCATTCAACCTAATCTTACACAGTCATGCAATCAATGATAAATAATCAACAGTTTAAACAAACATATATTGCAAACATGGTGCCTATGCAGACACAATCTATGAAATAAAATGTCAATGGTCAAATGTTTTCTTTCCAAACACACACACACACACACACACACACACACACACACACACACACTCACTCACACAGGTCATATACTTTAGCAGGATGATAGAACATGGGTTAGTGAAGGTGGGATAGCTCTGATATGAAACAGGCGGGGGGAAATCTTAGGTAATAAATGTCTTGAGGCTGGATTTAAAAGTGTCATAACTAGGCTTCTGGCGAAAGCTAGATTAACGCTAATACACACAGATGACACACGACACACACAACACGACAGAAACCACGCGCGCGCACGAACAACACAAAACACACACACACAACACAGACAAGCACCAACCACAACACCCACTCAACGCGCGCGCGCACACACGGATATTGACAAACCCGCATACACGCAGGGGACTGGATTGTAAAAAAAGCACAAAATCTTTATTCCATTATCCACGATATAAAAGAAATCTTTCTTCTTTTCTTCAATCTTCCGCGTTGGTGCCCTTCGCGTCGCGGGAGACACAGACGTACTGTTCTGCCAGCTAGGCGGGAGCTTGATGTAGAGACAGGTCATGGCTTCGCAGGTGTTGTCAGCCACGCAGTCCTCCATGCGTCTCACTTGTACGTAACTGACTGGCTTTTCCACCGCGTCTCACGTTTGCTGAACTTTCTGTGAGAGAGTAGCCTCTAGGACGAGGGATTTGGTTGGAGACGGCACATTAGTGCGTATGAGGTGTACCAGAACCAGTATACCATGCTCCTTTGTCCTGCTTCGACACATATGGTGAGAATTGGAGTGTTACGTCCGAGCCATGAGCATCTGATCACATACATTCATTGACCTGTCGCGTCCTGGTCATTCCCTTGAGGACACAGCTTTTCTCCAGGCAAGCGACATTTCACATCGTGACCATGGTCTCCTAAGCGCCTTTAGTTAGGGTGCACATGTACCATAGACATTAGAAGGTGAGTGTCTCTGGACACGAAGATGGCGTTAGATCGAAGTATCTTGAGTTCCTTGAGGTGCTCATATGGGACTGCTGGAATGTTATTAGAAGGGTGGCCGCGAGTCTGGTAACATTTGACTAGCGTCCTACGGGCTAGGTACTGCATACAGTTGATCTTCTATCGTCACAACGTCCAGAGTACTAGTACGATCTTACATGTTAGAGGGCACCAAGGTATTGTAAGAACGTTGGTCTGTTTCAGCTGGGTGCCGTGATGTTGATTCCAGCTTTCTGAATTGTCTGCTGAGCAGAGCATAGACTCTGTTTGTAGTGATAGCTGATCTTAGCATGTCCTAGACGCTTCATGCGAGCAGCATTGTGATGTACTTGGTCTGTGTGATGCTTGACAGACCATGCATTGCTTCGATTCAGTCAGGGAGTCAACTGAGGGTCGTCAGCAAATAAGTAGTTCGTTCAGAGGCCTCAAAGAGCTAGTGGTTCTGGGAGCTTATCCTTATGTAGCATCAATAGGACTCGATCTTATGAACACGTGTCTAGACAGGGGGGGGGGGGGGGAGGAGAGAGATCGCAGCGTGCTGACACCCCTGATGTTAAACTACACCGGGACACACAGTGCGTGGATGTCGGCCGACTGGCTGGTTTGGCTGGGGCCAGGACTGCGCTACTATACTGCTTTTGGCATAGATTCGCTCTGATCGTTATCAAGCAACTGTCCCCTTCACGTCGTTACTTGCCCAGATCTTCAAGACTTGTCTCTGTTGACTCGGTCGAAAGCTTTTTCTTTGAGTCAACGAATACTGTATGCAGGTCTTGATTGTACTTCGATGGCGCCTTTTCACGACACGCGGTCGAGTGCGAAAGATGACTCTTTGCACCCTCTACTCCTAGTATCCGACATGAGCACAAACTGGCACTTCTGCCAGTAGGTGTGCTGCTTGAGGACCCTTAGTGCAGCTGATCCAAGAATCATTGCACTACACTTTATATGTCTCTTCCCTACATAAGGACTGAAGAGAGTAGAAGAACTGCCATCATAAGTAGGCGCTAGTATGACAGCTCCCTCTCTCTCGCTGACTCCTTTACACTTCGTAGCGCGAAATTAGGCACGACACTACTTGCCATTTTGCCAGTCCATTGGTACTTTCCTCTCTGTTCCCATGCTTTCTGGAAGATGATGGATGAGCCACTAACTCGCCGTTTTAGCTACCGCGCATGCAATGGGATTTGGGCTTCAGTTGTAGGCCGTCAAGTCACCTGCCGCTTTTGCCCTTTGGGAGCGAGTCTAATGTGCTTTCTTGTTTTCAGCTTCGGCAAGGATTGGGCTTCTAGACTGGGTCTATTATGTGCGTGGTGGAGAATTGAGAGCTGGACACTTGACACCAGAGGGTTTTAAAAGATCTTGTAAAGTAATCTCCCGATCGTTTTCCAGAATTTTTCTTTGGCTTTGCTGCAGTGCTCTCCATTTGCATGGCATTCACTACTGTTTTGGATTTACATGGCCATCTCTTACTCTCATCGTCTTCACTGACTTTTTGAAAAATTCTCTTGGGGAGTTCTGCAAATTTCACTAACTTCTCGTCTTAGAGTCAGTGAGCTCACAAGTGAGCACATGTTTCTTTGGAGGCGTTCACAACACGATTACTATAGAACAATCTATGCACTGATTCGAGTACTTGCCGTAGTCCTCTTCTGAACCCCTCTTGGTCCTATATGTGGCCCAAGCTTTATACTAGCTATGCATTTTTTTCGTTGATGGCTTCCTTCACCTCTTGGTTCCCAAGCAGTAGCTTTCCTGTTTTTACCTGCCACATTTCTGTTCTTCGTCCCGACAAAACTTGCCTTAAGGTGTTCATAGGAGAGCTGGCTTGAAGGTGTCCCAGACTTGCTCCATGTTGAATGGTGTTTGTATCATGGACTCGAAGTTTCCCTAATAAGCACTGTAACTGGTTCTTGCACTTTCTTTCTCTTCCACCAGTTTGATGAGTTGATTTTTTCAGGAGCAGGTTCTTCCTATAGCAGTTGTTGATATTTCTCTTCGAGTACTGGTGAGCTAGAATGACAGGCCTGTGGTCCAGAATCAAGTTTTGGGCATTGGGGATGGCTATTGAGTCTATTATGATGGCGTAACGTGTTCTAGCAATGCTTAGCTAAGTAGATTAAGTCAGATTTTGAACGAAGAAGGTTGAGATCGTTCCATTATTGTAACCGAGGTGTAAATTGTTGGACTGGGCTCAGGTTGTTGGAAAAAGTGCTTGGTGATGATCAGATCATGCTCTGGCACATAGTTCCAGCACGTGTTCACCAGTTTGTCATTTGCAATGTGTCTGCCCTGTCTCAGGCGAGCTGGGTTCCTAAGATGTATCTTTGTTCCACGGGTTTCTTCTCTCTGTCTTCAGCTCACCAACTCTGCCGTTGAAATCCACCAACATGACATACAGGTCCTCTTTGTCAGGGTACGTTGATGAGGTCGGAGAACTCTTGATAGAATGAGTCTTTCTCCTCTTCTGGTACGACTCGTTTACAATGGTGCATATGCTTGGCGAATATAGTGGCATCGTCTTTCGTATGAGACTTTCTTACGAACCGATTTGTTAATCAACTTTCAGATATGATGTTCTGATTATACGCCATAAGATGTCTATTGTGCTAGTCTGGGTGTAGGATGAATCCCACTACGACTAGTCTATTCCTCTCTGGCTATGCGGTCGCGTCTCAGGGGACTCGTGTTCCTTGACTAGCCACTCCAGACTGAGAACAAAGTTTTTGATCTGGATTCTCTTTCGATCCATTCTCTTTCTCTAGTGTCTCAAATGCCTCATGATGAGATCCTTTCTTTTGGTGAGTGGGAAATTGCCATATCAGATTTCATGGTTCCCGTCCTTCAGTTGTTAGTGCCGGCAGATGTTTCCATGTTTCGCTTGTAAGTCACTGTTTCCTATCTCGATGTCCGTTTCGTTTGGGGCGTGGTCGTTTCCGTTGGTATCTCGTTGCCGTTTGTGTCTCTTTTTGGCAGTTTTAATTAGCGATGTTGATAAATACCACTGTCTGCTTGGCTGAGCCAGTCACAGCTTCTCTACAGAGCCCCGTTTAGGCAGCTTGACCTTTTCCCCGTTCCCCACGACTGGACGAAGGGGTGGACTTTGGGAAATCATAAAAAAGAAAAATAAGGCGAAGCATATAAAAGAATAAAAAAATAAACGCAACTAAGAAACAGCGCAGCAGCACTACTCTACGCAGCGACACTCACGCAGCGACAGCACACGGACAGCCGACACATACAACGCCGCGCTGGCATCTGCGCGAGCGCTAGCGCTGCTTACACTGGCCAAGATCACAAGCTACACACACACACACACTTACACAACATTTTGCACTACAACAGCACACCACCAGAAAGATGTGGCGAAAAAATTAGAGTGGAAGGGACGAATGTTCACAAAACGGGGGGGCCTCTCTTTAACGGACTGAATGGATTAAAAATTACGATTATGTATTTTGAGAACACGTGAACGACACTAGGCTTGGTGTCACATGTTGTCTTTCTGCTTATGGGTGTGTGTTGTTAGTGAGTGTAGTGTGTGAGTATGTGTGTGTGATAGTGAGGTGGACGATGTTGTGTTTTGTGATTGATAGTGTGTGTGAGCTTGTGTGACTGTGAGTCGTGTTATGTGAGTGTGTGTGTGAGTGAGTGTGAGTGTGTTTGTGTGTGTGTGAGTGTGTGTGGTATGTGTGAGTGAGTGTGTAACAAGATGTTTGTTGAGTAAGGCATTGTGCCATGTGAGTGTGTGTGAGGGTTCTTTCTTTAATTTAAACAGTATTGTTCACTTCATAGGTGATATAAACCAGAATATAAGTGATCATTATATTAACAGACGTGTGTTGTTGCGTGCGTGCGGCTGTGTGTGATGTGTGTGTGTGTGTATTTACCTATTATGTCTGTGCACGAGATAAAAAAAACAACAAAAATTATTGGAGAGAACGGGGATGAGGTAGGGGGGGGGATTGAACAGCTTTAAATGCAGCAAGAACAATACAAAAGTTTGCCGTAACATGGCTTCTAACTAAACAAGCTATCTCCAACATAACCACATTAGCGGCCAATAATTGTTCATGAAGGACATATGTGTGTCAAAATCTCATCTAACAACTGACATATAAAAGAAGAAATATGGAGGACGAAGTATTCACAATGAAGACTTAACTGACATAGGTGATAGGCAAAAACCACATAGACATGTATCTGTTTATCAAAAAATTATCTCCATAATGCGCATCAATCTGAACCTATAGATCAATACTTCCCACCAGTCTGTTATGAAAATGACCTTACACTCTGACACTGTGAATGATGTTACGTAGCGCGAGACTACTTCGTTGGCTGTTGACGTCGTCCGAGAAGCTTTATTTTTCAGTCGAAGTATGCCCTCCTGAAGACGATTGGAAGGTTCAGAGGTGCTGTAACTTCAGTGTCAGTGTCCATGCAGCCCCGCTTTGGCTAACTAACCTCTGTGTGTGTGTATGAGTGTGTGTTTTGTGGTGTTTTTGTGCGTGTGTTTTGTCTAGTCTTATACATCTCCTCACTCGCTCTCATCTCTCTCCCCTCTCTTTCTTTTCTTCTCTCTCTCTCTCTCACTCTCCTCTCTCATCTCTCCTCCCCTCTCTCCTCTCTCACCTTCACATCTCTCCTCACTCTCTCTCACTCATCTCACTCTACTCATCTCTCTCTTCTCTGTCCCCAGATTTGATAATTATGCAATAAATGAAGGGGTAAATGTTCACAAAGCATGAGTGCTTGATTAATGGGTGTGTGCACACTCTCCCTACTTTCCGTACGACGTTACACAGACATGAAGAAACTGTGGTCCTCATGTGTATACATATGTGTACATAGAACAATGATATGAACCCATGTCATGAAACTGTTTGTATGGGGCCGGCATTTAATTAATGATGCTTTCGATTTTGATTCTGTGTTTTGTTGCCCAGTCCCATCCCCACGTGTCCCTTGTGAATGGGTGTTGCGCTTGTCACAATAAACCATTCTGTCATTGTCATGTCTATGTCTCCCCGAGTTTTTCTCTAATTAGCCCACTCGAACTTACGCATGTTCCATTCATACACATAATTCCCTCCTAAAAAAAACCAAACTTTTCTCATAATCCTTTCCCTCTATCATCTATATCACATTAAATGTGAAAGATAAGTTTCGCAAAGAACAGAGAGAGAAGAGATGAGAGAGAAGGAAGAGAGAGAGAGGAGAGAAGAGAGAGAGCGCAGAGAGATGAGAGAGAGTGAGAGAGAGAGAGAGAAATGACAATGACAATGACAATGATACAAATTCTTTTACTCGATGGATAATGAATAAGCACATAATGTCGCTTGTTACATCCAGTTCGGCCCGCCCGTTAGGGATACATCTTAAAAATAATACCCAATACTTAAACAGTCTCACAATAAAAAAACAAGGGGAAATAACCTTTCAAACAGCTTCTCCCCCCTCCAACAACCCCACCCCCCCGCCAAAGCAAGCAAATAAAAGAAAATCCTAAAAATACACCCCCCACCCCTAACCCCCAACCCCAAAAAACCCTAACCAAACAAATAAACAACAAAAGAGACGGGAAAA
>CM054152.1:44689354-44699354 GCA_028751875.1 Rapana venosa
GGTGTTTTTGTCTGAGTTTTGTCCCCGAGTTTTGTCTGTTTGTGTGTGTATGTGTGTGTGCGTTGCCACTCAAAAAAAACTTTTTCTGTTA
This sequence comes from Rapana venosa, assembly GCA_028751875.1. Taxonomy (NCBI): domain Eukaryota; kingdom Metazoa; phylum Mollusca; class Gastropoda; order Neogastropoda; family Muricidae; genus Rapana; species Rapana venosa. Next base: position 44,689,446 of record CM054152.1, read on the forward strand.
AAATTACCGTCCGTTTAAACAGTTTCCCTCATTCCGTTCGTAAGGGGTATGTGTTTGTTTATGTGACAAAAAAAGGAATAAATCCCATGAGTTCGGGAAATCACAGTGGGGTTTATGTGTTTTCAATTGAGGATAAAAAAAAGGAAATACTATATGGTTTTCCCTTTTTTTTTAAATACAAAATTCAGCTTTTTAGTCGGTGCCTCCGATATTGCAAAAGCAAAATCGATTTAGATAATCTATTTTTGTCCCCCTACCCCATCTTCTCTGTGTGCGTGTCTTTCGTTCTGTAGCTGTCTCTGTCTCTCACTCTGTCTCTCTCTCTGCGTGCGTGTGTAGGTGTGTGTGTGTGTGTGTGTGTGTGTGTGTGTGTGGGGTGTGTGTGTGTGTGCATTTTTGAGCGCGTGCGCGTGAGCGCGATAGTATACAAGCGTGTATAAAGTTATGTAACTATGTGCTGGCTTGCATGTGTTTGAGCCATATGTCTGTCGGTCAGCCCGTCCGTGCGTGCGTGCGTGCGTGCGTGTGTGTGTGTGTGTGTGCGTGTGCGTGCGTGCGTGCGTGTGTGTATGTGATAGTTCTCTTTTGGGGCATAAACAACCCTAGGTGTGTGTTTTTTTCTCTTTTATACAGCTGATTCATAGTGTGCACACTCGATAATGCTTCAAATCTGTCACGCCGAACTCAGCAGCTATTGTCCTTGGAAAGCATTTTTTTTGGCGATCTCTTTTTTGTCTTATGCCTTGCTGTGATTACACGTCTCTGTTGTCGTCATTGTCGCTATTAGCATTCAGATGTTGTTTCACGGGAAATCGATAGTCATGGAGGAAGATGGAAAGAGAGAGAGAGAGAGAGAGAGGAAAAGAGAAAAGAGAGAGAGAGAGATAAGAGAAGAGAGAGATGAGAGAGGAGAAGAGAGAGATGAGAAGACAACAGACAGACAGACAAAACAGAGAGGCAGAGAAGACAGACAGACAGGCGGGACGACAGGAAAAGACAGAAAACGGGCAAGGACAGTGCCAGAAAAGCCAGAGAGAGAGAGACGGGACAGGCAGAAAGTCAAACAGACAGAGGACGAGACAGAGGGGAGAGTGGGAGGGGGTATGAATTGGACAAGGGGAGAGGAGGGGGAGGTATGATTTTGACTAAATTTTATATTGCAGTGCACTACTGCTGCTTCTTAGTCTTCGTTGTTGTTTTGTTGTTTTTCTTCTTCTTGTTGTTCTTGTTCTTGTTCTTCTTCTTGTTCTTCTTCTTCTTGTTCTTTTGTTGAAAGCTCACACAGCAACTATTGTTGTCGGTCATATGATCAAAAAAATGCGTTGTGCTGCCGTTAAGCGCCTGACAGGTTAGGCTCAGCATATCCGAATTCGGCATTGGAGAGATTGATCTTTTTAGTCATTCTTGGGGGTGAAAAAAAGGCAGTAAGAGAATGGACCAAGAAGGCAGAAAATAGACAAGAGCGGGATGACAGAAGGAAAAGGAACAAGGCAGAAACAAAGAGAGGGATAGAAAAGAGGGAATTCCTAGCACAGTTTCCAGAAGGTGGGGATGATATCCATAGTGATAGCCCCTCCTCTGCCCCCATGGTACCATGGAGAAACTGCTTTTCCTATGTACTGACAGGTTCTTGTTATTGACACTCGTTAAGTGTTACACTCTCATGTTACATGTGCTACTGTTTGTGATAAATAAAATAAATAAATGAAAAAACCTATACTACCGTCATTTTAGAAATGACGCAAAATCCCATACCAACCTTTGCAGCTACATCTAATCAGAATATTTTATTTTTATTGATTTATTTTATTCTTTTATATCGAGGATAATGGAAGAAGCACCTAATGTGCTTGTTTTAGATCCAGTCCCCGTGTGTATGCGGTTTTGTAAATGTTGTCATCTGTTCCCACCGGCACACAGTGGCCTGCTCTTACAAAAAGCGGAACAGGATTTAACGTGTGCGCAAGATGTTCTGCGTGCGTTCGAACACGGAGCCTCAGTTTATAGTCTCATCCGAAGGGCTTTGACATTCAGTTCGATTTTTTTGTCAAACTGGGAAGAAAGGGCGAGGCTGGGAATCGAACCCAGAACCCCACGGTTTACTTTTTGGCAGGCGAACGTCTTAACCATCCTGCCACCTTCCTTGCTATGTATATGGTTAGCAAGTACATTGTTACGTCTTTCATTAGCTTATTGTGCCTGTGGTAAAAGAAAACCAGACTAGCAAACACATCCTTCAGAGGTGTAGCACGCTATACAGCGACCTGGGAAAAAGTCGGGGGATAAACCCTGAAAAACCCAGCTTTTACGGCCCCGAGAGGAGCGGGAAAAAGGACATACAGGGCCCATTATTTTTCCCCGACACATCTGACGGTGTAAAAAGCCAACGAGAAAAAGAAGAAGAAGAGCTTGTTGCGGATTTGCTTTGGCTTTTAAATCCCTTGGGCTGAGAGGGAATGGCGGGAGTTTTGGGGTGTGGCGGGAATAACATAGTATTCGAGCGCTGAGCTCGCGATTTAATTAATAGCCAGGGATTGATCGAGCCACCCCCAAGCATCCATCCGTTCAAGGGGATTTTTTCCCTTAAAAGTTAAAAATCAGTACTGACTCCACTCCCCTCAAAGAATCTGTTTGCCTGAAACTATAACCTTCGAAGTCCTTCGGATGAGACTATAAACCGGGGCCCCGTGTGCGAACGTACGCAGAACATCTTGCGCTTACGTTCAATCTTTTTCCCGCTTTCGTCAGGTAGGCCATTGTGTGCCGGTGGGAACAGATGACAGAATTTACAAAACCGAATACACACGGGGACTGGACGTAAAAAAACACATGAGGCTTATTCATTATCCTCGATATATTAAAGAAAAACAATACAATACAATACAAAAACTCAAGATCCTATGTGCGAACGCACGAAGAACAATTTCCGCACCTCTTAAAAAAACAAGTCTTTTCGATAAAGCAAGCTGAAAAGCTGTCGGTAAATGGTTTACAAAAACCTAAACGAAACACAACCCAAACATCGCATGCACCGGGTGTCGCGTTTAAGACACCAATCCGAAGTTGAAATGCGGCTACCCCTTTAAAAGTGAAACAACAAAAAAAATAATGGCTGCAGTCTCCAAAAAAATCTTACCATTGGTTAACCCCGGGGCTCTAGCCCAGGAACGAAAAAAAATATATGTCACTTGATTCGAGTTTCATAGAAGTCGGATGTCGAAATCGGATGCGCTGGGCCTTAATTGTCAGGCGCTTAACAGCAGCGTGACGCATTTTCGCTAGTCCCGTAGACCGTAGTGGCACCAGTATAGATTTTGCAACCAGCTTCCTCTACTCCCCGCTGTCCTCTGCTTTCCGTAAGGAAATCGTTCCTACTCAAGGCCAGCAGTCCACTATCTGATGTTGTCTTCCCATCGTTTTCTCTGCCTCTTCTGTCTCCCTCCTTGTACTGTTCCCTGTAGGACAGTCTTGGCCAGTCCAGATGTTCGTGTGACGTGCACAAACCACACACACAAACACACACACACACATACATACACACATACACACACATGCCCCACACAACGCACGTCACACACACACACACACACACACACACACACACACAAAACCCCACACACACACCACACACACACCCCACAAAACCACACGCACAGATGAGACTATAAACCGAGGCCCCGTGTGCGAACGCACGCAGAACATCTTGCGTACACGTTAAATCCTGTTCCCACTTTTCGTAAGAGTAGGCCATTGTGTGCCGGTGGGAACAGATGACAGAATTGATAAAACCGCATACATACGGGGACTGGATGTGTATAAAAAGCGCATATTAAGTGCTTATTCCATTATCCTCGATAAATAAAATTAATATAATGTTTTTTTAAACCACGCACACACAGACGCACACACACAGACACAACACACACAGACACAAACACACACACACACAGACACAGACACACACAAACACATAACACAACAACACCACACAGACACATAGACATACATAGACACACAAACAAAAGCACCACCCCAAACACACACAAAACACATACACATCACACACACACAAACACAACCAAAACCATACACACACACAAAACACACACAAACCACAAAACACATTCACACACACACAATACAAACACACAAAACCACAAAACACACACACACACCAACCACACACAAAACACACAAAAACAAACAAAACAAACACAACACAAAACAAACACACACACACAAACAAACACACACACACACAAAAACACAAACACACACAAAAACACACATTACACACACACACCCACTCCTCCCCCCTCCCCCCCCCTACCCCCACCCCCACCCCCCCCACCACACACACAACATATAAAAACACAAGCGTTTACTCCCCAAAATCCTTTTACAACATACTTTGGGGTCTTCTCTCCAGGTTGTGGGCTGACGTCTTCCGGGTGCATGGGTCCGGGGACTATACCCGCTGGGAGAGGGTGTCGGAGGACGTGGTACCCGTCAACATCACCTGCATCGAGGACACCCCCAACACCGTCTTCCAGGTGACTGCTTACAACCGCCAGGTGGAGAAAATCTTCGATGTCAAGATCACACAGCCAGGTAAGAATGGGGTTTGTATGGGGGTTGTGGGGGGTTGGTGTGGGGTTGATGTGGGGTGGTGTGGGGTTGGGGGGTTTGTAGGGGTGGGGTGGTAGGGGTGGGGTGGTAGGGTGGGTGGGTGGGGGTGGGGTTGTGGGTGGGGGTGGTGTGGGTGGTGGGGGTGGGGGTAGGGGTTTGGTAGGGGTTGTGGGTGGTGGGGGTTGGGGGTGGGGTGGAGAAAATCTTCGATGTCAAGATCACACAGCCAGGTAAGAATGGGGGTTTGTGTGGGGTTGTTGGGTTGGGGTTGTTGTGGGGTTGTGTGGGGTTGTGTAGGGTTTGTGGGGTTGTGGGGTGGGTGTGGTAGGGGATGGGGGTGGTGTGGGGTTGTGGGTGGGGGTGTGGGGTGGGGTTGGGGTTGGGGGTGGTGTTGGGTGGGGTGGTAGGGGTTGTGGGTGGTGTGGGGTTGTGTGGGGTTGTGTGGGGTTGTGGGGGTTTGTGGGTGGTGGGGGTTGGGGGTGGGTAGAGAAAATCTTCGATGTCAAGATCACACAGCCAGGTAAGAATGGGGTTTGTGTGGGGTTGATGTGGGGTGTAGGGGTGGTAGGGGTGGGTGGGGTGGTGGGGGGTTTGTGGGGGTGGGGGTGGTTGGTGTGGGTGGTGGGGTGGTGTGGTGTGGGTGGTGGTGTGTGGGTGTGGTGGGGGGGGTTGGGGGTGGGGTTGGGGGTAGGGTGGTAGGGGTTGTGGGTGTGGGGGATGGGGGTGGAGTAGAGAAAAATCTTTGTGTCAAGATTACACAGCCAGGTAAGAATGGGGTTTTGTGGGGGTTGGTGTGGGGTTGTGGGGTGGTGGGGTGGTGGGGGGTAGGGGTGGGTGGGGGTTGGTAGGGGTTGGGAGGTGTGGTGGGGATGGAGGTGGTAAGGGGTTGGGGGTGGGGTGTGGGTTGGGGTGGGTTTGGGGGTTGGGGGGTGGTGTGGGTGGGAGGAGGTGGGGTGGGGGTGTGGCGTGAGGTGTGCGGTTGTGCGGTGGGGGTGGGGTTGGGGTGTGGTGGGAGTGGTAGGGGATGGGGGGGGTGGGGGTGGTGGGGGTGGGGTTGGGGTGGGGTGGGAGTGGTAGGGGATGGGGGTGTGGGGGTGGTGGGGTGGGTTGGGGTTGGTGGTGGTGGGGGTGGGGTTGGGGGTGGTGTGGGTGGGGTGGAGGTGGGGTGTGGTGTGGCGTGGGGTGTGGGGTTGAGGTGGTGGATTGGAGTTGGGGTTGTGGTGTGGTGTGGGGTAGGGTTGGGGTGATGGGGGTGGGGTTGTGCTTGAGGTGGGTGGGATTGGGTTGTGGTAGTGGTGTGGTGTGGGATAGGGTTGGGGGTGGTGTGGGGTAGGGTTGGGGGTGGTGGGGGTTGGGCTGGGGTTGGGGATGGTGTGGGTAGGGTTGTGGGGTGGGGGGGGGGCTGGGTTTGGGTTTGAGGTGGGTGGGATTGGAGTTGGGTAGTGGTGTGGTGTGGGTTGGGGGTGATGGGGGTGGGGTTGGGGGTGGGGGGATGGGGTGGATTGTAGGGGGTGGTGTGGGTGGGTTGGGTGAAATGTGGTGTTGTTGGGGGTGGGGTGGGATGTGGTGTGGTGGGGTGGGAAGGGGTGGGTTGGGTTTGGGTTTGATTTGGGTTTTGGGAAGGGTTGGGTTGGGGGGCGCGTTGGGGTGGGTTATGGCGGGTTTTGGTTGGGGGTGAGGTAGGGTGGGTTGGGGGGGTTGGAATGGGATGGGACGGGTTCAGATGGGTTGTGTTGTGTTTGTTTTGCTTGAGCTGTGTTGTGTTGCGGGCTGCATGTGTTGGGTTTGGTTGTGTTTGTTAATTTTTTTGTTGGGTTGGGTTGGGTTGTATCGTTCAGGAGTTGGATCAAGTAGAGAAACGTTTAGATCTCAAGATCACGCAAGTCAGATCATGCCTGGATGACTCCTTGTAGCTAGCTGTGAATTGATGTTGCGAATTTGGTTACATTGTGAGCGACATTGGGTTAAAGTCGATTTCTTATTGTGATTTTGGACTGTAAAAGGATGGTTAAGACGTTTACCTGCCAACAAAGTAAGCCGTGAGGTTCTGGGTTCGATTCCCAGCCTCGCCCTTTCTTCCCAGTTTGACGAAAAAATCGAACTGAATGTCAAAGTCCTTCGGATGAGACTATAAACCGAGGCCCCGTGTGCGAACGCATGCAGAACATCTTGCGCACACGTTAAATCCTGTTCCGCTTTTCGAAAGAGTAGGCCATTGTGTGCCGGTGGGAACAGATGACAAAGTTTACAAAACCGCATACAGACGGGGACTGGATGTAAAAAAAAAAGCACATGAGTGCTTATTCCAGTATCCTCGATATAAAAAACGTCATCTGAGCGCTTTGATTTGTTGTTTTACAAGATTCAGCGCTATATAAATTCCATACATTATTATTATTATTATTATCATTAGTAGTAGTAGTAGTAGTAGTAGTAGTAGTAGAAGTAGTAGTAGTAGTAGTAGTAGTAGTAGTAGTAGTACTATTACTATTACTATTACTATTATTATTATCATCATTATTATCATTATTATATTACTATTATTAGGATCCGTCCGAAAAATAAAAGATAGGCCTTTTTTACTCCACATCAGTCTTATTTAGAGGAATCCCTCAGCTAAGCAAAATCTGTGCATGGCAGTTTCTGTCACAGCTGTCGCAGGCAAAACCAAAAAAAAAAATGGACAGGGGGCTTTATGGCTTGTTTAGTTTACTGTCTCTTCTGCCTGTCTCCTTTTCAATCTGTGTGTCTGTTGATATTTCAGAATCCTTTCACGTTCCCCCTTTTACATGTCCTTTCACGCACTACACACTTCCACCTGCTGCGATTTCGTGTGTGTGTGTGTGTGTGTGTGTGTGTGCGTGTGCGCGTACGTGTGTGTGTGTGTGTGTGTGTGTTGTGGTGTGTGTGTGTGTGTTGTGTGCGCGCGCGCTATCTTTTAAATGTTTTATTATTATTATTGCTTTATTTCGAGGATAATGGAATTACGCATTCATGTACTTGTTTTCATCCAGTCCCCGTGTGTATGCAGTTTGCTCAATTGTGTCATCCGTTTCCACCGGCACACAATGACCTACTCTTCCGAAAAGCGGAACGGGTTTTAACGTGTGCGCAAGATGTTCTGCGTGCGTTCGCACACGGGGCTTCGGTTTATAGTCTCATCCGAAGGACTTTTGGTGAGGGTGGAGTCTGCGCTGATGAAAAATATCCCCTTGAACGGGAATCGAACCCGGATCGTGAGATTGCGAGTGCAATGTTCTAACCACAAGGCTATCCCACGTGTGTGAGTGAGTGAGTGTGTGTGTGTGTGTGTGTGTGTGTGTGTGTGTGTGTGTGTGTGTGTGTGTGTGTGTGTGTGAGAGTGTGTGTGTTGTGTGTGTGTGTTTATTGGGGGTAGGAGGAGCACGTGCTTCTCAGATGTCAGAATTTATGTCAGTGGCGTCTTTTTTTTGGTTTTCTTTTCAACTTTACGACCAAGAAGGCTGCGCCGAGTTTGTGCTGACAGTGATGGAGTTCAGTTGTGTAGTACAGGGCTAGGGTGATGGGTATCCGTAAAGGCAGGCTCTGCTCTTGTTTCGATGGACCTAAACTGACTTGTGGGGAAAGACTAGCTCAGTGGACGGAGCACTCGCTTTCCCCCAAGCTAAGGTTAAGCAGCATCGAGCGTGGTTACAACCAAAGTATATGGGTGACCGTTTACGCGTCTTGTGTGGAGTTTGATTACGTTGTGTTGAGTTTGCTTACGCTGTGGTGAGTTTTATGTTGAGTTTGATTACGCTGTGCTGAGTTTGATTACGCTGTGTTGAATTTGTGTTGAGTGTGAATACGTAATGTTGAGTTTGATTACGCTGTGTTAAGTTTGATTACGCAGTGTCGAGTTTGTGTTGAGTTTGATAACGTTGTTTTGAGTTTTATTACGCTGTGTTAAAGTTTTATTAAGCTGTGTTGAGTTTGAATACGCTGTGTTGACTTTGATTACGCCGTGTTGAGTTTGATTACGCTGTGTTGAGTTTTATTACGTTGTGTTGAGTTTGATTAATTTGTGTTGAGTTTGACTACGTTGTGTTGAGTTAAGTTGTGTTGAGTTTGATTAAGTTGTGTTGAGTTTGATTACGCTGTGTCGAGTGTGAGTTTGCAGTGCTGGGTTTGATTACGCTGTGTTGAGTTTGATTACGTTTGTGTTGAGTTTGACTACGCTGTGTTGAGTTTGATTACGCTGTTTTGAGTTTGACTACGCTGTGTTGAATTTGATTACGCTGCGTTGAGTTTGACTACGCTGTGTTGAGTTTTATTACGCTGTGTTGAGTTTGATTACGCTGTTTTGAGTTTGACTACGCTGTGTTGAGTTTGATTACGCTGTGTTGAGATTGATTACGTAGTGCTGAGTTTGATTTCGTTGATCTGAATTTGATTTCTTTGTGCTGGGTTTGATTACGGTGTGCTCAGTTTGACTGCGCTGTGTTGAGTTTGATTGTGTTGTTCCTTGTTTTATCACGTTGTGCTGTGTTTTACTATGCTGTGTTCTGCTGTGTTATGCTATAGTGTGTTGTGATGTACTGTGCTATGCGGTGACTTACTGTGTTGTATTGTGTTGAAATGTGTTGCGCTGCATGTACTGTGCTGTGTTATTGCTGTGTGGTGCTGTATTGTGTTGTATTGTGCTGTGTTGTGTTGTGCTGTGTTGTGCTACGTTGTACTTGCTCTGCTTTACTGTGATAGCTGTAAATAATTTTATTTCGTTTCATTTCATATCATACCACTTAAAGTCGCGGCAGATTTCTCAGCATGAAATTCGAGCTGCTCTCCCCGGGGAAGGCGCATCGCCACAAGAGCAGCGCCACCCATTATTATTTTCATTTCCTGTCTGCACCTGTATTTTTTCCCTATCAGAATGGCTTTTTTATTTAGTAAAAATTTTTACCAGGGATAAACTATTGTTGCCGTGGGTTCTTTTACGTGCGCTAAGTAAATGTCATGTAACACACAATCATGACCTCGGTTTATCGTCTCAGCCGAAAGGCTAGCACCCAGACCACCACTCGCGGTCTAGTGGATGGGAAAAAAAAAGCTTCGAGCCCAAAACAGGGATCGAACCACCGCACACTTCCGAGCCGGAAATTTCGCTTTCTAGGCAGGTGCTGTGTTGTGTTGTGTTGTGTTGTGTTGTGCTATGCTGTGCTATACTGTTCATTAGGGGATCCTACAGCGTGCTTAGTCATTCCATTCCGTTGATGTTGCATGCCACAGATGGGATGCCACTGTTCTTTTTTTTTATGTCTC
>CM054152.1:44704354-44719354 GCA_028751875.1 Rapana venosa
CTCTCTCTCGCTCTCTCTCTCCTCTCTCTCTCTTCTCTCTCTCTCTCTCTCTCTTCTCCTCCCTCTCTCTCTCTCTCTCTCTCTCGTCTCTCTCTCTCATCTTCTCTCTGCTTCTTCTCTTAATATCTTGACAGTTTTATCTCAACAGATGAGAAAACCCCAAAACCACACACACTAAACATAACATGTATAGTTAAACAAGTCATATAATCGATAAATCAATATCCGTGTTAAAAGGGAGAAAAAACAACAACCCACAAAGTATGATGTCATCAAATTACAATACTTCCTCGTTTACTAAAAGTCACAAGCAACTCAACCTGTCAGAAACTCAAATCTCCCTCAACACATGATTGTATAAATCATTTTAGGGATTTATTTTGTTATTTTGTTGGTTAGAGCACTGAGGTTCACCAATGGGGAGATGATTGCGTATGCAACCTCACCCTCCCCTTCCACCCTCCCCCCGATCCACACACACACACACACAACCACACACACACACCACACACACACAACACACACACACACCACACACACACACCATGTAGGTAGTAGTATACCGACTTTGAGACTACTGTCTAACCACGACACTTCATACATGCGGGATTTGTTTGTTTTTCTTAAATGTTGTCGACTATATCTACTGGCACGAAATGGTCTACTCTTCCGAAAGGCGGAACGGGTTTCTAACGTCTGCGCAAGATGTTCTGTGTGTGTCAGTCGCACACGGGGTTTCGGTTTATATAATCTCATCTGAAGGACTTTGACATTCAAGTTTGACTTTCTTTGGTCAAACTGGGAAAGAAAGGGGCAAGGCTGGGAATCGAACCCAGAATCTCACTCTTTTACTTGCTTGGCAGATGAACGCCTTAACCGTCCTGCCACCTTCGTTCTTTTATTGATCAAGATATATTGCCAGCATCACTTTTTTGACCCGTGGGTATGGAAAGCTTTTTCTTTAAACGCAGATGCAAATGATCGATTCTTTAATAAAACACTTAAAGAAGCCAGTGTGTAGCTTTGTCATGTCCTTAAAGTAAAACAAAAGTGTGTGTTCTTAACTTGAAATAATACTTATGCCGCTGTCGTGTCAGTATCAATAGCATCCCCACCTTCTGGAAATTCTGTACTGATATTTCCCTCTTTTCTATCCCTCTCTTGTTTGTTTCTGCCTTGGTTTTTTTCTGTCATTTCTATCCTTTTTTATTTCGTCCTTCACGATCCATTCTCTTGCCAATTTTTTTTCAAGAAAGATTTCCATTCTTTGTCTATATCTCCGTCTTTCCCTGTCTCTGAAATAGCCTATGTATCTGTCTCTCAATCTAATATATTTGTGTGTCTGTCTTTGTGTCTTTCTGCCTTTCAGTCTGTCTGCCACTCCTTCCCCGTCCCTCTCTCCCTCCCCCCCCCCCCCCCCCTCTCTCTCTCTCTCTCCGTCGTCTTCTTCTTCTTCTTCTTCCCTCCCCATCTCCCCATTTCCCCCTCTCTGTCCCTCTCTTTCTCCCTCCCCCCTCTTTCTCTTGCTCACCTCTACCTTTCTCTTTCCCTCTCTATCTCTCCTCTTCCCTCTATTCCTCCTTCTCTTCCCCTCCATCTCTCTCCCTCCCTGTCTCTCCATTCCATCTCCCTCTCCTCCTCCTCCCTCTCCATCTCCCCCACCCTCTCTTCTCTCTCTCCTCTTCTCCTTCCACCCCCACCCCCCATACCCTCTCCTCTCTCCTCTCTCTCATTCTCTCTCTCCTCTCTCTTTCTCTCTTCTTTCTCTCTCTCTCTCTCCTTTACTCTATGAATCCTTTTAAGCGAGTGCAGCTACTGTTTCCAAGATACAGAGAGCCACTCATCACCAACAGACCAGGGTCTCTGGCACTGCCTCCAAAACTTCAAAGCACAGAAGGCAGCAGTCTCCCAAACTGACATAGCAGACGATGGTATTGACCACCACTGAGAGGAGGAGGAGGAGGAGGAGGAGGAGGAGAAGGAGGAGAAGGAGGAGGAGAGGAGGGGAGGAGGAGGAGGAGACAGGAAGAAAGGGAGAGAAGGAAGAGCAGGTAGGGAGAGGTAGGCAGGCAGGCAGACAGGCAGGCAGACAGACGGAGAGAAAGAGGGACAGACAAAAAGACACGGGACAAAAATTCATGCTGAATTGTCAGACAAGACCCTGGCGTTTGGTTAAAAAGAAAAAAAGTGGGGCGAGTTTGTTCATGCGATCTTTGTGTTTATGTGTATGGGGTTATCTGTTTTTTGATTGGTTTATCTGTGTATTTAGTTTTTTAGTTAGTTGTTTACCTAGTTTTTAAATCTTTTATCTATTTATATATATATTTTTATCTATCTCTCTGTTTATCTGTCTGCTATCATCTATCTATCCTAATATCTATCTATCTATGTGTCTGTCTATCTATGTGTCTGTCTGTCTGTCTGACTGTCTGTATGTATGTATGTCCATCTATCTATCTATCTATCTATCTATCTATCTATCTATCTATAGATCTATCTATCTATCTATCTATCCAACTGTCTGTCCGTCTGCCTGTTTCTCTATCTGTCTGTTTTTCTCTCTTTTTGTCTGTTTGTCTGTCTATCTATCTCTATTATAGCAGAGCGACGAATAAACTGAACAATCTCTGTCTGTCTTCTCTTGTGTCTGTCTGTCTGCCTGTCTGTCTGTCTGTCCTCTCTGTCTGTCTCTCTCCTGTCTCTCTCTCTGTCTCTCTCTGTTCTGTCTTCTGTCTCTTCCTCTCCTCTCTCTCTCTCTCTCTCTCTCTCTCTCCTCTCGCTCTCTCTCTCTTCTAAATGATTATGTACCTACGTCACCTTCTTTTCTACCCTGTCACTTCTGGGCACTTAATATCGTTTGTTTTCTAGATCTCCCCATCCCAAGCTCTGTCCACCTTCTGTGCTCTTCCTTTTCGTTTTTTTATTTATTTTTTGTACACAAGAACTGTCGATTTTATCGTCTCCTTCTGGAAAGCTCTGGCGTCTTTCAACTTCCTGTGATGACGTAAAGGCAGTGAGAGAGAGTGATGGGCCTTTCTTTTGAAGCGGAAGCAACATCGTTTCCTTCCCTTTGGTGAGCAAGAGCTTGTGAGAGTGGCTGGGATTCTAAAAATGGGAATTATTTTTCTTGTTCTACTTGGGTCTTGTCCTTCTTGCCCTTCATGCTTTTTTCTTGTTTGTTTTTCTTGTTGTTGTTTTTGTTGTTGTTGTTAGTGTTGTTGTTGTTTTTCTTCTTCTTCTTCGTAATCCTTCTCAATTCTTTATTTTGTTTTTGTTCCTCTTCTTGTTCTTCTTGTTCTTCTTATATTCTTGATCTTGTTCTCGTTCTTCTTGTTCTTTTTCTTATAATTTTTCTTCGCAGTCTTCTTCGCAGTCTTCTTCTTCGCATTTTTCTTCTTTGCATTCCTCTTCTTCGCAATCTTTTTCTTCTTTGCATTCTTCTTCTTCTTCTTCTTCTTCGCATACTGCTTCTTCTTCGCAATCTTTTTCTTCGCATTCTCTTCTTCTTGTTTGCTGTTTCCCAGATAGAGCTCTGATATTCACCAATAGTGAGATTTTGAATATGCAACTGTTTTTCGCCCACCAGTAAGGTAGCCATATTCCGACTTTGGGGATGTATACAGGATATGTTCGTATTTCCATAACGCACCGAACTCTTGACATGAATTACACGGAATCTTTAATATGCGTATTTGATCTTCTGCATGCGTAAATACACGTAGAAAATTAAAACACTAGCAGGTCTGCACTTGAGGTGGACCTGGGAGATCGTAAAAATCACCCTACCCTTAAGTCTTCGGATGCCGTCGAGATTCGAACCCGTGACTTCGTGGACTCGTGGGATTGACTTTCTAACGGTCTTAACCACTTGGCTATAGCGCCCGTCACACACACACACACACACAAACAGATGATGAATGGGGGACGGGATAGCCTAATGGTTAGAACATTGCTTTCGCAATCTGTCGACCCGGGTTCGATTCCCGTTCAAGGGGATACTTTACCCCCGGAGTTCACATCAGTGCAGACTCCACTCTCCCCCAAACGTCTTTCGGATGAGACTATAAACCGAGGACCCGTGTGCGAACGCACGCAGAACATCTTGCGCACACGTGAAATCCTGTTCCGCTTTTTGTAAGAGTAGGCCATTGTGTGCTGGTGGGAACAGATGACAGAGTTTGCAAAACCGCATACACACGGGGACTGGATGTAAAAAGGCACAAAAATGCTTATTCCATTATCCTCGATATAAAAGAATAAAAAAGAGAATAATTGATGGAGAGAAAACACGGAATACTAACGGTACCTGAAGGCATTGACAGCATTATTCCCTTTTTCTGGCAACATTCAGGGTCCCTTGTGTATTGAGTTTTTTCCTCTATCTCCTCTCCTCTCGCTCCTCCTCTCTCACTCTCTTTGCTCTCTCCTCAATCTCTCTCGTCTCCTCTCTCTACTCTCGCTCTCTCTCTCGTCTCTCTCTCTCTCTCGTCCTAACCTCCCTCTCTCTCTCTCTCCTCTCTCTCTCTCTCTCTCTCTACCCCTCTCTCTCACTCTCGGTGATGTTTCTATTTTTTTCGCAATGGTAGTTCTGCTTACGATTCTCGTTGTGTGGTGTGTGTTATGTGTGTGGGGTGTGGTGTGTCTCTGTGTGTGTGTTTGTCCTGTGTGTGTTGTTGTTTGAGTGAGTGTGGTGTGTGATGAGAGCGCGCGTGCGTATGTGTGTTTTATTTATTTTTATGTAGTCTATTTATTCTTTTTTTATCGAGGATAATTGAAGAAGCACGTATGTTTTTTTCACCCAGTCCCTTTATGTCTGCGGTTTTGTAAATTCTGTCATCTGTTCCCATCGGCACACAATGGCCTATACTTACGAAAAGTGGAACAGAGTTTAACGTGTGCGCAAGATGTTCTGCGTGCGTTCGCACACGGGGCCTCGGTTTATAGTCTCATCCGAAGGACTTCAGGGGACAGCGGAGTCTGTACTGATATTAACTCCTAGTGGTTTGAACATTGCGCTCACAATCTGGCGACCCGGGTTCGATTCCCGTTCAAGGGGATATTGTCCCCTGGAGTTTACATCAGTGCAGACTCCACTCTCCCCCAAAGTCCTTCGGATGAGACTATAAACCGAGGCCCCGTGTGCGAACGCACGAAGAACATCTTGCGCACACGTTAAATCATGTTCCGCTGTCCGTAAAAGTAGGCCATTGGGTGCCGGTGGGAACGGATGACAGAATTTACAAAACCGCATACACAGAAGGTTCACTCACTGGTTCACTGTTCCCGTAACCCGCCAGGGTCGTAGGGGCGCTGCATGGTGGACGAACGGTGGACCAGCTGGCTCCACTTAGCGCGGTCGTGGGCAAGTGCCTGGGTGACACTGAAGTCCTCCCCTGTCCAATCAGGAGGACTTGATGTTAAAAAAAAGCAAATAAGTGGTTATTCCATTATCCTCGATATAAAAAGAATAAAATAAAATTAAATTAAATTAAATGTACAATAAAATAAAATAGAGATAACCAATCGTAAGATTTTTGCGTTTGCAGCCGTTCCCCTCCCTCCTCTCAGCCCCCCCCCCCCCACTACCCTTCAGGTAGCGGCATTTTGACTACGGGGGTGTATTCATTCTTTGCTTAATCGTGTAGTGTGGTGGTATCGTGTAAAGTAAAGGAGTCCCATAACCTATAAGGTCGTAGGGGAGCGAGGCGTCAGAGACCTCACTTCTCTAGGGCCAGCATATTGTGGGCGGCGCCCACTCCACTCTCCTCGCTGCTTTAACCTTCCCTGACCCTAAAGAGGGCAGCACCCCATTCACAGCTGGGTGAAACTGAGGAACTGTACTGAAGCCAAGGCGCGCAAACGGTCACCCATCCAACTGGTAACCACGCTCGACGCTGCTTAACTTGGCTGGGGGAAAGCGAGTGCTCCGACCACTGAGCTATCCCGTCCAGCGTTGTTTATTTTACACAGCTAACACCATTTCTCTCCCATCCCTTCTAAAAAACCAAACCCACAAACAAAAACAACATAAAAACAACAGCAAACATCTGTCACTGAATAAATCTAGAACATTTTATTTATTTTATTTATTTTATTTTATTCTTTTATATCGAGGATAATGGAATGAGCATTCATGTGCTTTTTTTACATCCAGTCCCCGTGTGTGTGCGGTTTTGTAAACTTTGTCATCCGTTCCCATCGGCACACAATGGCCTACTCTTTCGAAAAGCGGAACAGGATTTAACGCGTGCGCAAGATTAAAAAAAAACAAACACAGCAGCAAATATCTGCCTCTGAATAAATCTTGAACATGTTAAACGTAGATATTTTCAAAAAAAATAGTAATAAGCTGATCGGCACGCTGAGACAATTCCACAGAGAGGTCAAAGACGAGCGCAACGCGATTTTCGCCAAACTGACGCATCCCCTTTCTCTCAACTTGAGTGGAAATCACTGGTTTCGGAATGGATGAGAAGAGGGAAGAGTCAAGTCAAGTCAAGTCAAAATGTTATTTCCAGATTGAATAAGCAATGCATTTGCTTTTTTTCATCAAGCCATCTAAGATTGGTGTTGTGTTAGTGTGTGTGTGTGTGTGTGTGTTGTGTGTGGTGTGTGTGTGTGTGTGTGTGTGTGTGTGTGTGCGTGTCTGTGTGTGTGTCTTGTGTGTGGGGTGAGTGGTGTGGTGTGTGGTGGTGGTGTGTGTGTGTTGTGTGTGTGTGGTGTGTGGTTGGTGTGTGTGTGTGGTGTGTGTGGTGTGCGTGTGTGGTGTGTGTTGGTGTGTGTGTGTGTGTGTTGTGTGATGTGTGTTGAGTGTGTGTTGTGTGGATGTGTGTGTGTGTGGTGTGTGTGGGTGTGGTGTGGTGTGGGTGTGTGGTGTGTGTGTGTGTGTGTGTGTGGTGATGTGTGTGCGTGTGTGGTGTGTGTGTTTGTGTGTGGTAGTGGTGGTGTGTGTGTGTGTGTGTGTGGTCGTGTGTGGTGTGTGTGTTGTGGGTTGTGTGTGGTTGTTGTGGGTGTGTGTGTGTGGTGTGGTGTGTGTGTGTGGGGGGGGGGGGGGTAGAGTGTGTGTTGTGGGGGGGTAAGTGTAGTGTGTTGTGTGTGTGTGTGTGGTGTGTGTGTGGGGGGGGGGGGGGGGGGGGGGTGGTGCGTGGGTGTGTGTGTGGGTGTGTGTGTGTGTGTGGGTGTTGTTGGTGTGGGTGTGTGTTGGTGTGTGTGTGTGTGTGGTGTGTGTGTGTGGTGTGTGTTTGTGTGTGTGTGAGTGTGGGTGGTTGGTGTGGTGTGAGTGTGGTGTGTTTGTGGTGTAATGTGTGTGTTGTGTAGTGTGGTTGTGTGGTGTGTGGTGGTTTGTGGTGTGTGGTGTGTGTGTGTGTGCGTGTGCGTGTGTGTGGTGGTGCGTGGGTGGTGTGTTGTTGGTGTGTGTGTGGTGTGGTGTGTGTGTGTGTGTGTGTATTGGTGTGTGTGTGGTGTGGTGTGTGTGGGGGGGTGTGGTGTGTGTGTGGGGTGTGGTGTGTGAGTGTGTGTGGTGTGTGTGGTGGGGGGCGGGGGGTCGGGGTGTGTGAAGGGTGTGCGTGTGTGTGGTGTGTGTGGGTGTGTGTGTGGTGTTTGTGTGTGTGTTGTGGTGTGTGGTGTGTGTGTTGTTGTGTGGTGTGTGTGTGTGTGTGGTGTTGTTGTGTGGTGTGTGTTGTGTGTGTGTAGTGTTGGTGTGTGGGGTGTGTGGTGTGGTGTGTGTGTGTGGTGTGTGTGGTGTTGGGGTGGTGTGTGTGTGTGGGTGTGTCTGTGGTTTGTGGTGTGGTGTGTTGTGTGTGGTGTGTGTGTTGTGTGTGGGTGTGTGTGTGTGTGTAAATGTGTGTGTGTGTGGTGTGTGTGTTGTGTGTGTGTGTGTGGTGTGTGGTGTCAAATTGAACAATGACAAATTCTTGTATTTAAATTCTTTACATCTATCCCCCATGTGTGGTGTGGGTGTGGTGGTGTGTGGGTGTGTGTGTGTGTGTGTGTGTGTGTGTGTGGTGTGTGTGTGTGTGGTTGTGTGTGTGTGCTGGATTAATCCCTTAAAACTCTAACTGATCTAGCTTATCTCTGGAAGCGACAGATGATCTGTCTACAAATTACAGACGGATAACCATTCTCACTGTTTTCTGTCCGAATTTATTTTTTTGTTACTCTGGTATTTGTATGGTTTGGGTTTTTTCCCCTTCGCTATCCGGCGTACCTTTCTCAGGCTGTCTTCTTTTTCTTACTCTTATCTCTTTTTTCTCCCTTCTTCCCCCCCTCCTCTCTCTCCACTTCCCTCTCTTTCTCCCTTCCCCCTTTCTCTGTCAGGTTTTTCTCACTCTCTTTCCTGTATCTCTCTCCTGTCTGTGTCTGTCTCTCTTCTAATCCTCACTCTCTCGCTGTCTCTGTCTCTGTCTCTCTTGTATCTGTCTGCGGGTGTATGTCTCCTGTGGTCCTCTCTGTCTCTCTTTCTCACCCACACCTTCCTCCTCTCTCTCTCTCGCTGCCTGTCTCTGCCTGTTTGGTTATCTGGTCTGTCTCTCTCTGTCTGTCTATCTCACTCTCTCTGTCTCTGTATCGGTCCAGTGTGGCCTGTGTGTCTTCTCTGTTCTCTCTGCGTCTCGTCTCTTCCCCCCCCCCTCTCTCTCGCTGCCTTGTCTATGTGTTTATGCCTGTTGTTTATCTGTCTGTCTCTGTCTATCGGTCTGTCTGTCTTGTCTGTCATTCTCACTCTCTCTTATCTCGTTCTATATGTTGTGTGTGTCCTCTCTGTTCGCCCTTCTCCATTCTCCCCCCCCCCCCCCTCTCCTCTCTCTCTCATCAGCTGACTATTTGTTGTCTGCCTGTTTTTGTTTATCTGTCTGTCTGTTTTCTCTTCTCTGTCTCTGTCTCTGTCTGTCTGTCTGTCTGTCTGTCTGTCTGTCGTCCTGGCTTGTCTGTCTCTCCTCTCACTCTTCTCTCACTCTCTCTCTCTCCTCTCTCATCTCTCTCTCTCGTCTTCTCCTCTCTTTCTCTGTAATAGAATAGAAACGATATAATCATACTCAGTCCGTGCAGATCATCACTGCCATCGTCCATCTTCAGCTTGTCGTCCATCATCCATCATCCGTCGTCGTCATAAACTCCGCATCACGTTACCATCATCATCAGCAGCAGAAGCAGCGGCGTCGTTGACATCATCTTCATCATCATCCTCGCCATCGACGTCGCCATCATCACTGTTATCATCCTCATCATCATTGTTACCACCACCACCTTTATCATCATCGACATCATCGTCAGCGTCGTCGTTGGCATCAAATATAAAAGCACAATATAATTCTAAACATAATTTTATATAAACATATACTGAACAAATAACAGAAAATACCACATATAAACCCACTTCTGAAACATAGTGGGGATTGGGGGGTTGGTATGTAAGAATATTGCAACATATTTTAAATCATGTTAAGGATTAGTAAAACTATAATAACATATTTAGAATCGTGTAAGTCTTTGGTGAAAATACAGCAACATTTTTAGAATCATGTAAATCTTTTGTGAAAATATAGCAAAATATTAAGAATCAGGTAAATCTTTTGTGAAAATATAGCAACCTATTTGGAATCATGTAGGTCTTTGGCTAAAATATAGCAACATATTTGGAATCATGTAAATCTTTGGCTAAAATATAGCAACATATTTGGAATCATGTAGGTCTTTTGTGAAAAGTTTGGAATCATGGTGTTTGGTGAAAATATAGCAACATATTTGGAATCATGTAGTTCTTTGGCTAAAATATAGCAACATATTTGGAATCATGTAAATCTTTGGCTAAAATATAGCAACATATTTGGAATCATGTAGGTCTTTTGTGAAAAGTTTGGAATCATGGTGTATGGTGAAAATATAGCAACATATTTGGAATGATGTAGGTCTTTTGGGAAAAGTTTGGAATCATGAAGGTGTTTGGTGAAAATATAACAACAATTTGAATCATGTAAAACTTTTGTGAGAAGATAGCACATATTTGATTTTTGTAATACTTGGTGAAATATAGAAACGGGTTTGAAGGGTAATAAGTTTTTAGTGACAAAAAACTACATATTTGGATCATAAGTCATCTGGGAAAATTATACAACATATCTGGAAAACTTGTAAGCTTTAGGTAAGAAGCTAGAAGAAGATTTTTGAACTATGTTAAGTATAGGTAAGAATACAGAAAACAAACTTGAATAAATTTTGGTATTGTTTATAATAAACTACATGATTTAATTAAATTTATTTTTTATTATACCTTTTAAGTCACAGCAGATTCTCTGCGTGGAATTTCGGGCTGCCCTCTCCCGGGAAGAGCGCGTCGCCACAAGAGCAGCGCACCCTTTTTTTTTCCTGTCAGCAACAGTATTTGTTTCCCTATCAGAGTGGCTTTTCTACAGAATTTTGCCAGGACAACTCTCTTTGTTGCCGGGGGTTTTTTTACCGTGTGCTGAATAAATTTTGTTTACACACGGGACCTCGGTTTATCGTCTCATCCGAAAGACTAGCGCCCAGACCACCACTCATGATCTAATGGATGGGGAAAAAGTTTCGGGTCCAAACGGGATACGAACCACCGCACACTTCCGACCCGGACTTTTTGCTTTCTAGACAGGCGCGTTACCTCTAGACCACCGATATTGAATAATGTTAAGTATTGGTAAGTATATGGCAACATACATTCAACCATGTTAAGTATTAGTAAGAATATTGAAACATATTTTGATTCCTGTTAAGTATTGGTAAACATATGGCAACAGATTTTGAATCAATTAAATCTTTGGTAAGAATACAGCAACCGATTTGGGAATCATTTTAAATATTGGTACAAATATAACAACATATTTTGAATCATATAAAACGTTGGGGGAAATACAACAACCAGTTTTAAATCATGTAAATCTTTGGTGAAAATATAGCAACATATTTAGAATGATGTTAAGCATTGGTAAGAATGTAGCAACAGATTTTGAAAAAAAGGAACGTCTTTTGTAAAAAATATAGCAGCATGCTTTGAAGTATGTAGGACTTCGGTGAAAAAATAGCAATATGTTTTTAATCAAAAAGTGCCTTTTGTAAGAATAGAACAACCCATTATGATTCATGTAAATCTTTGTAAAAACATGGCAACATATTTTGAATTATGTAATATTTGGTGAAAATATAGCAACAGCATTTGACGGATGTCAGTCTTAAGTAAGAAAATAGTAACATATTTGGAATCATGAGTCTTTGTGGAAAATAAAGGTACTGGTAAGAATATAGCAACAGATATTGAATAATTTTAAGTATTGGGAAGTATATGGCAACAGACATTGAACCATGTTAAGTAATAGTAAGAATATGTAACCATATTTTGATTCCTGTTAAGTATTGGTAAACATATGGTAACATATTTTGAATCAAGTAAATCTTTGGTAAGAATACAACAACCGATTTTGAATCATGCTAAGTATTAGTACAAATATACCAACATATTTTGAATCGTGGAAAACTTCGGTGAAAATACGGCAACCGGTTTTAAATCATGTAAATTTTTGGTGAAAATATAGCAACATATTTGGAATCATGTTAAGTATTGGTAAGAATATAGCAACAGATTTCGAAAAATGAACGTCTTTGGTAAAAAATATAGCAACATGCTTTGAAGTAAGTAAGACTTTGATGAAAACATAGCAACATATTTTAATCAAAAAATGTGTTTATTAAGAATAGAACAACACATTATGATTCATGTAAATCTTTTGTAAAAACATGGCAACATATTTTGAATTTTATGTAATATTTGGTGAAAGTATAGTAACTGGTTTTGAAGGATAAAAGTCTTTATTAAGAAAATAGCAACATATTTGGAATCATTGAGGCCTTTGGGGAAAATATAGCAACAGGCTTAGAATCTTGCAAGTCTCTAGTAAGAATATAGCAGCAAATTTTGAACTATGTAAAGTATTGGTAAGAATACAGCAAAAGATTTTGAATAATGTTGGTATTGGTAAGAATATAGCAACAGATTTTGAGTCATGTAGTAAGGCTATAGCAACAGATATGGAATCGTGTAAGTTTTGGTAAGATGACGAAGGAGAAGAAGATTATCATCATCATCATCATCATCATCACCACCCCTCGTTGTTATCATCGTTGTTATCATCATTATTATTATCATCATTATCATTACCATTGCAATCATCATCATCATCGTCATCACCATAATCATCATCATTTTTATATATTATAGCAAAATATTTGAAATTGTACGACCTTGCTGAAAAACTATAGCAACAGAGTGATCTGGAATCGTGTAAAACTTTGGTGAAAATACAGCAACCGGTTTTAAATCATATAAATCTTTGGTGAGAACATAACAACGTATTTTGAAGCTTGTAAGACTTTGGATACAATATAGCAACATGTTTTGAAGGATGTAAGACTTTGGTGAAAAAATATAGCAGCAGGTTTTGAAGGATGTAAGACTTTGGTGAAAAAACTATAGCAACAGGTTTTGAAGGATGTAAGACTGGATAAAGTATAGCAATAGGTTTTGAAGGATGTAAGACTTTGCTGAAAACTATAGCACAAGGTTTTGAAGGATGTAAGAATGGATAAAATATAGCAACAGGTTTTGAAGGATGTAAGACCTTGCTAAAAAAATATAGCTAAACTAAAATGGTTTCAAAGAAGGGTTATCCACAGGATATTAGCAGCTAATATTGCCTTAGAAAAGATGCACGTTGTTGACACTAATAAGTGCACATCCTGCAAATCCGAAAGAGAGTCTACTAATCATCTATTCTTTTCATGCAGGATTTCTACCATGTTTTGGAATAATCTTCAGAATTTCTTAAACAACAATTGCGCCTAATGTACAGAGTTGTTCTGTCAAGAGAGCTACTATGTTTGCAACTGATTCACGTTTCACAAACAGATGATACACTTGATTATATCATTAGTTTTCAGCAACATTATTTCTCTATAAATGCAAAGTTTTTGAAACAAAGTTTACTGATTTCAGAAAGCTTCTTAAACTTAAATATAGAACCGAGGAATACATAGCAAAATGTATTGATTTTGAATCTAAATGGCTTCATTACAAATCACTGATTGACGATTTCTAAACATTGTACTGCCAAGCTTAAAATACATGACGTAACTTTGCTTTACATTTTAAAATCAGCCTTTCTTTTTGGTCTGGTACACTTTAATGACGTTACAGCAATAGGGGATAGAGGAGTCTCGTTTTTCTTACAGGTACTGCGAGGAATGTGCGCTTTTGTGGTTGGTTAAAAAAAAAGAAAGAAAGAAAGAAAGAAAGAGGGGGAGGGAGAGAGAGACAGAGAGAGAGAGAATTGTGTGCGCGCGTGTGTTGAAGGTGTGTGAATGTGTGTGTGTGTGAATGTGTGTGTGTGTAATGTGTGTTGGTGTGTGAGAGAGAGAGAGAGAGAGAGAGAGAGAGAGAGAGAGAGAGAAGAGAGAGAGAGAGAGAGAGAAGAGCGAGAGAGAGAGAGAGAGAGAAGCTATGAACTTCAATTACTATGTTGGCGCATCATGTTTCAACTTTTTGTTATTATGTGGTGTGTACGACATTACTTAAAGGCATATAATATTGTGTAAAGTGGTGTGGGTAAGAGAAGATTCGATTCGGATTCGATCGGAAAGTTTATATTCATAGGCCATAGCCCCCCTCATGCAGGGGATAGTGAACATAAACAAAATAACACTTACAAAATCGTAAAAAAGCAAATAAACAGAATAGTTTAGTCATAAATATGAACAAAACAACATTACTATGACTGCAATTTTCTCTAACTTAAATGCCCTACACAAGAAAAAGAGACAAATTCCGTACGTCTTGTGTCTAACAGATGATAAGAGTAACTTTTTTGATAACACATGGCTGTCGGTAATATTTTGGCATATATATCTTTCTCTAATATCTTGATAAGCTGGACAGCATAGCACAAAGTTGTACTTTCATCTTCCTTTATCCTGTTTTGCATAATGGACAGATCAAATCACTATCATTACAGACTTTATACTAAAGTAATGCGTGGTCAAACAGAACAGCACCAGTCTAAATCTGGTCATAAAGATATTCAAGGTGCAATCCATGTCAAGTGTCAAAATATAATTTTTCAACTCATGTGAAGTGAAAAGGTTCTATACAGACTAAATCGTTCACTACTTTGAAAGATGATCCTCCTAAAACTTGCCATCTGCTGTCAATTAAAACGTGACGTAAAATTTGAATGAATCCATTTACACTACCAACACCTTGATTTAACCATACATCACCAACGACCATGTTACTAGAAAGACACGTAACATCATAACCCAGTTATACTTTCCTCTAATATCTAATTCATATAACATTTATAAGCCCTAAAGGGAATTCTTTCTTGCCTCGTCCATTTGCAAAAGTCTAAGCCAATACCGTATGGGTTGTATAGCAAATTAATGTAAATTGGATATCTATTAGTTTCACCATAAACATAATCATAGGAGTGCGCCTATCAACACCAAAAACCTCTTCAAAGCATACAAGTGTACGTCCACATTGACCTGGCTGCATACCCATCCCATAATTCTGCATCCATACTGTGCAATAGGCTGTACTGAGCATCAACAATTTTAGAGAAATAACTTTAAAGAGGTATTTTGTAAAGAAGACAACTTTTTCCTTATTCATATCAATGCATTTTTTGCCTTTACTTGTGAGATCTTTACAAGCAGAAAAAAACTTAAATCGTGTACTAAAATAATTCCTAAATACTTGTAAACATTGACAACTGGCTTATAGTATACCATACACCCATCTGCTCTCGAACTCAAATGGCCCCCATTCCTGAACCATAATATTACTTATCTCATGATTACTTTAACTGAAGAGAAGTGGCAGCATGCTGCAAGTTTATTTAGTTGGTCTGTAGACCGATGACATTCAGATAACAATACAAACATCATCTGCCAGCAAAAGAATAAACAATTCCAAATCAT
>CM054152.1:44724354-44726854 GCA_028751875.1 Rapana venosa
CTCTCTCTCTCTCCTCTTTTCTCCTCTCTCGTGTGTGTGTGTGTGTGTGTGTGTGTGTGTGTGTGTGCGTGTGTGTGTGTGTGTGCGTATGTGTGTGTGTGTGTGTGTGTGCGTGTGTGTTTGTGTGTGTGTGTGTGTCCCATCTGTCTTTGTTTGTTTGTTCTTCTTTTTTTTTCTTTCTTTTCTTTTCTTTATTTTGTTCTTTTCGTTGTTTGTTTGTTTGTTTCTTTCTTTCTTTCTTTCGTTCTGTCTGTCTGTCTGTCTCTCTGTTTGTCTTTGTTTGCGTAATATACCTTTCTTCCATCCTTTCTTTCTTTCCTTCCTCTCTTTCTCCCTTTCTTTCTTTCGTTCTTTCTTAATTTCCTTCCTTCCTTCCTTTCTTCCTTCCTTTCTTTCCTTCCTTCTTTCTTTCTGTCAGTCTTCTTAGCTAATTTTCATCTTTTGCGTTTTTCTTCTTCCTTACATTCTTCTTTCTTTTTTAAAATTCTTTCCTCTTCGTCTCCTCTTATCTAACGCTCAGACAGCAGCCATTGATGTCTGTCTTAAGAGAAAAATTGCCGCTAAGCTCCTGGCAAGGCAGGCCCAGCGCAGTCGACTTCGGCGAGGAAGAGAATTGCTATAGTCCGTCTTCTGAAAAAAAGGAGGGCAGGAGAATGGACCAAGAAGGCAGAAAATAGACAAGAAGAAGGAGGCGACAGGAAGAAGAGGAAGAACCAAGCAGAAACAGAAAGAGGGATAGAAAAGAGGGAATTCCTAGCACAGATTTTCCAGAAGGTGGGGATGCTGTTTATACTGACATGCCCCCTGGCATCCCAATCGGGGATTTTGTGTTGTGTTGTGTTGTTCTTGATGTTGTTGTTTTTGTTGATGGTGGTGGTGATGGTGTTGTTATCGTTGTCGTTGTTCTTCTTCTTCTTCTTTTCCTCATCCTCCTCCTCTTCCTCCTCCTCCTCCTTCTTCTTCGCAATTCTTCCCAATTTTTCGCAAATCTTCTTCTTCGCAATTCTTCTTCTTCGCAATTCTTCTTCTTCTTCGCAAATCTTCTTCTTCGCAAATGCATTCTTCTTCTTCGCAATCTTCATTCTCTTCGCAATTCTTCTTCTTCTTTGCAATTCTTCTTCTTCTTTGCAATTCTTCTCTCTTTCTCGTCATTCTTCTTCTTCCTTCTTCTCTCTCCTCTCCTCCTCCTCCACCTCCTCTTCCTCCTCCTCCTCCTCGACCTCCTCCTCCTCACTCCTCGTCCTCCTCCATCCTTTCTCTCCTTCTCCTCCTCCTCCTTCCTCTCCTCCTCCTCCATCCTCTTCCTCCTCCTTCTCCTCCTCTCTCCTTCTCCTTCTCCTTCTTCCTTCCTTCTTCTTCGTCGTCTTCTCTCCTTTAAGGCAACTAAGTCGATAACATTGACAGTCTTGTTTTTTTCCCCCCCTTTTTTTTTTTTTTTTTTTTTCCTTTTTTTCCTTTTTTCCTTTTTTTTTTTTCCCCCCCCCTTTTTTTAAATTTTTTCCCCCTTTTTTTTCCCCTTTTTTTTTTTTTCCCTTTTTCCATTTTTTTTTTTTTTTTTTCCTTTTTTTTTTTTTTTCCAAAAACCCCCTTTTTTTCAAAAAAAAAATTTTGGGTTTTTAAAAAGGGGGGGCCCCCGGCGGGGGGGAAAAAAATTTTTTTTAAAAAAGGGAAAGAAAAAAAAAAACCAAAAAAGGGGCCAAAAAGGGGGGAAAAAAACCAAGGGGAAAAGGGGGGGAAAAAGGGGGGGGCCCCCCAAAAAAAAAAAGGGGGATTTTTGGGGTTTTTGGGCCCCGGGGGGAATTTTTTTTTTTTTTAATTTTGTTTTTTTTTTTTTTTGGGGGGGGGTTTTTTTTTTTTTTTTTTTTTTTTTTTTTTTTTCCCCCCCCTTCCCCCTCCCCCTTCTTTTTCCCTTTTTCCCCCCCCCCTTTTTTCCCCCCCCCCCCCCCTTTCTTTTTTTTCCCCTTTTTTTTCCCTTTTTCCCCCCCCTTTTTTTTTTTTTTTTTTTTTCTTCCCCCCTTTTTTTTAAATTTTTTCTTTTTTTTTTTTTTTTTTTCCTTTTTTTTTCCCTTTTTCCCCTTCCCCCTTAAATTTTCCCCCCTCCCCCCCCTTTTTTCCCCCCCTTTAAACCCCCCCTTTTTTTTTTTTTTTTTTTTTTTCCCCCCTTTTTTTTTTTTTTCCCCCCCTTTTTTTTTTTTTTCCCCTTTTTCTTTTTTCCCCCCCTTTTTGGGGCCCCTTTTCCCCCCCCAAACCTTTTTTTTTTCCTTTTCCCCTTTTTCCCTTTTCCCCAACCCCCCCCCCTTCCCCTCCCTTTTTCCCCCCCCCCTTTTTTTTCCCCCCCCCCCCTTTTTTTTTCCCCCCCTTTTTTTTTTTAAATTTAAAAAAAAAAAAAAAAAAAAAACCCCCCCCCCCCCCTTTTAAAAAAAAAAAATTTTTTTGGGGGGGGGTTTTTGGGGAAATTTGGGGGGGGGGGGGGGGGTTGGGGGAAAGGGGGGGGGTTTTT
>CM054152.1:44729354-44736854 GCA_028751875.1 Rapana venosa
ATTTTTTAATGGGGGGAAAAAAAAGGGGGAAAAGGGATTAAGGGAAAAAAAAGGGAGAGAGGGGGGGGGGGGAAAAAAGGGGGAAAAAAAAAAAGGGGGGGGGGGGGGGAGGGGGGAGAGGGGGAAAAGGGGGAAAAAAAAAAAAAAAAAGGGGGGGGGGGGAAAAAAAAAGGGGGGAAAAGGAGAGAAAGGGAAAGGGGGAAAAAAAAAGGGAAAAAAAAAAAAGGGGGGGGGAAGAAAAAAAGGGGGGGGGGGAAAAAAAAAAAAAAAAAAAAAGGGGAGAGAAAAAAAAAAAAAAAAAAAAAGGGGGGGGGGGGGGAAAAAGGGAAAAAAAGAGACCGAAAAAAAAAAAGGGGGGGGAAGGGGAAAAAAAAAGGGGGGGGGGGAAAAAGGGGAAGGGGAAAGGAGAGAGAGAAAAAAAGGAAAGAGAAAAAAAAAAAAAAAAAAAAAAGGGGGGAAAAAAAAAGGGGGGGGGGAAAAAGGGGGAAAAAAGGGGGGGGGGAAGAGGGGGGGGGGGGGAGGGGGGGGGCCCCCTTTTTCCCCTTTTTTTTTTGTTTTTTTTGGGGCCGGGGTTTTTTTTTGGGGGGTTTTTGGTTTTTTTTTCGTGTCGTTTTGGGAAAAAAAAATTTTTGTTTTTTGGGGGGTTGTTTTTGTTTTTGGGGGGGGTTTTTTCTCTGCCGAAGTTTGCTGTGTTCCCCCTTAAAATTTTTGGGTGTAATAGTGATAAATTCTGTGCTTTTGCAAATTGTTGCTGTGTCCCTTAGATTTTTTTCTTGAAAATTTATAGTGTTTTTCTTGCTAATTTTTTGCTGTGTTTCCCCTCTAAAATTTTGGCTGTGAGGGGGTGAATTTGATGCGTATTTCTGTGATAAATCCTGCCTGTAGGGTTTGGGTTTCTATGCGCGCTGTGCTGTGCTGTGCCCGTGCTTACACAAGTGCTTTTGTTTGAAGTGGGGTTTTTGGGCTGGGAAAAAAGTTTCCTGGGAAAAAAAAAATTTTTTTGGGCAGTTTGTTCTCTTTTCCCAACATTTTTTCCCCCCGTATGAAGTAGGTGTGTGGTTTTGTGTTGTGTTGGTGTGTGTACGTGTGTGGGGTGTTTTGTGGGGATGTGTGTGTGGGTTGTGGGGTTTGTGTTGTTTTGTGGGGTGTAAAGTTTTTGGGGTGACACTTCCATAAATTGTGTTTTGTGTGTGGGGTGTTGTGTTTTTTGGGGTAAGTGAGTGATTTGGTTTAGGGGTGTTGCATTTTTTTTATTCTCCCCTCTCCCTCTCGCTTCCAAATCCTCCTTCGCCCTCTCCCTTCCCTCCCCCCCTTCCTCTATCCACCCCCCCCCCCCCCTCCCCTCTCCTCTCTCCTCTCGCTTCTCTCCTCCCTCTTTCTCCCCCCTCTCCCCCTAATTTTCCCTTCTTTCTCTCCTCCCCTTTTCCCCCCTCCCATTCCCCCCTTTTCCTCCCCCCCCCCCTCTCTCCCACTCCACTCACTCGTCCCCTCTTCCTTCCCCTATCCCCTCTCCCCTCTCTATCTCCCTTCCCCCTCCCCTTTCTCTCCCCTTTTTCCCCACTCCCCTCTATCTCCCCCGCTCCTTCGCCCTTTTTTATCCCTCCCTACCTTTTCTCCCCCCTCTCTCTCTATCCTCTCATCTCCCCTCTCTCCCCTCTCTCACTCTCTCGCTCTTTCCTCTTAGGTTTTTTTTTTTTCAGTTTTTTCCATCTCTCAAAGCAGGCATTGTCGCTCTAGTCTTTATCTTTTGGGATTCATGCCTAGGATCAAACTCGTCGCCCTTCCCCTTTTTTTTTCCCTTTTTTTTTTTTATCTCTTTTTTTTGTCTCCTCTCTCTCTCCCCTTCCCCCTTTTCTCTCTCCTCCTCCTCTCTCTCTCCTTTTCCCCCTTTTTCTCTCCCCCTCTCTCCCTCCCTTTTCTCTCTCTATTTTCTCTCCCCCCCTCCCTCCCCCTTCCCCCTCTCTCTCTCTTTTCTTCTCTTTTTCGTATCGCCTTTTTCTCCCCTTTTTTCTCTCTCTCTCTCTTTTCTCTCTCTCTTCCTCTCTTTTCTCTTTCCCTTTTTTTCTCTCTCCTTCCTCTCTCTCTCTCCCCTTTTTTTCCCCTCTCTCTCTTTCTCCCCTCTCACCTTTCTCTTTTTCCTCTTTTCTCTTTTCTTTCTCTCTCCCCCTCCCCTTTTTTCTTTCTCTCCCTTTTCCCCCCCTCCCTCTCTCTGCCTCCCCCTCCCTCTCTCTCTCCCCCCACTCTCTGCTCCCTCTCTCCCACCCTCTCTAATTTCCCCTCTCACCATCCCCGTCCCCTTCCCCCCCTCTCTCTTTCCCCCTCTCTCCCCCTCCCTCCTCCCCTCTCTCTCCCCTCTCTCTCCTTCCCCTTCTCTCCACCCTCATCTCCCCCCTCATCCTCTCCCCCTCCCACTCTCTCCCCTTCTCCCTCTCACTCTCCCCCCCTCTCACCCCTCCCCTCTCCTTCTCCCCTCTCTCCCACTCTCCCTCCCCCCCTCTCCCCTCCTTCCCCTCCTCCTCCCTCCCCTCTCCCTTTCCTCTCTCATTCCCCCCTTTCCCAATTTCCCCAAATGTCGTCTTCTCTCCATTCCCCTCTCTTTCTCTCCTCTCTCCCTTTTCCCCCCCCCCTCCCCCCCCCTCCCCTTCCCTCCCCTCTCCTTCTCTTCATCCCCTCCCCCCTCTCCTTTTCCCCTCCCTCTCTCTCTCTCCTTCCTCCCCTTTTCCTCCCTCGTTTCCTTTTCTCTCTCCCCTCTTTCCTAATCCCCTCACTGTCTTTCTCTCCCCTTTACCCCTCTCTCTTTCCCTCTCTCCCTTCTCTCCCCTCTCTCTCTCTCTCCCCCCCTCTCTCTCCCTTTTCTTCTCTCTCTCTTCTCCCTCCCCTCTCTCTAATCCCTCTCTCACTGTCTTACTCTCTCTTACTCTCTTCTTTTCCTCCTCCCTCTTTTCCCCCCTTCTCTCCTCTCCTCTCTCTCTCTCCCTCTCTCTCCTTCCTCTCTTCTCCTTCCCTTTTCTCCTCTCCTTCCCCCCTCTCTCTCCCCCTCTCTCTCCCCTCTCTCTAATCCTCCCCTCACTTCTTACTTCTCTCACTTCCCCTCCTCTTCCCCCCCCTTTTCCTCTCTCCCCCCTCTCTCTCCACTTTTCTTTCCTCTCCCTCCCCGCTCCCCTTCTTTAATTTCTTTTACTGTATTAAAAATTTCCCTTATTTTTTTTTCTTTTTTTTTGTCCCTCTCTCTCCTTCTCCCTCTTTTCTCTCTCTCTCTCTCTCTCTTCTCCTCTCCCTCTCTCCCTTTCCTCTCCCCTCTTTTTCTCTCTCCCCTCTCTCCAAATCCCCTTCTCTCTAATTTTCCCCTCTCCTTCTTTCTCTCTTCCTTTTTCTCTCTCCTCTTTTTTCCCCCCCCCCTCTTTTTTCCCTCTCTCCTCCCCCCCTCCCTCTTTCCCGATTTCTTTCATCCCCCCCTCCTTTTACCAACCCCATCTCTTCTTCTTTTTTTCTTCCCCCCCCTGTTCCCCCTTCCCCCCCCTTTTTTTCCCCCCCCCTCTTTTTATTTTCCCCCCTCCTCTCCCTTTCCCCCCCCCTCTTCGCCCTTTTCCCCCCCCCCCTCTCTCCCTCCCCCCTCCTCTCTCATCTCCCCCTCCAACCCTCCCCTCCCCTCTCTTTTTCCCCCCCCTCTTACCCCTTTTTCCCTCTCCCCTTTCTCTCTTACCCCCCTTCCCCTCTCCCATTTTCCCCCCCCCTTTCTCTCTCTTCTTTCTTTTTCCCTCCTCCCTCCCTCCGTTCCCCCCCTCCCCCCCTCTCTTCCTCTTTTCCCCCCCTTTTTCTTTTTATTTCCACCTTCCCCCTCTTTTTTCTCCCTTTTTCCTTTTTGGGCCCCCCCCCCTCTTTTTTTTTCCCCCCTCTCTTTTTCTCTTCCCTTTTTTCCCCCCCTCTTTCCTTACTCCCCCTTTCCCCCCTCCCTCTCTCTCCATTTTCCCCCCCTCCCCTCCTCCCCCCCCCCCCACCCCCCCCTCCTCCCTTCCCCTCTCCCCCCTCTCTCCCCCCATCCCTTTTTTTCTAACCATCTTCTCTCCCCCCCTTCCCCTTTTCTCCTCTTTTTTTCCCCCCACCCTTTCCCCTTTCTTTTCCTTTTCCCCCCCTTCTTTTCTCCCCCCTCCCCCCCCTTTCCTCCCTCCTTTCCCCCTCTCCCCCCCTCCCCCCCCCCCCCCTCTCTCCTCAAAAGCTTTTCCCCTTTTTTTGTCTTTTATTTCCCCTCCTAAAACCCCGCGTCTTTATCTTTTCCAAGGCTAAATTGATCCAAAGGGTTTTTTGATGTTCTTTTTCTCTTTTCTCTCTCTCCCTTTTCCCCTCCTCTCTCTTTTTCTCTTTTCTCTCCCCCTCTCCCCCCTCTCTCTCTTTTCCCCTCCCCCCCAACCCCTCATTTTCCCCCCCTCTCTCTCCATCCCCTCCCCCCCTCTCTCTCCAACTCCCCTCCCCCCTTCCCCAATTTTTCCCCCTCCCTCTCTCGCCAAACTCTCCCTCCCTCTCTCTCTTCCCCTCTCTCTCCCCCTCTCTCCCCCCACTCTATCTTTTTCTCTCCATCTTTCTCTCTCCCTCCCTCCCTCTCTCGCTCTCCTCCCCTCACCCTCTCCCTTTCTCTTCCTCTCTCTCCATATCTCTCTACCTCCTCCCTCCGCCCTCCATCACTGCTCCCTCTACTCCCTCCCTCCCTCCCTCTCCACCTCCTATCTCTCTCCATCCCCCTCTCTCTCTTCTCTCCCATTCTCCCTCCCTCCTCCTCTCAACCTCTCTCTTCCTCTCCTCTCCCTCCCTCCCTCCCTCCCTCCCTCTCTCTCTCATCTAGCTTTTGCCCTTTTAATCTGTTTTCCATCCTCTTAAAATCCGTGTCTTCTTTTCTGACCATGTCTATCGATCCAACGTTTCTTGACGTGTTCCTTCTCTCCCCTCTTCCTCTCTTCTTTCTCCTTCCTCTCTCTCCATCCATTTTTCTCTGCCTCCTTCCCTCCGCCCCTTCCTCCTTCTCTCTCTCTCTTCCTTCTCCTCCCTCCCCCTCCCTCCTTTCCCCCTCCCACGCCCCCCCTCCCCCCCCCCCCCCCCCCCCCCCCCCCCCCCCCTCCTCTCTCAACTAGCTTTGCCCTTTTAGTCTGTTATTTCCATCTCTTAAAATCCGTGTCATCTTATCTGTCCATGTCTATTGATCCAACGTTTCGTGAGTGTCTCTTCTCCTCTCTTCTCTCCTCTCCTCTCTTTCTCTTCTTTCCTCTCTCCTATCTCTCTCTACCATATCCTCCGCCCTTCCTCCCTCCTCTCTCTCTCCCCCTCCCGCCATCCCTCCCTCCCTCCTCTCTCTCTCCTCCTCCCTCCCTCCTCTCCCTGCAACCCTCCTCCTCTCTTCCTTCCCTCCGCCCCTCCATCCCTCCTCTCTGTCTCTCCCCCCTCCATCCCTCCACTCCTCTCTGTCTCTCCATCCCTCCCTCCTTGTCCCTCCCCTCCTCTCCTCTCTCTCCATCCCTCTCCATCCCTCCCCGCCCCTCCTCTCTCTCCCTCTCTCTCCCTCTCTTTCTCTCTCCCCCCCTTTTCCTCTCTCAACTAGCCTTTGCCTTTTAGTCTTTATTTCCATCTCTTAAAATCCGTGTCAGATCTTATCTGCAATTTCTAATCGATCCAACGTTCTTGAGTGTTCTTCTCTCTCTCTTCTCTCTCTTCTCTCTCTCTCTCCTCTCCATCTCTCCTCTCTCGTCTTTCTCTCTCTCTTTCTCTCTCTCCATCTCTCCTCCTCTACCTATCTCCCTCCGCCCTACCTCCCCTCCTCTCTCTCTCCCCCCTCCTCCCATCCCACCCTCCTCTCTCTTCTCTTCCTCCCTCCTCTCCCTGCAACCCGTCCTCTCTCTCCCCTTCCCTCCGCCCCTTCCATCCCTCCTCTCTGTCTCTTCCCTTCCCTCCATCCCCCCCTCCTCTCTGTCTCTCCATCCCTCCCTCCTTTCCCTCCCTCCTCTCTCTCTCTCCAACCCTTCCATCCCTCCGCCCCTCCTCTCTCTCCCTCTCTCCTCCTCTCTTTCTCACTCCCCCCTCCCTCTCCCTCTCAAATAGCTTTTGCCCTTTTAGTCTGTTTATTCCATCCCTTAAACCTGTGACTTCTTATCTGTCCATGTCTATCGATCCAACGTTTTCTTGATGTTCTCTCTCTTTCTCTCTCTCTCTCGTCTCCTCCAATCTCTCGCTCTCTCTCTCATGCTCTCTCTCTCTCTCTCTCTCTCCCTCTCTCTCTCCCTCCCTCTCTCTCTCTCCCATCCTCTCTCTCCATCTCTCTCTCCATCCTCTCCCTCCCTTTCCCCTCCCTCTCTCTCCATCTCTCCCTCACCTCTCTCCCTCCTCTCTCTCCATCTCCTCACCCCTCCCTCTCTTCTCTCTCTCTCCCCCTCTCTCACCCCCCCCCCCCACTCTCTATCTTTTTCTCTCCATCTTTCTCCACGCCCTCTCCCTCTCTCTCACTCTCCAACCCCTCACCCCTCCCTTTTCTTTTCTTCTCTCTCTATCTTCTCTAAACTCCTTACCTCCGCCTCTCCATCCTCTCCCTCACTTACCTCCCTCCCTCCCCCCCCCTCCCTCTACCCTCCCCCCTCCCTCCTCTCTCTCTCTCAACAGCTTTGCCTTTTCAGTTCTTTTATCTCCATCTCCTTAAAATGCCGTGTCTTCTTATCTGTCCATGTCTATCGATCCAACGTTTCTTCAGTTTCTTCTCTCTATCCCCCCCTCTCTCGCTCTCTCCTCCCTCTCTCTCTCCCCTCTCTTTCTCTCTCTCCATCTCTCTCTACCGCTCCCACTCCCGCCCTTCCATCCCTCCTCCTCTCTCTCTCTCTCTCTCTCCACTCTCCCCCTCTTTTGCTCTCTCACCCCCCTCTTTTTCTCTCTTCCCCACTCTGTATCTTTTTCTCTCTAACTTCTCTCGCTCTCCTCTCCCTTTCTCGTCCTCTCGCCATATCTCTCCTACCTACCTCCCTCCCTCCGCCCCTCCCATCCCTACTCCCTTTTCTACTTCTTTCCCCTCCTCCTCCACCCTCTCTCCTCTCTCTCCCCCCCCCCCCCCTCCCGCTCAACTCACTAGCTTTGCCCTTTTAGTCTTTTTATTTCCACTCTTTAAACCCCCCGTGTTTTCTTATCTGTCCCCAAGTCTATCGATTCCAACTTTTCCTTGAGCGTTTTCTCTCTACACGTTTCTTGTTCCCTTCTGTTCGGCTTCGTCGCAAATCTTGTCCTTCTCTTTCTGACTAATAAAATCAATTTTTTGTTTATCCAGTCGTATCCTCTCTTCTATTTCTCTCTATTGAACACGATGGATACATTGAATTGCTCTGTCCACAACTCCTTACCTTCCCTCTCCTTTCCTTTCTCTTCTCTCTCCTCTCTCTCTCTCTCTCTCTCTCTTCACTCTCTCCTCCTCTCTCGTCTCTCTCTTCTCACTCTCTCTCTCTTTCTCTCTCCCTTTCTCTTCTCTCCCTCCCTCTT
>CM054152.1:44741854-44744354 GCA_028751875.1 Rapana venosa
AGTCAGAACAAGAAATGCTTTTGCAGTCAGAAAAAGAAATGCTTTGCAGTCAGAACAAGAAATGCTTTTGCAGTCAGAAAAAGAAATGCTTTGAAGTCAGAAAAGGAAATGCTTTGCAGTTAGAAAAAGAAATGCTTTGCCGTCAGAAAAAATACATGATTTGCTGTCAGAAAAAGAAATGCTTTGCAGTCAGAAAAAGAAATGCTTTGCAGTCAGAAAAAAGCATGCTTTGCAGTCAGAAAAAAATGCTTTGCAGTCCGAAAAAGAAATGCTTTGCAGTCAGAACAAGGAATGCTTTGCAGCCAGAAAAAGAAACGCTTTGCAGTCAGAAAAAGAAATGCTTTGCAGTCAGAAACAGAAATGCTTTGCAGCCAGAAAAGAAACGCTTTGCAGTCAGAAAAAATGCTTCGCAGCTGTGAGAACAATCAATCCTAAGAGAGTAATGACGGACGCTATAGCCAAGCGGTTAAGGCCGTTCGATTTCAAACCCACGTGTCCATGAAGTCGTGGGTTCGAATCCCGCGGCAGTATCTAGCAAATTAAGAGTAAGTGGGGTTTTTTGTACCATCTCCCAGGTCAACTTCAAGTGCAGACCTGCCTATGCCTTCATTCCCTTCGTGTATATATGCACAAGCAGAAAGTTATTTATTTATTTTTTTAATTCTTTTTGTTTTGAGGAGAATGGACAAAAGCACCATACGCTTTTTTACATTCAGTTCCCGTGTGTATGCACTTTTGTAAATTTTGTCATCTGTTCCCACTAGCACACAATGGCTTACTCTTACGAAAAGCGGAACAGAATTTAACGTGTACGCAAGATGTTCTCCGTGCGTTCGCACACGGGACCTTGGTTTATAATAATAATAATAATAATAATAATAATGATAATTATGATAATGTTAATGATAATTATAATGAGAAGAAGAAGAAGAAGAAGAAGAAGAAGAAGAATATGGAATTTATACAGCACTGAATCTTGTAAAAAAACAAAAAACAAATCGAAGCGCTTATAGTCTCATCCGAAGGACTTTTGGGGAGAGTGGAGTCAGCACTGATAACTCCAGAGGAAAAAAAATCCTCTTGAACGAGAATCGAACCCGGGTCAGCAGATCACGAATACATCACTCTAACCACCAGGCTAAACCCTGCTTTCCAGATGTGAGAACAATCGATCCTAAGAGATGATTAATTTTTAAAAATAATCTTTTATATCGAGGATAATGGAATAAGC
Organism: Rapana venosa; assembly: GCA_028751875.1. NCBI lineage: Eukaryota > Metazoa > Mollusca > Gastropoda > Neogastropoda > Muricidae > Rapana > Rapana venosa. The sequence continues at coordinate 44,743,086 of CM054152.1, forward strand.
ACTTATGTGCTTTTTTTACATCCAGTCCCCGTGTGTATGCGGATTTGTGAATTCTGTCATCTGTTCCCACCGACACACAATGGCCTACTCTTCCGAAAAGCGGAACAGGATTTAACGTGTGCGCAAGATGTTCTGCGAGTAACGACGAACACCATAGCCAAGTGGTTAAGACCGTTCGACTTCAAACCCTCAAGTCCATGAAGTCGGGGGTTCAAATCCCGGCGGTGTTTTGCGATATCTTCTTCGTCGAAAGCTCAAACAGCAACTCTTGTTCTAATGTTGTAGGATAGAAAATGCGTCACGCTGCCAAGGGGATAGCTTAAGTGGTTAGAACATTGCGCTCGCAATCTGACAACCCGGGTTCGATTCCCGTTCCAGGGGATATTTTTTCCCTGGAGTTAAACATCAGTGCAGACTCCACTCTCCCCCAAAAGTCCTTCGGATGAGACTATAAACCGAGGCCCCCGTGTGTGCGAACGCACGCAGAACATCTTGCGCACACACGTTAAAATCCTGTTCCGCTTTTCGTAATAGTAGGCCATTGTGTGCTGGTGGGAAAAGATGACATTTTACAAAATCGCATACACACGGGGACTGGATGTAAAACAGCACATAAGTGCTTATTCCATTATCCTCGATATAAAAGAATAAAATGAATAAATAAATAAATAAATAAAATAACAGCCTGACAAGTCAGGCCCGCCCAGCAAAATCCGACTAAAAATATTATTATAAGAGAGAAATGGTGTCTTTTAAAATCTTTCTGGAGAAAAAAAAGGCGGGAGAATGGACCAAGAAGGCAGAAACTAGACAAGAAGGATGTGACAGGAAGAAAAAGGAAACAAGGCAGAAACAAAGAGAGTGGGATAGAAAAGAGGGAGTTTCTAGCACAGAATCTCCAGAAGGTGGGCATGTTATTTGTACTTTGCTATATAAATTATATTTATGATTATGATGATGATTATTATCATTATCATTATTGTTATTGTTATTATTGGTAGTAGTAGTAGTAGTAGTAGTAGTAGTAGTAGTAGTAGTAGTAGTAGTAGTAGTAGTAGTAGTAGTAGTAGTAGTTGTAGTAGTATCATTATTATTATTATCATTATTATCATCATCAGTATTATTATTATCATTCTTCTTCTTCTTTTTCTTCTTCTTCTTCTTATCATTATTATTGTTACTATTGTTATTTTTATTATCATCATCATCATCATTATTGTTATTATTATTATTGTTATTATTATTATCATCATTATGATTATTATTATT
>CM054152.1:44759354-44761854 GCA_028751875.1 Rapana venosa
TTTGTGTTCAACGCTGTTTGCTTGTCTCATCTATCTGTCTATCTGTTCAGTCTTGTATGTGTTGGTCTGTCTGTCTGTCTGTCTATGTATCCTTCTCAGTTTCTATCTGTCTGTTTTTGCTTTGTTCTGTGTTTCGCATGTCTCGTTTCAGGACCGTAACGTTCAAAAGTGTTGTTCATTCATTCATTCATTCATTCATTCATCCATCCGTCCATCCATCTATCCATCCATCCATTCATCCATTCATTCATTCATTCATTCATTCTATTTTATTCTATTCTATTCATTTATTTATACATTCATTCGTTATTTATTTATTTATTTATTCTTTTTTATCGAGGATAATGGAACAAGCACTCATGTGCTTTTTGCAACCAGTCCCCGTGTGTATGCGGTTTTGTACATTTTGTCATATGTTTCCACCAGCTGGCTGGCTGATTGCCTGACTGACTTAATGATTGACTAGTTAATTAACTGCCTGCCTGCCTGCCTGCCTGCCTGCTTGCCTGCCTGCCTGCCTGCCTGCCTGCCTGCCTGCCTGACTGACTGACTGACTGACTGACTGTCTGACTGACTGAGTGACTGACCATTAGCCTGACCTACTGACTGACTGAAAGCCTGACTGACTGACTGTCTGTCTGCCTGCTTGGTCGCCTAGACTGCCTGAATAAATGACTGACTAAACGATTGACTGACTGGCTTACCGACCGCGCCAACTTAACGAGGTGTGGCTTGCTGAATGACACCCTATTTGGCTGGCTGTTCTACTTGCTTACCTGACTGCCTGACTGACTGACTGACTGCAGACTAGCTAACTGGCTAACTGGCTAACTGGCAGGCTGGCTTCTAAGTTACCTGTGTGCATTCAGGGACAATGGTTGGACATCGTGAGGAGTTGAGTTGAGGGCCGACTGAGGTCTGTGGGTTTTATTTTTTTAAATTTTCTAATCAAGAGAACATACCCAGGAACTGCTGGAACTCATTTTCCAGTCCGTTGGTCTGAACTTGTGAAGCAGCAAACTCCATTAGCACCAAATTAGAAAACTAGTCATTCATGCAGGGTGAACACCTTCACTCGTCGTCACTGACTAGTATGGTCTTCGACTTGGTTCTTTTTCTTACTTCTTCTTCTATTTCTCCAAGTTCGGAGGAGGGAAGTGTGTGTGTGTGTGTGTGTGTGTGTGTGTGTGTGTGTGTGTGTGTGTGTGTGTGTGTGTGTGTGTGAGGGGGGAGGGGTGTGTGTGTGTGTCTGTGTGTGTGAGTGGAGGGGTGGGGTGAGGGGTGAGGTGAGGGGGGTGAGGGTGGAGTGTAAGTGTGTGTGTGTGTGTGTGTGTGTGTGTGTGCGGGGGGAGGGGGGTTGTGTGTTGTGCGTGTGTGAGTGAGTGTGTGTGTTGTGTGTGTGTGTGTGTGTTGTGTGTGGTGTGTGTGTGTGTGTTGTGTGTATTTGTGTGTGTGAGTGAGTGAGTGAGTGAGTGATTGAGTGAGTGAATGAGTGTGTGCATGTGTGTTGTGTGTGTTTGCGTGTGTTCGTGTGTGAATGCAGGGATTGATGGTTGGGAGTGAGGGTTGGGAAGGGAGTGATGTGTATGTGTGTGTGTGTTGTGTGAGTTTGTGTGTGTGAGTGAGTGAGTGATTTATTGAGTGAGTGAGTGAGTGAGTGTGTGTATGTGTGTTGTGTGTGTTTTGTGTGTGGATGCAGGGATTGGGGGTAAGGAGTGGGGGTGGGGAAGGGAGTGTTGTGTGTGTGTGTGTGTGTGTTGCGCGTGCGCGCAAGTGTGTGCGTGTGTGTGTGCGCGGTGTGTGTGTGTGTGTGTGTGTGTGTTTGTTTGTGTGTTTGTGTTCAACGCTGTTTGCTTGTCTATCTATCTGTCTATCTGTCAGTCTTGTGTGTGTTGGTCTGTCTGTCTGTCTGTCTATGTATCCTTCTCAGTTTCTATCTGTCTGTTTTTGCTTTGTTCTGTGTTTCGCATGTCTCGTTTCAGGACCGTAACGTTCAAAAGTGTTGTTCATTCATTCATTCATCCATCCGTCCATCCATCTATCCATCCATCCATTCATCCATTCATTCATTCATTCATTCATTCATTCATTCTATTTTATTCTATTCTATTCATTTATTTATACATTCATTCGTTATTTATTTATTTATTTATTCTTTTTTATCGAGGATAATGGAACAAGCACTCATGTGCTTTTTGCATCCAGTCCCCGTGTGTATGCGGTTTTGTACATTTTGTCATATGTTTCCACCAGCTGGCTGGCTGATTGCCTGACTGACTTAATGATTGACTAGCTAACTAACTGCCTGCCTGCCTGCCTGCCTGCCTGCTTGCCTGCCTGCCTGCCTGCCTGCCTGCCTGCCTGACTGACTGACTGACTGACTGTCTGTCTGCCTGCTTGGTCGCCTAGACTGCCTGAATAAATGACTGACTAAACGATTGACTGACTGGCTTACCGACCGCGCCAACTTAACGAGGTGTGGCTTGCTGAATGACACCCT
>CM054152.1:44766854-44769354 GCA_028751875.1 Rapana venosa
AACTGTCTTCATCTGTACACTCCATCCCGTTCCCTTCGTTCAGCCGCAGATACTTTGTGCTTTCGAACACCCAGATTCAAACAAACCACTGTTGGCCGTCGCTCATTCTGTTTCTGGTCCATCCACCTGGAATGACCCCCCTCTTTCACTTCGCCAAAAGCCTTCACTTGATACCTTCAAATCCAGCCTCAAAACACACTTATTTCCTACCTGAGACTTTCCCCCCAAATATCTGTCCCTAATTTTCAACAGCATCTTTCACCTTCTAAGTGTTGTTCCGTGTGTGTGTGTGTGTGTGTGTGTGTGTGTGTGTGTGTGTGTGTGTGTGTGTGTGTGTGTGTGTGTGTGCGCGCGTGTGTGTGCGTGCATGCGTGCATACGTGCGCGCGCATGGTTTTGAAATCTGTTGCTCATTATGTTTAAGGAGAGTTGCATGCCTGTAAATGATTGAGTGCAAGCGCTTCGATTTGTTTTTGGTTTTTTTACAAGATTTAGCGCTATATAAATTCCAAATATTATTATTATTATTATTATTATTGTTGTTGTTGTTATCATTATTATCATTATTATTATTATTATTATTATTATTATTATTATTATTATTATTATACACGACTTTGATTTGTCTGTGCAAGATACGACGCTATATATAAATTCCATTTATTATTATTATGATTATTATTATAATGATGATGATGATGATGAGGATGAGGATGAGGATGAGGATGATGATGATGATGATGATTATTATTATTATTATTGGTGTTATCATTATTATTATTATTTTTATTTTATGGTCATTGTTAATATTATTGTTATTATTGTTATTATTATTAATATTATTATTATTATTATTATTATTATTATCATTACATACACAAAAGGGAATGAAGGCACTGGCAGGTCTGTACTAGAAAATTGACCTGGGAGATCGTTAAAACAAAATCTCCACCCTATAATAATTATTCTTCACCAGACTCCGGATCCGATCATCCGAGATTCGAACCCGCGATTTCATGTGTGCTAAATGCAGGCTGCACTCGGGACCGTGGGGTTTTCTGGTATCATCCGAAAGACTAGTACCCAGACCACCACTCACCGCTTAGTGGATGGGGGAGGGGGTGGGGGGGGAACAGTTTCAGGCACAAACGGGGATCGAACCACCACACACACACACACACACACAGGGAACCCAGACTTTTCACTTTCTAGGCAGGTGCGTTAGCTCTAGACCACCGATCCACCGTTGCTTCTTTTACTTTATCGCCTTCCTGACAGAAAGTGTCTGAATTATTGAGGATTGTCAAAGCCAGTCACTCGGGACTTGGAACAAGCTAAAATACGGGATATAGCCGCCATGACGCAGTGGTTAGCGCCTTGGGGTTACGGACTGGTAGGTCGCGGGTTCGAATCCCATGAGAGTCATAAGAAAAGAATTTTTTGGACTACCAGCCCACTGTTATCCGGAGTGGGTGAGTGTGTGTGCTGTGGGCTCAGTGGGAAGACTGGGACCACACAGTCGGGCTTCATCCACTTTACGGATGCGGTGTTGAGAGTGTTGCTCAAAGTTATCTGACGGACACTGCAGGTGTCTGTATCTCTCCGGATCCGGTTGACGCCGGAATATACTATTTATTTATTTTTCTATTTTATTTATTTATTCTTTTATATCGGGGAAAATGGAGTAAGCACTCATGTGCTTTTTTTTACATCCTGTCCCAGTGTGTATGAGGTTTTGTCAATTCTGTCATCTGTTCCCACGGGCACACAATGGTCTACTCTTGCGAAAAGCGGAAAAGGATTTAACGTGTGCGCAAGATGTTCTGCGAGCATTCGCACACGGGGCCTCGGTTTATAGTCTCATCCTAAGGACTTTTGGGGAGAGTGGAGTCTGCACTCCAGGAGAAAATATCCCCTTGAACGGGAATCGAACCTGGGTCGTCAGATTGCGAGCGCAATGTTCTAACCACTCGGCTATCCCGTCCCCCTAAACGCATTCTTCTTCTGTGCAAACAACATACATTTCTATACAAAAGTGCGCACGCACACACACACGCGCGCGCGCGCGCGCGCGCACGCCCACGCGCACAGACACACATAAACACACACAACGATCATAAAATTATGAATACTTCTTTATGAGCAAACAAGATAACTATATCAATTGTGTAAAAGGGAAACGAAACATTGACTTTGAAGATCTATAATCATTTCATCCTAAAAAGCAGCAATTTCATGTCGATAAAAACTGCACGTATTCATATAAACCATCTTAGTTATTATCATAATATTTATAGTAATAATAATAATAATAACAATAATAATAATAATAATAATAATAATAATAGTAATAGTAATAATAATAATAACAATAATAATAATAACAATAATGATGATGATGATGATGATAATGAAAATGATGATGATGATCATCATAATGATGATGATGATGATGATGATAATGATGATAATAATAATAATCATCATCATCACCACCATCA
>CM054152.1:44774354-44776854 GCA_028751875.1 Rapana venosa
ATTATTATTATTATTATTGTTATTATTATTATTATTATTATTATTATTATTACTACTATCATCATCATCATCATCATCATCATCATCATCCTTCATATACTCATTCATTCATCCATTTATTTTGTGTTACAATTCATTTATCTATCTATTTTGTTTGGTTGGTTATCTATCCATCCCTCTCTCTCTCTCTCTCTTCATGTATCTCTCACATAGGTGGCCTTGGAGGAAGAGCTACGGAAGCGGAATCGTTGTGCTAAAGCCGCAGCGGCTTCGCAGCACAACTACCCTGACAGCGGCATCGGCATTGCCGCAGACACCGCCCACTCCATCCCCTCTGAGAGCAGCGGAAAGTCCTCCAGAAGAGGTCAGTGTCTGTCTGGGTATCTTGGTATGCCTGTTGTTGATGTGGATGTATGGATGTGGGGATGTGGGGTGGGGGTGGGGGGGTGATGGGGGGTTGGAGGGGGTTAGGTGTGGAGTGGGTCGGGTGCGGGGGGGGGGGGGGGGGGTGTTGTTGGGGGGTTTGGGGAGGTTTGGGGAGGTTTGTATGTGTGTGTGTGTGAGTGTGTGTAGTGAGAAGGGGAGGTGGAGGGTGTGTGTGTGTGTGTGTGCGTGTGTGTGTGTGTGTGTGTGTGTTAGTGTGTGTGTGTGTGGTGTGTGTGTGTGTGTGTGTGTGTGTGTGTGTGTGTGTGTGTGGTGAGAAGGGGAGGTGGACGGTGGGAGATGTGTGTGTGTGTTTGTGTGTGTGTGTGTGTGTGTGTGTGTTATGTGTATGTGTGTGTTTATGTGAATGTGTGTGTTTATGTGTGTGTTTATGTGTATGTGTGTTTATGTGTATGTGTGTGTGTGTGTGTGTGAGGGGGTGTCTTTGGTGTGTGTGTGTGTGTGTGTGTGAGAGAGAGAGAGAGAGAGAGAGAGTGGGTGGGGGATGTTGGGGGGAGGTTTGTGTGGGGGGGGGAGGTAAGATTGGAGTGAGGGTGTGTGTGGAGGGGGGTGTCTTTGGTTTTATTTATTCATTTAAAAAAAATTATTTGTATTTTATTGTTTGATATCTAGGATAGTGGAATAAGCACTCGTGTGCTTTTTTTTAACATCCAGTCCCCGTGTGTATGCGGTTTTGTAAATTCTGTCATCTGTTTCCACCGACACACAATGGCCTACTCTTACGAACAGCGGAACTGTGTGTGTGTGTGTGTGTGTGTGTGTGTGTGTGTGTGTGTGTGTGTGTGCGTGCGTGTGTGTGTGTGTATGTGTGTGAGTGTATGTGTGTGTGTGTGTGGTGAGAAGGGGAGGTGGAGAGGAAGGGGGTGGTGTGGTGTGCCTGTAGGGGGTGGAGAATAGCGAAAATTGTGATGTGAGGGGAGGGGGGAGGTGTGTAGTGTGTGTGTTCACTTATCTTCGGGATATGACCAAAAACAAACTAAAAGCAAAACAAAACGAAATATTCCTCAAACTATATTATAGCCCCCCCCCCCCCCCATCCTAAAAAAACAACAAAAAATCAACACACACAACAACAACAACAACAACAAAACACACAACACAACACAACAAGAAAAAACCCGCCACACCATAGAGTGCTTCGAAAAAATGATAAATAACAAAATGATGAATATTAAAAGAACATGAATTGGTTGAAATATTGTCCCTTGCATGCGACTGTGTAAGAGAGAGACAGACAGACAGACAGAGACAGAGACAGACAAATAGAGAGAGAGAGAGAGAGAGAGAGAGAGAAAGAGAGAGAGCGAGAGAGAGAGAGAGTGAAAGCGAGAGAGAGAGAGAGAGTAGAAGGGAAATAACTACGTTTTCATTATTATAGCCAAAATAACTCTGTTCTCTCCCTTATCACCTTTTCTCAGACCGAGTAGATGCGAGCATCTGTCTTCAATTTCTTGAATCCATGAAGTCGTGCGTTCGAATCTTGGAAGCCAGGTTTAGTAAATTAAGGGTCAGGCCATTTTTATACCGTGGATCAACTTAAAAGTACGAACCTACCATTGCCTTAATTCCCTCGTGTATAATATAACGCTTGCATGCAGACGGGATAGCTCAGTGGTCAGAGCACTCGCTTTCCCCAATCTTAAGGTTAAGCAGCATCGAGCGTGGTTACCAAGTAGATGGGTGAGAGTTTGTGCACCTTGGCTTCAGTGCAGTTCCCCAAGTTCACCCAGCTGTAAATGGGTACCTGCCCTCTTTAGGGTCAGGGAAAGTAAAGCAGCAGCGAGGGAGAGGAGATGGGCGCCGCTGCCCTCAATATGCTGGCCCTAGAGAAGTGAGGTCTCTGACGCCTCGCTTCCCTACGACCTTATAGGTTATGGGACACCTTTACCTTTACCTGTATGCAGAAGATCCCAAAATACATAGTTCACATCACCGTTCTTTGGGTTGTGAAAAAAAATCAAACATACCCAGCATGCACCTTGTATCTGGATAAGGATGGGCTCCGCCATGTTCAACTTGCCCAAGAGACACAGTATGAAAAGTTCGATTCAGTCAG
>CM054152.1:44791854-44794354 GCA_028751875.1 Rapana venosa
ACAAGTCTTTTCTGTGACAAGAAATGCAGAATGAATAAGGATGGATATGGCTACGGGTAAGGGGTAGGGGTAAAGGTAGGGGTGGGTGGTGGGTGGGAGTGTGGGGGGGTGGGGAATGGGGGTGGTAGGTGGTGGGTGGGAAAGGGGCAGATAATTCTGCAGGCAAGTGGACGACAAGAGTTGCAGTCAGTCAGTCAGTCAGCCAGCTTGGAAAGAGGTGTGGTGGAAAGGCTGAAGACTGGGTCTCTAGACCTCTATTAACCTGCTGGCTAGCTTTCTGTCGGCTTGTCTGTCTGTCTGTCTGTGTATGTGAGTGTGTCTGTGTGTGTGTCCTCTTTAGTAGTAGTAGTAGTAGTAGTAGTAGTAGTAGGAGGAGGAGGAGGAGTAGGATCAGGAGTAGTAGTAGTAGTAGTAGTAGTAGTAGTAGTAGTAGTAGTAGTCATTGCCATTATCATCATCATCGCCATCATCATCATCATCGTCATCATCATCATCATGTATGGAATTTATATAGCGCTGTATCTTATGAAGGAACAAATCAAAGCGCTTACATTCAAATCATTTACACGTATGCAGTCATTCATGAATAAAACAAAAAAATCAATATTACATGTACACACACACACACACACACACACACACAACACAGAAACACACACACAGCGACAGGAAATGGGCAGATAATTTGCAGCTAACGCACACAGACACACACACACACACACACACACACATACAGAAACACACACACAGGGCAAAAAAAGGGGCGGATAATTTACAGTGCGCGCACGCACACACACACACACATATAGGGGCAGGAAAGGGGCAGATAATTTTGCAGCCAAACCATACACACACACAAACACACACACAAACACACACACACACACACACACGCACACACACAGACAGACAGACAGACACACTCACACAGAAACACTCACACAGAAACACACAGAAACACACACAAACACACACACAGAAACACACACACACACACACACACACAGAGTAACAGGGGCAGGAAAGGGGCAGATAATTTGCAGGCAAGTGGAAGACAAGAGTTGCAGTCAGTCAGTCAGTCAGTCAGTCAGCTAGGAAAGAGGTGTGGTAGAGAGGTTGAAGACTGGGTCTCTAGACCTCTAGTAACCTGCTGGCTAGCTTTCTGCCGGCTTGTGTGTATGTGTGAGTGGGGTGGGGTGCTGGTGCGGGGGTCTGTGTGTGTCTGTGTATGCCTGTGTGTGTGAGTGTCTGTGTTCGTGTGTGTGTTCGTGTGTGTGTGTGTGTCTGTTGTGTGTGTGATGTGTGAGTGAGTGTGTGTGTGTGTGTGTGTGTGAGTGTATGTGCGTGTGTGTGTGTACGTGTGTGTGTAGTGAGTGAGTGTAGTGTGTGTGTGTGTGTGAGTGTGTGTGTGTTAGTGTGTGTATGTGTGTCTGTGTGAGTGTGTGTGCGTGTGTGTGTGTGTGTTTCTGTGTGTATGTGTGTGAGTGTGAGTGTGTGTATGTGTGTGTGTCTGCTGTGTGTGTGAGTGTGTGTGTGTGTGAGTATGTGTGTGTCTGTTGAGTGTGTGTGAGTGTGTGTGTGAGTGTGTGTGTATATATGTGTTAGTGTGTGTGTATATGTGTGTGCGTGCGTGTGTTTTATTTATTTATTTATATTTTTTATTTAATTCTTTTATATCGAGGATAATGGAATAAGCACTTATTTGCTTTTTATATCCAATCCCCGTGTGTAAGCGGTTTTGTAAACTCTGTCATCTGTTCCCACCAGCACACGATGGCCTACTCTTACGAAAAGCGCAGCAGGGTTTAACGTGTGCGCAAGATGTTTTGCAGTAGACAGTGTGTGTGTGTGTGTGTGTGAGTGTGAGTATGTGTGTGTGTGTGTGTGAAAAAGTGTGAGAGTGAGTGAGTGTGTGTGAGTGTGTGTGTCTGTTGTGTGTGTGAGTGTGTGAGTGTGTGTGAGTGTGTGTGAGCGTGTGTATGAGTGTGTGTGTGTGAGTGTGAGTATGTGTGTGAGTGTGTGTGTGTGTGAGTGTGTGTGTGAGTGTGTTTGTGTGTGTGTGTGCGTGTGTGTGTGTGTGTTAGTGTGTGTGTATGTGTGTGTGTTATTTTTATTTTATTTCATTTTTTTACATCGAGGATAATGGAATAAGCACTTATTTGGTGGGTTTTTTTTACATCCAGTGTCCCCGTGTGTATGCGGTTTTGTAAATTCTGTGATCTGTTCCCACCGGCATACAATGGCCTACTGTTACGAAAAGCGGAACGGGGTTTAACGTGTGCGCAAGATGTTTTGCAATAGACAGTGTGTGTGTGTGTGTGTGTGTGTGTGTGTGTGTGTGTGTGTGTGTGTGTGTGTGTGTGTGTGTGTGTGTGTGTGTGTGTGTGGGAGTGTGTGTGTTGTGTATGTGTGTGTCTGTCTGTGTGCCTGTCTGTATCTGTCTGTCTGTGTATCTGTGTGTCTATGTGTTTGTGTGTATGTCTCTCTGTCTCTGTCTGTG
>CM054152.1:44799354-44801854 GCA_028751875.1 Rapana venosa
CTGTTTTTCTGGATGTCCCAGATTCTCTCATAATTATTTTTTCTAAAACTCACATTACCTGCCTGTCCGTCTTTTTGAAGGTTTTCTTTCTGTCTATTCATAAGTCAGTCTCTTAGCTCTCTTTCTCTTTGTCTCTATCTGTCTCTGCCTGTCTGTCTGTTTGTCTGTAGCGCTTTGATTTCTTTTTACAAGATAGAGCGCTATATAAATTCCTTATTTTATTATTATTTTTATATATATTATTATTATTATTATTTTTATTATTGTTGTTGTTGTTGTTGTTATTATTATTATTGTTGTTATTATTATTTTATTATTATTTTATTGTTTCTGTCTATTTCTCTCTCTCTCTCTCTCTCTCTCACTCTCTCTCTCTCTCTCTCTCCCTCTCCCCCCTCCCCTCCTCCCCCCCACCCTCTCGCTCACGCTCTCTCTCTCATTCTGTATGTTGGCACTTTGTCTTTCTATCTTTCTGTGTGTCTATATGTCTGTCTGCCTGTCTATTTTGCTCTTCTGTCTATCTGTGTTTGTCTGTGTCTGTCTGTCTCTCTCTCTCACTCTTCTCTCTGTCTATCTATCTGTCTATCTATCTATCTATCTATCTATCTATCTATCTATCTATCTATCTATCTATCTCTCGATTACAACCAAATACTACTAAAAGAGCACAAAGAAAACAAACCAAGGAATAAAAATAGACAAAAAAATACCCCAGCAAACCCCCCCACCAAAAACAGCCTCTTAGTTCTGCAACATATTAATGGCAAAGCTGTTTCTTCTAGTTGTTGGCTTTTCACTTTTGGTTGTGTGTTAGCTTACTTGTTTGTGTGCCAGTTTGTGTGTGTTTGGTCCTAACACTACTCACCCATCTCTTTCCATCTCCCCCTCCTAACTCTTCCTTTAGCGATACATAAGCTCCCACCAGCCAACCCCACACATACCCCTACCCCTCCACCCTCACCCCCTTCTCTCTTTCTCTACCACACTCTACAGAAAGATCAATGGAACATTCTGTTACTTCTAGCTTTTTTTTCCTCTATGGAAATCTCCTTAGAGATGTGGAATCTATTCGTTGACTTTTGGGTGGCGAGGTTTGTCTGTTTCATGTTCTTATCTGATATTTGTTTGTTGTTTTTTAAATTTACTATTTGGTTCGATTTTTTTTTTTGGCTTGTGCTTTTTCTTGTATCCTTTCGTTATATGTTTCTTGGTTCTTTGGGGTCTTCTTGATATATTTCTCTTTTGTCGTCGTTGTTGCTGTTGTTGCTCTTTTTCTTCTTCTCCGCTTTCATCTTCTTCTTCCCTCTCTCTCTCTCTCTCTCTCTCGCTCTCTCTCTCCTCTCCTCTCTCCTCCCCTCTCCCTCCATCTCTCTCCTCTCCCTCCTCTCTCTCTTGATTATAACCAAATACCTATAAGAACACAAGGAAAACAAACCAATCAAAAATAGACCAACATTACTCCTCTTCCTAACCACGAAATTAAAACCCCTTAACTCTACAAAATAAATGGCACAAATTTATCTTGGCTAATTAAAATATTTTTCATTGTTTTTTAGCTTACTTGTTTGTGTATCAGTTCGTGTGTGTTTGGTCGTAACTTTACTCACACCTCCCTTTTCCTCCCTCCCGCCTCCTAACTCTCCCTTAGCAAGACATAAGCTCCCACCAACCACCCCACCCCACCACCCCCCCTCACCCCTCTCTCACCTCACCCCCTACTCTCTCATAAACACACTCACAAACAGGATCAATGAATTTTGTTACTTCAGTTTTCTCCTCTATGGAAATCTCCTTAGATGTGGAATTTTGTTGACCTTTGGTGGTAGTTTGCTCTGTTTCATGTTGGTTTGCCTGTGTGTGTTGTGTTGTGTGTGTTGCTTTTTATTTGCCTGATGATTTCTTTTCTGTGCTCTCTCTCTCTACTCTCTCTCTCTCTCTCTTCTCTCTCTCTCTCCTCTTCTCTCTCTCTTCTCTCTTTACAACCAAATACTCCAAGATCACTCAAGAAAACAAACAAAATGGAAAACTACCAAAAAATCCTTCCACCAGAAATACAAAAAGTAACATCCTAATTCACACAATTTAATGGCAAAGCTGTTTTTCTAGTTGTTGGCTTTTCACTTTTGGTTGTGTGTTAGCTTTCTTATCGTCTGTCTGTCCTGTTGCTCTGGTCCTAACACTACTCACCCATCCTTTCCATCTCCCCCTCCAAAATCTTCCTTTAGCGATACAAAGCTCCCACAGCCAACCCCCACACATACCCTACCCCTCACCCTCACCCCCTTCTCTTTCTCTACCACACTCTACAAATGGATCAATGGAAACATTCTGTTACTTCTAGCTTTTTTTCCTCTAGGAAATCTCCTTGGATGTGGTATCTATTCGCTGACTTTTCGGGTGCGAGACTTTTTTGTTTCATGTAGTTCTTGCCTGTTCTTGCATTTTCTGTGTCCCGTCCCTCTTTTGTACAACTAGATGTTTGTGTGTGTCTGTGTGTGTG
>CM054152.1:44804354-44816854 GCA_028751875.1 Rapana venosa
CTCCTGTATTACTAAACCCCTTCCACCATGTGCTTCTATTCTGGCCTAAGTGCAATGTTCTCTCTCTCTCTCATATCATCTCCCTTCCTCACTTAATTGAAACCAAAAATATCAAGGATACAATATATAATAAGAAGAAAAAACAAGTAGCAAAATAGAACACCTATCTTTAGAATGACAGAAAGAAAGGACTAAGGCGTCTTTATATCTACATCTTAACCCATCCACCACTCTCCCACCCACCCTACCTCCATTTTTTTCTGAAATAATTGCTACCCCCCAAAAAACAAAGCTACCCAATGTTGTCTACCATATACCGTATTCTCCAGAAACGGTCAATCCGTATTTAGTTTCACTCCTAGCGTTTCACTTTGTTGACACTTTCTTCTCAAATGTTTAATCTATACTGTGACCTTTTGTAGTAATGTTGGGTTGGTTTTGTTTCAATTCGTTGTTTCTCTGTCTTTGGGGGATGGGGGTGGGGTGGGTTGAGGGGGTGGAGGAAGGTAATAGTCTGTTGAAGTTATATGTTGGTAATTTTGCTTGTGTTCAAGGACTTTTAGCAGCTTTCTAATAATAATAACAATATATGGAATTTATATAGCGTTGAATCTTGTAAAACAAACAAATTGAAGCATTTAAAATCTCTCTCTCTGTCTCATTTTCTTTTCTATCTTTCCGTCTCTGTCTCTCTCTTTCCACCCCCTCTTTCTCTCTTATTAGTATCTTCCTGTAATACTATATACCTTCTTCCCCCATTTCCTCGTATTGTGGCCTATGGCCAAAGTTTCTCTCTCTCTCTCTCTGTGTCTTTGTCTGTCTGTCTCTCTCTCTCTCTGGGTTTTTTTTTAGGGGGGGATTTTTTTTGGGGGGGTCTTTTATTTGTTTGTTTTAGTTTTTAGTTTTTTCCCCTTTGTTTCTACTGTGTAAGAGTAAGAGTATTTGGTCTATTATTAAGATGTATCCCTGCGGGCTGGGACTGGATGGGAAAAAAGCACATGACTGCTTATTCATTATCCTCGAAATAAAATAATTTTTCATTGGCATTCTCTCTCTCTCTCTCTCTCTCTCTCCTCTCTCTCTCTCTCTCTTCTCTCTCCTCTCTCTCTCTCTTTCTTATTTTTCCCTTCTTCACATAATTGATGCAAACAATTAAGGGTTCACCCCTCCTCCTTCAAAGTGGTACAATAGTATGCCTTTATTTGGAATGATAGAAAGAAAGGACTGAGCCATTTTTATTTCAACCTCTTATCCCATTTGCCCACCCAACCACCCCTACCTCCCCACCCCACCCCACACCCTACCTCTCTTTTCCTGAAAAAATTGCTACCCTAAAAACAAAGCCACCCACTTTTGTCTACCATATACCCTATTCTCCAGGAACGATCAATCCGTATTAAGTTTCCCTTCTAGCACTTCACTGTGTTGACACTTTCTTCTCAAATGTTCAATCTATACTTTGACCTTTTGTAACGATGCTGGTTCATTTGATTGTTTCTTTGTGGGTTTTTTTTTTTTTCAGTGGGGTGTGGGGTGTAGAGGGCTGGGGCGATTGCCTTTTGTATGTATATACTTTTGCTTAGGTTTAAGTTCCTGTTCTGCTTTTTGTAAGAGTAGGCCATTGTGTGCCGATGGTAACAGATGACATAATTTACAAAACCACATACACATGTGGACTGGATGTAAAAAAAAAAGCACATGAGTGCTTATTCCATTATCCTTAATATAAAAGAATAAATAAATAATGACTTTTTTTTAAAGGGCGGGGGTCGGTATTGTCTTTTAGTTTCTCTATCCGTTTCTCTTTCTGTCTGTCTGCCTCTCTCATATTCATATATATATTATATATATATATATATATATATATATATATATATATATATATATATATATATATATATATATATATATTATATTATATATACAAAAAGAAAGAAAGAAACTAAAAAGAATACAGGAATATCATGGTTTTGTAATCCCTCTGGCACCTCCCCATTCAGCATATGGCGCCAACAAAATGTCTGTGCATGTTAAAAATCAGTGTTTTCTAATTAATTATTCGAACATGAAAACTGGCAGCCACGTGTTAATTATTTTTCTTTTGCGGTTCTGTTATTGCAGATTTGTTGTTGCTCTTTAAAATGTTGTTATGGATTTTTTAGTGTGTAGTTTCATGTTGATCTCTCTCTCTCTCTCTCTCTCCCTCTCCTCCTCTCTCTCTCTCTCTCTCTCCTCTCTCTCTCTCTCTCTCAAGCGTACAGAGTTACCAAGTTATAACCCTAAATTGTTGACAGGGGAAGATGTATACGAACATGTGTGTGCAACTTTTCAGGTGATTCAAAATTGTATTTGTATTGTGAAATCATTGTTCTTTTCCATTGTGCCTCCCTCCCCCCCTCCCCCAAACACTCTTTTGTTGTATTGTAGCCTAAGGCCGGTGTACTATTAAAGTATTTCAGTGTTCAGAGTTTTCTCTCTGCCTCTGTCTGTCTCTGTCTCTGTTTCTCTCTCTCTCTGTCTAAAAGAGCACCTTATCGCTTATTCATTACTATACCGTGGAAATAAAATAGTTTGATTTTGTTTGATTTAATTAGATCTCTCTCTCTCTCTCCCTCCCTCCCTCTCTCTCTCTCTCTCTCTCTCTCTCTGTGGTCACAGCCTGTATTATCCTGATATTTCTTTGTTAAAAGTCTGTCTTATATATCTGTTGTTTATTTAGCCTCATTAATTCAAACATAACATCATAAAACGAGCTGTGACCTAGGTAGGGCAAAAACAACACAATCATTGAAATCCAAAATCTCTCTCAACTGTTTTGCCTACCTGCCTTCTTTTCATTCTCCTTTCCATATTCATTCTTCATTTTCTTCTCTATTTTCATGCAGAAATTAACCATGCAGTAAAATAGAAAAGAACAAACAGGATTTTCAAAAGTTTACTTACGCTAAATGGGTACCTACCTCTTTAGGGTCAGGGTACGAAAAGCAGCGAGGGAGAGGAGATGGGCACCACCCTCAATATGCTGACCCCTAGAGAGGCTAAGATATCTGATGCCTCACTCCCCTACGACCACTTAGGTTATGGGACACCTTTACCATTACCCTTTTTACTTAAGCTAATATCAACTTTCACCATTCTTGTCTGGCAGTGAAAGCAATCTCCCTAACCCCACTACCATCTCCTCCCCTCCCCTCCCCCCCCCCCCCCACCCTCTCCTTTCAAAAACTCTTTGTGAGGACAAACAATCACTGTGCATGCAAGATGACATCAATGTGGACACAGTATGCAAATTTCATTCTAATGAGACTCGTTTCTAGTCAGAAAGAAGACGCCATGTTCTATTTCCAACCAATCAGAAGCCATTGTGGGCTAATACACTGAAGCACGTTTGGCTGCCTTTTGGCGCGGGTTTGTAATAACACTAGGGAGAAGGAGGTGGGTGGGTTGGGAGAGGATGGATAAGATGCGCACGAAAGCTAAGTAGATAAAGTGATAGGGCTTCTGTTGCCTATAGTCTTGAAGCCGTGAGTCCTTGGTTTAAATCTTGGAAAATGCTTGTGAGTTAACCTTAGGGAAATATTTCTTTTATAAAAAAAAACTCACAGATCAACTTATGATCGAAACTACTCGGTTTTGTTTTTATTGTTCAAATTTTCTTGACTAGATCCCTGAGAAAGATAAAAGTGTTTACCCTTCACCTATACCCTGCAGTTTAGTACACCGTTGGGGCACCACTGAAGATTGTGCAACTAGCTTCCTCCACTTGAAAGGAAAGCTTGCTCAGTATGAAAACAAACTCAAACAGTGTACTATATCTACGATAATTAATCGTTTGATGGGTTTTAAAAAAAAAAACGCGAACATTTCTGCGACATAGCGAAGCGTTCGATGGAATAGATGTCCAGTAAACAACAACAAAACATTTAAATGGCTGAATTTCTTGGAAGATGCGGTTACCTTCATGCTGGGCAAAAACGGTCGCATACGCAAAATCTCACCATTGGTGAACCTCGGAGCTCTAGCCGAGGAACGAAACAAAATATATGTATTTAAATGCTTTCCAATGTAGAAGTGGCTCTTTTATAGGAGCTACAATCACAAGAGAAAGAAGGAGCGTGGAGGTGATGATGATGATGATGATGATGATGATGATTAATCTTGTTATTATCATTATCATTTGATTATTATTATTATTATTGTTATTATTATTATGTTTTATTATTTTCATTATTGTTATCATTATTATTATTATTATCCTTATTATTATTTAGAGGATAATGGAATAAGCAGTCGTGTGCTTTTATTTGCATCCAATCCCCGTGTGTACGCAGTTTTGTATATTTTGTCACCCGTTCCCACCGGCACACAAAGACCTACTCTTCCGAAAAGCGGAACGGGTCTTAACGCGTGCGCAGGATGTTCAGCGTACGTTCGCACACGGGACCTCGGTTTATAGTCTCATCCGAAGGACTTTCAGGGAGAGCGGAGTCGGTACTGATGTCAACTCCAGAGGGAAAAAAAACATCCTCTTGAACGGGATTCAAAACTCAGGTCAGCAGATCACGAGCGCGTCACTCTAACCACCAGGCTACCCCGTCCCGCCCCCTGGTTTGAGATGAGGAGGCTGTTCACGTCAGAGTCTGTTTGCTTTACCATGACACTAACCCTTCCAGTTGGCATCGCTTAAAAAACGCCGCTTTGCTTTAAACCTCTTATGTTATCTTCGTCTGTGTAACTCAATAACAGGTGCCGTGCGTGCATGCAAATTGACAAGAGCAGTTACAGCACATAGGAGTTTATTTCTGGGTGGGGGGAGTCTTTCTTTATACCTTCGGTCAGAAACAAGGCACCACTCTACGTTCTATTCTTAAGTTAAGCAGTGAACGATTTGGATTGGTCGTCTGTAGCGGAAATGAAATCTCTACTGCGAATTCTTTCTAGATCTTGTCTTGTCTTGTCTTGGCTAGTGTTGTTTTGGCTTGTTTTGTGTTGTTTTGGCTTGTTTTGTGTTGGGTTTGTTTTTTGGTTTGGTTTTGTTTGGTTTGCTCGTCTGGGTTTGTGTCGTGTTTGTTGTATTGTGTTGTGTTGTACCGTGCTGTGTTGTATTATACTATGTTGCATTGTATTGCGTTGTATTATACTGTATTGTGTTACATAGCAATGTACTGTTCTATTGTATTGTATTAAATTGCATTGAATTGTATTGTACTGTATTATAATTGATAACATTGTATTGTGTTCTATTGTAGTGTGTTGAACTGTATTGGGACGTACTGTATTCTACTGTATTGTACTCTAATGGATTGCAGTGCAGTGTATTGTAGTGTAGCGTAGAGCAGTGTAGTTTAGTCTAGTGTAGTGTAATGTAGTGTGGTGTAATGTAGTGCAGTGCAGTGTAGTATAGTGCAGTGTAGTGTAGTGCAGTGTAGTGTAGTGCAGTGTAGTGAAGTGCAGTGTAGGGTAGTGTAGTATAGTGTAGTGCAGTGTAGTGTAGTGCAGTGTAGTTTAGTGCAGTGTAATGGAGTGGAGTGTACTGCATTGCCTTGCATTGTACCGCATTGCATTGCACTGCATTGCATTGTATTGTATTGTATTATCGAAAATAATGGAATAAGCGCTCGTATGGTGTATTTTTTACATCCAGTCCTGTCTGTGTGCAAGTTTATAAATCTTATCATCCGTTCCCACTGGTATACAATGGCCTACTCTTCCGAAAAGCGGAACGGGTTTTAACGTGTACGCAAGATGTTCTGCGTGGATTCACACACGGGACCTCGGTTTATAGTCTCATCCAAAGAACATTTGGGAGAGGTGCAGTCGGCACTGATTTTAACTGCATGGGAAAAATATCCCATTGAAAGGGATTCGAACCCGGGTCAGCAGATCCCGAGCGCAATGCGGAACGCTCTAAGCAACCAGGATATCCCTTTAGGTTAGGTTTATTATTCTCTCTTGACGGGGATAAGAAAATGTATCTTCTATTCTATTCTTTCTCTACATAAAAAGTCTTGTCATTCTCTTATCATATAAAAGACGGAACTCCACAAGAAATCTACTAAGCTACAGCTAAAAGAGCTTAGTATTTTTTCCCCCTGTGCAACCATTGATTTATCTGGCAACAGAGAGAGAATTCCCCAGACTTATGGTGACATTAATGATGTATAGAATGTCTTCCGTATCTGTGATGTTACGTCATCGGTTTCTGTCGACTCTGCTCAGTGTGTTTTTGTTATGATTTAAATTTGAAGCAGAGGATGGTGATGGTCATTTTTTTCTTCTTCAAGGATTTGTTTTGTAGTTCATAGTTTATATTCAATATTCTTGCTTAAGTTGCGAGAGCTACGAATGCGGCTCTTTATCTCTCTGTATCTAGTATGCGGTAGACAAGTGGTAATTTTTCTTAAATCCTGATAATTCTGAAGTAGCAGATCTCGGGTATGAATCTTGGAGGAGCTCGGGGAATGAAAAGTGTAGAGAGCTATGATCTTCGTAACTGTAAAACCTGTCAATGCCCTGCATGTTGTTCTGTGTATACACTGATGAGAATGAGTTGCATTAAATACCCTGTTGGTTCAGTGTTCTTCTGGCTTGTAAAAATGCAAAACCGTGACCATCTACCACAAAATGAGTCGCACAGCACCGAAGTGCTGTGACATAACTATTATTAATTTACCATACAAACGCTATTTTGAAAATACGGATTAATAATCGGACAATTCAATGAACAGTTATTACAGACGGAAATACTAGACCTCAGGAAGTGAAAAAAATGAGACATTGACTTAATATTGCATGGTAATAAATAAGTGGTAATGATGAGGGCTTAGGTGTTTTTAAACGAGTTTTCTAAGCAAGAGGAAATAAAACTATGCAGTGACATTTCAATACAAAGTACAAGAAAGCTCACAGTTTGTGTTTAAGAAATCTGTATATGTTATCAGGCCTAAAGAATGAAAAGAGAAAGTGTCATTAAACTTTTAGTCGCTATAATAGTTATATTACCAGAATTACAAGCCTGCATCATCAAAGTCGCAAATTCCACACATAACATTACAGTCATATTACCAGCGTTGATAAAATTCCCAGCTGTATTATTATCAAGGGTACAAATTCCACAAATAACAATCATAATATTACAGTTACAGAAACCGGACTTAGTCAAGAACACAGTGCCAGAGATAAAACGGAATCTCGAGAAAAAAAAACCAACCCACAAAACACCGAAGTAACGAAACTCAGATTGTATTGTGAGACTAAAGAAATCAGACTGTGTTAGGAAAATCACGAGTTATTCTGGCACAGGTTTCTCTTCCCATAGTCTTTTGACCAAAGACACGGTAATGCCCCATATAAATTCAATTTCTTCTTCTTCTTCTTCGTCTTCATCATCATCATCATCATCATCATCATCATCACCATCATCATCATCATCATCATCATCATCATCGTCGTCGTCGTCGTCATCATCAATATTATCAATATATTATCATTCTTTCTTCTCTTCTTCTTCTTCTTCTTCTTCTTTTCATCTTATTATTATAATATTATATTAATATTATTATTTTATTTTTTTTTATTATTATTATATTTAGGGAATCCAGATTGCATTACTCCCCCGTGGGGATGCCGGGGGGCCTGTCAGTATAAATAACATCCCCCCATTCTGGAAATTCTGTGCTAGAAATGTCCTCTATCACTCTCATTGATTCTACCTTGTTCCTTTTCTTCCGGTCACCTCATTCTTATATAGTTTCTGTCTTTGGGGTCTATTCTCCTTCCTTTTCTTCCGGAGACTTAAGGATAATTCTCTCCAATGCCAAAGTCGGAGGTGCTGGGCCTGACTTGTCAGGCGCTTAACGGCAGTGCAACGCATTTTCGCTCACGTGACAGGCAACAACAGTTGCTGTCTGAGCGTTCGACGACGACGAATACGACGACGACGAAGAAGAAGAAAAAGGAGAAAAAGAAGATGTAGAGGAAGAGAAGGAGGAAGAGAAGACGTAGAAGAGGAGGAAGAAAGAAAAGTAGAAGAAGAGGAGGAAGAAAAATACGACCGACGACGACGACGACGAAGAAGAAGAAGAAGAAGAAGGAGAAAGAGAAGAAAAGAAGGAGAAGGAGAAGAAGAAGGAGAAGAAGAAGGAGAAGGAGAAGAAGAAGAAGAAGAAAGAAGAAGAAAGAAGAAAGAAGAAAAAGAAGAAAGAAGAATGAAGAAGAAGAAGAAGAAGGAGGAGGAGGAGGAGGAGAGGAGGAGGAGGAGAGAAGGAGGAGGAGAAGAAGACGAGAAGAGGGGTAAAGAAGAAAGAAGAAGAAGAAGAAGAAGAAGAAGAAGAAGAAAGAAGAGAAGAAGAAGAAGAAGAAGAACGTGTCATCGAGAGTTACAAGTTAGATAGCACTGGGTTTTTTTCCTCCTAGTCTTTTGGCCAAGACACTAGAACGTATTTACAGAACTGAGATAGCATTACCAGACTCGTAGAAACCATAATGTGTTAGCGAGACCGACAAGTTATTCTAGCACATAGTCTTTCTCTTCCTTTAGTCTTTTGACCATAGACACACAGCAATGTATGTCTTTCTAAATCAGCCTCAAGTCTGGATACTACGCATTTAGTCGAAAGAAAGACATTTATTCTAAAGCAACTTCTACATGGTGCCTCTTCACTAATCTGGCTAGATTCTAGATACCTCTGCTCCCTCCCACCCCCCACCCTCTCACCCTCACCTCCTCCCATTCTTCCTCTCTTTTCGCTAGAAGTCCTTCCATTCGTATAGTTGGTCACGTACTTGGTGCTTTTCGTCTGCTGTGGTCAGTGCTATCTTGGCACTATCTATCAGACTTTGCTTTGTGGGCTTGTTCCGTCTTCTTTCTTCTTTCTTTTTTGGTGTGTCTGTCTTTGTGGTTAGCTCACTTCGCTCGCCAGCTTCTCTGTGTGGTGTGTGTGTGTGTGTGTGTGTTTGTGTGTGCGTGCGCGTAGATCGTGTGTGTCTGTGTGTGCATGTGTGTGCGCGTGCGAGCGCGTACCTATCTCTGTATACTTGCATGCGTGTATATACATTCATGGAGGCTGAGTTACGGGTTAAGCAGGCATAAGCTGAACAGATTGTCTGAAATCCCTTAGTGAAAAATTGTCTGAAATCCTTTAGTGAAAGTTTGGCAGAAATCCCTTAGTAAAAGATTGTCCAAATCCTTCAGTGAAAAACCTCCCTGCAAAAAAAAAACACACAGAAAAGTCAGACTTCAAGATGTTTAGCACTTAAGCTAGAGAAAAGAGAGAGGGGAAAGGATGGTAAAAATGGTGGATGTTTTCAACAGCGAAAACAGATCAGCTGTAAGGCTATAGGTCCTCATTGTCAGAATCTGCTATGGATGGCCGATAATTACTTTCACTGTTGTCAGTTGTTTCCCTTTAGGACAATGAGCTACTATTTATAGATACATATTTATCAGTAAAATGCTCCATAAGGCTTTGTTACGCAATATTAAAAATATTGATTTTTGTCTTAACTTACTTGACAAAATGCGAGTGAATGGTGTTCTTTAATTACGCACTATGCAAGTATTACGATATTATTACATAGTTCATGCTCAATTTGGAGAAAAAATGTCTTATAATTGATAAGAATGAAGATTTCAGTCAACATGGTTACTAAAAGAAAATATTATAAAAGCTAAAACTCTCGCCAACCGTAAAGAAAAATAAATGAAAGCATTAGCGCCAGGATAGCCTAGTGGTTAGAGCATTGCACTCATGATCTGATGACCTGGGATCGATCCATCACTGAGGCAACCGTTTCATGGAATGTGTTTTCCCTGGAGTTAACATCAGTATCGACTCCACTCCCCTGAAAGTCCTTCAAGTTAGACTTTAAACCGAGGTCTCGTGTACAAGCGCATGAAGATCATCTTGGACACATGTTCCCATGAATTCCTTCGGATGAGACTATAAACCGAGGCCCCGTGTGCGAACGCTTGCAGAACATCTTGCGCACACGTTAAATCCTGTTCCGCCGTTCGAAAGAGTAGGCCATTGTGTGCCGGTGGGAACACATGACAAAATTTACAAAACCGCATACACACGCATAAAAAAATGTCATCTGAGCGCTTTGATTTGTTGCTTTACAAGATTCAGCGCTATATAAATTCCCTACATTATATTTATTATTATTATTATTATTATTATTAATTGTGGAGGAATAGGCTTTTTCGTGCCGGTAGAAATTGATAACAACATTGTAAAAAATACCTCAAGAAACAAGCACAAAAATGCATACACATTCATGTCATGTAAAAGACGTGATCTCAGATACCGTAGTGCAGCTACCTGCATGGTGGGGCAAGAATGTTCGCATACGCAAAATTTCGGCATTGGTGGAAATCAATTCGCTCTAGCAAAGAAACAACAACAACAACAAAATTCAAAGCCTCACAGATATCACGCAAAGTATTATTTAATAATTATTTATTTTATTTATTTATTTTATTTATTTTATTTTATTCTTTTATATCGAGGATAATGGAATAAGCACTCGTGTGCTATTTTTTACATCCAGCCCCCGTGTGTATGCGGTTTTGTAAATTTTGTCATCTGTTCCCACCGGCACACGATGGCCTACTCTTACGAAAAGCGGAACAGGATTTAACGTGTGCACAAGATGTTCTGCATGCGTTCACTCACGGGGCCTCGGTTTATAGTCTCATCCGAAGTATAACAGATGGAAAGCACTCGCCAACAGTGAAAAGAATGAAAAGTAGTACTTTTCTAAGCGGTGTAGAACTTTTCCAAACAAACTTCTTGAAGTTTCTATTTTACTGAGACAACCTATTACCGAAGCACTGAAAATAGACAGAGAGAACTACGTGACTATAGCCGAGTGGTTAAGACCGTTCGACTTCAATTCCATGAGTCCATGAAGTCGTGGGTTCGAATCTCGGCGGCGTCTGGTGAATTAAGGATGGGTTTGTTTGTTTTTACGATCTCCCAAGTCAAGTTCAAGAGCAGACCTGTCAGTGCCTTAAGTCATTTTCTCTTGTTTTTTTCCTTTCTTTTATTTCGATGATAATGGAATAAGTACTCATAAGTTGGGTTTAAAAAAATACTTTTAGTTCCTGTGTTTTCAGTTTTTTTTAAAGTTTGATATCCGTTCCCAAGGGGCACACAATGGCCTACTCTTCCGAAAAGTGGAACAGGTTTTAACGTGTGCATAATCTGTTCTGCACGCGTTTTGCACACGGGACCTCGGTTTTTAGTGTCGTCCGAAGGATGCATATGCAGAAGATAAAAGATGTACGGTAAAAATCCCGTCATCATTGTCAGCGTTCGGGGAGTTTCGGAAACACGAGTATACCCAGCACATAATTACTGTCTCTCTCCGCGCGCGCGCGCGCGCGCGCGCGTGTGTGTGTGTGTGTGTGGTATGTATGTGTGTGTGTGTGTGTGTGTGAGTGTGAGTGAGTATATGTGTGTGTGTGTGAGTGTGAGTGAGTGAGTGTGTATGCGTCGTAAACAGTTTCTATGTATTAACCCTTCGTTTAAAACGGGCATACGTGTTTGTGTATGTCTCTGTGTCCCTTTCTCAGTCTGCTCACCTAGCACTGCAAACAATCATGCTGACGTGTGGTGGATGTAGAACTGTATGTATATAAAAGCCTAACAAGAAGCATTTTCAGAGAAAACATTCACTACTGTGCACTAGAATTAAGGTTTTAACTATTCCAACATTGTGCGTTTCAATACATATCACTGTAACGCAGTGGTCAGAGCACTCGCTTCCCCCAAGCTAAGTTTAATTAAGCAGCATTGAGCGTGGTGACGAAGTGGATAGGTGACCGTTTGCCCGCTTGAGCTTTCATTACAGTCCCCCAGTTCACCCACCTATAAATGGGTATCTGCCCTCTTTAGGGTCAGGGAAGGTAAAGAAGCGAGAGAGAGGAGATAAGCGCCGCCCTGAATATGTTGGCTCCTGGAGAAGCTGAGGTTTCTGACATTCTCACTCCCCAACGACCGCGTAAGACCTGTACCTTTAGTGTAAACAGACATGGACAATGGTCTATTCTTTCAACTGTTTGGGTTTGCAACAAAACGTTTGTGACTACACTTTTCACAGTTTTCCCATCATGCTGATTCCACCCATTATTAGCATGTCATGTCTGAAGTGAAAGAAAGGTCTCTGCTCTGTGTGTCTTTTGTCTGATTTCTGTTTGAAGAGAAGGTAACTGCTCTGTGTGGTTTTTGTCTGTTCTCTGTTTGAAGAGAAGGTAACTGCTCTGTGTGTCTTTTGTCTGTTCTCTGTTTGAAGAGAAGGTAACTGCTCTGTGTGGTTTTTGTCTGTTCTCTGTTGGAAGAGGTGGTCACTGCTCTGTGTGTCTTTTGTCTGTTCTTTGTTTGAAGAGGTCACTGCTCTGTGTGTCTTTTGTCTATTCTCTGTTTAAAGAGAAGGTCACTGCTCTGTGTGTCTTTTGTCTGTTGTGTTGGAAGAGAAGTTCACTGCTCTGTGTGTCT
>CM054152.1:44819354-44844354 GCA_028751875.1 Rapana venosa
CTTTTTCTTTTTCCTCTTTGCGATTCTCTTCTTCTTCGCAAATCTTCTTCTTCGCAATTCTTCGTCTTCGTCTTTGCAATTCTTCTTCTGCTTCTTCGCAATCTTCTCCCTCTCAATATTATTATAATTATTATTATTATTTTTATTCTGAATACTACTACTACCACCACCACCACCACCACCACCACTACTACTACTACTACTACTACTACTACTACTACCACCACTACCACTACTACTACTACTACTACTACTACTACTACCACCACTACTACTACTACTACTACTACTACTTACTAGTCTTTTACATACTATGGAATAGGTGGAAGTGGTGAAGATGCTACAGCTTATAATCATGTCAGTCAGTCAGTTAGTCAGTCAGTGCGGTCGAATGGGTCTTCGTGTCTATGTTACAGGGAGAAAATGACTGTGTAAGCTGCCATTAGCCTCTCCCCATTTCTTGTAAGTAGCCCCAAAAATTCCGTCTTGGAAGAGGTGTGCTTTTCTCTAGCCTGTGCTAGTCTTCCATGGGCTACCGGCGTGGCTAGAAAATGGACCTCTGATGAGGCCTTCAGTGCAGGGAGCTCCAGTCTAGTGTACGGGGTTAGACGAGCACTGGCGAGTGAGTGAGGTATAGGAAGGAACCTGACAAGGGAGACAATTTGGGCCAAACTTTGGGAGTGATGTTTTCTTCCGAGGATTTTGTTGGGTCAGGTGGGTGGATGGGTGGGTGGAGGGGGGGGGGGGCGGGTAGCAAGGATGGGTCAATATCTGGGTTGTTTTGTGAGATTTGTATATTTTGAGTGGTTGTTGGAAGAATAGGACGAAGAAGAAGGAGAAGGAGAACAAGAAGAAGAAGAAGTAGTAGTAGTAGTAGTAGTAGTAGTAGTAGTATAGTAGTAGTAGTAGTAGTAGTAGTAGTAGTTGGATAATGTAGTAATAGTAGTAGTAGTAGTAGCAGAAGCAGCAGCAGCAGCAGTAGCAGTAGTAGTAGTAGTAGTAGTAGTAGTAGTAGCAGCAGTAGTAGGGGGTTTAAGAAACCTCTTTTAGAGAGAAGGGTTAAACGGGAAAAGGTATCAAAATTGTTCAAACTTAGAAAAGAAAATTAAGGAAAGGATAAACGAAGTTTAATAATGTATAGCTGTCAAACATTTTATCAGTGTGTTGGGTCATAGAATAAAACAAAGTAGAAGCACCACTATTTACAACAAGAAGAATAAGGACAGAAATAATAGCATCAAACGAACAAAGACAATCTATACCTACATTCTCCATACAAAAGATGCAAACTTTGCTATCCTTTGATTTCATGTTAAAAGGAGTGTTGCTAATATAACTTAATTGTTGATACGTGTGTTTGCTATTCTATGAAATATTGTGTTTCGTATTTGGGAAGTCGTTTCTGGGAGATCTTTTTTTTTAAATGAATATAACTGAAAAGCAAAGCAAAATATAGACGATCAAAAATTAAAGAAAATAAAAAAATTACCCAACTAAAAGCCGTGAAAATATAGAAGTGGTGTTGTGGTTTTTTTTAAAGCCACAATGATTTAAAATAAATGTTTTAGGTAATTGTATCCCGATTCTGTTTAATCTTTGTTTAAAATACAAATATTTAGGAATTTTCTTAAGGTATCTTTTGGTGTTTTTGTTAGTCTTAGCAACAAATAATATTGTTTATTGACTAACTGGCCATGGCCATATTGAGTAGAATACGTAGTGCCTGGTCTTCTCCTGTGCTTGTCACTCTGCAGGAGGTCTGCCCGCTGGCCTCAGCCGACACGTTCCGACTTCAGAGCAGCTCATCAGAAACTACATGGAATAAAAAAAGAGATTTAGATTTGCATGGAAAAAAGGTAGGAGAGTGGGCTGCGTAGGCAGAAAATAAACACGAGAGAGAACAGATAGAACGGGTAAGAATGAAGACAGAAACAAAGGGAGTGATAGATAAGAGGAAATTTCTAGCACAAAATTTGCAGAAGTGGAGATGCTATGTCCCCGGCATTTTCAAGAGGGAAGAGTCATGAACTGATTTGTTCAGCATATCTATGTTGCGCTTTTAATCCTAAAGCGCGTTCACTGTTTTTGGCAAGAAGAAGAATGCCAACAATGTCCGCCTACTCCACTCAAAACACATACACAGACACACAGGCACACAGACACAGACACAGATACACAGACACACACAGACACACACACAGACACACACACACACACAGACACACAGACAGAGACAGAGACAACACAGACACAGATACACAGACATACAGATACACATAGACACAGACACACACACACACAGACACAGACAGACAGCACTGACACACACAGACACACACATACACACACTCTCTCTCACACACACAATACACACACTCTCTCTCACACACACAATACACACACTCTTTCTCTCTCTCTCTCTCCTCTCTCTCTCTCTCTCTCTCTCTCTCTCTTCCTCTCTCTCTCTCTCTCTCCTCTCTCTCTCTCTCTCTCTCTTCTCTCCTCCTCACACACACACACACACACACACACATACGTTCGTCTAATATCACTTTAAGTGAACAGACGTAAAATTGAAGACACATACACACACGCACACACATACTGCAGCAATCAGTATTTCATAACTTCCATTAAACTTTCGAAATTTGTTTTTTTAACTTACTCCATTATAGCAGCAATTGGTGTTCAAACGCTTGCATTAAAGAAGCTCACCCTGATTCTTCCACGTGTGTTTCCCCATTGAAGCATCTGTGTTCAAAAACAGATGCGGGCTCTGTCACAGTGGTGTGTGTTAGCTGAATGTTCTGCCTAATGCATCGCTTAAACATTTTTTTAGCGGTAGAAAGGCTTTCACTTATTCTGTAGCCAGTAGGCAAGACACATTTACACCTTCTATATTGTAAATCACACTTGAGAGAAAATGAAGG
This sequence comes from Rapana venosa, assembly GCA_028751875.1. Taxonomy (NCBI): domain Eukaryota; kingdom Metazoa; phylum Mollusca; class Gastropoda; order Neogastropoda; family Muricidae; genus Rapana; species Rapana venosa. Next base: position 44,822,285 of record CM054152.1, read on the forward strand.
GAGGGATTTTATCCACAAAGAGCTTGAAGAAAATACAAACCCTTAAAAGAATCACTGGAAAAGTAAGAAGCACAGAACCGGGCAATTTCAGTTGTTAGCAATATTTTTTGCTACTTTCAGATTTTGAATTTAGAAACTGTGTGTTTTCTGTAATGGTAACTTCCACAGACTTTGACATTTTGAATGATTTAGCTTCAGCAGCGCCCTAATTTCAACAGTAAGGATGACTACCACCTTCTCCCCAGAGAAAACCAAGGGCTGAGGACTGGTAGATTCTGAGGCGTGCCCCTGTGACACTTCTCCCATGACAGTGGAACACTTCCTTCAGACCTGTTTGTCCAACACACCCAAACCTGACGGCCGATATCTGGCCTACTGACCTGCCGATGAGGGACAAACTCTTCGGACCCCTGGAGGGGGGGCCTTCAGCGCACGGCAGCATTTGTCAGTGCCTCAGGAGTTGCTGTCTGAGCGTTCGACGACGACGACAAAGAAGAACGATTCAGTAGATTTCATCATGATTAAAAGAAGGTTAGAGTGCAGATGTGATGTTAGGTAATCAATGATGAAAATATCTTTAGATGATGACACAGATAAACGAAATTAAAGACAGCAAACCCAATGAATTTCTCAACTAAAGACCATGACCTGCCTCAACAACGACTGGTGGTAAACCATCACAGCAGGCTAGGTACCAGGCGAAAGAAGAGCAAAGTCTATAAGACAAGTTTAACCGAAGAAAACATCCTGAGATTTGCCCATATGCCAGAAACCCTCCACTACATAATGAATTGCATTGCACCGGAGCTGAATTTTAAGTCGTTAAAATGTTTTTAACTTGCTGTAAAATGTCTTTTCAATACAAAAAGCAGATTGAAAATCGAACATCTATGAAAAGCTATTGCAAATTGAAATGCTATAATCCAGGAAGAGAGAAAATGAGAAATTGACAATTTGTTTGCATTGTAATAAGTAGTCAGGATGTGGGTTTGGGCGTTGTTTTCACATGTGTTTTAAAGCACAAAAAACGGAAACAAACTTACGCTTCGATACTTCAGTACAAGACAGAAGAAAGTTTATAGTTTTATACTCAATCGGAATCTCGAAATAAACAACCCTACTCGCCTAAAATGGCTCCTAAGGCGGAAACAAATGGGCCAGGTGCAACGTGCCTCATTTCGTCGTGGTGCGTCACTAAACTATATTTAGCCTGTCTCCATCCATTGTTGACATCGTGTTACGTGAGGCCGACTCCTCACGTATCCCCTGTCTCTGCCTCAGGGAAGAAACGAACACAGACAGACCGAATAATGCTGTCTGCCCACCCAGCATGTGGACGTGAGGGAGATGAATGGATTTCGTTTCATAGCAGCTAAAAATCAAACATCTCTAGACCAGATTCACTAAACACCATATATATTTTATATTATTTTCTGAGATGTTTGCCATATAGAATCTTCACATTTAAATTTTTTTCTATTTTTTTAGAGTTCTCAGTGTACTCTGTTTTCCCTGTGGGGATGCTGGGGACCTGTCAGTATAAATGACATCTCCGAATTTTTTTGAATTTATGTGCTAGGAGTTCCTTCTTTACTATCTATATGATACTCTACTTTCATTCCTGTATTCATTCATTCTTGCATTCATTCGTTCGTTCGTTCATTCATTCATTCTCTCTCAATCTATCTCGCTAAATCTCTCTCTCTAAATCTTCCGCTCTGTCTTTCTTCATGTTTTCTTCTCAGTCCCCTTTCCACTGCTCCCTTGCGAAAAGGCTTCAAGCTTATCTCAATAAACCTTTGTCTGTCTGTCTTTCTGTCTCTGTCTACCTCTCTCTCTCTCTCTCTCTCTCTCTGGGTATTAACAGGCACAGAGTAATTAGAGTCACAGAGTCCACTTTTGCTGTTGTTGTTGTTGTTGTTTTTTCCCCTAGGTGTGGTTTTGTGGACAGAACACACTTGTCTTTTGCTTATAACCATGCCGTAGTCTTTGTAGACAGAGAGAGGACAGGGACAGAAAGAAAGATCTGTGTTATTTTTGTCTGGTGTCAGTTGTGTTGTGTTTTGTTTTGGGTGCAAGTCACTTGTGGTAAATGTGACATGTTGGTATTTTGTTATACTGTGATACAGGTTGTTTTTTGTGTTCTTACATATATGTCCTTTTTTCTTTAAATTATTCGCTATCGTTCTGTAAGTAGGTTGAATACATTTCATATGTGCTCTCTCTTATTTTCTCTGTCTCTGTCTCTCTATGTGATTCATTATCTCTGAAAAACAGGACTTGAGATAACTAAATAAACACACACACACACACACACACACACATATATATATATATAATATATATATATATATATATATATATATATATATATATATATATTCAGCCTGAGGAAGCTTCAGAAAGAAGCGAACAGTTGTTGAGGAGTGAAATAAAATGAGAAATGAAGCAGAACACGGTTGTGTTTTTATTACTATTTTACCTCAACTGTGTGCCTGGAGAGAGTGGTATTCAGAACTGTGGGTTTGTATGAACCACACACACACACACACACACACACACACACACATATATATATATATATATATATATATATATATATATATATATATATATATATATATATATAATTGTCTTGATAAAAACCCACAATTCTGCTGGGCACCACTCCCTTCAAGCACACAGTTGAGGTAAAATATTTTTTTTAGAAATGGCAATAAAAACACAACTATGTTCAGCTTCATTTCTTTTTTTATTTCCGTCAGCAAAGTTTCACTTCCATCTGAAGCTTCCTCAGCCTGAATGGATAACATAATACTAAAAAAAAACATCTTTTAAACTAGTAGATTACTGAGTACCTGTTAAAAAAATCATCACCTACCCCACACGTGAAACATAAGCAAGCCAATTTCTTAGATTTTGCTTTGGTTCCCATGGATATTTTATTTACATATATATATATATAATTATTACAGACACACATACCACTACTCACGATCTGGTGGAAAGCGGACAAGTTTTTTTTGGCCTAAACGGGGATCAAACCACCTCACACTTCGAAACTGTTTTTTGTTTCTTTCTAAGGAAGTGCGTTACCTCTAGACCACCGATCTCCACTAAAGTACCATTTCACATTCCCAGAGCTTGGAAAGCTTTTTTCCCCCCTTTTTTATTTTACGTTTTTTCTCTGGCAGATTTCCCTTCAGTCCTTGTCGTAGTCATTTTTCCCTCCTATTTTCTAAGCGAGATAACACGATGCTTGTGATAAAGAACATGACAGGGGACACAATTTGCATCAAAAGGCTTACAATAATGCCCCTTAGATTGAACCAGCCTTTGTGTGCTTACGGGAAGGGGTGGGAGGGAGAGAGATCTTGCTTCATCCTCCTGCTTTATAAACAAATGCTTTTCCTCCTTGTTGTTTTTGCTGTTGTCTTTTCTTCTTCTTCTTCTTCTTCTTCTTCTTCTTCTTCTTTGCATTCTTCGCATTCTTCGCATTCTTCTTCTTCTTCGCATTCTTCGCATTCTTCTTCTTCTTCTTCGCATTCTTCTTCGCATTCTTCTTCTTCGTCGTCGTCGTCTTCTTCTTCTTCTTTTTCTACTACTTCTTCATCATCATCATCATCATCATCATCTTCTTCTTCTTCTTCTTCTTCTTCTATTTTTTGCGTCGTTTACTGTTAAAAAAGCAAGAACAGATTTCTCAACAGAAAATCTAGCACAAGGTCAACAATCTCACATTGTTTATTCACTTCACAGAAAAAGCACACCACATTTAAGGTCGCATTTGAACCTGAAACAATGAAGGCATTACGACTGACAGACAGACAGAAAGACAGACAAAGAGAAAGACAGGCAGACAACCAACCAGCCTACCAGCAAACTAGCCAGCCAGCCAGCTAGCTAGCTACTAGCCAACCTTCACACTTCCAGAAACAACATTGTGGAAGATCTTTCCTTTGCATGAAGCTGTTTCCCTCTTCCAGTCTTTCTGATCAAGTCAAGTCAATCAAGTCAATGGGACGATTGAAGTGTTTTTGACTGGACTGGACTTGATCACATAAAAGACACAATGTCTGGTTTCTTTCATCTCACGCATGTCACGCAGATTTTCCCTTTGAAGATGACTGCAGTGGCTGCAGAGAATAGCCATCGACAAAGAAGCAAGCGTGGAGTCTTTGAGTGTGATGGCACCGATGTGTGCAGAAGGTATTTTAGTTCTGTTTTTGGTTGTGGCTTTTTTTCCGGGCGGGGGGAGGGGGGTGGGTTCTACATTGTTTTGATTTCATGTTTGTGCTCAAGATTATCATCTAGATGTTGAGAATGAAGTTGTAATCATAGCATCAGCAGCACAAGCACCAAAAGTAACTACTACGACTACAAACAATAATAGTTATCAGAAGCAGCAAGGACAACAGCAGCAGCAGAAATTCTGTTTTCTATAGTCTGTCTGTCTGTATATCTGTCTGTCTGTCGTTCGGTCGGTCGGTTGGTCTGTCTGTCTGTCTGTCTGTCTTACTTTGTTTCTCTCTTTCATTTTTACTTTCTTTCTTTCTCTTTCTTTCTTTATTTCTGTCTCTATCTGTCTGTCTGTCTGTATGTATGCCTGCTTGCCTGCCTGCCTGTCTGTCTGTCTGTCTCTGTGTGTCTGCCTCTCTCTCTCTCTCTCTCTCTCTCTCTCTCTCTCTCTCTCTCTCTCTCTCTCTCTCTCTCTCTCTCACTCACTCTCCTCCTAAACAGGTGCATACATACACGCACAGAGAAATAAGAGTTACGCACACACAAAAATCACCACAAAAAAACCTCATCATTTCCTAGTGTCTTTGTTTTAGGGTTATTGCTCTGTGTGCAGAACACGCTAGTCTTTCATTATTGGCGGTAGTCTTGTACACTGAGAGAGGACAGGAGAGAAGAAGACAAAACCAAAAACCAAATCTGTGTTATTTTTGTCTGGTGTGAGTTGTGTTCTGCATGTAGTGTGTGTAAGCCGCCATTGCTAAAACGTGATGTGTCAGTATTTGTTATCCTCTTGTTACCTACAATTCAGTTTTGGGGAGGGGGGGGTGGTCTTTGTGTTCTTATTGTTTATATTCCTTTAAAGAAGTTTAGTTTGCTCTCTCTTGTCTTTTTTCTTCTCTGTCTGTCTGTCTCTCTCTTTTCTCTCCTTCTTCTCTGTCTGTTCTCTCTCTCTCCTTCTTCTTCTTCTTCTGTCCTGTCTATCTTTCTGTCTCTTGCTCTTCTTCTGTCTTCTTCGCTCTCTCTCCTCTCTCTCTCCTCTCCTCTCTCTCCCCTTCTCTCTACTCTCACCATTGCTAACTTCATCATTCATTCCACACACCTCTCCCAATAAAAACCAAACAAAATGCATTATCCAACAACCTCTTTACACATACAATGCGATTCAATTTAGATAAAGTTAAACATCTCAATTGTACTAATCGATCCTGCCATTCTACTCTCTAAAAACTCCTCTTCTCTTTCTCTTCTCTCTCATCCTCTCTCTCATCCTCATCCCATATCAACATCATCATACATCACACCAGTCAAATAAAGTTACCACACTAAATCCCCCAAATACTCTCACTCATCATTTCTAGTGTCTTTTGTTAGGTTAATGCCTGTTGCAGAACACGTATACTTAAATTAATTGGCAGATAGTCTGACACTGAAGAACAGAGAAAAAGAAAGGAAACAAACAGAATCTGTGTATATCCTGTCTGTGGAGTTGGTCAGCATGTTAAGTTAAGCCGCATGAACGGATTGTCAGTATTTGTAATATCCTCTGTTACATACAATTCATGGAGGATGAACGTGGTGGAGGCATTGAGGTCTTTTTGCTTATTAAAGCTGAAGAATTCTGAGTTCTATCTGTCTCGTGTTTCTATTCCCATTTGTTCTCTTCCCCTCCCCCCCCCCCCCCCCATATCTCTTCCTCTTCGTAGACAATTATCGATCTATGGTTCTGTTTCACTGCTGTCACATACAACGTCGTTGTCCTCTCAGCATTTCTCTTAAAAGCTCAATGTGAGACAATACACGTTAAATGAGCTAGTATCAAAAGGTGCAGGCTGTCTTGTGTGCGATGACCACAGAATGACAGGAATTTCAACCGAAATCGGGACTGCAAGTAATACGTCTTACATAAGATTTTATATAAAACCACCACCAAACTTGGAATATAATCCTCTAACATTCTCCTCTCTTCCTCTACTTTCTTCCTTTTATCTTCCCTTCCCCCTCCCCTCACCCTCATTTTCTCTCTGCGGCAATACCGACTATGTGTAAAAAAAAACAAGAATGAGTGGTAACATCCCTTACACGTCTCCTCCTGTGCCTGCCTCCTCTCCTAGACCCCCCAAGGCTTGCAAAACCTAGTCTGATTCACTTTGTGTCTACAACGGATAGCCACATTTTGAAATATCAATTCTCCCTTGTTTTCTTTTTCTTCTTTTTTCTTTTTCTAGCTGGTATTGCTCGATGCAAACGTTAGCATTATTATTGGATAGTCATTCCTGAGAGGGAAACAGAAAAATAACAATTGTGTTATTTTTGCTGTACTGAATTCAGTTTTGCAGGTGTGTGTAAGCGCATTTGGGAACGTTGAGGTCAGTATTTGTTATCCTCTTGTATCTCAATTCAGTTTTGGGGAGGGGGGGGTGTCTGTGCGGTCTTTTTGTTTTATTATAGTTAAAGACATTTCTCACTTGTTCTCTTGGGTCTCTGGTTTTCTGTTTCTCTTCTGTCTCTGTCTGTCTGTCTGTCTTTCTGTCTCTCGGTTTCTCTCTCTCTCTCTCTACTCTCTCCACTCTCTCTCCACTAATTCTGTTCTCTCTCTCTCTCCTCGTTCTAAATCTCTCCTTCTACACGTCTCATTCTCTCTCTTTTCTTCTCATTACATCTAACTCACTAACCTCTCTCTTCATCTTGCACACACGTTAAATCCTGTTCCTCTTTTCATAAGAGTAGGCCATTGTGTGTCAGTGAGAACAGATGACAGAATTTACAAAACCGCGTACACAAGGGGACTGGTTATAAAAAAAAAGCACATAAGCGCTTAATCCATTATCCTCGACATAAAAGAAAAATAAAGAAAATAAAAAATGGTCTCTCTGTCTCTCTGCCCCCTGTTTACACCAACAAGAACCCATGGCAAGAAGAGAGTTGTCCCTGGCAAAATCATGTAGAAAAAGGCCAAAACTGGTACATAACCGAATACAGTTGAAGAGAGCTAAAGAAAAAAAAAAAGGTGGCGCGGGGCTGCTCTTGTGGCGACGTGCTCTCCCTAGGAAGAGCAGCCCGGATTTTACGCAGAGAAATCTGCCGTGACTCAAAGTGATATACGTTTTTAAAAATGAATTTTAAAAAAACCCAACCAACCCCAAACTTGGAATATGCTTTCCCTTCTATCTTTCTGCCCTCCTATTCCAGCATTAACTTTCTTCCTTTTATCTTAGCCCTTACCCCCCTCCCCCTCCACCCCTCCAATATTTTCTTCTTACTGGCGGCAATAACACGAAGCATGTGATGATATAAAAAAAACAACGAACATGACAGGGGACACACTTTGCCCCCCCCAAAAGGCTGGCAATAATGCCCTTTAGATTGGATCAGCTTTTGTGTCTTACAAGGGGATCTTTGGTTCCATCCTTTTGCAATATTACATCTCTTCTCCTTTGGTTTTTCTTTTTTTCTCGTTTTTTTTTTCTTTCTCTGCTTGGTCGTTGGCATCCAAAATAAAACTTCTGAACAGAAAATCTAGTACAAGGCCGCAATTGAATATATAGTTGGTTTTGAGGTTTTTTTTTACTGGCTGGAGGAAACTTGCTTAAAGGTTTCATGTTAAGCTCTTACCTAGAGCACAAAAAAAACTGGAGAGATAGACAGCCAGCAAGCCAGCCAGCCAGTCAGACAGACATACAGACAGACAGACAGACAGACAGACAGACAAAGAGGGAGGGAGGGAAAGATGAAAATGGGAGATACAGACAGGCCAACAGAAAGACAGAAAGAGATAGTAGATAGAGAGGCAGACAGACAGAGAGAAGACAGATATACTTAGACACACAATTGGAGAGACAGACAAACAGACAGATAGATAGATAGATAGATAGATATAGAGGTAGAGGGATAGAGGGATAGATTGATAGATTGATAGACAGACAGATAGATAAATAGACAGACAGATAGATAGATGGATAGATAGATAGATAGATACATAGATACATAGATAGAGGGAAAGAGGATACATTGATAGATTGATAGACAGACAGACAGACAGACAGACAGACACACAGATAGATAGATAGATAGATAGATAGATAGATAGATAGATAGATAGATAGATAGACACACAGACACACAGACACACAGACACACAGACATACAGACATACAGACACACAAGAGTCAGCCAGAATGTCAGAGAAAGACACACAGGAAGACACACGGACAGGCAGCGAAAGACAGAAACACACATAGTCTGTCCCTGTCTTTTTCTTTGCTGTATGCCAGACTATGCTGCCCCATTCAAGCACTCTCAGCATCCTGCTAGCAGCCTCTTACCCCCCCCCCCCCTTCCTTCTCCACCTTCCCACCCTATCCCCACTCCACCCCATAGGTCGCCTTCTCCTCCTCCTATTTCTCCTCTTCCTTCCCCTTCTTCCTCTTTGCAATCTTCTTCTTCTTTTTCTTCTTTGCATTTTTCTTTCTTTGCAATTCACAATCTTCTCTAATTCGCAATTCTTCTCGCAATTCGCATTTCTTCTTCTTTGCAATTCGTTCTTCTTTGCATTCGCTTTTCTTCGCATTTTTATTTCTTCTTTCGCAATTCTTCTTCGCATTTTTTCTTCTCCTTCTCGTTCTTCTTTGCAACTTTTCTCTTCTTCTTTTTTTGCATTCTTCATTCTTCTTCTTCTTCTTCTTTTTCTTCTTCTCTCTTCTTTGCATTCTTCTTCTTCTTCTTCTTCTTCTTTCTTCTTCTTCTTTTTCTTCTTTCCTTCTTTCGAATTCTTCTTCTTCTTTCGAATTCTTCTTCTTCTTCGAAATTCTAACTTTGCATTCTTCTCTTCTTGAAATTCTTTTTGCATCTTCTTCTTCTTCGCAATTCTTCTTCGCCAGTTCTTTATTTTTTGCATTATTCTTCTTTGCATTTCTTCTTCTTCATTCTTCTCTTCTTCTTCTTGCGTTCTTCTTCTTTGCATTCTTCGCATTCTTCTTCTTCTTCTTCTTCGAATTCTTCTTCTTTGCATTCTTCTTCTACTTCGAATGCTCAGACAGCAGCAATTATTGTTTGTCTACCATATAATTTTATATGAAAATGCGTTGCGCTGCCGTTAGACCCTTCGCAAGTCAGGCCCAGCACATCCGACTTCGGCGTGGGAGAGAATCGTTATCTTTTTCAGTCTTTCTAGGAAAAGTGGAAAGAAAACGGAACAAGAAGGCAGAACATTGACGAACAAGGAGGTGGTGACAGGAAGAACAAAAAAGGAACTGGGCAGAAACAAAAGAGAGAGAGAGAGAGAGAGAGAGAGAGAGAGAGAGAGAGAGAGAGAGAGAGAGAGAGAGAGAAGGAGAGAAGGGAGAGAGAGAGAGAGAGAGAGAGAGAGAGAGAGGAGAGAGAGAGAGAGAGAGAGAGAGAGAGAGAAGAGAGAGAGAGAGAGGAGGAGAGGAGAGAGAGAGAGAGAGAGAGAGAGAGGAGGAGAGAGAGAGAGAGAGGAGAGAGAGAGAGAGAGAGAGAGAGAGAGAGAGAAGAGAGAGAGAGAAGAGAGAGAGAGAGAGAAAGAGAAGAAAGAGAGAGAGATAGGAAAGAGGGATTTCCGAGCGCAGAATTTGCAGAAGGTGAGGATGCTATTTATACTGACAGGACCCCCTAGCATCGTTACAGAGGAAACGGGCTGTCTAAATCCCTCCTTAATCGGACGTGGCACAAGCGATAAATCTGCGATTCCTTTTACCTTCTCCCGTCCCCGCATCCTTGTTCTAGCTCGTTAAAATTACGTGCACACACGCGCGCGCACGTGCGCGCACACACACACACATTCACATACAGATACACACACGCGCGCGCGCGCGTACATACATGAGCATGCACACACATACCCACTTACGCACACACGCACACACACGCGCAGTACGTACGCACGCACACACACACAAACTTACACACACTCACACAACAACGCATACATGCGCGCGCAAGCACCCATGAACGCATGCACGCACGCACACGTACACACACAAACACACTGACACAACACAACACACAAACATGCACACACACACTCACGCGCCCCACATACGCTCACAAACACACACACACACACATACACACAACTCACACACACGCACACACACAAACACACACACAACACTCACACACAAACACATGCACACACACACGCACACAAACACACACACAAACACACACACACACATACACACACACATCTGTAAGACTATAGAAGAGAACAGAGTGGTTTTATTTCTTTGACGGAAATCCCTTTTCTTTATCCTAGAAAAAAGGAAAAAAAGAAGTTCAAAGACCTGTCAGTGACAGAGATGGACTAAGGGAGACACTGGAGCGATGGAAGAGGACGGAGAGAGGAAAGAAGAGAGAAACGAACAGACAGGCAGACAGGCACACAGAGACAGACACAGAGATACATGCACAGGCACAGACACAGACACAGGCAGGTAGAGATATACAGACAGACATGCAGATGGACAGAGATACGCGCTTGCGCGCTTGCGCAGACACACAGACACATACATATATTATACATAGCCTACACACATGCAGACATACATGCATGCAGACATGCATGCATACATACATACATGCATACATACATGCATTCATACATGCATACATGCTACATACATACATACGTACATACATACATGACATACATACATACATACATACATGCATACATACATGCAGACGTACGTACATACCTGCATACATACATGCAGACGTACATACATACATACACACACACACATATACATACATACATACATACATACATACATGCATGCATGCATGCATGCATACATACATACATACATACATACATACATACATACTTGCAGATATGCATATATACATACAGACATACATATATACACACATGCATGCATACACATGCACACACTTGCATACACACACACACACTCACAAACAGACACTTCTTATGCATGTATTTATTGTTATCATTGTTTAGCCCTTTTCTGTGTGCTGTCTACGTTACTTACCACTAGATACCCATTTAACTGCACACAACTATCGACATAAGCGCCCCCTCCCCTCCTCTTCCCATGGTCAAATATCACTCTGAGTGAACAGACGTAAAATCGAAGCAACAGCAACAAACAAACACCTCCGCCCCCCTTTACACACCCATGCACCAATGTTCACACGCACACACAAACACACACACACACACTGATTGATTGATCTGATTGACACACACACACACGCGCGCGCGCGCGCGCGTGTGCCACATAAACAAACACCACACCACACACACACACACACACGCACGCCCCTGCACACACACACACACACATACACACACAGAAAGTTAACCTTTTACCCTCTATAAAGCCTCGGTAAACCTTTACCCTCAATAAAGTTCAATTTGACTTGCCTTCACACACATATACACACACACACTCACACTCACACAACACACACACACACACACACACACACACACACACACACCACACACACACACACACAGATAGACCAGAAAACTCAAACAGCGCCTTACTTTTCATCAACCACATCTTCAACACTCATATTAGTACTACGAGACGCTGAAAGAGGACAAGATATTTCTCTCCCTAACATCCCCCCCCCCCACCCCCCCGAAAAAAAAGCCTTAAGTACATACACATAACTTTTTCTACAAACTTCCACAACTGTACAGCAAACCCGTACAGCCACTGAACAAAAAAATTGAATAGAGTCTGCATTAAAAGGAAAGAAAAAAAATCCTCTGGTAGTGCATTCCATTATACCGGATTTTTACCAAAAAAACCCCCACTTTCATTAACATGGAGAGGAACACGTTCCAACAGAATTAACTTTCCTCGTAGCACACTGCTTAGAAAGTTTACTGCAGTGCTATAACGACTTGTCAAGAAGTTAAATAAGAAGTCATAATCGCCACACTGGGACATAGAAAAGACTGTACCAAATGTGAGTTACGGACGAGTCCATATTAAGCTGAACCAAAATTATGTTAAAAAGGATTATATAATACAACACCTAATGATCAAATTCTTAAAAACAAAAGTAAATTTCGTGTGTAGGCGCCCAAGCTAACACAATCAAATAGTTTAAATCGATTGAATTCATCGGAATATATTTGAAATGTAGTGCTGTAATATTAATAAAGTATACACATTTACTTAAACGTCGTAAAGGTCCAGTTCCGTAATTTCCAAAGAAATTTAGATATCAACATTAGACAACAAACAAAGATATCAACATTAGACAACAAACAAAGATATCAACATTAGACAACAAACAAAGATATCAACATTAGACAACAAAGATATCAACATTAGACAACAAACAATTGGCTAATCTATTCCAAACGTGTGCGCTTGGTCCTTTTGTGAGTGTGTTTGTGTGTGTGTGTGTTTGTGAGTGTGCGTGCGTACGTGCGTGCGTGTGTGTGTGTGTGTGTTGTGTGTGTGTGTGTGTGAGTGTGTGTGTGCTTGTGCGTACGTACGTACGTACGTGCGTGCGTGCGTGCGTGTGTGGGTGTGTGTGTGAGTGAGTGTGTGTGTGTGAGTATGTGTGTGATCTGTCTATCTGTCCGTGTGTCCCTATCTCTGTCTGTCTGTCTGGCTGGCTGGCTGGCTGGTTGTCTCTGTCTGTCTGTCTGTCTGTCTCTATCTGTTTGTCTGTCTGTCTGTCTCTGTCTCTCCGTATGTCTCTCTCTCTGTCTCTCTGTCTGTCTATCTGTCTGTCTGTGTATGTCTGTCTTTGTCTCTGTCTCTGTCTGTCTCTGTCTCTGTCTGTCTCTGTCTGTCTCTGTCTCTCTCTCTGTCTCTCTCTCTCTCTCTCTCTCTCTCTCTCTTTCTCTCTCTTAAATTAGCTGCTCTCTTTTCTATCGTAATGTAGTGTGCAGACCCGCAGACATGGAGCTTCATACGTATCAACCCCAGTGGCGCGAGGATTATAAAAAGCAAGGGGCATAACCCTCCCATTTCGTGCTCGGAATGAAGGATTTTCATTGATGGGAGTTTGCACACGAGTATCCCCTTCCCTCCCCACACCCTTCTCCCCACCTTTTTTTGGTTGTTGTTGCCTGAGTCCCATCTTCTATTCGCCATCGTGGTTTTTTTGCGTTTACTTCTTCCATCAGTCGAGTGGTCTTTGTCGCTGTGTCTCCCTGTCTGTCCGTCTGTCCGTGTGTGTGTGTGTGTGTGTGTGTGTGTGGTGTGTGTGTGTGTGTGTGTTGTGTGTGTGTGTGTGTGTGTGTCTGTCTGTCTGTCTGTTGTGTGTGTGTGTGTCTGTATGTATGTCTATCGTTCTATCTTTTTATCTTTCTGTTTGTCTGTCAAGTTTTTCCATATCTATCTATGTATCTGTCTGTCTTCCTGTCTATCTGACTGTCTGTCTGTCTGTCCTTCTGTCTATCACTCTCTGTCTATCTATCTGTCTATCAATCTGTATATCTATATGTCTATCTATCTATATATGTCTGTCTGTCTGTCTGACTGCCTATCTATCTATATATCTATCTATATATGTCTGTATGACTGTCTATCTATCTATCTATCTATCTATCCATCTATCTGTCTTTCGATCTATCTATCTATCTATCTATCTATCTATCTATCTATCTATCTATCTGTCTGTCTGTCTGTCTGTCTGTATTTATGTATGTATGTCTAGTCTGTCCACATCTATAAATCTGTCGATCTACCTATCTATCTATAGATCTATCTATCTATATATCTATCTATCTATCTTTCCATCTATCTATCTGTCCATCTATCTATATATCTATCTATATATCTATCTATATATATGTCTGTCTGTCCGTCTGTCTGTCTGTCTGTTTGTCTTCCTGTCTATCTCTCTGTCTTCCTGTCTATCTGTCTGTCTGTCTGACTGACTGTCTATCTCTCTGTCTTCCTGTCTATCTATCTGTCTGTCTGACTGACTGTCTATCTATCTGTCTTCCTGTCTATCTATCTGTCTGTCTGACTGACTGTCTATCTATCTGTCTACTTTTCTATCTATCTATCATCTGCCTGTCTGTCTTTCTGTCTGCCTGTCTGTCTGCCTGTCTGTCAGCCTGTCTGTCTGCCTGTCTTTCTGCCTCTGTCTGTCTTCTTGCCTGTCTATTTACCTGCTTCTCTCTCTCTCTCTCTCTTTCTCCTTTGTTTCTTTCTTATTCACACCCCCCCCCCCCATTACTCTTTCTTTTTACCCCTCCCCCACCCCTCTCCACACACACACATCTGCCCTCTTCCCCTCTGTATGAATGCCGATTGCTCTTCGTGATGAAGTGTGTGTATGGGTTCTTCTTTTGGATGGAATGGAATAAGAACGGAGTATGCTTGAAGAGACGCTGTGAAAGGCTTCTTATGAGCCAAGGAACTCTTGGAGACATTTTCTCTTTTTCTGTATGTCTGTCTTTTTAAAAAAAAATATCTCAGTCTGTTTGTCGGTCTGTCCAGTCTGTCCATAGCTATCTATCTATCTACCTATCTATCTATCTATCTATCTATCTATCTATCTATCTATCTATCTATATGTCTGTCTGTCTGTCTTCCTGTGTGTCTCTGTCTGTCTTGTTTATCTATCTATCTATATCTGTTTGTCTGTCTGACTATATATCTATCTATCTACTTTTCTATCTATCTATCTATCATCTATCCATCTATCTATCTATCATCTGCCTGTCTTTCTGTCTACCTGTCTCCCTTCCTGTCTGTCTGCCTGTCTTTCTGCCTCTGTCTGTCTTCCTGTCTGTCTATTTACCTGCTTCTCTCTCTCTCTCTCTCTCTCTCTCTTCTCTCTCGCTCTCTCTCTCTCTCTCTCTCTCTCTCTCTCTCTCTCTCTTTCTCTCTCTCTTCTTCCTTTGTTTCTTTCTTATTCACACCCCCCATCCCCCCATTACTCTTTCTTTTTACCCCTCCCCCACCCCTCTCCACACACACACACATCTGCCCTCTTCCCCTTTGTATGAATGCCGATTGCTCTTCGTGATGAAGTGTGTGTATGGGTTCTTCTTTTGGATGGAATGGAATAAGAACTGAGTATGCTTGAAGAGACGCTGTGAAAGGCTTCTTATGAGCCAAGGAACTCTTGGAGACATTTACTCTTTGTCTGTATGTGTCTGTCTCTTTTTTTAAATATCTCAGTCTGTTTGTCGGTCTGTCCAGTCTGTCCATAGCTATCTATCTATCTACCTATCTATCTATCTATCTATCTATCTATCTATCTATCTATCTATCTATCTATCTATCTATCTATCTATATTATCTATCTATGTATCTATCTATGTATCTATCTATGTATCTATCTATCTATCTATCTATAAGTTTGTCTGTGTGTCTGTCTCTTTGTCTTCCTGTGTGTCTCTCTGTCTGTCTATCTCTCTGTCTGTCTGTGTGTCTGTCTGTCCACATCTATCATCTATCTATCTATCTATCTCTATCTATCTATCTATTTATCTATCTATCTATATGTCTGTCTGTCTGTCTGTTTGTCTTCCTGTGTGTCTCTCTGTCTGTCTGTCTTGGTTATCTATATATCTACATCTGTTTGTCTGTCTGACTATATATCTATCTACTTTTCTATCTATCTATCTATCTATCATCTATCCATCTATCTATCTATCATCTGCCTGTCTTTCTGTCTACCTGTCTCCCTTCCTGTCTGTCTGCCTGTCTGTCTGCCTCTGTCTTCCTGTCTGTCTATTTACCTGCCTCTCTCTCTCTCTCTCTCTCTCTCGCTCTCTCTCTCTCTCTCTCTCTCTCTCTCTCTCTCTCTTTCTCTCTCTCTCTCTCTCTCTCTCTCTCTCTCTCTCTTTCTCTCTCTCTCTCTCTCTCTCTCTCTCTCTCTCTCTCTCTCTCTCTCTTTCTTTCTCCTTTGTTTCTTTCTTATTCACCCCCCTTCCTATTATTCTTTCGTTTTACTACCCCCTCCCCCCCCCCCCACACACACACACACACACACATCTGCCCTCTTCCCCTTTGTATGAATGCCGATTGCTCTTCGTGATGAAGTGTGTGTATGGGTTCTTCTTTTGGATGGAATGGAATGAGAACGGAGTCTGCTTGAAGAGACGCTGTGAAAGGCTTCTTTATGAGCCAAGGAACTCTTGGAGACATTTTTTTCTCTTTGTCTGTATGTGTCTGTCTCTTTTTTCTCTCTCTGTCTGTATGTCTGTCTGTCTGTCTTTCTGCTTTTCTCGTTATATCTCTTTCTCTTTGTGTGTGTGTATGTGTGTGTGTGTGTTTGTTTGTGTGTGTATTTGTGTGTGTTTGTGTGTGTGTATGTTTGTTTGTGCGCTTGTGTGTGTATTTGTGCGTTTGTGTTTATTTTATTTATTTATTTTACATTTATTTTATTCTTTTATATCGAGGATAATGGAATAAGCACTTATGTGCTTTTTTTACATCCAGTCCCTGTGTGTATGCGGTTTTGTCAATTCTGACATATTCCCACCGGCACACAATGGCCTACTCTTACGAAAAGCGGAACTGGATTTAACGTGTGCGCAAGATGTTCTGCTTGAGTTAGCACACGGGGCCTCGGTTTATAGACTCATCCGAAGGACTTTCGGGGAGAGTCAAAGTCAAAGTCAAAGTCAAAGTCAAAAACACTTTAATCATCCCATGAAGGGCAATTACAATACTGACAGGCAGATTGATACTCATCAAATATATCAAAGACACAAAAGCTATATTTCATATTGGTTTTCAAATAAAATGTCACCACACACACACACACACACACACACACCACACACACGCGCGCATGCGCACAAACATCAATTGTGAACACAATTTTAAACCCATTGACTAGAAGACATAAAAACTTATTTTTACGCACGCATATACGCAGCACGTACACACGCACGTACGTGTGTGTGCGAATACGCCCACGCACACCCACACCATACACCAATATATGAATTCAATGTTTTAAGACAGTTGACTAGAACACAGACTTATTTCACACACCCACGCACCCACCCACACACACACCACACACACACACACACAATTATGTATTGACTACACTCGTAACAATGACAATCAGGCAGATAATTCAGAGAAATGTAAGAACTAGGTAGTCAACATCATTGTGAATTCAGAAGTCGAATGCTTACTGGCACAAAAGAATTTCTTTTTCTGTTGGTTTTGCTGATGGGACACTGAAAACGGCGTTCCGAAGGCAACATTTGAAATTCTGGAAACAAAGCATGAGAAGGATCAGCCAAAATGGCTGTGGCTTTGCGTACAAGCTGCTGATTGCAGAACGACATGAGATCTCTTTGTTCTTTTCCAATTATTTTTGAGCAGATTCTTACAATTCTCTGCAGGCCATTCTTGTTTTTAACACTAAGGTTATTGTACCAACAAATGAAAGCAAAACTTAGAACACTCTCTATGTAAGACTTGTAAAACAAGGAAAGGATCTTTTTGTCTACAAAAAATGAGTTCAGTTTCCTCAGAAAATACAGACGTTGTTGTCCCTTTTTGACAATAGCGTCAGTGTTAACGTCCCAGTTTAACTTGTGGTCAAAAACAGTTCCCAGATACTTATAGTTCAAAACGTTTTCAACCTCTTGATTATGGATAATAATATTCTTAGGAGTATGCCCTGATCTTCTGAAGTCGATAGGCAGGTCTTTAGTTTTAGAAACATTTAGCTCCAGATAGGCCTCGTCACACCAGTGTACGAACTCGGTGAGGGCTGGACCATGGTCTAAGACTGATCCGGATAAGAGGGATAACAGAGCACTATCGTCTGCGAACTTTACCAGAAAGGAATTTCCATAGTTGCTTCTGCAATCATCTGTGTATAGAATGTACCGAAGTGGTGAGAGGACGCAACCCTGCGGAGAACCAGTGCAGGTAAATCTAACCGAAGAAGATATTTTGTTGGCCAAAACACGCTGTGGTCTGTTGGTTAAAAATTCAATCAGCCAACGAACAAGTTGATTGTCTACGTCAAATTTTGAAATTATTTTGTTAACCAGAACGTGAGGCTGCATTGTATTGAAAGATGAACTAAAGTCAGCGAACAATATTCTGGCATGAGAGTCAGGTGTTTCCAAGTGGCTATACAACTTGTTCAAAATGAATAGTTTGGCATCTTCGACACCCTTCGAGACCTGTATGCAAATTGCAGTGGGTAAAGGGTTTCTTCTCTGTAGCAGAAAGAATGAGAGATTTTACAATCTTTTCCAGCGTTTTATCACAAGAGATGTGAGAGCTAAGGTCTAAATCGTTTAGGCCGAGAAGGATTGGGTTTTTTTGGGGAGTCTGCAACGATTTTAAAATCCCAGGGGAAATATATTTCATTGAAGGGGAATCGAGCCCTTGTGTGTATGTGTGTGTGTGTGTTTGTTTGTGCGTTTGTTTGTATGTGTTTGTCTGGTTTTGTGCGTTTGAGTGTGTGTATGTGCAGGGGAAGAGGGGGACTTGGATATGTATTTTTTGTTTATTTTATTCATTTTCATTTTATCTTATTCCTTTATTTGATTTAAGTCTTTTATTTCGAGGATAATGGAATAAGCACACATGTGCTTTTTTCATCCAGTCTCCGTGTGTATGCATTTTTGTAAATTTTGTCATCATTTGCCACCGGCACACACTGGCCTACTCTTCCGAAAAGCGGAACGGGTTTTAACGTGTGAGCAAGATGTTCTGGGTGCGGTCGCATGTATGTATGTATGCATGTATGCATGCATGTATGTATGTATGTATGTATGTATGTATGTATGTATGTATATAATTATGTATGTATGTATGTATGTATGTATGTATGTGTGTACGTACGTATGAATGCATGTATTTATGCTTAGATGCATGCATCCATGCATGCTTTCAGGCATGTATGTGTATGCACGCATATTCCCACACACTTACAAACTCACACAAACTCGCATATTCCCACTGACGTAATGCATTTTAAATCTGCACAAACCATCCTCTGCATTTCAACGCAAGAACACACAAAACAGAACATTGTCACAGGGATGCACATTAAACCCTGGTTGGGGAACCTGTCCCTGCCAACCTCCCCCCACCCCACCCCCCCAAAAAAAAACCGGAATCAAGCTTAACAGATTTCACTCTGATTTGTACTCATTCAGACGAAGAGGCAAACATGGCATCCTTCTTAGCAGATTTTCTTGCTCTCTTGCCATCTTCAAAGCCAGGAGATCTGAATGACATAAAAGAAAGAATTAAGCATGCACACACGCATACACGCACCACACACGCACGCACGCATGCACGCAGACAAACACGCACAAACATAATACATACATAGATACATACATACATATTTACAACATACATACATACATACATGTATGCACACATACATTCATACATACATACATACATACATATATACATACATGTGTACACACCTATACGCACGTGCGCGAGTACACACACACACACACACACACACACACACAAGACTAGGCCATTGTGTGGTGGTGGGAATGGATGACACAATTTACAAAAAGTCATACACACAGGGACTGGATCTGAAAAAGCACATGAGTGCTTATTCCATTATCCCTGAAAGTAAAGAATAAACAGATAAATAAATGAAGAACACACACACACACACTCACTCACTCGCTCAGACACACACACACACACACGGACAGGGACGGGATAGCCTAGTGGTTAGAATATTGCGCTCGCAATCTGACGACCCGGGTTCGATTCCTGTTCAAGGGGATATTTTCCCCTGGAGTTAACATCAGTGCAGACTCCACTCTCCCCAAAAGTCCTTCAGATTAGACTATAAACCGAGGCCCCATGTGCAAACACACGCAGAACATCTTGCACACAGGTTAAATCATGTTACGCTTTTCGAAAGAGTTGGTCATTGTGTGCCGGTGGCAACAGATGACGTTGACAACACCGCATACACACGGGACTAGATGTAAAAAGCACATTAGCACTTATTCCATTATCGTTGATATAAAACAATATATTTATATATATCTATATATCCATATATCTCTCTCTCTCTATATATATAATTATATATATATATAATATATATATATGTGTGTGTGTGTGTGTGTACATTGATAAATAAAAACCACACTTAACATATTTTCAAACCCTAACAGTAGCTTGATCTCAATCGATCTCAGCGACCAAATACATCTCATGATCGGTTTCGTCAGTCATAGTCTATTGACCTAGTTTTTCTTTGGGTGTGTGCCTGCATACTTGTTTGTATGTGCGCATGCACATGCATCCATGTTTGTGTGAGTTTGTGTGACTCTTAATCTACATACATTCACGTAAAAACTTGAGAAGCAGAAGTTATTCACATGAGTACACACGAAACCCCAATTCCCCCCAAAATGGCATTTAGCTTCACAGATTTATCTCTCATTTGTAAGTATGTGTGTATGTGGGTGTGTTTGTGAAAGATGTGTGTGTGTGTATGTGCGTGTGTGCGTGCGTGCGTGCATGCATGCGTGCGTGCGTGCGTGTGGTGTATGTGTGTGTGTGTTTGTCTGTTTGTTCATTCGTTCTTGTAGTTAACGTCTGTTCACTATAAGTGATATTAGATGATGTGTGTGTGTATTAATGTATATGAGTGTATGTGTATGTGCTTGCATGTATGCATGTTTGTGTGAGTTTGTGTGACTCTTAATCCACATACATTCACATAAAAACTTGAGGAGCAGAACTTATACACATGAATTCACACAAAACACCAAATCACTCATCCCCCCCCCCCCCCCCCACCTTCATAAAGGAGAAATCAAACTTAACAGATTTCACTCTGATTTGTACTCAGTCAGACGAAGAGGACAACATGGCATCTTGCTCTGCAGTTCTTCTTGCTCTCTTGCCATCAGGAAAGCCAGGAGATCTGAATGACATGAAGAAGAAAAAAAGATAGAGATTTTGGGGGTGCTGGGCAAGAAACTAGGTCAGTAGATAAGGAGTGATGAGATGAGATCGATTGAGATCAAGTTACTACTGTGAGGGTTGAAAATGCCTGTGTGTGGGGGGAGGAGGGGATGTATGTGTGTGTGTGTGTGTGTGTGTGTGTATGCGTGGGGGTGGTGCGTGTTTGTGTGTGTGTGTTTGCGTGTGTGTGTGTTTTGTGTCTGTATGTGTGTGTTGAGTGGGGACGTGTGTGGGATGGGGTGGGGTGGGGTGGAGATGGGGGTGTGTTTGGTGTGTGTGTGTGTGTGGTGTGTGTTTTGTGTATGTACCTACTGTGTGTGAGACTGTGTGTGATTGTGTGTCAGTGGTGCATGTGTGTTGTGTTTTTTGTGTGTATTATATGTGCATACATGTGTGTGTGATTTGTGTGATTGTATGTGAATGGGACATGTGTGTGTGCATGCATGTGTTTATTTGTGTGCATGCACGCATGTGTGTGTATGCATGCATGTGTGTGTGTCTCTGTGAGTGTGTGTCTGTGTGTGTGATTGAGCGAGTGTACGTGTGCATGTGTACGTGCATAAGTGCATGCATGTATTGAGTTTACGTGACACTTAATCCACGTACATTCACGTAAACTCTTCACCCCAAACCCTAATTCTGAAGAAACAGAATCAAACGTCAGGCATTTCACTCTGATTTGTACTCAGTCAGACGAAGAGGACAACATGGCATCTTGCTCTGCAGTTCTTCTTGCTCTCTTGCCATCAGGAATGCCAGGAGATCTGAATGACATGAAGAAAAAAAAGATAGAGATTTTTTGGGTGAGCAAGAAACTAGGTCAGTAGATAAGGAGTGATGAGGGGTGCTTGTTAGCTGAGATCGATTGAGATCAAGTTACTGTGAGGACTGAAAATGTTTGTG
>CM054152.1:44849354-44851854 GCA_028751875.1 Rapana venosa
GAGAGAGAGAGAGAGAGAGAGAGTCGTATCAAATCCAATCCCATCCAATGTAATCCTTGTATTTTGAGGATAATGAAAAAGCGCCCGTGTGCTTTTGTCACATCCAGTCCCCAAATCTGAGAGAGACAGAGAGACAGACAGACTGTGACAGAAAGACAAAGAAACAGACAGACAGACAATCAGAGACAGAGAGAGAATGGGAGAGATACAGAGAGAAAGAGCGCAGCATGACAAGGAGTTGTCATCCACAAGCACATTCTCTGCCACCACCCCTCTCCTTCCTCCACCCTCACTCCTTCTTCACATCACCATCCCTATCACCCCTTCTTCCCAAGAAAATAAACATTCACTTATCCAGACAAGCAAGAAACGCTAGTAAACAGCAGCAGCAGAAGAAAAAGAAGCATCGCCATCGTCGTCATCATCATCGTCATCATCATCGTCGTCATCATCGTCGTCATCATCATCGTCGTCGTCGTCATGCTGCTGCTGCTGCTGCTGCTGCTGCTGCTGCTGCTGCTGATGATGATGATGATGATGATGATGATGACGGTGATCATCATCATCATCATAATCATCATCAACAACATATTCATCATCATCACACAGTAGTAAAACCAACACGAGGTTTTTTTTTAAATGATAGGAGAAAAGGAATATCTAGAACACACACTCACACACAGACACACACACACACTCACACACACACACACACACACACACACCACACCACACAACACCACACACCACGCACCACACATTACACACCCACACACAACACACAACACACAGCACAACAACCCCCTCCACCCCCACCCCCATCCTCACACACTCACAATACAAATAACGATCAGTATTGTGTATCTTCTCTCACACACTCCCACCTTTGATTGATCACACCCCCAACCCATTCCACCCCCACACTACCCCCTCCCCCAAAAAACCCACAAAACCCCCAAACAAACCGCCTAATTAATAATGAACTTCAAGCACGGATAATAAATCTGTTGGGTGTTAAAAGCAAACCAATAACAAAACGCAACTGATCATGAATCAATAAAATGATCACTTTCGCAAGGCGTTGATTAATAAGAGTCGGATGTGGATATCGATAACATCATAATATCTCCTGCAAAAAGACAAACAAACCAAAACACACACACAAAACGAAACATAATGTATTTTTTTATCAAGACAATTATATATATATATATATATATATATATATATATATATATATATATATACATATATATATACATATATATATATATATGTATATATATATATAGAGAGAGAGATAGATAGATAGATGGATATAAAATATATATATATATATATATGTGTGTGTGTGTGTGTGTGTGTGTGTGTGATACATTTACAGCAACAACATCCATCGCTCCATCCAGAAAAGCAATAAGATATAAATACTGAACAGGACGACCAAAACAACAAAATAATAGAGCAACATCAAGAATGATTACGATGACAAAACAACATTAACAACTAATACCAAAATAACAATACCAAAAAAAAAACAACAAAGAGAATGACATGTTTTTTTCGTTCCTCGGCTAGAGCTCTGAAGTTTACCAATAGTGAGATTTTGCGTATGCAACCTTTTTTTTTTTTGGGGGGGGTCCACCATGAAGGTAGCCACAATCCAACTTCGGGAACACATGCTGTGGTACGTTCGTGTTTCCATAACTCACCTGACTTTGTCAAGACATCTTTAACGCGCATAATTATTTTTCTCTTCTACATGACTGTGTAGTAAATTATGTGTGTACATGCGAATGATTTTGAATGCCAGCGCTTTGATTTGTTTACTTTACAAGATTCGGCGCTATAGAAATCCCATACATTCTTCTTCTTCTTCTTCTTCTTCTTCTTCTTCTTCTAATTCTTCTTCTTCTTCTTCTTCTTTTTCTTATATATACATGAAGAGAATGATGAGAACAAAGTCCTTCGGATGGGACCATAATCCTAGGCTTCGTGTGCGAACGCACGCAGAACATCTTGCGCACACGTTAAATCCTGGTCTGCTTTTCGTAAGAGTAGGCCTTTGTGTGCCGGTGGGTACAGATGACAGAATTTACAAAACCGCATACACACGGGGACTGGATGTAAGAAAGCACATAAGTGCTTATTTCATTATCCTCGATGTAAAAGAATAAAATAGGGACAGAGACAGAGACAGAGAGAGACAGAGAGAGACAGAGAGAGAAAGAAAGAAAGAAGGAAGGAAGAGAAAAAGAAAGAAAGAAAGAAAGAGGGTGAAAGAGAGAGTGAGAGAGAAATACTCTGCGTGTGTGTGTGTTTGTGTGTGTGTGTGTGGGGTGTGTGTGTGTGTGTGTGTGTGTGTTGTGTTGTGTGTGTGTGTGTGTGTGTGTGCGCGCGCGCGCGCGCGCGCGTATATTTTGGGCTCCCTTTCATCATATATGTTATTGGACACTGATTAAAGTGTTGAACGTTTCACCCGATCCATGAGTGAAATAAC
>CM054152.1:44856854-44881854 GCA_028751875.1 Rapana venosa
TAAAAGTGATTGAGTCATGATTCTTCTTTGGTAAATATGCCTACCTTCTCTCTTCTCTGTCTTGGTTGCTCGTGTGTGGTGTGTGTGTGTGTGTGTGTGGTGTGTGTGTGTGCGTGTGGTGTGTGGTGTGGTGTGTGTGGTGTGTGTGTATGTGTGGTGTGTGTGTGTGGTGTTTTGTGTGTGGTGTGTTGTGGTTTTCTTGGGGTTTTTTTCATCTTTTATATCGAGGATAATGGAATAAGCACTTATAATATAAGTGTGTGTGCTTGCATGCCTGCATGCATGCGTGTTTTTTTTCATTTCTTTTTATTCTTTTATATAGAGGATAATGGAATAAGCACTTATGTGCTTTTTTACATCCAGTCCCCATACGTATGCAGTTTTGTAAATTTTGTCATCTGTTCCCACTAACACACAATGGCCTACTCTCCCTAAAAGCAAAACAGGATTTAACGTGTGCGCAAAATGTTCTGCGTGCGTTCGCACATGGGGCCTCGGTTTATAGTCTCATCTGATGGTTTTTTGGGGAGAGTAGGGTCTGCACTGATGTTAACTCCAGAGCAAAATATCCTCCTTACACGGGAATCGAACCCGGGTAGTCACATTGCGAGCGCAATGTTCTGACCACTAGGCTATCCTGTCCCCCACGTGTGTGTGTGTGTGTGTGTTCTTGCTCATTTCTGTATGTCTGTCTGTCATGTCTCCCCCCACCCACCCACCCCCAAAATAGAATTAAACCAAATCAGGAAGAAAGCTTGCAGATAGAAAAGAGAAACAAAGTGAAAGCCAAATATTATCCATTCGCTAATTAATGAAGACAGTGTTAAAAAAAATTGTCAAAGGAGGAAACAAAAAAATTGAAAAAAGAAAATAATCTGATACATCTAGAAAATTAGATGAAACAAAAATAACACATAATTGGCAACAAAAGAAAACGAATGATATATGATAAAAAACGCCAGATTCATTGTAAAGTAGATGAAGAGCTATTTTTAGAGACTGCTAAAAGTAAAACAAAAACTAACATAACAAGAACGCAAGAAAGTTACATACACAATATCACCAACAATGTCAACAACAACAACAACAACACGCATGCACACACACAACAACAACAGCAGCAACAACACACACACACACACACACACACACACACATACACACACATACACACACACGAGCACGTACGCGTGCACACACACACACACACACACACACAACACACACACACTCACTCACTCAGTAACGAAAATCTTAACTTATTTGCAAAGCTGCTGAAATAATTATTTGTAAAAGTCTTACTCCAAAACTATGCAACCAAGCGATGTAAGCGACCTCAAGGTTGGTCAGGGATTTGTTGTTCTTGTATTCTGATTGGCTAAAGACAGTTATGCAAATTTTAATGATCTCTTCAGTGTCCAGTGTTCCTCGGTGGCTTAATCTCATTGGGTCTTTTTTTTGTCCCCCTATCACTCTTCTTTGACAAGCATGCTTTCTTCGTCTTCTCTCTGTTTCTGTCCATCTGTCTGCTGCTTCTGGCGTTCTCTGTCTCCAGTTCAGCTTGTCGCAGTCTCTATGTTTTTATCCTTTCTCTGTGTTCATCTCTCCCTCTCTCTCCTCTCTCTCTCTCTCTCTCTCTCTCTCTCTCTCTTCTCTGGTCTCTGTCACTTTCTTTCTCTGTCTCAGTCTCTGTCTCTCTCTGTCTCTGTCTATCTCACTTTCTTTCTCTCTCTCTCTCTCTCTCTCTCTCTCTCTCTCTCTCTCTCTCTCTCTCTCTCTCTCCTCAACTATTTATCAGTCTGTATGTTCTTCTGTCTTTCTGTCTATCAATCCTCTCTCTTGCTCTCTCCCCCGTCCCCCCCCCCTCTCTCTCTCTCCCCTCCCTCTCTCCCTCCCTCTCCCCTCGGCTGTCTGTCTGTCTGTCTGTCTGTCTGTTCTTCTGTCTGTATGTTTATCAGTCTCTCTCTCTCTCTTCTGCTCTCTCTATCTTCCTCCTCTCTCTCTCTCCTCTTTCTCTCTCACTCTCTCTCTCCCTCCCCAATTGTCTGTCTATCAGTCTCTCTCTCTTGCTCTCTAGTTCTGTCTCTCTGTCCCTCTGTCTGTCTCTCTCTCTTCCTATCAGTCTCTCTCTCCTTCTTAATCTATCTCTCCCTCCATCCATCTCTATCTCTGTCTGTCTCTCTCATTTCATCTTTTTAATAGCACCAAACCATCTTCAGCTCAATAAATCTTCCCTGCAGTGAAATTGTGATCAGTGAACAACACCACGACAGGTGATAGCACGTCCACGTGCACACACACACAAACACACACAAACACACAAATCAAACACAAACATATACACTTACACGTGCATACGCATGCACACACTCATACCCACACATAGACATGCATGTGCAAATATTTGCACACACACACGCACTCACACACACAAGCATACACATACACACACAAATGAACACACAACCCACGCACATACACAGATATACAAAAAGGCAAACACCCTTGCATTCACGCAGTCGAGTGCACACGCACACACACACACACATACACACGCACACAGGCATGCACGCACACACACACGCACGCGCATGTGCACACACACACACACTTATTTACAAATCTGCGTACATACATGGACTGGATGTAGAACAAGCACATGAGTGTTTATTCCATTGTCTTTGAAATAAAAGAATAAAATAGAATAAAAATTAAAATGCACGCATACAAACACAAACTCACACACATATAAACCAACAACTTCATTGTTAATGACACCCATAAACGAAACAACATTTGCAAGGCTAGACCACAAAGTGAAGGTCATTGACCTAGGTGTCAATAACCCATGTAAAAGACTTCCCCAGTGGGCGGTCTTTTCTTGTCCTTCCTTCCCATTGGTTAAGGACATTTATGTAAATGACCCTTTTAGTGGCCACTTCTAACCAGTCGTTTAATCTCATTGGTTTTCGCCATTCCTCTTTTTGGGGGGAAACAAGCTCGATTTCTTTTATGGGAGGAACGGAATAGCCTGGTGGTTAGAGTGATGTATTCGTTATCTGCTAACCGGGGTTTGATTCTCATTCACAAGGAATTTTTCCTCTGGAGTTAACATCAGTGCAGACTCCACTCTCGAAAAAGTCCTTTGGATGAGACTTTAAACCAAGGTTCCGTGTGCGAACGCACGCAGAACACTTTGCGCACATGTTAAAACCTATTCCGCTTTTCAGAAGAGTAGGCCATTGTGTGCCAGTGGGATTGGATGACAAAATTGACGAAACTATACACACACGGGGACTGGATGAAAAAAAGCACATGAGTGCTTATTCCCTTATACTCGAAATAAAAAAAACAAAAACAAAAACAAACAAAACTAAAATTATTATTTTCTTTTTGCCTCTGAGTTGTTCTGTTCCTTCCTGGTCAACTCTCTTTCTGGTTTGCTTGTCTGTCTGTCTGTCTGTCTGTCTGACGGTGTGTTTTGTCTGTTTGTGTGTCTCTTTGTCTTGTTCTCATTCCTGGCTGTGTGTCTCTCTGCTTTATCATTCTGTCTGTATGTCTGTGTGTCTTGTCTCTGTGAGTGTTTGCTTGTCTATCTGCCTGTGTGTCTCTTTCTCTCTGTCTCTGACTCTTCCTGCTTTTGTCTGTTTGTATATCTGTCTCTCTCTCAATATGTTGTATTTCCTTCTATTTGTGTTTTTATTCCATCTTTTCTTTACTTAAAAAAACCCGAAATAATCATGGCTTTAAAACAATAATCCTTCAAAAACTCATTTCCAGCAGAAAAACAAAATCAGAAGAAAAAAAAACGCATTCACGCATAAAACTGACAGCCTTGTATACAGACTCACAGACAAACTGGCGATACTTCAACAATTCTATTTCTGTAGTAACTTTTATTGACCCAAATTGCTTGTTGCGACCCAGAAGGAAAACAAACAATACCTGAAACAATAAACTAGGAAGGACTTTAGCTAGCAGATAAAGAAAAATGAAACAATGTCCACATACGACCCACTGAAGTGAATGTCAGCAATTTCTATTCATCAAAATAACAATTTAAAGAAAAAAGGAATTAAAAAACACACAATGGAAAAACAACAAAATTAGTGAAAGAAAATTAACCAAACCTTAAAAAAAAAGGAAAAGATAGAGGGGGCAATCAAATTGGGAGATGAACAAAAATCAAAAAAAGTAAAACAAAACATGAACATTGCTGGACAAAGAAGTGAAATAAAGAAACAACAATAAAATCAGTGAGAACAACCAAAAAGAAAAAAAAACGAAACAAGAGGAAATGTCACAGTATCAACAGAGACAACAATAATAAACCAAGAGCGACAGCAACAAAACATACAGTACAAAACAAAACAGCAGCGTTATTGGCAGCAGCAACAATACTAACAATACCATCAAGAGCCTCAACAAAACATGTGCATGGGCATGCGCGCGTGCACACACACACACACACACACACACACGTGCCCGCGCATGACAAGTCAGGCCCAACACATTCAACTCCGGCATAGGAAAGAACTGTTATCTTTTAAGTCTGTCTGGAAAAAAAGACAGGAGAATGAACCAAGAAGGCAGAAACTAACCAAGAAGGAGGTGACATTAAGAAAAAGAAGGAGGCAGGAACAAAGAGAGGTATAGAAAAGAGGCAGAACCTAGTACAGATTTTCCAGAAGATGAGGATGCTATCCATACTGTCAGGTCCATGACATAATTCGGTGCGCTCTCCCCAGGGAGAGCAGCCCGAATTTCACACAGACAAATCTCATGACTTCAAGTGGTATAAATGAAATGAAATAGCCACGAAGGTACTATGGAACCTAAAACTGACAAAAGATCAGAAGAGTTGATGAAAATCTTCAGCAAAACCAACCAATCAAACAGTGACTAAAAGAAAAAACCAATTTAATCCAAACTGCAAAATTGAAAACAGAACATTAGTCTGACATACAGAAAAAGAACCACAGAAAAAATGAAGACAAGTCTGATATTCGCATGGCTTGACCACAAAGCAACAATGTCAATGACCTGGGCTAGAAACAGGCGGATGTAACGAGCTTCTTCATTGGTCATGCTGGAGAGGCCGCTAGTTCTGATTGGCTGATGTAAGCCATCTTGTTAGTGACCAATCTTCTGTAGCTCCAAAATGTGATTGGCCAGGTCTGAGCCTATGTTTCCTGTTTGATGAAAGGGGGGGAAAAAGTCATTTCTTCAATGTAGGCGTACAAAGCGTTTGTGCACAGCGTATAGGTGCACGCTCGCACACGCATGCGCGCACACACACACTCTCTCACACACACACATTTCTCTCTCTGTCTGTGTCTCTCTCTGTCTCTGTCTCTTTCTCTCAATTTTGTCCTCTGTCTCTAATCTTCTCTCTCTGTCTCTGTCTC
Organism: Rapana venosa; assembly: GCA_028751875.1. Taxonomy (NCBI): domain Eukaryota; kingdom Metazoa; phylum Mollusca; class Gastropoda; order Neogastropoda; family Muricidae; genus Rapana; species Rapana venosa. The sequence continues at coordinate 44,862,263 of CM054152.1, forward strand.
TCTCTGAATCAGTTTTGGTCTCTGTCTCTTTCTGTCTCTGTTCTTGTCTCTCTCTCTCTCTCTCTCTCTCTCTCTCTCTCTCTCTCTCTCTCTCTCCCCCTCCCATTCTCTCTCTTCCTCTCTCTCTCAGTTTTGGTTTCTGTCTCTTTCTGTCTCTGTTGTTTTCTTTGTCTCTCTCACTCTGTCTCTTTCTCCATCACTCCCATGTCTGTGTCTCTATCTCTCTCTGTGTCTCTATCTCTCTCTGTCACTCTCTGTCTCTGTCTGTCTGTCTCTCATCTTTACAGGGTACCCAAAACCTATCTTCATTATCTTTGCATGCCTTGGTTTGTAATCTTGGTCAAATATTCACTATTTCCACAACTAACAAGACAATCCCAAAGTGTGGGTATGTGTGTGTGACAGTATGCATGTGCACGTGCGTGCCTGCCCACGCGCGCATACGCACGCGTGTAGAATGAGGATGTGAAGAGGGAGGATAGCAAGATGAGATAAGGATAAAGAGAAGGCAACAACAAAAAACCAAAACACTAGAGGATGTAAAAAAAATAGGTCAGAGTAAAAGGGTGGGACATCAGTGACAGGGTCCTGTGAGTTGTATCGATTTTTGTTTTTGGTCTGTCACAACCCCATTTGGTCTCTTAGTTTTTTTTGGTTGTTCTCTGTGTCTTGTCTGTGTTTCTGTGTCTGTGTCTTTTTTCTGTCTGTGTCTGTTTGTGTGTGTGTCTCTCTCTGTGTCTTTCTGTTTCTCTGTCTCACCGCCTCTTCTCTGTCCCTCTTCTCTCCTCTCTCTCTCTCTCTCTGCTGCTGTGTGAAGAGAGAGAGATAGAGGGCGAGACAGAGACAAGAAGAGACAGAGAGACAGAGAAGAGAGATGTGGAGTGAGACAGACAAACAAGCAGACAAACAGTCTCATAGACAGGCAGACAGGGACAAGATAGGGAAGACAGGAGAGAGAGAAAGTGGTTGAGCAACAGAGAGACGAGAGTGGGGAGAGGGGGGGGATAGGAAAGAAGAGAGAGAAAAGAGAGGGGGGGAGGGGGAGAGAGAGATAAGAGAGAGTGAAAGAGAAAGAGAGACACACAGACCAACAGAGAGAAAGAGACAGACAGACAGACAGAAAGTGAACGTGATTCTGGCGTGCATTGCAATGGTTAACGTGAAAATGGATTTTTCATTTGTTTTCTGTCAGAGCTTTTAAAAGCACATTGGGCAACATGAGGATTTTCCACACTGAATAATTCATTCACACACACGCGCGCGCACCCGACACATACACACGCGCGCGCGCGCACACACACACACACCCCGACACACACGCGCATGCGCGCACACACACACACACACGCACACATACACACACACACGTGCCTCACGCACGCGTGCGAGCTCGCAAACACACACATACACACAGGCACACACACACTTGCACACTCGTACACATATACACAGACAGACAGACTCAAACAGACAGACACACACACACGCATATTCGTACGCACAAACATACAGACCATCATTCCTCGAAGACACACCATTTACATATAAATTCACATCAACATGCATAGATATAACACACAAACACCACACACCACCCACACACACACACACATACTCACACACTCACACACTCACACAGCCACTTACACACACACACGCACACAACACCGCAACACCCTCCCCCCCCCCCCCCCCCGCCACACACACACACACACACACACTCACAAAAAAGCACATAAGTGCTTATTCCATTACCCTCGATATAAAAGATTAAACTAAAAGCAAAAACAAAACAAAACAAAAATATATATAAACCTCAACTCACATATACACCGATCATTAATAAGAAAAACAAAAAAAACAACTTACACCAAACATGCTTAATTAAGGAGATGTTAATTAAAAGCGATACAACACACTGTGGTTGGAATACATAGCAGGAAACAGTAAACAGAAGAGGGATAGGTCTGTCCCATAACATAAATGAACAGCTCACCACCACCTGTTGCCTTGAATAAAAAGGAGTCGACCACTCGTAAAAGCACGCACATGCCAGTGTACACACGATATAACCAAACATGAATGTATGTATACACGCGTGTTTGTATTCTAAGCACACGAGAGAGTACAGTCTCGCTCTTACACACAGAAAGAGAAAAACGTACAAGTACATTTACAGCACACATGCACGCACTAACACGCACACACTAACGCACACACTAACACACACACACATTAACACACACACATACTAACACACACATATACATACATACATACATACATACATACATACATATACACATACATACATATATGCATACATACATACATGTAGATGTAGATGCAGATATAGATAGATAGATAGATATATATATATATATATATATATATATATATATATATATATATATATATATATATATATATATATATATATACTCACACACATAACATTAGTCCTTCCTATGGGTTTGTTAACCGAGGTCCCGTGTGCGAACGCATGCAGAATATCTTGCGCACACGTTAAGATCTGTTCCGCTTTTTGGAAGGGTGGGAATTGATGACAAAATTTACAAAACCGCATACATACAGGGACTAGATGTAGAAAAAGCGTATGATTGCGTATCCTATTATTATCAAAATAAAAGAATAAAATAAATAAAAGAATAAAATACAAATAAACCACGCGTGTACGCTTGCACACGCTTGTACGCACTGCACACACACACACACACACACACACAAACGCGCGCGCGCGCGCGTGCGCACAAACACATACACGCACGCACGCACGCACGCACGCACGCACGCACACTAACTCACTCACTCGCTCTTCGGTCTAATACCACGTATAGTGACCAGATGTGAAATACAATAATGAACACGCACTTACTCACTCAATCACTCACACAATTTCACGCTCGGTGTACACACACACACACACACACACACACACAAGCACACACACACACACACACACACACACACACACACACACTGACGTTTCCCAGTACATTTCGTTTACATCTTTTTTTGTAGATAGACCAAGCAGTGCCAACATTCTTGCCAGGCACTCATCCCCCCCCCCAAAAAAAAAAAATAAATAAATAAAACACATGAAACAAAAAGCAATCAAAAAGCAAGAAAAAAGAAAGAAAAACAATATGTGTGTGTATGCGTGTGTGTGTGTATGTGTGTGTGCACGCGCGCGCGCGCGCGTGTGTGTGTCTGTGTGTGTGTCTGTGTATGTTTATGTATATGTGTGTGCGTGTGTATGCGTACGTGTGTGTGTGCCTCTGTGTGGGTCTGTGTGTATGCGCACGTGTGTTTGTATGTGTGTATGTTTGTGTATGTGTGTCTGTGTCTGTGTGGCTGTGCTTTGTAAGCGGATGCATAACTATGTGTGAGAGAGCAGAGAGGCATTTGGCGTGTTTATCGAACCGCCGAGTGTAAAATAATGTACACAGGTGCAATCTGTTGGTGCTTTCATGTATAAGAGACAATGATTCACGTGTGTACTAGCCTAACTGCAGAAGCGGGGTAGCCTAGTGGGTAGAGCTTTGTGCTGGAAGGACAGGCCCCCCCGGGTTTAAACACTGTCCTTTGGGAACGCCGGGAGGCTTTTTTTTCTCATGCCTTTATTTCTAGTAAATCTTTCAGAAAAAAATTATTGTCATTATTTTTGACATTGTGCTCTCCCATGGGAATGCTGGGGGGGTCTTTTCAGTATGAATATAGTATCCCCCACATTTTGGAAATTCTGTGCTAGAAATGTCAACTTTTCTATCACTCTCTTCGTTTTTCTCTTTCTCTTTAGCTTTCTGTCATCTCGCTCTCTCTCGCTCTCTCTCGCTCTCTCTCTCTCTCTCTCTCTCTCTCTCTCTCTCTCTCTCTCTCTCTCTCTCTCTCTCTCTCTCTCTCTCTCTCTTTCTCGTCTCTGTTCCCAGTTCATTTTCCTGCCTTTTTTTTTATCAAAGCAAATCTTTCAAAAATATAATTTTTTCATGATTTGACACTTTGCTGCCTCCGTGGGTATGCTGCGGGCCTTTTCAGCTATAAATAGAATCCCCCGCTCCCCCACTTTCTCGGAATTCTTTGCAAGAAATACCCACTTTTCTGTCCCGCTCTCTCTTTGTTTCTGTCTGTCCCCTTACCTTTCTGTTACCGCGCTTGCTTATTCTCTGCCTTCCAAGTTCATTCTCCTGGTCTTTTTTCACTCAAAACTTTCAAAAGAAATATTGTTTTTCATGATATGATACATTGCTTGTGGTCTTTTGTTCTGGCGACCAGCTGGTAATGTTTTAAACACTGGGACGGCACAGGATGTTCATTCTGCAGTGTTATTTGCTCATGTGGCATTTTCTTATGTGTATTTTTGTACTTTAATATTATTTTTTAACGCTTTGTTTGTAATCTGGGGATGATAAATTAAGCGGAATGGCTGGAGTCCTCAGCACAGCCTGGTTTATCAGCCTTAGGGCATGAAATATTTTAAGTATTGTGTCATTAATATTTAAACGTTGGTCTTTTTTAGATGGACGGTGTTAATAGTTGATGGTATAATGAGCTGTTGGTTTTTGAACTAGGAGTGAACGTTACTGGAGCCCACTCAAAACTACATGAGGTGGCAGCCCTTATAATTATGGCTTTCGGTGGTGGGTAAGACTATAAACATTACTCGTTCCATTGCGATCACCAAGCACCAACATAGCTTATGAGAAAAGAAATACAGAATAGAACATCCTGATAATATTGACTCTGTGTTATGAATCGAAATTACTGTGAATAGTTTAAGATAATAATGCAATCTTCATAGTTACAACAAGAAGCAAAAATCAAACTAAAAAAACCAACAAAAAACCAGATGACAAATAACCCAGCTGTGCTGTTAAGTACATTAAATGAGACTGACGATTCATTTTTAGGATGATGGTATCCTAAATGGTTTTGAAAGTAGTGAGTAATAATTATGTTAAATAACATATAAGCTCTCTTTTCCATTTTAAAGTTATTACAGTTGTCGTTGATAAACTTAGGAAACAGAAAGCCGTTATTGACCACCATTACTAGGGAACAGACATCATTACACAGCAACACAGAGAAGAGTAAAAAAAAAAAATTTTAAAGGAGGAAGAAAGGTTCAGGTCCAAACAAGTAGCAAATCTAATGCTATACAGAGAGAGAGAGAGAGGAGAGAGGTAGAGAGAGAGAGAGGGGGGGAGAGAAAGACAGACAGACAGACAGATAGACAGACAGACAGAGACTGAGAGACTGACAAATACAGTGGACGATAATAAGAGTATGGTATAAGAAAAAGGAATTCATGTTCTTTTTTTTCCTAATTTCTTTTCAGTTCATCTCTCTCTCTCTCTCTCTCTCTCCTCTCTCTCTCTCTCTCTCTCTCTCTCTCTCTCTCTCTCTCTCTCTCTCTCTCTCTTCCTCTCTCTCTCTCTCTCTCTCTCGCAGGAAATAGTATGCATTATAGAATATTAACAGTTTTGTGTTCAAGACTAAAACAAAATTATGACAAAGAAAGACAAAACTATTTGCAAATGTTGTGTTGTAATATACTTTGCATTGTATTGTGGCCCAAGGCCGATGTGCAATTAAACCATTTCAGAGTTCAGAGAGTTCTCTCTCTCCCCCGCCCCCTCCTCTCTCTCTCTCTCTCTCTCTCTCTCTCCTTTCTCTCTCTCTCCCTTTCTCTCTCTCACAGACACAAACACCCACCACAAAAGCAAAAACTACAAATGCATCAAAAAAGCAAACGAAGCTATTTATTTCAGGGGACAAAATTTCGTAATCAAGCAGATGTTAATTAAATATAATTAGAAAAGTGCTGTGTTGGATATATGCCACGTGCATTAAAAAGCAGAAAAATTATTTATTACAAAAATTAATATCGTCACCATATATGTAACATGATATCAACATGTCACAACCTGTTGCCTTGAATTATATAACACGCGCTGGCACACAAACAAGCACGCGCACTCACGTCACAAAAGCACAATGTGTAGGATTATGCATGCGTGCATGCATGCATGTGAACGCGTAAGAGAGCAAGAGACACGCTTTAATAGATATATTATAATAAGCGTGGGACCGTTTGCAATGTGCTAACAAATATTTACACACGCGTGCCTATACGGAACATCACCCAGAAACGCACACGCAAACCTACAGATGTACGTCCGCATGCACGCAGAGACCGACATAGAAACACGCAGACACGCAGAGACAGACAGACAGAGACACACAGACACATACACACACAAGCGCGCATACACACACACGCGCGCGCGCGCCCGCGCGTGCGCGAACGCGCACATAATAATAAGTAAGTAAGTCATCAATTTTAACGTCTTTCCACTTGAAGGGATACCAGGTAAGGTAGAGGTAAAGGAGTCCCATAACCTATAAGGTCGTAGGGGAGCGAGGCGTCAGAGACCTCACTTCTCTAGGGCCAGCATATTGAGGGCGGCGCCCATCTCCTCTCCCTCGCTGCTTTACCTTCCCTGACCCTAAAGAGGGCAGGTACCCATTTACAGCTGGGTGAACTGGGGGAACTGTACTGAAGCCAAGGCGCGCAAACGGTCACCCATCCAACTGGTAACCACGCTCGACGCTGCTTAACTTGGCTGGGGGAAAGCGAGTGCTCCGACTACTGAGCTATCCCGTCCCCAGACAACCCTAAAAATTAATAGGAGATTGAATACGAGAGAGAGAGAGAGAGAGAGAGAGAGAGAGAGAGAGAGAGAGAGAGAGAGAGAGAGATCTACTTTGTGTGAGTGCATGTACGTGTGTGTGTGTGTGTGTGTGTGTGTGTGTGTCCTTGCATGTATGTCCCTGCGCATGTATAAGCACATACACACATGCATGGATGTTTGGACGAATGCATTCATTCATTCACGCGCAAGAACACACACATACATACGCACACGCACACTTACACACGCTGACACACACTGGACTTGATTTCATCAGAGAAAGAGGGAGGGAGGGAGAGAGAGAGAGGGAGAGAGAGAATAACACAGACACAGACACAGGCACGCACGCACACACCACACACACACACACACACACAACACACACACACACACACACACACACACTCACACTCAGCTATAATTCAAGGCAACAGGTTGTGAAAGATTGATTCATGTCACCTGACCTTACGATAAAAAGCACATAAGTGCTTATTCCATTATCCTCGAAGTAAAAGAATAAACCAAATGAATTAAATAACTAAATAAATAGATAAATAAATAAATAAAAACACACACTGACGCACACTGACACACACACCTCTCTCTCTCCCTCTCTCTGTCTCTCTCTCCTCTCTCTCTCTCTCTCTCTCTCTCTCTCTCTCTCTCTCTCTCTCTCTCTCTCTCTCTCTGTCTGTTAGGTTTTGCTGGAAGTTTTCTTGCTTTGTTGTTGGGTTTATTCTATAATATTTTCCCTAGGAAAATGGGGAGTGGAGTAGGGAAGGGTGCAAATAAACGTTATACTTATTCATTTCCCTACAACATGGTGTTAAATGCGTTTGTATATTCTCTGTGTATCTGTCTGTCTGTACCTGTCTCTATCGATGTATATCCCTGTCTCAGCCTGTCTGTTGTCTGTCTGTGTCTCTCTCCCTTCCTCCCTCCCTCCTCTCTCTCTCTCTCATTCTCATTGTATATTTGATGTTCATCTAATTTAGTAGTAGTATTTCATTATGATGCTCATTTGAATCTTTTATTGGCATGTATCTAGAACTGCTGATTCTTACTGTTTGCATACTTTGTTTACTTGAAGGTTTTTTGCATTGGTGTGTGTTTGTCTATTTGTTGCTGTTCGGTTTAGTTTCAGTTCTTCTGCTTTGATTAGTGTTTGTGTGTGTAGGGGGGGGGGGGGGGGGTATGTAGTTTTTCTTGACTTTTTTCTTCCTTTCTTGTTTTTTTCTGTTTTTTCCGTGTGTGTTTTTTTGTGAGAGCATGGTGTAAAGAAGCCCTGTGCTTATCCATTTACTCTCAATAAACATTTCGAGTTCGAGTTCTCTCTCCTCTCTCTCCTCTCTGTCTCTCTCTCTCCTCCTCTCTCTCTCTGTCTCTGTCTGTCTCTCTCTCTCTCTTCTGTCTTGTCTCTTCTCTGTCTTCTCTCTGTTTCTCTCTCTCTCTCCTCTCTGTCTCTTGTTCTCTGTCTCTCTCCTCTCTCTCTCTCTGTCTTTGTCTCTGTCTCTGTCTTTATCTCTCTGTCTCTCTGTCTCTTCTCTGTCTCTCTGTCCGCCTCTCTCTCTCTGTCTCTGTCTCTGTCTCTCTGGCGTTTTCCTGCGATATCTGTTTAGAACATTTAGCGAGCAATAACACGCATAATATTCAGGCACTGGTCCTAAAATAATAACCCACAACGTACATGAAACAAGTGGCAAGGCGCCAGTGCTGATTCCTCCGTGTGTGTGTGTGTGTGTGTGTGTGTGTGCGTGCGTGCGCGCGCGTGCGCGTGTGTGTGTGTGTGGGTGGTTGTATGTGTGTGATGTGCGTGTTGGTGTAGTGGTGTTGTGAGTGAGTTGTGTGGTGTGTTGTGTGAGTGTGTGTGTGTGATTGAGTGAGTGAGTGTTTTTGTGTGTGTGTGTGTGTGTGTGTGTGTGAGTGGTGAGTGTGTTGTAGTTGTGTGTGAGTGAGTTGAGTGTGTGATTGAGTGGTAGTGTGTATGTTGTGTGTGTGAGTGTGTTGAGCGGAGATTGAGTGTGTAGTGTGTGTGGTGTGTGTGTGAGTGAGTGAGTGTGTGGTTGTGTGTGAGTGAGTGAGTGTGTGTGTGAGTGTGTGTGTATCCGTGTGTGCGTGTGTGAGTGCGTGTGTGTGTGCGAGAGCGCGAGAGATTGAGTGAGTGAGTGTGTGCGTGTGTGTGGTGTGTGTGTGTGTGATGTGTGTGTGTGTGTGTGTGTGTGTGTGTTGTGTGAGTATGAGTGTGTGTGTGTATGAGTATGAGTGTGTGTGTGTGTCCGTGTGTGTGTGAGTGAGTGAGTGAGTGAGTGTGGAGTGTGTGTGTGTGTGTGTGTATTGCATGAGTGAAGTGCACATCTGTATATGTATATGTGTGTGTTTTTGTGGTGTGGGTGTGTGTCTGTGTGTGTTTGAGTGTGTGTGTATATGTGCGTATTTGTGTATGTGTGCGTATCTGTGCGTATCTGTGTGTGTATGTGTGTGTGTGTGTGTGTATGTGTGTGTGTGTTTATATGTGTGCTGTGGGTGTGACAGAGAGACAGAAAGACATAGAGACAGAATAAAGACACAGAGACAGAGAGAGAGAGAGAGAGAGAGAGACAGAGAGACAGAGAGAGAGAGAGAGAAAGAGATGTTCATGCAGTGGACAGAAAATGAAGGCGTGTTCGTAAAGTCCACGACCATGAAAAACTGTTATTGATCGACACCGCCACAACATACACCCTGTTCACAACATAAAACCAGCTTGATCATTTATCACGCATACACAAACACACGCACACTGCACGCACACACACTTAATTCACACTCACTGCACGCACATGACTACACACTAACACACAACACATACATATACACATACAGCGTACACAACACAACACAACCAGCATACACACACAGCTACATACACACACCACACATAACACACAGCACATATACACACACACACACACACACACAATCAATTGTCTAATATCACTGAGTTGAACAGACGTTAAATTGAAAACGACGAAGACGACACACAACACACAACAACACACACACACCACTAGTATCTAATATGGTCTATGATATCACCTTGACGTGAACAGACGTTAAATTAAGAAGAACTCACACACACACACACACACACACACACACACACCTCTCTCTCTCTTCTCTCCCTCCTCCTCTCCACTCTCTCTCTCCTCCATCCTCTCTCTCTCTCACACACACACACACACACACACACACACGACACACACATACACACACACCACACAACCACACACACACCACGCTCCTCTCCTCTTCCCTCTCTCCTATCCCGCCCTACTCTCTCACACACACACACACACACACACACTTAGAAATTATATTCTAATTTGGATAGATGTAAATCCCTTGTACGTAGCCTTGCTTTTTACAGTCATTTAAGGTTCTAGAAGATTTTTTTTCTCTATTACATGTTTTATGTTATGTTCGTGGTTTTATGCCAGACTGTTAATCGACCCGTCTTTCCTTAGTGCTTTCTTCTACTTCTGCTATCAGTCCTTTATTTTGTTTTGTACTGTATTGTGTTGTATTGTATTGTATTGTAATGTATACCACTTTAATCACTGCAGATTTCTCTGCGTGAAATTCAGGTTACTCTCTCCGAGGAGAGCGCGTCGCCACGAGGGCAGCGCCACCCATTTGTCTTTTTTTTCTTTTCTTTTCCTGTCTGCATCTGTATTATTTTATTTCCGTCCAGTATCACTTATGGCGAAGAGGCGTTAAATATAAGAATGATGCGAACAGATGAAATACAGAAGGGAAGATATAGACAACAGAAAAGAAACAGATTAATTAAATGTTATACGGAAGAGAACAGAAGTCAATACCAGAAAAACAAAGACAGACAGACAGATGGAAAGTGACATACTGACACACTGAGAGGAGAGAAAGAGACGAGAGACACTCACAGACAGATAGACAGAGAGAGAGAGAAAGATAGTGAGAGAGAGCGAGACAGACAGAGAGAGAAAGAGACAGACAGACACACAGACAAAGACAGACGGAGAGGCACAAAAAGATACATAGAGTGAGAGAGGGAGAGAGACAGCGAAAGAGACAGCGAGACAGAGAGGGACAGACAGATAGATGAACAGGGAAGGAGTTTAAATAAAAGTAGATAGAAGAGATGTTTGTTCAGCAAGAGGAAAGAGAAAACTAAACAAACAACACCAAAAAATAGAGAAGAGAAATAAAGCTCCTCTGGAATATTCAGCGAGGCAGATCAAAGACTCTTCGGGTCTGTTTGGGTCATGGGTTTAGAAAGGGAAAAATCAATAAGAGAGAGAGATGGAGGGGTGGGAGAGAGGGGGAGGGAGAGGGTGGAGGGGGAGAGGGGGGAGAGAGGGGGCAGGGGGGGGAGGAGGGAGAGAGAGAGGAGAAAGAGGGGGAGAAAGAGAGGGAGAAAGAGAGGGGGAGTGTGAGGAGAGAGAGGGAGGATGGGGAGAGAGAGGGAGAGGGTGAGAGAGAGAGAGGGGGAGAGAGGGGGCAGGGAGAGAGAGAGAGGGAGAAAGGGGGGGAAAGAGAGGGAGAAAGAGAGGGGAAGTGTGAGAGAGAGGGAGGATGGGGAGAGAGAGGGAGAGGGGGAGAGGGGGGCAGGGAGGGAGAGAGAGAGGGAGAAAGAGGGGGAGAAAGAGAGGGAGAAAGAGAGGGGGAGTGGGAGGAGAGAGAGAGGGGATCGGAGAGAGAGGGAGAGAGAGAGAGGGAGAGAGGGGGCAGGGAGGGAGGGTGGGAGGGAGAGAAGGAGAGAGAGGGGGAGGAAGAGAGGGGAGGGAGATAGGGAGGGAGAGAGAGAGAGAGGGAGATAGAAAGGGAGGGACAGACAGATAGAGGAACAGGGAAGGAGTATAAAAGACAGAAGAGATGTTTGTTCAGCAAGAGGAAAGGGAGGAAAAAACAAAACAACAACAAAAAATAGAGAAGAGAAATAAAGATTCTCTGGAATATTCAGCGAGGCAGATCAAAGACTCTTCGGGTCTGTTGGGTCATCAGTTTTGAAAGGGGAAAATCAATAAGAGAGAGAGAGGGAGAGGGGGGGGGAGAGGGGAGAGATAGAGAGAGAGGGGAGAGAGAGTGGGGAGAGAGAGAGGGAGGAGAGGGGGAGGGAGGAGAGATAGACGGAGGGAGATAGAGAGAGAGAGAGGGAGAGAGAGGGAGAGAGAGGGGGGGAGAGGGGAGGGAGGGATTTTGATAGAGTGAGGGGGGAGATAGGGGAGAGAGGAAGAGAAGGAGAGGAGAGGGAAAGAGAGAGAGGAAGAGAGAGTGGGGGATAGAGAAGGATGGGGAACAAAAAGAGAGAGAGGGAGAGAGAGGGTGAGAGAGAGAGAGACAGAGAGAGAGTACCAGAAAACAAAGACAGACAGAGAGATGAAATGCGACATACTGGAGAGAGAGATAATTGAATTCAATTCAATTCAATTCATTGCCGCTGAGAGGAGGAGAGAGAGAGGGAGGGGGAGGGACAGACAGATAGCTAAACAGGGAAGGAGTTTAAATAAAAGTAGATAGAAGAGATGTTTTTTCAGCAAGAGGAAAAAGAGGAAAAAACAAAACAACACCAACAACAAATAGAGAAGAGAAATAAAGATCCTCTGAAATATTCAGCGAGGCAGATCAAAGACTCTTCGGGTCCGTTGGGTCATGGGTTTAGAAAGGGAAAAATCAATAAGAGAGAGAGAGGGGGGGGAGAGAAAGAGAGGTAGAGAGAGGCGGAGGGGGAGAGAGAGGGGGAGAGGGAGAGAGAGGGAGAGAGGAGGAGAGGAGAGGGGGGAGAGAGGGGGCAGGGAGGGAGGGATTTTGAGAGAGTGAGGGGTGAGATAGGGGCGAGGAGGGAGAAAGAGGAAGAGGGAAAGAGAGAGAAGGAAGGAGAGAGAGTGAGAGGGAGAGAGGGGGGGGGAGAGAGAGAGGAGGAGGAAAGAGAGAGAGGGACGGAGAGAGAGAGAGGGAGACAGAGACAGAGACAGACAGACAGATGGAATGTGACATACTGGGAGAGAGAGAATTCAATTCAATTCATTGCCGCTGAGAGGAGAGAGAGAGAGAGGGAGGGAGGGGGAGGGACAGACAGATAGCTAAACAGGGAAGGAGTTTAAATAAAAGTAGATAGAAGAGATGTTTGTTCAGCAAGAGGAAAGAGAGAAAAAACAAAACAAAACAACACCAAAAAAATAGAGAAGAGAAATAAAGATCCTCTGGAATATTCAGGAAGGCAGATCAAAGACTCTTTGGGTCTGTTGGGTCATGGGTTTTGCAAGGGGAAATCAATAAGAGAGAGAGGGAAAGAGAGGGGAGGGGGGAGGGATTTACAGAGAGAGTGAGGGGAGATGGGGGGGGGAGGGAGGGAGGAGAGAGAGAGGGAGAAAGAGGGGGAGATAGAGGGGATTGGGAGAGAGAGGGAGAGAGAGGGTGGAGAGAGAGGGGGCAGGGAGGGAGGGAGAGAGAGGGAGAAAGCGGGGGAGAAAGAGAGGGAGAAAGAGAGGGGAAGTGGGAGGAGGGGGGAGGATAGGGAGAGAGAGGGAAAGGGAGAGAGAGAGGGAGAGAGGGGGAAGGAAGGAGGGAGAGAGAGAGTATGAAGGGGAAGAGAGGGGAAGAGAGGGATAGAGAGAGGGGGGAGAGAGAGATGGGGAAGGGAGAGTGGAAGAGAGAGGGAGGGGGAGAGAGGGAGAGAGGGGAAGAGAGGGGGAGGGAGAGGGATATGGAAGGGGAGAGGAGAAACAGGAGGGAGAGAGAATGGGAGAGAGGGAGAGAAAGCAAAAGAGGAAGGGTGAAGAGAGAGAGGAACGGAGAGAGAGACAGAGAGAGTACCAGAAAACAAAGACAGACAGAGAGATGGAATGTGACACACTGAGAGAGAGAACTGAATTGAATTGAGTTATTGCCGTTGAGAGAGAGGGAGAGAGAGAGAGAGAGAGGGGGGGGGGGAGAGACAGAGAGAGAGAGAAAGAGAGAGAGAGAGAGAGAGAGAGAGAGAGAGAGAGAGAGAGAGAGCGGAGCATGGAAGGAGGAAGAAAAGACAGAAGAGATGTTTGTTCAGCAAGAGGATAGAGAAAAATAAACAAACAACACCAAAAAATAGAGAAGAGAAAAAAAGCTCCTCTGAATATTCAGTGGGGCAGATCAAAGACTTTTCGGGTCTGTTGGGCAGGGGTTTAGAAAGGGAAAAATAAAATTAAAAGGGAGAGGGAAGGGAAGAGAGGTGGGGGGAAAGGGGGGGAAAGGGGGGGAGATAAAAGGAGAGGGAGAGAGGGGGGGGAGGGGGGAGAGAGGGGCGGGGAGGGGGATTTTGAGAGAGTGGGGGGGGAGATGGGGGCGAGGAGGGAGAGAACGGGGAAGGGAAAAGAGAAAAGGAGGATAGGAGAGAGAGAAAAAAGGAGGGGAGAGAGGTGAGAAAAGGACAGAGACAGACAGAGAGATAAGTGAAAAGGAGAGAGAGAATCAATTAAATTCATGCCCTGAGAGGAGAGAGAGAGAGAGAGGGGAGGGGGGGGGGCAGACAGATACTAAAGGGGGAAAGGATTTTAAAAAAAAAGTAATAGAAGAGATGTTGTTCGCAAGGGAAAGAGAAAAATAAAAACAACCCCAAAAAAATAGAGAAGAAAAAATAAAGCTCCTCTGGAATTTTCAGCGAGGCAATCAAAATTTTCGGGCCCGTTGGGTCTGGGTTTAGAAAGGAAAAACAATAAAAAGAGAGAGAGGGGGAGAAAAAGAGGGGGGAGAAGGGCGGGGGGGGAAGAGAGGGGGGGGGGAAAAGAGGGAGAGAGGGGAGGAGGGGGGGGGAGGAGGGGGCGGGGAGGGGGATTTTGAGAGAGTAGGGGTTTAGATGGGGGCGGGGAGGGAAAAGGAAGGGGGGAAAGGGAAAGAGAAAGAGGAGGGGAGTGGGGGGGGAGAGGGGGGGGGAAGAAGGGGGAGGAAAAGGAGAGAGGGGGGGAGAAGAGAGGGGAGACAAGACAGAGACAGACAGAGGAATGGAATGGCAACTGGGAGAGAAGATATCAATTCAATTCAATTCATTGCCGATGAAGGGGAAAGAAAGAAAGGGGAGGGAGGAGGGAAGTAGATAAACGGTAGACATAAAGATGTTTGTTCACAAGTAAAAATAGAGAGAATAAAAAAAAAAACAATAAAAATAGAGAAAGAAAATACATCCTCGGAAATTTTGGGAAGGCAGAAAAAGACTCCCGGGTCTGTGGGTCATGGATTATGAAAGAAAAAAATCAAAAAGGAGAGAGAGGGGAGAGGAAAGGGAAGGGAGGAGAGGGGGAAGGGAGAAGAGAGAGAGAAGGGGAGATGGAGAGGGGGGGAGGGGGGGGAGAAGGGGGAGAGAGGGGGATGGGAGAGGAGGAGAGGGAAAAGGAGAGAGCGAAAGAGAGAGGGAGAGGAGAGGGGGAAGGCAAGAGAGGGGAGGGAAGGGGGGGAAGGGGGGGGGGGGGGACAGAGAGAGAGTGGGAAAAAGGAGAGAAGTGGGAGAGAGGGGGGGGAAAGGGGGGGGGAGGGGGGAAGAGAGGGCGAAAAAGAGAAGGGAGATAGAGAGAGAGAGAGGGGGAAGTAGGGGGGGAGAGGGGGAGATGGGGAGAGAGAGGAAGGGGAAGAAGAATGGTGAAGGGGGAAGAGAGGGAGGGGGGGAGAGAGAGAGAAAGAAAAGAAGAAAAGAAGAAGAAAAAAAGAAGAAGAAAAGAAAAAAAGGAAGAGAGAGAGAGAGAGAACTCTAAAACTCTGAATCTGAAATTTAATTGCACATGGGCCGGGGCCACAATAAAAGCAAAGTAGATTAGGGAAGGCATCAGATATAACACAGACATAACACCAGTAATCAAATTCAATAATATTCATGCGTTTTCAAGATAAAAACAATTTTCAATACAGAGTAAATTCAGTTTTCTTGATTTTCGCTTTTTTTGTTTAATCAACACCCGATTATCAAAATACCAAAAAAAAGGGAGAACATTTTTCCTACTTTTGGTTATTCATTCAGTGAAGAGGGATTTTTTTATCCCTTGATATTATTCTTAATCTCAACACTTCATAAATTATCCTTCCTTCTGTTCAATACTAAACAAACATTTGCAAATTTCGTCTTTCTCGCATCATTTGTTTTGTTCTTGAATACAAAACTATTAACATCTATAATACACTATTCCCCGCATTTTTCTGCATACCCAATGACAAGCTTTTTTACTAAAACGAAAAAGGGGGGGGGAAAAATTGATACCCCATTCATTTGGGGAAGCACACTCACACAGAAAGGGGAAACATGATAAGCTCAATGCTAAAAAAATATTTTCTTCCCCTGTTGATTGCATGGAACCATACTTTTTAAATTATTCTGGGATAGGGTTAGTGGGTTTTTTGCAAAATGTGCAAGGAAGTCCATTCGTTCCCTTTTGAAATTTAAGCTCAAATCATCTACAAGGCAGGCAAAAAAAAATGCCGTTTATTTTCAATTGATTTTTACAAAATGGAAGCTTTGTGGGTATGTGTTTTGTGTGTGAGTTGGGGTGTTAAGCGTGCGTGTGTATGTATTGTGTTTTTTTTGTTTTTGTTGTCGTTGTTGTGGTTTGTAGTGTGAGTTGAGTGTTGTGGAGGTTAGGTATAATATATATTATATATATTTCTCCTTTCTTCCCCTCTCTACCTCTCTCCCCTTCTTTCTTTCCCCCTTTCTTTCTTTTTTTTTTTTCTTTTTTCCCTTTTTTTTTTTTCCTCTTTTTTCCCCTCCCCCCTCTCTCTTTTTTTCCCCTGGGTTTTTTTCAAATTTTTCCGACTATATTTAGCAATTCACTTCAGTTGTTTTTAATTTTCATATGTGTTTTTCCACCCCCACCTTTCAAATGCAGACAATGGTGAAACCAGACACCTCGAGGGAAAAACAACAACAACAACAACAACAACAACAACATCAACACATTATTATTGTTTTTGGAGTGATACATCTATCTGTTTTTCTGTCTGTTTGTGTGTCTGTGTGTGTATGATTTTTTATTTTGTTTATTCTTTTATATCGAGAATAATGAAATAAGCACTCGTGTGGTTTTTTACATCCAGTCCCCGTGTGTATGCGGTTTTGTAAATTTTGTCATCTGTTCCCACCGGCACACAATGGCCTACTGTTTCGAAAAGCGGAACATGATTTAACGTGTGCGCAAGATGTTCTGCGTGTGTGTGTGTGTCTGTCTGTGTGTTTGTCTGTGTGTCTGTCTGTCTGTCCATCTGTCAGTCGGTCGGTTTGTCTGTCTCTCACTCACTGTTTTTATTTTTATCTAAGCCTCTCATTTGTATCAAGGAAGTCGCTGGAACGTTAATTTCCTTAATTCCATCCACCCACTCCTTTAAAATCTGTCTGTCTGTCTGTCTATCTGTCTATCTGTCTATATGTCTATCTGTCGTCTGTCTGTCTGTCTATCTTTTCTATCTATCTGTCTGTCTGTCAACTATCTATTTAATCTATTCTATCTATCCATCACTATCTATCTATCTGTCTGTCTGTCTGTCTGTCTATCTATATCTATCTATATAATTATCTATCTATATATCCATCTATCTATCTATCTATCTATCTATCTGTCTGTCTGTCTATCTATATATGTCTATCTATCTATCTATATCTATCTATCATCCATCTATCTATCTATCTATCCATCCATCCATCTAACCATCCATCTATGTATCTATATTATCTATCTATCCATCTACTATCTATCTATCTATCTATCTTTTCTATCTCTCCCTCTCTCTCTCAGTCGGGCTCTCTCTCTCTCACTCACTCTTTCTTTTTCCATCAAAGCTTCTTATCTCTCTCCAGAATGGCCCTGTAAACCTTTATTTTCCTTTTGCTCCCTCCACCCACTCCTTGTAACATCTAGACAATGTTTTGTCAAGGTGACGCCTCAGATAAACAACAACAGCAGCAACGTCGACAACAACAACAACAACAACAGCAACAACAACAACATTTCAAACAAAAATCGTCGTAATTCTTTGGCCTTCAAAGCAACACAGATTTTGGGAGACATATCTGTCTGTCTGTCTGTCTTTCTGTTCTCTCTGTCTGTCTTTCTGTCTCTCATTGTATATATCTGTCTGTCTCCCTCTCTCTGTCTCTTTCTGTCGCCCCATGTCTCTCTGTATGTCTCTCTCTGTATGTCTCTCTCTCTCTCTTTCTCTCTCTCTCTCTGTCCATGTCTCTCTGTCTGTCTGTCTCTCTGTGTCTCTCTTCTCTGGCCGTCTGTCTATATATATATATATATATATATATATATATATATATATATATATATATATATATATATATATATATATATATATATATATATATATATATATATATATATATATATATATATATATATATATGTCTCCCTCCCTCTGTCTCTCAATCTCTCTGTATCTCCCTGTCTGCAAGTCTGTCTGTCTGTTTCTCTCAATCTCTCTCTCATACACACAGACTCCCCCCCCCCCCCCCCCCCCCCACCCGCCTCCGCTCTCTCTCTCGTTGGGTTATTATTATTAATTTATTATTATTAAGATGTATCCCTAACGGGCGGGGACTGGATGTAAAAAAGTACATGTGTGCTTATTCATTATCCTCGAAATAAAAGAATTTGTCATTGTCATTGTCATTGTGTCTCTTTTTCATACGCACACATTCTCTCCTCTCTCTCTCTCTCTCTCTCTCTCTCTCTCTCTCTCTCTCTCTCTCTCTCTCTCCTCTCCGTTCCCCGTCTCTCTCTCTCTGTCTCTCTCTCTCTCTGTCTGTCTGTCTGTCTCTCTCTCTCTCTGTCTCTCTCTCCTCTCTCCTCTCTCTCTCTCTCTCTCCCTCTCCCTCTCTCTCCTTCCAATTCCCCCATCTCTCTCTATCTGTCAAAGGGACATGCGTAGAATGAACACCAGCTTTAGTTCAAGAGAAGACAGCCTCAGTCCGGCAAATGGCGAACATGGAAACCTGTCTACACCACTCGGAAAACAGCAGACATCGTGGCCACACCGATAGAGACGCGACTTTGACCACCTTCACCTTCCTCTTCAGGCAGTGATGACAGTGACAGTCGATGTTATTGTTGTAATGTGACTATGAACACTACCTGCGATCGGACTTCCATTCGCGAAGATCCTGTGAATATGAATTGTTCGGTTGTGTATGTAATTATCGGAGCTTTCGATCCCCCTTCCCTCATGTGAATGGGGCCCAAAGCCTAACACATTAGATTATTTGTCATTGTCATTGACATTGTCATTGTCTGTCTCTCTTTCTGTCTCTCTGTCTCTGTCTCTCTGTTTGTCTCTGTTTGTTGTCTGTCTGTTTCTCTCTCTGTCTCTGTCTGTCTGTTTCTCTCTCTGTCTCTGTCTCTGTCTCTGTCTCTGTCTCTGTCTCTCTCTCTCTCTCTCTCTCTCTCTCTCTCTCTCTCTCTCTTCTCTCTCTCTCTTCTCTCTCCTCTCTCCCTTTCGTTTTGGTTTGCTTGCGTTTCTCTAACACGCTTCGTTGTCTTGTTTTTGGCTTGTTTTCCTTTTTTCTCTCCATCCTACACATTTCTAAATTACCTTCGCAGTGGGAGCTTTGCTTGTTATTCTGAGTGCTCTAGGCGCGCGCGCGCGCGTGCACACACACACATACATGCATGCATACATACATACATACATGCATACATACATACATATATACATACCAACATACATACATACATATATACATACCAACATACATACATACATTCATTCATACATACATACATACACACATTCATACATACATACATACATACATACATACATACATACATGCATGCATGCATGCATGCATACATACATACATACACACAAACACATGCATACATACATATATACATATATGCACGC
>CM054152.1:44889354-44909354 GCA_028751875.1 Rapana venosa
GAAACAGACAGGCAGACAGACAAACAGAAAGAGACAGATCTGTTGTAGTTTAATTCGCTATTTATTCATAAGATAAAGTCATTTCTTTCATTGTATTATAGTTACAGTAGTTAGTTCCTTAACCCTTTTTTTCTGAATTGTTTGCCTTTTTGTGTCTAATATCACTTAATGTGAATAGACGTTAAATTGAAGAACAACAGAAAGAGACAAATTCAAAAAGAGAAAGACAGAGGGAGACCGGCAGAGACATAGACACGCCGAAAGAGAAAAAAAAGACACACGCACGAAAAGAGACAAAGAATCGCAGGCAAGGAGACACACAAACAAACAAACACACAAACACACAACACAAAACAAACACACACACAAACACATACACACACAACACATACACACACAAACACATACACACACAAACACACACAAACACACACCACAAACAAACACACACACAAAGACACACACACAAACAAACACACACACAAAGACACACACACACAAACAATCACACACACAAACACACACAAACACATACACACACAAACACACACTCACAAACACATACACACACAAACACACACTCACAAACACATACACACACAAACACACACACAAACACACACACAAAACACACACACACACACACACGAAGAGACAAAAAGTCACAGGCAAGAAGACACACACACAAACATACACACACAACACACACACACACACAGCACACACACACACAAACACACACACACAAACACACACACAACAAACACATACACACACAAACACACACTCACATACACACACACACACAAACCCACACACACACACACACAAACACAAAAACACACACACAAACACACACACAGGCATACACACACACACACACAACACACACACAACACACACACACACACACACACACGCAACAAGAGACAAGGGACAAGATTAGATATCTAGAGAGACTGGGCGACAAAAGGGAGGACTAAACAAGAAGAAGAAAAAAAACCACACAGAAGATAAGGAGGGTAAGAGAGGGGGAGGGGGGGGGGAGAGAGGGAGCGAGGAAAAAAACATTGTTTCCGAGTCGTGTCGTCCTCACAGCATGCTTGCTGATCAGCATCATCATCATCAGCAGCAGCAGCAGCAGCAGCAGCAGCAACGGCAAAACCATCACTAGCCTCCGAGTCAATCCCCCAACCCCTACTCGCTCGCTCTCTCTCTCTCTCTCTCTCCTCTCTCTCTCTCTCTCAACTCCATCTCTCTCTCTCTCTCTCTCTCTTTTTCTCTCTCGCTCATCCTCTCTCTCTCTCTCTCTCTCTCTCTCTCTCTCTCTCTACTCTCTCTCTCTCTCTCTCTATCTCTTTCTCTCTCTCTCATCCACTCTTTCTCTCTCGCTCTCTCTTTCTCTCTCTCGCTCTCTCTTTCTCTCTCTCGCTCTCTCTTTCTCTCTCTCTCTCCTCTCTCTCTCTCTCTCTCTCTCTCTACTCTCTCTCTCTCTCTCTCTCTCTCTCTCCTCTTTCTCTGTGGTACCGATCGAACTGTTCTGCCAGAGAACAACTACCGGCCGCTCGCTCTCTCTCTCTCTCTCCTCTCTCTCTCTCTCTCTCTCTCTCTCTCTCTCCTCTCTCTCTCTCTCTCTCACCTCCTCTCTCTCTCTCGCCATCCTCTCTTTCTCTCTCTCTCTCTCTCGCTCTTTCTCTCTCGCCCATCCTCTCTTTCTCTCTCTCTCTCTCTCTCTCTCCTCTCTCTCTCTCATCTCTCTCTCTCTCTCTCTCTCTCTCTCTCGCCATCCTCTCTTTCTCTCTCTCGCCCATCCTCTCTTTCTCTCTCTCGCCATCCTCTCTTTCTCTCTCTCTCTCTCTCTCGCTCTTTCTCTCTCGCCCATCCTCTCTTTCTCTCTCTCTCTCTCTCTCTCTCTCTCTCCTCTCTCTCTCTCTCTCTCTCTCTCTCTCTCTCTCCTCTCTGTCTCGCCCATCCTCTCTCTCGCCCATCCTCTCTTTCTCTCTCTCTCTCTCTGTCTCGCCCATCCTCTCTCTCGCCCATCCTCTCTCTCTCGCTATCTCTCTCTCTCTCTCTCCTCTCTCTCTCTCTCTCTCTCTCTCTCTCTCTCTCTCTCTCTCTCTCTGTGGTACCGATCGAACTGTTCTGCCAGAGAACAGCAACCGGCCGCTCGCTCTCTCTCTCACCTCCTCTCTCTCTCACCTCCTCTCTCTCACCTCCTCTCTCTCCTCTCTCTCTCTCTCTCTCTCTCTCTCTCTCTCTCTCTCTCTCTTTCTCGCCCATCCTCTCTTTCTCTCTTCTCTCTCTCGCTCTTTCTCTCTCGCCCATCCTCTCTTTCTCTCTCTCTCTCTCTCTCTCTCTCTCTCTCTCTCTCTCTCTCTCTCTCTCTCTCTCTCGCCCATCCTCTCTCTCTCGCTATCTCTCTCTCTCTCTCTCTCTCTCTCTCTCTCTCTCTCTCTCTCTCTCTCTCTCTTTATCTCTCTCTCGCTCTCTTTGTGTGTGGAGGAGAAAGAAAGGCCGTCGCTTCCTAAACTATCAGAGCAAGAGCGGAGAGCAAAGAGAGAGAGGGAGAGAGAGAGAGAGAGAGAGAGAGAGAGAGAGAGAGAGAGAGAGAGAGAGAGAGAGAAAGAGAGGCTTTGACACCGTGAGAGAGAGAGGGGGGCTTTGACAGATAGAGAGACGCTTTGAAACAGGCAGAGAGAGAGAGAGAGAGAGAGAGAGAGAGAGAGAGGAGAGAGAGAGAGAGAGAGAGAGAGAGAGAGAGAGAGACGCTTTTAAACAGAGAGAGAGAGAGAGAGAGAGAGAGAGAGAGAGAGAGAGAGAGAGAGAGACGCTTTTAAACACCGAGTGAGAGAGAGAGTGAGAGAGGGAGACGCTTTGAAACACAGAGAGAGAGAGAGAGAGAGAGAGAGAGAGAGAGAGAGAGAGAGAGAAAGCTGCTTGCATCCATCCATCCATCCATCCATCCATCCGTTCATCCTTCTCTCTCACTCATCACCATCACATCCTCCTCCTCCTCTTCCTCCTCCTCCTCCTCCCCCTCTGCGTGGCGAATAGTTCATTACATTCAACCTATACAGCTCTAGCGGCGGCAGCGGCAGCGGCAGCAGCGGTGGTGTGTGTGTGTGTGTGCGCGTGTGTGTGGGTGTGTGTCCGAAAGCTTGCGTGTGTGTGCGTGTGTGTGTGTGTGTGTCAGTCAGTGAGTGGTGTATCTGTTTTGTTCAGAGCTTTTATGTGTTTGGGTCGTGTGTGAGAGAGTGAGCGAGTGAGTGTACAGAACAGTGTGTGTATGTATGTATGTATGTATGTGTCCACTACTACTGATACTGCCATGTGTGGTATTGACGCTGTCGTTTGGAGAAGTTGGAAGGAGGAGGAGGAGGAGGTTGGGGGTGGGAGGTGGGGTGGGTGGGGGAAGGATTTAGCTCTTCTGTCACTGTGATGTGATGTGCAGGTCTGGATAATACGGATTTTGTCACGTTCGTGATCATTTGTGGGTTTGTTTGTTTTTTCTCTCTCTCGTGGAGATGTATGTTTCGTGTGACCTCTTGCTTGTGTCTCACGAGTGCTGCATGACCTGTCTGCCAGTGTGGTGGTGTTGGGGGTGGTGGTGAGGAAGGTTGTGGTGGTAGTAGTGGTGATGGGGGTTTAGTCCTAGTTCCCCTCCCCCATCCCTTCCTTCTCCCTCTCCTCTCCTCTCCTGATCTGTTCTCGCCAAAGTCTTGCTACGATTTCGACGAAATCTTTGGTATAAGCTTTGATCGATGAATGGTGATGGTTTCGCTACGGGTTTTCACTGGCTATTTTCCTCCTTCGCTGCGATGTGATGTGGTCTGATGTGATGTGATGTGGTCTGATGTGATGTGATGTGGTGTGATGTGTGTATGGGTTGTTGTTTTTTTACAGTGCTACTGATTTAAGCTGTGCTTCCATTGGTTTGGTTTAACCACAACTTACTCCAGATAAGTGTCTCCCCCCAAAAAAAACACCATTGGTTTAAACGAATGGAGTGTTTCACCGGGAGAAACAAAATTTAAAAAAAAATAAAGATCGATTTTGTTTTGTTTTGGTTATTAAACATTGTGACGCTCTTTGTTTTAAGATGTGACGTTTTTGTTAGAGAGTGATCATCTTCGTTGTGGGATTGACAGTGGCTGTGAGATCGCTTCATCTTTTGCGTTGTGTTTTCTAGAAGTTGTATTCAGAACTGGAGTTTTATTGAGTGTGTGTGTGGGGGGATTTTTTCTCTTTCTCTCCCTTGAATTTCTGTGCACGGAATTAGTTCAAGTTATTTCTGTGATGTACGCGAGGTAAGTCTTTTGCTTGGAAATGTAACATACCTGTGTTGTTGTTTTTTTGTTTATATACGGGGGGAAAAAAGGATGGAAATTTCTTAAAGAGGTTGTGTCAGTATACATTTTGCAATGTATTATATTGTAATGTTTTGTATTGTATTGTGTCGTCTCCTATCTTATCCTATCCTATCGTATCGTTTTGTGTTGTATTGTATTGTGATGTTTTGTATTGCATTGTATCGCATTGTATTGTATTGTATGTCACTTGAAGTCACGAGACATTTCTCTCCATGAAAATTAAGCTGCTCTCCCTAGAGAGAGTGCGTCGCCACAAGATCAGCGCCACCCACTTTTTTTTCTGACTGCATGTGTATTTGTTTACCTATCAGAATAGCTTTCTTTGACATATTTTTGGCCAAAGACAACTCTCTTGTTGTCGTGGTTCTTTTACATATGCTAAATGTGTGTTGCACACGGGATCACGGGGACGGGACAGCCTAGTGGTTAGAACATTGCGCTCGCAATCTGACGACCTAGGTTCGATTCCAGTTCAAGGGGGATATCTTCTGCTGGAGTTAACATCAGTGCAGACTCCACTCTCCCCCAAAAGTCCTTCGGATGAGACTATAAACCGAGGCCCCGTGTGCGAACGCACGCAGAACATCTTGCGCACACGTTAAATCCTGTTCCGCTTTTCGTAAGAGTAGGCCATTGTGTGCCGGTGGGAACAGATGACAGAATTTACAAAACCGCATACACACGGG
This sequence comes from Rapana venosa, assembly GCA_028751875.1. Lineage (NCBI taxonomy): Eukaryota > Metazoa > Mollusca > Gastropoda > Neogastropoda > Muricidae > Rapana > Rapana venosa. The sequence continues at coordinate 44,894,411 of CM054152.1, forward strand.
GACTGGATGTAAAAAAGCACATAAGTGTTTATTCCATTATCCACGATATAAAAGAATAAATAAATAGATGAATAAACGGCTTGTTGTCATCTCTGAAAGACTAGCACCCAGACCACCACTCACATTCTAGCATATGGGGATAAAAATTTCGGGCACCAACTGGAATCGAACCACTACACACTTCGAACCTGGATTTTTCCATTTCTGGGCAGGTCTGGAGTTACCTCTAGCCAACTGATTCTACTTTGTTATATGGAATAGAAGTAGAATAGAAGACTCCAATAGCATCTTATTGAGTTAGTATGAATTGGTTATCATCTTCATCCCGAATAAGTTAAACCACATAAAACATAATACAACACACACACAACACAACACAACATACACATATAGACACACACTCTCGCACGCACGCATATGCACAACACTCGCACACACACAAAACGCACACACATACAACACAACACACAATACAACACAGACACACATATAGACGCACAAGCACACCTACACACATTGGCTCATGCAATATCCACACATACATGCAAATGAACACTTAAACACGCACACCTGTACTCATGCACTCAACATTTTGTCTAATATCACTTTTTGTGAAAAAAAGTAAAATTGACGACAACACACACACACACACACACACACACACACACACACACACACACACACACACACAACTCCACACACACACACACACACACACACACACACACACACACACACACAACTCACACAGACACACACCACAACATCACACACACAACACACACAACTTACACACACACACAACTCAAACACACACCACAACATCACACACACAACACACACAACACACAACATACACACACACAACACACACAACACACACACACAAACACACACACAACACACACACATACTCCACAACACACACACACATACAACACACTCATACACGCACACACACAAACACACACACACACAAACACACACACACACAAACACACACTACAGGTGACAAAACCAACTTTCATACACACATAAGCGTCTGCTTTTCTAATACTTTTCTCTCTATCTGTCTTCCTTTGTCTGATATAACTTGAAGTGTAAAAAGGTAAAGGTGTCCCATAACCTTTAAGTTCGTAGAGGAGCGAGGCGTCAGAGGCCTCAACTTCTCTAGGGGGCCAGAATATTGAGGGCGGCGCCCATCTCCTCCCCCTCGCTGCTTTACCTTCCATGAACCTAAAGAGGGCAGGTACCCATTTACAGCTGGGTGAACTAAGGGAACTGTACTGAAGCCAAGGCGCGAAAACGATCACCCATCCTCCAACTGGTAACCACGCTCAACGCTGATTAATTTGACTGGGGAAAAAGCGAGTGCTTCGACCACTGAGCTATATAGTGAAAAGACGATAACTCAAAAAATCGAACGAACGAACGAACGAACACTGAAATTTTAATAATGTTAAGACAGATTTGTGTGGGGTTTTTTTCAAGTCTAGTGATACATTAAACCTCAGCTCTTCAGAGAAGGTTTTACAATTATTGATGATCTGCACCCCTCCCCCCTCCAAGAGATGACAAATGGCGTGCATGTCAGATTTTCTTTCTGCGAACAGGACAAAGACATTGGCAGAAATTGTGACCGCTGGCAGTATTGGAGCCTGCCAGGCTTGAAAGATTAAAGAACTGCACCAACCAGTCGGCTGAAGATCGATGTGAAGGACGAGAGAGAGAGATGGGGGGAGGGAGGGAGAGAGAGGGGGGGGAGGGAGGGAGAGAGAGGGGGGGTAGGGAGAGAGAGGGGGGGTAGGGAGAGAGAGGGGGGTAGGGAGAGGAGGGAGAGAGGAGGGTAGAGGAGAGAGAGGGGAAAGGAGAGGGGGAGTGAGAGAGAGAGAGGGGGAAGAGGGGGAGGGGGAGAGAGGAGAGAGGGTGGAGGAGAGAGAGAGAGGGGAAGGAGGAGAGAGGGGGAGTGGAGAGAGAGAGGTAGGGAGAGGGAGAGGGGGGAGGGGAGAGAGAGAGAGGGGGGGGAGGGAGAGGGGAGGGAGGGAGAGGGGAAGGAGAGAGAGAGGAGGGAGAGGGGAGGGGGGGAGGAGAGAGAGAGAGGGGAGGGAGAGAGAGGGAGGGAGAAGAGGGAGGGAGAGAGGAGGGAGAGAGAGAGAGGAGGGAGAGAGAGAGGAGAAGGAGAGGGAGGAGAAGAGTGCGAGAAGAAGCGAGAGAGGCAGGTAGCAGACAACACAGACAGACAGATGCAGCAGGGACAGGAGGCAGGCAGACAGACAGACAGATAGACTGAGAGATTCATTTCAAATCAGAGAGAGCGAGAGACAGAGTGATAGTGTGTGTATGTGTGTGTGTGTCTGTATGTTGTGCTGGGGGGGGGGGTGGTGCGTGCGTGGGGTGTGGGGGGTGTGTGTGTGTGTGCGTGTTGTGTTGGGGGTGGTGGTGGTGTGCGTGCGTGGTGGGGTGTGGTGGTGGGGTGTGGTGGTGGGGTGTGTTGTGTGGGTGCGTGCGTGCGTCGGTGTGTGCGTGTGTGTTGTGTGTGTGGGGTGCGTGTTGTGTTGGGGGTGGTGGTGGTGTGCGTGCGTGGTGGGGTTTGTGGTGGGGGGTGTGGTGGTGGGGTGTGTGTGTGTGTGCGTGCGTGCGTGCGTGTGTGCGTGTGTGTGTGTGTGTGTGTGTGTTGCGTGGTTGTGGTTGGGGGTGGTGGTGGTGTTGCGTGCGTGGTGGGGTGTGGTGGTGGGTGTGTGTGTGTGTGTGTGGTGGGGTGGGGTGGGGGTGGGGTGGTGTGTGTGTGTGTGCGTGTTGTGTTGGGGGTGGTGGTGGTGTGGTGTGGTGCGTGGTGGGGTGGGGTCGTGTGGTGTGGTGTGTGTGTGTGTGTGTATGTGTGTGTATGTGGGGAGAGATCATTAAAGTTGCAGACTGCGTGCAAAACTCTGTTCTCTCTTTGAAGTATACCATTGACATTTAGCTTTGTACTGTGTTACCCTAGAAGAAGACATCTTGATACGTTTTTGTTTTATATCTAAAACGTAAAATTGGATGAGAGTCACAGTATTCTATATTGGGAGAATTCAACCAGATTTTTTGTTTCTTTCTTTTCCAAATATTTCTTTTTTTTTAAAGTAAAACTTAACTGAAGGTGAATCTATTCTATATTTGAAAAAAATGGTTTTCGAAACCAGTTTTTTTTTTTTATTCGTTTGTTTGTTTCTTCTTTTTTTTTTTAAAAACGTAAACCTTGACTGTTGTTGATGCTATTCTGTGTTGAGATAATGGTTTTGAAAAACCAGTTAATTCTTTTTTTCTATTTTTATCATAAAGCTTGAGTGAAAAGTGAAACTATTTTGTATTGAGGGAATGGATTTCGAAATCAGTTACTCTTTCATTTTTTATTTTTTTTATATTAAAACATAAAACTTGACTGAGACATGACTGAGGCAAGTCTGTTTTGAGAGAATGGCTTTCGAAAACAGGTTGTTGGGTTGTTTGTATGGGTCTTCTAAATCTCTTCTCACACCAGAGAGAGAGAGGAGAGGAGAGAGAGAAGAGAGAAGAGAGAGAGAGAAGAGAGGAGAGAGAGACGAGAGAGAGAGAGAGAGAGAGAGAGAGAGAGAGAGTGAGGGAGAGGAAGAGAGAGGAAGAGAGAGAGAGAGAGAGAGAGAGAGAGAGATGGAGGAGAGAGAGAGAGAGGAGAGAGAGAGAGAGAGAGAGAGTGCACAAACTTCACGACCGACATGTAATGAAGTGGCAAACTACTATATCCAAAATACATCAACAAGATAACGTGCATGCGTGTAAGTACATGCACGCGCGCGTGCGCGCGTGTGTGTGTGTGTGTGTGTGCGCGCGCACGCTCGCGCGCGTGCGTTCGTGCATAAGTGAAAGTATTTTTTTGCGCGCACATGATACTTCTTGTGTGAGTTCTCTTGAAATCATATAGCATATAGTCTAACACTGTAACAGCAATAAAAGGGATGTTCGCTAACTAGCCGTCATTTCAAAGCCCATTTGACAGACCTTTAGGATTTTCTGGCCTATTTTCGGCCTTCCTAAAAGGTCGGGGGTTTGACAAGTCTTTGGCCATATTCAGAAATCGGCGTGGTTAGCTTGCAAGGTTTTGTTTTTTGGGGTTTTAACTTCTTTTTTTACTTCACAGAAAATGTTGGAGTAGAATGTGCAGAGATGTGCTTGCGATCGTGTAAGTAGACTTTTTTTTAAAATTTTAGTTTTATTGTATTCTTTTATTTGGAGGATAATGGAATAAGCACTCATGTGTTGTTGTTTTTCATCCCGTCCCCGTGTGTATGCAGTTTTGTAAATGTTGTCATCGTTCCCACTGGGACACAATGGCCTACTCTTCCGAAAGGTAGAGCGGGTTTTAACGTGTGCGCAAGATGTTCTGCGTGCGTTAAGACACGGGACCTCGGTTTATAGTCTCATCCGAAGGACTTTTGGGGAGAGTGGAGTCGGCACTGATGTTAACTCCAGAGGAAAAATCCTCTTGAACGAGATTCGAACCAGGGTCAGCAGATCACGAACACATCACTCTAACCACCAGGTTCTCCCGTCCCCCGAATCTCGTCCTAATACTTGCAATCATGCCTGCGTGCTAGGCCTAGTCCATGAAATCTTCTTGAAATGTCTTTAGTTTCAAACGAGAATAAATGTAGGTTAATGATAGTTATTCTCTCTCTTTGTCTGTGTCTGTCTCTGTCTTTGTATCTGTGTTTCTCTGTGTCTTTCTGCTTGCCTCTCTCTCTTTCTCGCTCTCGCTCTCTCTCTCTCTCTCTCTTTTCTCTCTCTTCTCTCTCTCTCTCTCTCTCTCTCTCTCTCTCTCTCTCTCTCTCGCTCTCTCTCTCTCTCTCTCTCTCTCTCTCTCTCTCGCTCTTCTTGCATTCTCTCTCTCTCTCTCTCTCTCTCTCTTTCTCTCTCTCTCTCTCTCTCTCTCTCTCTCTCTCTCTCTCTCTCTCTCTCTCTCTCTTTCTCTCTCTCTTTCTTCACCCCGTCTCTGTCTGTCTGTCTGCCTGCCTGCCTCTCTCTCTCTGTCTCTCTTTCTCTCTCTCTCTAAGATATATACCTAGTTTTGCCTTTTTTTCCACTAGCGTGAATCTTGAAGAGGTCTGCTCGCGCAATTGCGTGCCTCTAAAATAGCTTGGCAGAAGAACATAAGCCAGTTATTTATCGCTGAGCATTGCGAAAGTCCTGCAGAATTTTGTTTGGTTGAGTTTGTTGTTGTTGTTGCTGTTGTTTTGTTGTTGTTGGTGGTGGATTTTTTTTGCTTGCTTCTTGCTTCGTCGCTGGCTTTGAGCTTGTATTACAGTTTGTTCATAGTTTTTTTTTCTTTATTTTTCTTCTTATTTTTTTGTGTTTGTTGCTATTTTTGCTGCTGCTGCTGCTGCTACTGTTGCTTGTTGCTTGTTGCTGCTATTTTTCTGTTGCTGTTGTTACTTCTGCTGCTATTACTGGTGTTGCTGTTTCTGTTATCATTGTTGCTGCTGCTGCTGCTCAGGATTCTTTGCTGCTGCATCTCACGCTCTGGTTACTGCGACTTGTGAGGGTAAAGAGGCAAGTGGAGGGGGATCATGAGGTTACTAATGTGCATTGAGTTACCTTTCTGTAGAACCAAACACACACGCGCGAGCGCGCGAGCGGGCGCACGCGCATACACACGCATGCAAATAAACACATGCGCGCGCGCATTCAAAAACGCAATCAAACACCACACACACACATGCAATCAAACACACACACACACATATATATACTCACACACGTACACACACAATACACACTTACATAATATACTCACACACACCCACACACCCACACACACACACACACACACACACACACACACACACACACACATATATATATATATATATATATATATATTATATATATATATATATATATATATATATATATATATATATATATATATATACTCACACACGTACACACACACACAACACACATACACACACACGCATACTTTACTCTTCAGATACTTTATTATTTCACAAATAGAGAAATTCTCATGATCTACAAGCCGTACACAATAAACAGCAAACAGGAAGTCATTACAGAACACCACAACACAATATCGGTACATCACCATGCACACATCACAAGATAAATAAAATAACCCCCTACATCTACACGCTTATGCGTGCAAATGCACATGCATGCAAATACTCACGCCCCACACACACATACACAAACACACACAAATACAAACACATGCACAAACATACACAAATACACATACAAATAAACACACACATCATCGTCATCATCAGCATCAGCATCACCATTATCATCATGAAATTTGCTGTAAGACGTAATTGACACTTAAATACACTTAACACTTCTACGATCTATACACCTTTTATATTTTCTACACCAAATTGTGACTTAAAGTAGTATAAATAAATAAGTGAATAAATAAATCATAGTATAACGGTTTCGTTTTGATTCTTTTGGTCTTGTTTTATGTTAGGTTATATAAACAGAATGTGTGTCAATGATGTCAAGATTTGCATCGGAATGCCATACATCTGTTACTATAATTATTCACAATACTAGTGTTACTTATACATCGTGTATGTTCATCGAATACTGTTGAATTTAAATACAACTCATATGCAGCGTTTGTCAGTATGCAGACTCAACATTAAAAGATATGGAAATAAAATAACCAAAAGCCGACATACGATGACCAAACTGCTAAAACAAACTTCAAAGCCCCCAAAATCAGTACCCACCAAAAAACCCTTGAACATTGCGGACTTCCAACAAAATAAAAACGTATATATGACATAAAAAAATGAAAGAGTGTCTAGGTGTATGTTCATAACCCAATTTTTTTTATGAAAGAATTTCACGAGATCGTCTGGACGTATGCATTTCCGCCAAGGGAGGCTAGCCACAGCAGCACGCCGTGTGCATTTCCGCCAAGGGAGGCTAGTCGCAGCGCTCATCCGCTTCTGTAATAAACTTCGTCCAAGGGAGTATATTCAGCCTTCTGTCTACAATTCACAGGAAATATCAAACCCGAAGCTGCGAAGATCAAAGTGAAAAGCCCAAACATTGACTCTCAAAGTGCCACAGGATTTTTTTTTCTGTTTCTTTTTTTATTTCATTTTTTAAAAATTTTTGGTGAGGTCAGTTGTCAGTGTGCCAAACCAAAGTCTGCCACAGGCCCAAGAATTCTTGGAGTTTTGAAGAAAACGAAGCTGATATTATATTATAGTTGCCTGCTGGATTTTCAGAGTGGCTTGTTCGGTTTTATTGTTGGTGAGGTCGTCTTCTCGTTGCTGGTGATTGTCTGTCTGTTAGTTGCTCTCTGTCTGTCTTGTCAGTCTGTCTGAATGTCTGTCAGTCTGTCTGACTGTGTGTCTGTCTGTCTGTATGTATGTCTGTCAGTCTGTATGTCTGTCTGTCTATGTCTCTATATGTCTATATGTTTGTCTGTCTGTCTCTCTCTCTCTCTCATCTCTCTCTCTCTCTCTCTCTCTCTCTCTCTCTCTCTCTCTCTCTCTCTTCTCTCTTCCTTTCTCTTCTCTTTCTCCCTATATCTCTCTCTCTTCCTCCACCCCTCTGTCCCCCTTCCTCCACTCTCTCTCCCCAGTCCCTTTTCTCTCTTTCTCTCCTCTCTCTCCTTCTCTTCTGCCTGTCTCCCTCTCTCTCTCTCACTCAGCTACCATCCTCTCTCCATCTTCTCTTTTCCCTTTTTCTTCTCCTATCATCTCATCTCTTGCTCACCGTGTCGTCCCCCTTCCTCACTCTCTCTCCCGTCCTTGTCTCTCTTGTCTCTTCTCTCTCCTCCTTCTCTTTTCTGCCTGTCCCTCTCTCTCCACCAGTACCTCCCCTCCATCTCTTCAGTCTCCTATTCTCATCCCATCCTACATCTCGACTCTGTTGCTCGCTACTTATCATCTCCTTCGTTATTTCTCCCTCTCTCCGCTCTCTCTGTCTCCTCTTCCTCCTCCCCCCTATACACAGCCTACTCATCACACACACCAACACAACCAACACATCCCACTCACCACATACACAATCAACATCTTATCTTTCATCACCCTCCTCCCTCTTCTCCCTTCCCTCCCTCCTCTACCAGACACACACATACACCATCACTACTCATTACACCATCATCACACTACATCACGTGTTATGTGTGTGACCTTCATCCTACTTACTGCCATGACACTATCGCTACATACATACAACATACTACCACACATATGCACACACACACACCACGCACATCACACACAACAAAGACAACACCGACACATAACTAACACATCACTCAGCATAAACCACACCACTACCACTCACCAACACAATGACACAACACACACTAACACACCACACATCCACAACACATACACACACATACACACACACCTTCACCTACACACTACACACACACTACCCCACATCACACACATCACACACACACTTACCACACTACACACAACACACACACACATGCACCACACACTACACACACACATACACACTCCCCACCACACTAGCACACCCACACACACAGCAAACCACAACACACACACACACAAAACAACACACACAATCACATACACCTCACACACACAACATCACACACAAACACACACACACCCACCCCCCCACTCACACACACTACAAACCACAACACCCCCACCCCACCCCCCCCCCACACACACACCACACACACACCCACCCCACCCCTCCACACCCACACCTACACACACTCACATTACACAAAACACACACACAACTACACACACACACACACACACACAGGAAAAGTCGTCAAGACCTAGAAGATGCAAAAGAAAAAAAAAACTCAGCAACTATGAAAGCTGTCAGTTTCTTGCCATGTTCATTTCAGCATCGCTGGAACCACTGCCAGAACAATTATGGCAGACAGAGAGGGCTAGTAAAGAGGAGGGAGGAGGAGGAGGAGGAGGGAAGGTTAGAGAGAGAGAGGGTGGTGGGTGGGGGTGGTGGGGTGGGGGAGAGAACTCCGAACTGGTTTAAATGCTTTTCAAGGAAGTCCCCAGATAGTAAACAAACAATTTCGGTGCACAATTGATTAGAGTTATGCAATATACTTGGAATGTATTTCTAATGTTTGAATATACTGGGGGAGAGGGAGAGAAAAAAAGGGAAGAGATAGAGTAGAGAGAGAGAGAGAAGAGAAGAAAAGGACAGAGAGAGTGAGAGAGAGGAGAAGAGAGAGAGAAAGAGGAGGAGAGAGAGAGAGATAGAAAGAGGAGGAGGAGAGAGAGAGAGAGAGAGAGAGAGAGAGAGAGAGAGAGAGGAGAGAGAGAGGAGAGAGAGAGAAGAGAAAAGAGGGAGGGAGGGAGAGAGAGAGAAAGAGAGAGAGAGAGAGAAAGAGAGTGAGAGAGAGAGAGAGACTGAGAGAGAGAGAGGGGGGGGAAGGTAGGGAAGGAGAGAGAGGGGGAGAGCTTTTTCAAAAAGTTTACTCTTTTATTTCGAGGATAATGGAATAAGCACTGATGTGCTTTTTTTACATCCAATCCCCGTGCGTATGCGGTTTTGTAAATTCTGTCATCTGCTCCCACCGGCACACAATGGCCTACTCTTACGAAAAGAGGAACAGGATTTAACGCGTGCGCAAGATGTTTTGCGTGTGCGTTCGCGCGAACACGGGGCCTCGGTTTTTATAGTCTCATCCGAAGGACTTTTGGGGGAGAGTGGAGTCTGCACTGATGTTAACTCCAGGGGAAAATAATTATCCCCTTGAACGGGAATCGAACCCGGGTTGTCAGATAGCGAGCGCAAGGTTCTAACCACTAGGCTATTCCTTACCCCTCCCTCCCCCCCCCCTTCCTCCCGGGAGGGAGGGAGGGAGAGAGAGGGAGAGAAGAAGAGGGAGAGATGTAGAGAAAGAGAGAGAGGGGTTGGGTGTGGGTGGGGAGGGATTGTGGGATGGTAGGGGGGGGGGGGGGTTGGAGGGAAGAGAGGTTCCCATTGCTGACATGTTCTAAACTTTGGTTGTTGGTTTATTTTAGTGTTGGTTGGGGTGGGGGTGGGGAGTGTGTGTGTTGGGGGTTGAGGAGGGGTGGTGTGTGGTGTGGGGGGGTGGGGGGGGGGGGCGAGGGGGGGGGGGCTGTTTGTATGTGCGTGAGGGAGAGGGAGGATTGTGTGTGTGTGTGTATATGTGTGTGTGTAAGTGCGTGTGTGTTGTGTTGTGCGTGTGTACTTGTGGAGGATCTGTTTGTGTGTGTGTGTGTTAGTGTGTGTGTGTGTGTATGTGTGTATCTGTGTTAGTGTGTGTGTGTTAGTGTGTGTGTCTTCATCATTATATACTATATCCTCTAAAATTTATATTTGATTAGTGCGCGTGCGTGTGCGTGTGTGTGGTGTGTGTGTGTGCGTGCTTGCACGCGTGTGTGTGTGTACGTGTAATATGTGTGTGCGCGTGTGTATGTGTGTGTATGCACGTGCGTACCTCTATGTAAGGACGTGTGGAGCGCGCCTTACGAGTATATATTTTACTCTAGCCTCATATCCTGCCTCTTAAACTTCCCCTTATTGAAGGTATGTTGAAGTTAAGTTCGCTGTTTCTGCCCATTTGATTTACGGCAGGAAGTTGGCTTTATCCACCCCCCCCCCCCCCCTCCGCCGTCTCTCTGTCTGCTTGTCTGTCTGTTTGTCTGTCTGTCTGTCTCTGTCTCTCAGTCTCTCTCTCTCTCTCTCTCTCTCCTCTCTCTCCTCTCTCTCTCTCTCCTCTCTCTCTCTCTGTTTGATTGTCTCTCTTTTTCTGTCTCTCTTTATATATCTGTCTCAGTCTCTGTCTGCCTACCTCTTTCTGTGTCTGTCTCTCTGTCTCTCATTTCTGTCTCTCGGTCTGTGTCTTTTTGTCTTTGTCTCGGTTTCTGTCTCTCTGTATGTCTGTCTCTGTCTCTCTCTATGCCTCTCTCTCTATCTCTCTCGCCCGCTCTCTCTCTGTGCTTTTGTGTGAATATATGTGGTGCGTGTATGTGTTGTGTTTGTGTGTGGAGTGTGTGTTTCTGTCTGTCTGTCTCTTTGTATGTGTCAGTGTGTTTATGTATGTGTGTGTCTGTCTATGTGTCTGTGTGTATGTATGAGTGTGTGTGTGTGTATTTGTGTGTGCAATGTGCATGTTGTGTTATATTCGTGTATGAGTTTGTGTGTGTGCATGTTTGCGTATGTATATTATATATATATATATATATATTATATATATATATATATATATTATATATATATATATATATATAATATATGCATATGTGTGCTTGGCAGCAGGGTAGTAGGACTGCAAGTCTTTAATCCTGTCTATTTGTCCGTTAGCCAGTGTTCACACACACACACACACACACACACACACCACACATACACAACACACACATGAATGCACGCATTCCTCCACACAAACACACCTCACACACACACACACCATTCGGTCATTTTTTTCTACACACACAAACACAAACACACACACACACACTGGCACAGATACTGTATGCAAACATGCCCTATCCTCTCTCTCTCTCTCTCTGTCTCTGTCTCTGTCTTTCTCTGTCCATTGTAGGCCATTGTGTGCCGGTGGGAACAGATGACATAATTTACAAAACCGCATACACACGGGGACTAGATGTAAAAAAGCACATAAGTGCTTATTCCATTATCCTCGATATAAAAGAATAGAATAGAATGCCTCTCTCTCTGTCTCTCTCTCACACTCTCACACAAAAACCTACCCTCACCCCCCTCCCACCCACTCACACACCCATCCCCCCCCACACACACATCCACACAACTCACACACATACACACATAAACGCACACACACAATCGCCTTATTCATGCCTTTTATGGCTGTGCCATAGACCCTAGTCAAGGGCAGATCAATAGCACCAATAAGCGACAGGGTCTGTCCGTGTGATGGTTGAAGAGAGGATGACGATAACGAATCAGTTATCACTCTCATCACATACACACACACCACACACAACACACACACTCACACACACACACAAGACATACACACACGCACACACATACAACACACACTCACACACAACACACAACACACATACACATACACACACACCACGCGTGCACACACCACACACACACACACACACACACACACCACACACACATACATACATTACATACATACATACATACATACATACATACATACATACATACTACATACATACATACATACATACATACATACACAATACACTCAAATCCAAGAGAGGTCGTCTTTTTTTTGGCCAATATCCATAATTAGTCGGAGTGCCAGACTGTCTGTGTATGTATATAATGTCTCCTTACCCTCTCCCCATCCTCCGACCCCCCCCCCCCCCACCCACTAGACCCCCCCCTTTCCCCCAACCCCCTTCCCACCACCCACCACCCACCAATCCACCAACCACCCTTTCCAATTTAGCTTGTGTTCTGTTAACAGCAAATTTGACAGATTTTTATAGTTGATATTTTTTGTTGATGTCGTATATTAAAAGACATGTATGTATTATTGTTTGTGTGGTGTTGAAGGGGGTGTGTGGGTGTGGGTGGGTGGGGTGGGTGGGGTCTTTTGTTTTTTAGAAAAGGGATACTCTTTGAATCATTTTATGCATTATCTAAGTGTTTTATTATTGGGGGTGGGGGGCGGGTGTTATGTTAAAAGTTTGGTTTTAGTGAAACAGTTCGGTTTTGTTGTGCTCTTGTTTTGTTTTGTTTGTGGAAAGGGATGGGGTGGTTGTTTGTTTATATTGTTATTCCAAAGTGGAACTTTTGTCTGAATGTTTTGAGGAAAGTTGTTGTTGTTGTTGTTGTTGCGGTGGTTGTTATCACGTCCCAGAGGAGATTTACGATTTAGGAATCGGGGTGAATTTCTTCCCCATGATAAGGAAGATAGGAAAGAGAAACATTCTCGAAATATTTCGGACGAAAGACAAAAGCCCCTTTTTCTTCCACTATACTATTGTTTTAAGGAGGAATTTGTGTAAAGTTTCAAATTTGTGAAAGGAAGGGAGGGTATTCATTTTCGTGTTGTATGTGAGTGTGTGTGTGTGTGTGTGTGTGCGTGTAAATGTGTGTGTGTGAGTGTGTGTGTGTGAGGGTGTGTGTGTGTAGGTGTGGTGTACACTCTTCCCCAGAGAGGATTGCCGGTGGGCCTGTCGTATAAGTGCATCCCCTTTTTCTGGAAAATCAGTGCCATAAATTCCCTCTCTTCTACCTCTCTCTCTCATTTGTTTCTTTTTTGCTCCTTTTCTTTTTATCGCTTTTTTTCTTGTCTATTTTGTCCCTTTTTTTTGATCACTTCCCTCCCTTTTCCCCAGATTTTTTTTAAACAACAATTCTCTCCAACGTGGGGGGGCGATACCTAACCTACTTGTCAGGGGGTTTAACCCCGGCCCAGTGCCAAACGCATTTTTTCCCTCAATGAAGACAACAATAGTTGTGACTGACCGTTTGACACACAGAAAAAAAAGAAGAAGAAAAAGAAGAAGAAGAAAAGAATATGATGTGATGTGATGATATAGGTATGTATATGATGATGGTAGAGAAGAAAAAACAAAAACAACAATAACAAACAAAACAACAAAAAAACAACCAACAACGCAACAACAATAAAATCAGTTTCAGTACGGGAAACTCTCCCAAAATTTTTCAAGTTACCTTCTCCCTAAGATATGGAGAAAAAAGATATAAAACCTATTGAGTTACGTCAACACACAAACAACATACATTAAAAATAAACATGCACACATACATGCAACCCATACATAATACACACATACACACAAACACACACATACACAATACACAAAATACATACACACACAATAAAAACATACATACAACAAAAAACTACAAACAAACTACATACAACAAACATAACAACAAAACACCAATACTGCTACATACCACAAAAAACCACAACATACAACATACCACATACAACAACATCACAATACTACATACATACACACACACACACATAAATACAACAACATACATACACACACAAAAACATACCACAAAAATTTCACAATACATAATACACCATCATACAACATACAAAAATACATAATACAACACACACATACAACACATACACCATACACACAACAACTCACAACATCAAATACTACAACACAACATACAACTACACACACAACATACATCATCAACATACACACATACATACATACCAACAAACCAACATCAACATACACACCACAACTAACAAAACATACTACATAATACAAAAAAAATAAAACCCAAACGAAATAAAGCTGAAAATAAAGGGGTTTAAAAACAACGATCATTTCACCACATCGTCAAGCAGCTAAAGCATCATTGATCACACCCTGTGCCTTTATCAGCAAACATGGAAAGCCCTTTTGGAGGGAGGGCCGAGGGGTGGGGGGTGGAGGGTGGATGGGAGGGTCACCCATTGTCAGTATGCGGATTATTGCATAATATATTTTACAGGGGACGGGATAGCTCAGTGGTCGGAGCACTCGCTTTCCCCCAGCCAAGTTAAGCAGCGTCGAGCGTGGTTAAAAGTTGGATGGGTGACCGTTTGCGCCCCTTGGCTTCAGTACAGTTCCCCCAGTTCACCCAGCTGTAAATGGGTACCATGCCCTCTGTAGGGTCAGGGAAGGTAAAGCAGCGAGGGAGAGGAGATGGGCGCCGCCCTCAATATGCTGGCCCCTAGAGAAGTGAGGTCTCTGACGCCTCGCTCACCTACGACCTTATAGGTTATGGGACTCCTTTACCTTTACCTTTTATATTTTACAGAGTGGCTAGCACTGCAGGCGACGTTTCGCCCGGTCCTGTTCTCTGCTTGATGGATGCTATGGATAGAAAAAGCACACACACAAAAAAGTAGTGATAGCTCTTTCTGTCATTACACCAA
>CM054152.1:44914354-44916854 GCA_028751875.1 Rapana venosa
ATGCGCAGTGGGATGCCTAACCCGCCAAGGGGATATTTTCAACCAATCACATTAATGGGAAACCTTTTTCCCTATTGGGACCTGGTTTCCGTTTCCGTTGTTACTATGGTAACCACTGCAAGCCACAGGGATAAACAAGCCTGCTGGTTGATGATACTTGTGGAGGCTGTGTAAGATATAGGGAGCAGTAAATTGTCCGTGAGAAGATGATGCTGTTTAGATAGGGAGGTTGAAATGGTTGGTTTAGCTATCGCGTTTGTTTGTGTGTGTGTATGTGTGTGTGTGTGTGATTTTGTGTGTGTGTGTATGTGTGTGTGTGTGTGTCTGTGTGATTGTATGTGCGTGCCTGCCTGTGGGGCTGATTTTACAGGATAAGGTGTCTTCTCGTTTTTTTGCTTGTTTTTCTCTTTATTTTTCCCCTTCATTTTGGAGTACTGTCTGTGTCTGTCTCTGTGTCTGTGTCTTTGTCTTTTGTGTCTCTGTCTCTCTCTCTCCCTTTTCTCCTCTCTTCTCTCTCTCTCTCTCTCTCTCTCTCTTTCTCTCTCTCTCTCTCTCTCTCTCTCTCTCTGTCTGTCTGTCTGTCTGTCTGTCTGTCTTCTCTCCTCTCTCTCCTCTCTCTCTTCTCTGTATCTCTCTCTCTCTGAATCCCTCTCTACCCCAGATTTTGTAAATTGTGTCATCCGTTCCCACCGTCACAGAATAGCCCACTGTTTCAAAAGGTTGAACATATGCGCAAGATGTTCTGTGTGCGTTCACACACGGGACCTCGAACTATTGTCTCATCCGAAGGAATTTCGGAGGTGTGGAGACGGAACTGGTGTTAACTTCAGAAGAAAAAAAATCCCCTTGAAAAGGCGATTCTGTGATGGCTTGAACGTAGGCTCAAACACGGGCCGTCAGATAGCGAGCGCAATGCTTTAACCACTAGGCTATTCAGTCCAGTCAGGTAGATATTTTCGTGTGGGTTTTTTTTCGGTTTGTTTGTTTTTTAACTATCGTTCCTCAGCTAGAATTCTGGGAGTTCATCACGTGTAAGACATGTGTGTGTGTGTGTGTGCGTGTGTGTGTTTTGTGGTGTTTAATTGTTTGTTTGCTTGTTTGTTTGTTTGTCAGTTTGAGTAAATGAGAGAATTTGTGAGTGAGCGGATGAGTAAGTGAGTGAGTTTGTGATTGAGTGAGTGAATGCGTGAGTGAGTGATTTCGTGCGTGCGTGCATATGTGTGTGTGCGCGCACGCGCGAGCGTGTGTGTATGTGTATGTGCGTGCGCGCGCGTATGTGCGTGTGTGTGCATGATGTATGTGTGTATGTGCGTGCGCGCGCGTGTGTGCGTGTGTGTGCATGCGTGCGTGCGTGCGTGCGTCCGTGAATGTGTATATAAAACACAACTCAGAAATGAATGGATAGAAAACGTTTCAGCAGAACAAGATAATATTTTCAGGGATGTTCTCAGCGATAAAGTGTTTCAGAAAGATCGAAGAGAATTAGAAAACTTCTTCCAGACAAAAGGTACCAGGAACTTAGTTGGGTTTTTTTTTTTTATAAAGACTGCTGACCTCTTGGTGTAAATGGCAGAGTGAAATGTTCTAGGTATTCAACGAAAAGTATGAGCAAAGCAAAGATCACCAGACAGCTCATACATCTCCTGAAGTACAGTATTCCAGACAGTCTGAGACCACTGGAAGAACAAGTAAAGTCAAGCTAAATTGCAGCCCTCTACCCCCAAAATCAGTTGCATTGCTCTGGAGATCAATTTTGGGGGGTGTAAACGTTTTTATTTATTTATTTTATTCTTTTATTTCGAGGATAAATGAATAAGCACTCGCGTGATTTTTATCATCCAGTCCCCCCGTGTGTATGCAGTTTTGTTAATTTTCTCATTCCATTCCCACCGGCACACAATGGCCTACTCTTCCGAAAAGCGGAACGGGTTTTAATGTGTGTGCAAGATATTCTGCGTGCGTTCCATTAATATGCCCTAAAAGGCTTTTACAATATAAAAAACATATTGAAAATCGGACAATTTTTTTAAAGTTATCTTGAATTTTGCTAGAATCAAGGAAGTGACAAAATAAAACTTTAAAAATTGACAAATTCGGATCGTAATTGGCGTCAGAATGAAGGCTTGGGTGTTTTTAAACATTTTTTTTCTAAAAAGCAAAAATAAAAACAAAACTACGCCTTAATATTTCAGTACAAGATAGAAAATAAATGTTCATACTTTGACAATCAATCAAACTCTCCAAATCAACACCATGACCTCATTTTGCCTAAAATGGCTTTTAGGGGGGGAAAGTAGGTCAGGTGCTTTGCGACTCATTTCGTGGTGAAGGGTCACGCTATTGTGGTTGAGTTCTTGGCCACTTAAAGGAACTGCAAATCGACCATTTAGCAGACAAGAGGTGTATCTGGATTGAAACTGTTTTCAAGAGCAGTCTGGCATTATTTTTAACTGCTTTCTTTTGTTTTGTTTTTTGTTGCGCTTTTCATTCTTGTTTTCGT
>CM054152.1:44924354-44929354 GCA_028751875.1 Rapana venosa
GAGAGAGAGAGAGAGAGAGAGAGAGACAGACAGACAGACAGACAGACAGACAAACAGACAGATAGAGAGAGAGAGAGAGAGAGAAAGAAAGAGATGGAGAGAGAGAAAGAGAGACAGACAGACAGACAGACAGAGACAGAGAGAAGAGAGAGAGAGAGAGAGGGGGGGGAGAGAAAGAATGATTAAGAGAGAGAGGAAGAGAGGGATAGAAAGAATGAATGAGAGAGAGAGAGACAGAGAGAGAGAGAGAGTGGCTTTGATCAGTTTATTGTCATTGCCCAATATGGGCATTCACAAGGGGGTTACACATGACTTTCTTTTGTGAATTTATACAAGAGAGAGAGAAAGAGACAGAGACAGACATTTTGACTAGTTTATTGTCATTGCCCAATAATAATATGGGCTGTTGACAAGAGAGTTACATGCAACTTTCTTTTGTAAATACAAGAGTGAGAGACAGACAGACAGACAGACAGACAGAGAGAGACAGAAGAGAGCTAAAGCAAAAATCAAGTTAAATCATTAAACGAATGCAAGTGATTGATGAAGACAAATCCTTGTGTGTTAATGAGAGTAACATAATAGAGAGGAGACATCATCCGTCATCTCCAACTGGCACAGATAACAAAAGAGGAGACACGCCATGAACAGAAAAAAATTAGCACAATAACATGAGAAGGAATATCCGAGAGAGAGAGAGAGTGAGAGAGAGAGAGAAAGAGAGAGTTAATGATAGAGAGACATACACAGACAAGACACAGAGAGAGACGCTTTGACCAACTTAATGTCATTGCCAAATGTGGCCTATGGACAAGGGGGGTTACAGGCGACTTCTTATGTAAATACAAGAGAGAGAGAGTATAGAGAGAGAGAGAGAGAGGGGGGGGGGGGGGGCTTTGACCAATTTATTCTCATTGCCCAATATGGGCTGTTGAGAAAGGGGCTACAGGCGACTTTCTTTTGTAAATACAGAGAGAGAGAGAGAGAGAAGAGAGAGAGAGAGAGAGAGAGAGGAGAGAGAGAGAGAGAGAGAAAATGAATGAGAGAGAGGGAGAGAAAACATGAATGAGAGAGATGCTTTAACCAATTTATTGTCATTGCCTAATATGGACTGTTGACAAGGGGGTTACAGGCGACATTATCCTTTAAATACATGAAAGAGCGGGGCTTTGATCAGTTTATTGTCATTTCCCAAGATGGGCAGTTCACAAGGAGGTTATACATTAATTTGTTTTTGTTAATTTATATTATGAGAAAGAGCCAGAGACAGAGACAGACGCTTTGACCAATTTATTGTCATTGGCCAATCTGACTGTTAACAAGGAGGTTACATGCAACTTTCTTTTGTAAATGCAAGAGGCAGACAGACAGACAGACAGAGAGGAGAGACAGACAGACAGACAGACAGAGACAGAGAGCTAAAGCAAAAATCAAGCTGAACCATTAAACAAATGCAAGTGAACGATGAAGACAAATCCTTCTGCGATAATGAGAGTAACATAATAGAAAGGAGACATCATCTGTCATCTCCAACTGGCACAGTTAACAAAACAGGAGACACGCCATGAACAGAAAAACAACAACTTAGCACACTAACAGGAGAAGGAATATCCGAAAGAGAGAAAGAGAGAGGCACACACACACACAGATAGAGAGAATGACAGAGAGAGTGGGGGGGGGGAGGAAGAATGAATTAGAGAGAAAGAGAGGGAGAGAAAGAATGAATGACAGCGAGACAGACAGACAGAGAGAGACAGAAAGAGAGAGGCTTTGATCAGTTTATTGTCATTGCCCAATACGGGCAGTTCACAAGGGGGTTACACATGACTTTCTTTTGTGAATTAATGCAAGAGAGAAAGACAGAGACAGAGACAGACGCTTTGACCAATTTATTGTCATTGCCCAATAATTATGGGCTGTTGACAATGGGATTACATGCAACTTTCTTTTGTAACTACAAGAGAGAGCCAGAAAGACAGAGACAGAGATAGACCGAAAGAGAAACACAGAGAGAGAGAGAGAGCTAAAGCAAAAATCAAAACTTTAAATCATTAAATGAATTCATCTGATTGATGAAGACAAATCCTTTTGCGATAATGAGAGTAACATGATAAAGAGGAGACATCATTCGTCATCTCCAACTGGCACAGGTAACAAAACAGGGAACACACCATTAACAGAAAAACAACAAATAATTAGCACAATAACAGGAGAAGGAATATCCGAAAGAGAGAAAGAGAGAGACACACACACACAGATAGAGAGAGAATGACAGAGAGAGGGGGGGGGGGGGGGGAGAGGAAGAATGAATGAGAGAGAGAAGAAAGAGAGAGAGAAAGAAAGAATGACAGAGAGAGACAGACAGAGAGACAGAAAGAGAGAGGCTTAGATCAGTTTATTGTCATTGCCCAATACGGGCAGTTCACAAGGGGGTTACACATGACTTTCTTTTGTAAATTTATATGAGAGAGAAAGACAGAGACAGAGACAGACAGTTTGACCAATTTATTGTCATTGCCCAATATGGGTTGTTCACAAGGGGGTTACAAGCAACTTTCTTTTGTAAATACAAGAGAAAGACAGACAGACAGAGACAGAGACAGAAAGAGAGACCGAGAGAGAAACACAGAGATAGAGCTAAAGCAAAAATCAAGAATTTTAAATTATTAAATGAATTCATCTGATTGATGAAGACAAATCCTTGTGCGATAATGAGAGTAACATGATAGAGAGGAGACATCATCCGTCATCTCCAACTGGCAAAGGTAACAAAACAGGGAACGCACAATGAACAGAAAAAGAAATTAGCACACTAACTTGAGAAGATAATCTGAGAGAGAGAGTGAGAGAGACAGACAGAGAGACAAAGAGACAAAGATAGTGAGAGAGAGAGAGAGAGAGAGATAAATAATGAATGAGAGAGAGAGGAAGAGAGGGAGAGAAAGAATGAATGAGATAGAGACAGAGAGAGAGGCTTTGATGAGTTTATTGTTATTGCCCAATATGGACAGTTCACAAGGAGGTTACACATGACTTTCTTTTGTAAATACAAGATAAAGAGAGAAGAGAGAGAGAGAGAGAGAGAGAGAGAGAGGAGAGAGAGAGAGAGAGAGAGAGAGAGAAAGAGAGAGAGAGAGAGAGAGAGAGAGAGAGAGAGAGACAGAAAGTCAGACAGACAGACAGACAGACAGACAGAGACAGATGCTTTGACCAATTTATTGTCATTGCTCAATATGGGCTGTTGACAAGTCAAGTCAAGTCAAGTCAAGTCAAAATTTTATTTCCAGATGGTACATTGAATAAGCAATGCATTTGCTTTTTTTCATCAAGCCATCTATCTAAGAACAAATTTCGTAATGATTATACTAAGTCACTACATTATAGACAAGAGGGTTACATGCAACTTTCTTTTGTAAATACAAGAGACAGAGACAGAGACGAACAAACAGACAGACACACAGACAAAGACAGATAGAGAGAAAGAGAGACAGAGACAGAAAGAGCTAAAGCAAAAAGCTGAATCATTAAACGAATGCAAGTGATCGATGAAGACAAATCCTTGTGCGATAATGAGAGTAACATAATAGAGAGGAGACATCATCCATCATCTCCAACTGGCACAGGTAACAAAACAGGCAACACGACATGAACAGAAAAAAACAAATTAGCACATTAACATGAGAAGATGATCTGAGAGAGAGAGAGAGAGAGAGAGAGAGAGAGAGAAGGAAAGGAAAAGGACCCCAAAATGTTATTGCCGATAAGCTCATACAGCAACGAAGCATTGATCTTCATAAAGCTAAGCCAATTACGCAACTCTTTACTGTCCAGATTTGTTACACATTCCGAGCCTTTCTTGTGTCAAGTCTCTGTCACACACACTGTCAGCCAAGGTAAAAACTGCAGGAGATCACGAAGAGTTGCTTAAAGGGTGAAAGGGTGGCGCAGCGCTAAGTGGCGACGCGTTCTCCCGCTCTCCCCGGGGAGAGCAGCCCGACTTTCACGGAGAGAAATCTGCCGTGACTTAAAGTGGTATGAAATAAAATCTGAGCGCTTTGATTTGTTGCTTTACAAGATTCAGCGCTATATAAATTCCATACATTATTATTATTATTATTAATCCTGTGCTAAGGTTTCCCTGTGTAGTGTGTCCTGAATTGGCCTCCCTTCCCTGGATTGGCCTCCCTTTCCACAAACTGGCGAGTTTGACACGTTCTTTTAACATGTTTCTGTCTTGCTATTTGACAAACATGTACACACATTCCGAATCAGTGTCTGATTTGCATGCATATTGGATCACATTGTCATCACACTCGCATGTCACAAGATCTTTACCATCTAAATTATGGAGGACAGTTTTTCTGAAGTTTTTATTTCTTGAGAGGGAATGAATGAATAAATGAACATTTTATTGAACATTTTTATTGAGGGAAATGAGTAAGCACAATGGTGGCTTTTTTCCATCCAGCCCTCAAGGAGAGAGAGAGGGGGGGGGAGGGAGGGAGGGGAAGAAGAAGGAAATGTGTATTGAAAGAAAAACTTGAAGAAAAAAAAAGAAAAAAGAAGAAGGAAAGACGTATAACGACAACAGCAAATGCAACAACAACAGCAACAATAACAACAGCAACAGCAACAACAAAAACGATATCTACTAGAAGAATGCAAAGAAGAAGAAGAAAAATGCAAAGAAGAAGAAGAATGCAAAGAAGAAGAATGCAAAGAAGAAGAATGCAAAGAAGAAGAAGAATGCAAAGAAGAAGAATGCAAAGAAGAAGAAGAAGAATGCAAACAAGAAGAAGACCACCACCACCACCACCACCACCAACAACAACAACAAGGATAAAAATAAGAACACAATATGCAAACAATGTCAACATTTTTGGGGTCGTTCATCGGATAGATCTCCTAGATTCACTAATGATGAGATTTTTCGTATGCGACCGTTTTTTGCCAACCATGAAGGTAGCCTTCAGGGATACTCTAACAAAATCAACAACAAC
>CM054152.1:44934354-44936854 GCA_028751875.1 Rapana venosa
TCTTCTGTCTCTCTCTCTCTCTCTTCTCTTCTCTCTCTCTCTTCTCTCTCTCTCTTCTCTCTCTCATCTCTCTCTCTCTCATCTCTCTCTCTCTCCCCTTCTCTGTCTCTCTCTCCCCCTCTATCTCTCTTTCTCTGTTCTTATTGTCTACTTCTCTGTCTGCTTGTCAGTCATGCTTGCTTGCTTGCCTGTCTGTGTGTCAGTCCGTCTCCCTTTCTGTTTGTGCGTTTTTTCTGCCTGTCTGGTTCTCTGTCTGTCTGCTTGTCAGGCTGTCAATTCGTCAGGCTATCTGCCAGTCTGCCTGTCAGTCTGTCTGCCTGCCTGTCTGTTTGCATTTCTGTCTGTCTGCCTGCCCGTCTGCCTGTCTGTCTATGTGGCTGCCTTGTGCGTCGGTCTGTCAATCTGAGTCTGTTCCTTGATATTATGTTAGTGTTAGTCGTCATTCAAGCATTTGCATATGTTTATTTATTTATTATTTTAATTTATCGATTTATTATGTTATTAATTTATTTCGAGGTTAATAGAATAAGCACTCATGTGCGGGTGTTGTTGTTGTTTTACATCCAGTCCTCGTGTGTATGCAGTTTTGTAAATGTTGTCATCTGTTCCCCCTCGGCACAATGGCCTACTCTTCCGAAAAGCGGAACGGGCTTTAACGTGTGCGCAAGAGGTTCTGCGCGCGTTCGCTCACGGGACATCATCGGGTGGTAGTCTCATCCGAAGACTAGGCTTTATGTGTGAAGTACAATGCGCAGGAAATGGTGTCTCTATATCTATGGTATCTGCATCTCTCGTCTCGGCATATCTGAAAATGCTCTCTCCTTCTGTCGATTTACGTTTATTTGTCCATCTCATTATATGTCTGTATCTCTCTGTCTCTCTCTGTCTCTGTCTCACATACTGACACATGTTATGTATTTATTTATTTTATTTTATTTATTTATTTTATTTTATTCTTTTCTATCGAGGATAATGGAATAAGCACTTATGTGTTTTTTACCATCCAGTCCCCCTGTGTATGCGGTTTTGTAAATTATGTCATCTGTATGTATGTATGTATGTATGTAGATAGATAGATGGACGGATGGATGGATGGATGGATGGATAGATAGATAGATTTGTGTGTGTTTGTGTGCGTGAGAGAGATGGAGAGATAGGGATAGAGAAACAAAGAGACAGACAGACAGACAAACAGACAGACACAGAGAGAGAGACAGAGAGAGAAATACAGAGACAGAGAGAGATATTAAAGGAATAAATCAAAAAGAACAAAAGACCAATGTGTGCTCCTTTCACAGTATAATTTGATTTTTTTTTAAAACAAACGTGCTGTTGTTTTATTTCCTCCTACGTGTGTGTGTGTGTGCGTGTGTGTGTGTGTGTGTGTGTTGTGTGTGTGTGGTGTGTGTGTGTGTGTGTGGTACGTGTGTGTGTGTGTGTGTTTGTTTGCGTGTGTGTGTGTTTGTGTGTGTGTGTGTGTTGTGGTGTGTTGTGTGTGTGTGTGTGAGCGAGCTAGATGAAAGGAATAAGCCGCTGACAAATGCCCAATGTGCAATTTTTGTAATTGTATAGTTTCCTTCAAACAAAGGCCCTCTGTTCCTTTCTCTTCCTACGCGTGTGCGTGCGCGCGCGCGCGCGCGTGTGTGTGTATGTGTGTGTGCGTGTGTGTGTGTGCGTTTGTGTGTGTGTGTGTGTGTGCGTTTGTGTGTGTGTGTGCGTTTGTGTGTGTGTGTGTGTTTGTGTGTGTGTGTACTTGCGTACATTTCTGTATGTCCGTGCATGTCTGTCTGTGTATTTGTGTGTACGTGTGTGTTTGTATGTCTGTGTGTGTGTTTGTGTGTGTATGTGTGAACTCATATGATGTGTGTATGTGTGTGTGTGTGTGTTGGCGTGCTTGCGCATGTGTGTGTGCGCGGGTGTGTGTGTGTGCGTGTGTGTGTGTGTTTGTGTGTGTGTGCGTGTGTGTGTATGTGTGAACTCATATGAGTGCGTGCATGTGTGTGTGTGTTTGCGTGTATGTGTGTGCGTGCTCTCTCTCTTTCACACACACACGCGCGCGCACGCGCGCGCGCGCGCTCGGGACCAACACTACTATTCAAGCTGACATGAAATTGACTTTTTTTTTAGCAACAGTAAAACGTCCCAACTAGCAATGCTGTTATTTTATCAACGGGCAAGATGTTGCCAGTTAAATAAATAGTGGGGGACAATAAAGGAATATAACAGGCCTTTGGAGTTCTGCTTTCATCACACAATGTGTGTGCACAGTTTTGCTAATGTTGACGTGTGTGTGTGTTTGTGTGTGTGAGTGTGTGTTCCTGTTCGTGCATTCGATGTCAGCCCTGAAAAATGTGCTGAGCTGTGCTGTAGACTTCAAAAGGCTCTCGTGAGTGTTGGATGTATCGAGGATTTGTAGTTCTGTGTGGGGATAATTATGTAGAAACTGTTCCTGGAATAAGGTAAGAGAATTCGAGTTATTTTTTATATATAAGAAGACTTA
>CM054152.1:44946854-44964354 GCA_028751875.1 Rapana venosa
GTCTGTGTTTACGTGCGTGTTTTGTTGTTGTCTCACCTAAATGTGTGCTATTCCTCAACAGCAGCCTCATGTGCCACTGTTGTTTTGTTCTTACCCTATTCCTTTTATATCTTTCTTCTTTCTTCTTCTTCTCTTCTTCTCGTCTTCTTCTTAGCTGTTGTCGCGCTGATTTTTTTTTGTCCTTTTGTTTTGCGTTTCAAGGTATCTTCCCCCGTTTAGTGTTCTTTTTGTTTTATTTTTCTCTTTTTGTCTTTCACATTTCTGGTTTTTCTTCTTCTTGTTCTTGTTCTTGGTCTTGGTCCTCTTCTTCTTCCTCTCTGCACTCTCCCCCTCCTCCTCCTTCTTCTCTCCTTCCTCTTCTTCTTCTTTCTTGATTTCCTTCCTGGAAATGTCATATTCTTCTTCTTCTTTATCTTCTTTGCATTCTTCTTCTTCTTTGCATTCTTCTTCTTCTTTGCATTCTTCTTCTTCTACTTCTTCTTTGCATTTCTTCTTTCTTTCTTCTTTTTAGCATTCTTCTTTTTCACATTTTCTTCTTTCTTCTTCTTCTTCCTCCTCCTCCTCTTTGCATTTCTTCTTCTTTTTTTTCAATTCGTCTTCTTCATCACATTTCTTATCCTCTTTCAGATTATTATTTTCTTCTTCTAGACATTAATAAACAGAAAGAACACTAAAAAGGGGGAGAAGATGCCTACAAACACAAAACAAAGCAGGACAGCAGTGAGACAGCAGCCTAGAACAAGAAGAAGAAGAAAGGTATAAAAAGAAACAGGGTAAGAATAAACTACAGTAGTACATGAAGCTGCTGTTAAAGGAATAACACAAAAATACAGGTGAGGCAACACAAATGAAATACGCACGTAAACACATAGACACCACACACACACATATATATATATAATACAAGCAAGAACACACACACAGGGGGGGGGGGAAGGAGAGAGAGGGGGGGGAGGAAAGGAGAGAGAGAGGGGGGGGGGGGCGAGTTAAAAAGGGTGGACACACAACACACCACACACACCCCCTAACACTAACCCCTTACACCTAAGCTCCCCCTCCTTACAACTAAGCTCCCCCTCCTTATCTAACCCCTTACCACTACTCTAAAACCCCCTCCTACTCCCCCTTACTCTATCCCCCGAAAATGTCTTGCGCTGCCGTTAAGCAACTGACAAGTCAGACCCAGCACATCCAACTCCGTTGTGAGAGAGAATTAAAAGTCAGGTCAAAAACCAGTTCAATCATCCCACGAAGGGCAATTACAATACTGACAGGCAGATTGATATGAATTATAATCTCAAAAAGACACAGGAAATCTACATTTCATATCGGTTTTACATTAGAACGTATAAAAAATTAAATAGAAATAAATTTTAAATAAAAACAAACAACATCACTCACACACACACACACACAACATAACACACGCACGTACGCACATCACGCACGCACGCACACAGACAACAAATTCACACGCACACACACGCACACACACATACGACACACGCCCCGCATGCACACACACACACACACACACACACACACACACACACACACACACACCACACACACACACACACACACACACACACACACACACGAGAGAGAGAGAGAGAGAGAGAGAGAGAGAGAGAGAGAAGAGAGAGAGAGAGAGAGAGAGAGAGAGAGAGAGAGAGAGAGAGAGAGAGAGAGACTATGTGTATATGTAGGTATGCGCGCGTACACACACACACACACAACATGTTTTTAGTGTACATCACTTCTAGCCAAAATAGATAATAATTATAATTGATGTTTTTGTTGTGTCAAATAAGTCTACATGACTTCAATGTCAATAAAATATTCTAAATCTGAATCTGAATCTGAATCTGAATCACACACACACCACACACACACACACACACACACACACACACACACACACACACACACAACACACACACACACACACACAACACACACACACACACACGTTTATCCAAACTAGCACAGTCTAATCAATCCATCCCTCTACCTTTCTTTTCAAAACCGTCAAAGGCAGCAAGAAGTTTTGATGGACAAAAATGAAACCAATTTTCACCTTGATAATATATCGTCACTGTCAGGATAATTCAACTAGATAGAGAGCACCAGAGAAGCAACCGTCCTTCTTAAAGGAATCGTACCAAGGACACATAATCCCTAGCTATTACTAACTCTAGTTCTTCTCTTACAGGGGAAAATCAATTCGCATCATCTTTGCGCCTAGCCTGTCCGTGTAGTTGCTTCGCTATAAGAGTGGAATTTTCTTCAGAAATTTACAAGTTACAACTCTCTTGAGCTCAGAATTCTTTCACATGCATATGAATATTGTTTATTTGTGTCATTCGAAAACAAGCTGTGTGCGGCTAATACAGTTTGATTCTAAGGTAGAGGTAAAGGAGTCCCATAACCTATAAGGTCATAGGGGAACGAGGCGTCAGAGACCTCACTTCTCTACGGGCCAGCATATTGAGGCGGCGCCCATCTCCTCTCCCTCGCTGCTTTACCTTCCCTGACCCTAAAGAGGGCAGGTACTCATTTACAGCTGGGGGGGAACTGTACTGAAGCCCAGGCGAGCAAACGGTCACCCATCCAACTGGTAACCACGCTCGATGCTGCTAAACTAGGCTGGGGGAAAGCGAGGGCTCTGACCACTATCCACTCCCCGTTAAAGGGAGAAGGTGGAGAGGTAGAATAGAGTAGCAGTCGGAATGCTGCTACTTACATGCTGGGCAAGAACAGGTCTCATACTTTAAAAAAATCTTACTTTTGGTGTACTTCGGAGTTCTAAGCAAGGAACAGGGGGAGGGGGGAAGCAGAAAAACCTCAGTATGAAAGAATTTTAACATTTACCCATCAACCACTCACTTTCCCCCAGCCTAGTTTAACAGCATCGAGCGTGGTTACCACTTGGATTGGGGAGACCGTTTGCGTGCGCCTTAGCTTCTGTACAGTTCCCCCAGTTCTCCCAGCTGTAAGTGAGTACCTGGCCTCTTTAGGGTCAGGGAGGGTAAAGCAGCGAGGGAGAGGAGATGGGCGCCGCCCTCAATATGCTGGCCCCTAGAGAAGCTGAGGTCTTTGACGCCTTGCTTCTCTACGACCTAAATATAGGTTATGGGACACCTTTACCGTTTACTTTTTACCCGAACTGAACAGGTGCATAACGGCGAGACAACACGTTAAACCTATCGCGGAAAACAAAGAGCGTCTGTGCCAGCAAGAATGAAGACTGTACTATTGTAATGCCAAGTAGTTCTAGAGCATCAATTTTCTATTTGGGGAGACTACTTTTCTTCAGGAAAAGGATGTCAGGTGTTTCTTTCCCCCCACTTGATCTGTCTCGAAATGGCATCGACACTTCAAGCTTTTCTGTTCTCTTTAAACTAACTAAAAGAAGAGTTGGCAACTTGTGAAAGATGGTGTTCTCATAATAGTGGTGGTGGTGTCGGTGTGAATGTTTATTTTTGTTCTTTTGTGTTTTTTGTGCTAATGTGGTGATGTGTGTTGGAGGGGGGGGGGGGGGGTATTGTGAGTGTGTGTATGTATGTGTGTGTCTTTGTGTGTGTGTGTTTGTGTGTGTTTGTGTGTGTTTGTGCTAGTACGGCATAGTGTGTGTATGTGTTTGTGAAAAGTACAGAGGAGAGGAGAGGAGGGAGAGAGAGATAGAGACAGAGAGACAGACATATAGACAGACAGATAGACACACACACGCAGAATACGGACACACACATACACACACAAGCGCGGGTGCGCGAACCCCCTTCCCCCACAACACCACTGCCCTCCCCCCCCCCCCCCCCCATACTCAAACAGGAAGGGAGACTGAACAGGAGGTAGACTTCGCGGCTTATGGAACCTGTGAAAGACTTCTCTGGACATTCCCAGAGCCTGAGAGAAAATGCTATTATATCACTAAACCATGTCACTTTTCCTCCTCCTCCTTCCTCATCCTTCTTCTTCTTGTTCTTCTTGTTCTCTTCCTCCTCTCCCTCCTCCTCCTCCTCCTCCTTCTTCTTCTTCTTTGCATTCTTCTTTGCATTCTTCTTCTTCTTTGCATTCTTCTTCGTCTTTGCAGTCTCTGTCTTTGCATTCTTCTTCTTTGCATTCTTCTCCTTCTTCTTTGCATTCTTCTTCTTCTTCTCTTGCATTCTTTTCTTCTTTGCATTCTTCTTTGCACTCTTCTTCTTCTTTTCATTCTTCTTCTTCTTTGCATTCTTCTTCTTTGCTTTCTTCTTCTTCGTCGTCTTCTTCTTCTTTGCATTCTTCTTTGCATTCTTCCTCTTTGCATTTTTCTTCTTCTTCTTTTGTTGCGTTCTTCTTTGCATTCTTCTTCGTTGCATTCTTCTTCCTCTTCTTCTTCTTCCCCTTCCTCCTCCTCCACTTTCTCCTTCCTCTTCCTCTTCCTCGTTCGCCTCCTCTTAAGCCATATTTATTTCTCCTCCTTTCTTTTGGAAGCTATAAAAATACTTCTCTCAAAACGTCCGATGCTTTAGAGAATATGCTGTTATTTCACAAATCCATGTCACTTTTCCTCCTCCTCTCCTCCTCCTCCTCCTCCTCCTCCTTCTTCTTCTTCTTCTTCCTCCTCCTCCTCCTCCTCCTCCCTCCTCCTCTCTTCTTCTTCTTCTTCTTCTTCTCCTCCTCCTCCTCCTCCTCCTTCCTCCTCCTTCTCTTCTCCTCTTCTTCCTCCTCTTCCTCCTCCTCCTCCTCTCCTCATCTCCTCTTCTCCTTCTCCTTCTTCCTTCTTCTTCTTCTCCTCTCTTCTTCCTCTCTTCCTTCTTCTTCTTCTTCTTCTTCTTCTTCTTCTTCTCTTCCTTCTTCTTCCATTCTTCTTCTTCTTCTTCTTCTTCTTCTTCTTCTTTCTTCTTCTCCCCCTTTCTCCAACTCCACCTTCTCCTTCATCCTCCTTCTCCTCCTCTTCCTCCTCCTCCACCTCCTCCACCTTCTCCTTTCTCCTCCTCCTCTTTCTCCTTCTTCTCCCATTCTTTCCTCTTCTCCTTCTATTCCTCCTCCTCCTCTTACGTCATATTTATTTTTGACCCTTTACTTGCGAAGCTATAAAATACTTGCCTTGAAACATCTGAAGTCTCAAAGAAAATGCTATTGCAATAAGTAAACCTTATCACTTTCCCTCCCCCTCCCCCTCCTCCTCCTTCCTATTCCTCCTCCTCCGCCCTTCCTCCTTCTCCTCCACTCCAGCATTAGCGCGCGCCGCACACACAATACACACACACACAACACAGACACAACAAACACACACAACAACAAACACAACAAACACAAAGAGAAAGAGATGATGAAATTAATGAATTGTTAAAGGAAAGAAAGAGGATACATCATGGGTGTGAGAGAGAGAGAGAGAGAGAGAGGAGGGAGGAGGAGAGAGGAGGGAGAGAGAGAGAGACGGGAGAGAGAGAGAGAGAGAGAGAGAGAGAGAGAGAGAGAGAGAGAGAGAGAGAGAGAGAAGAGAGAGAGAGAAAGGAAAGAAAGAGAAAGAAGGAAGAAAAAAAAAAAGAAAAAGAGAGAGAGAAAAAGAGGCAGAAAATACAGAGTGGGTGTTAGGTGCTATAATTATACCGTAAATAGAACGATCCTTCTCATTATGCTGATGGATAATGGCTACCTTTTAGAGCATGCCGGACAGAAAACGGTCATACATACATACATACATACAATACAATACAGACATACATATATACATACATACATACAGACATACAGACATACATACATATCTACATACATTCAGACAGACAGACAGACATACATATATACATACGTACATACATACATACATACATACATACATACATGTATACATACATACAATACAATACAATACATCAGTCCGCCCACGCGCGAAAGGCAACTCAGAGATTTTGACTATCCGCCTATAGAGAGAAAAAAAACGAAACAGCAAAAGAACAGAACAGAAAGAAAGAAAGAAACAAAGATTGTTTTAAAAACCCAGTAAGATTGTAGTAGGGAAGGAAGGAAAGCAGAGATGAGGAAGGAAGACAGACAGCAAGAAAAAAGAAAAAGAAAGAAAGAAAGAAAAGAAAGAAAAAAGAAAGACAGACAGACAGAAAAGAATGAAAAGAATAAAAAGAAAGAAAGACAGACAGAACAGAAGACAGAGAGAAAGAAAGAAAGACAGACACAAAGACAGACAGAAAAAGAAAGAAAGGACACAAGAAAGAAAGAAAGAAAGAAAGAAAGAAAATGGAGAAATCAAGTACAGAAAAAAAAGAAATAAAGGGAAAGGAGCGTGTAAAAGAAAGACAATAAAAGTTGATAAGAAGCAAGGGAGACAAAAGTAATTTCTTGTTGTTTCAACTTGGGTTTGTTGCCCTTTGTTTTTGTGTATGCTGCATTCTGTCCATGATTTTGACATGTTGATATTTTCCATCCGCTGCAGTGTGTGTGTTTGTGTGTGTTTTGTGTGTGTTTGTGTGTGTGTTTGTGTGTTTGTGTGTGTGTGTGTTTGTGTGTGTGTGCGTGTTTGTGTGTGTGTGTGTTTTGGTTGTTTGTGTGTTTGTGTGTGTGTGTTTGTGTGTGTGTGCGTGTTTGTGTGTGTGTGTTTTGTGTTTGTGTGGTGTTGTGTGTTTGTATGTGTGTATGTGTGTGTGTTTTGTGTGTGGTTTGTATATGTGTGTATATGTGTGTGTATGTGTGTATATGTGTGTATATGTGGTGTGTATATGTTTGTGTGTGTGTTTGTGTGTGTATATGTATGTGTATATGTGTGTATATGTGTGTGTATATATGTGTATATGTGTGTGTATATGTGTGTATGTGTGTATATGTGTGTATGTGTGTGTGTGCGTGTGTGTGTGTGTAAAGCCTCTTGTAAAATTGCAAAGTATGACAGTTGTAAATATGAACATCTGGATATCAGAAAATGTGTTTTCTCTCTCTCTCTCTCTCTCTCGCTCGCTCGCTCGCTCGCTCGCTCGTGTCTTTTTATTCATGGTTTGATTCTTACTCGTCTTGTGCAACTGTTCTTTGTCATGTTTTTGTTGATTTTGGTTTTTGTTGTTGTTGCTGCTGTCGTTGCTGCCGCGCCGTTACTGCTGCTGCTGCTGCTTTTTTGTGTTGCTCTTTGTTTATTTATTTTATTTTTGTTTTGTTTCTTTGTTGATTGTGTTTTCTGTACGTATGTCTTGCACAATTTGTGTTCTTTGTCCTTTTTTTGTTCATGAGGACGTCGCTGCTTCTTTTGCTGTTATTGTTGCTGTTGTTGCTCTTGATGAAAACGATGAGGAGGAGGAGGAGGAGGAGGAGGATGAGGATGATTATGATGATGATGATGATGATGATGATGATGATGATGATGATGATGATGATGATGAGATGAGGAGATGAGGATGGTAGTGATAATGAGTTAGTGATGCTGCTGTTTGATGATGACGACGACGATGATGATGATGATGAGGATGAGGAGGATGATGATGATGATGATGATGATGATGATGATGATGATGTCGTTGCGGCTGCTTCTACCGCTTCTGATGCTGCTACTGTTGCTAATGCTGATGATGATGATGATATTTCATTACTGTTTCCATTATTGTTTGTTTTTTGGGTTTTTTAGCTATTGCCACTACTGCTGTAACATTCATAGCTAGCTTCTTCCAGACAAAGTACTACACACACACACACACACACACACACACACACACACACACACACACACATAATATATATATATATATATATATATATATATATATATATAGAGAAGAGGAGAGAGAGAGAGAGAGAGAGAGAGAGAGAGAGAGAGAGAGAGAGAGAGAGAGAGAGATACGCGCGCGCGCACGCATGAAATCACACAACTTGGCTAGGTAGAAAACACAACAGCACGTTTTTCTGGTTTATCTCATCTGTGGTAAGAGTCTGACGGACAGTGAATCACCCCCTTTAAGGTACAGACAGCCCTTCCCCTGTGTGCCATCCAGCCAGCCATCCCTACTAGACAGACAGCAGGCTGTGGAACAGCCCAGAGAGTGTTCGTGTGTGTGTGTGGGGGGGGGGGGAGGAGGAAGGATGGCAGACTTACTGAGACCTGAGGTTAAGAACCACTCACCCCTGCCTAACCAACTTAACTGTGACTACCCATGTGCTCCCAACTGGGGTGCCAGTTTTAATCTTTAGCCTGTTAGTCCTGTCCAGAGTTGGGCTATGTATACACACAGGCATGTACACACACACACGCACATAGGGGCTTGCGCACATGCAGCACATGCATACACATACACGCTGACACAAACAAGACATACACACACTCACACAAAAACACCGCCCCCCCTCCCAACCCCCTCCCACACACATGCACACACACACACACACACACACACACATGGTCTAATATCACCTTGAGTGAACAGACTTAAATAAAAGAAAGAAAGAAACACACACACACGCACACATACACACACACACACACACACACACACACACAATTGACCTATGAATCCATGCAACTTTTAAAAAGTAACCAAAAACATGCTTTTTGTTTTGTTTGTCTAATCTGTAGTAAGAGTCTGACGGACAGTGAATCACCCCCTTTAAGGTACAGACAGCCCTTCCCCTATGTGCCTTCCAGCCATCCCTACTAGACAGACAGCAGGCTGTGGAACAGCCCAGAGAGGGGGAGAGTGGGGAAGGAGGAAGGATGGCAGACTTACTGAGACCTGAGGTTAAGAACCACTCACCCCTGCCTAACCAACTTAACTGTGACTACCCACGTGCTCCCAACTGGGATGCCAGTTTTAATCTTTAGCCTGTTAGTCCTGATGGGAGTTGGGCTATGTATACAGGCATATGCCCACACGCGTACACACACACACGCGTGCGCACGTGGACACACACGCATGCACACAGAGAGAGGGAGAGAGAGAGAGACAAACACACACACACACACACACACACACACTAATTCACTCACTCACACATTGAGAGAGAGAGAACAGAGATCTAAGTCTTAGATACAGACACAGACACACACACACACACACACACATACACACTCTCTCTCTCTCTCTCTCTCTCTCTCTCTCTCTCTCTCTCTCTCTCTCTCTCTCTCTCTCTCTCTCTCTTGTCTTGTACTTATTCTATTACCCTCAGAAAATAAAATTTCCTTATCGTTATCTCTCACTCACTCACTCACTCACTCACCAACCCGCTCACTTATTCACTCAGTAACTCACTTACTCATTTAGAGACAGGGAGAGAAAAAGAACAGTGATATAAAATTTAGACACAGACACACACTCATACACACGCGCGCGCACACACACACAGACATTTCACCCTCACTCACTGACCCTTATATCTATATTAACTAAACTAATTTCTGGTCTATATCCGAACAAATTGCAACGCACTCAAAGAACCTTTCCTTTCCCTATTAAATCTTGCCCCTTACCTTCCCCAATTAAAAATTAATAGCCTAATTGCTACAGTGCAGTGGTTAGTTTGTTTTGCTTACATAGGGACTGGAAGGTCGTGGGTTCGAATTCCAAAACATTCTTAGGAATTTGTCGGACACCTATCCAGACTGTTTTTGCTACTATCTTATGGGAAGACTGGGACCACACAAGTACAAGCAATATTGTAGATTTTCGGAATGCTTTCATTTCTAACAAAGTTTGTGGCTGGTATAATCGTAGAAATATGTTATCCCTTATGTACAGATTTAAACTAAATGCTTTCAGGACAAAATACGTGAAAGATGTAAACTGTATTTGTGGAGAGAAGATTACCAATAGTCATGTTATTTTTGATTGTGGACATTTAAAAGCATTTTTACCCGCTGTACCAAGTTTGTCACTGGATCAGATTTTGTCTGAACCATCGTTACTGTTGGTCATTGTGTTAGGATTGATAAGAAGTCCGATAATTCAGTTTTTGTAGTATGTTAAAGTTAGTTTTTAAGTACTGTTATTTGGCACTTTTTTGTTATTGTTTGCATTCTCTTGTTTATATTTCTTTTCCCCCGTCTAAAATCACTAAATGTGAACAGACGTTAAACTGAAGATCACACAAGTCGAGCTTCATTCGCTTTACAGTTGCGATTTTGAGAGTGTTATACCTGACCAGCACTGCAGGTGTCTGTATCTCTCGGGTCCGTTTTAGCCTAGGACCATAGGCAGGGTAGAGTACAGCCCTGTCAAGTAGCCTCAAAACATTTGCATTTCCATAGCAGCATTATTACAACATCCTCATCATCATCATTGATCATTATGGAATAAACAAATATATATATTGCCTCCGATTCAGTGACCCCATTTGCCACGGTCTCTTGGTGACCTCAGTTTCGGTTTCTCCATACGCTTCTGTGCCTGTGGTGAGTTTGTGTCACAAAGCCTAAGGTGTTAGAGGTTTACAGAAGAAAAAAAAGGTCGTTGGAGGGACGTTGTGGTGGTCGCTCACCTATCCTGGGTGGGCGTCTCACGCAGTCTGGATCCGTGACTAAGGTATTGTTTACGTCGGTAGGGTCTTAGTAGGTATTATTATTAATAATAATAATGATAATAATAATAACAATAATGGAACTTGTATAGCGCTATATCTTGCGAAGACAAATGAGAGCGTGTGGTGTAGTATTATCATGTGCATGCTAGCTCAGAACAGGCACCACTGAACACCACCAAAAGTAGCCCAGCAGCAGTGCAGGGACCCTCTGGCTGGGTAGCCTTGCTGGTGGTCTGACGTTGGTAGGCTGCCTGTGTATTTATGATCCTGAGGGTGCGACTTGATCAGACTCGGTTTAAATAATAATAATAATAATAATAATAATTGTGATGGTGTGGTAAGTAGATTATCTCCCATGCGATTAGAGCGACGCGTTACTATTTTGGGACACACCTGCAAATTGTGCACCGCTCTGTTTCCTTGGGTGGTGGTTGAAAACTGTCCCTAGCACATACTTTGTCTTTGTGGTAAAATGTAACATTCACGCAGCCTCTTTCGTATATGCGCCACATCCTCACCATACTGCTGCTGCTGAGAAAATCAATTAACTTCACTCTGTTACATAATAATAAAACAATGAATTTGTCCAGCGCCAAATCTTGCAAAAAACATTGACAACAAATCAAATCTGGGTTGGGGGGAGCGAAATAGAGTGCTGTGCGAACACTAGGACAAGAACGTTGTGGAAACACTGTCAGCAAAAATATATACTGCGAATAATTAATTACAAGCTGGTAATTTCTTGTCTGAACTATTTCCTTCAAAGTTATAAACAAGAACTGTGCTCCACACACAATCAAACCACTGCTCCAGAATTCCAGCGTAACTTGGACGAAAGTGCTTTCTCATGCTTCATGGTTATCATTTTTTTAACCGGTTAATAAGCTCTATCTCTCTATGTGCTTATTCGATTATTCTTGATATAAAAGAATTGAATAAATAAAATATGTCTGTCTATAAGCTCCTCTATGTGCTTATTCGATTATCCTCGATATAAAAGAATCCAATATATGTCTGTCGCTTTCGCTCTGTGTGTGCGCGCACGTACGTGTGTGTATTGTTTTATATGCAATTCTATGTCATTATGCACAATTTTTTTTTCGAGGGCCGGATGTAGAAAAGCAATGTAATGCTTAATCTATTAGCCTCTGAAAAAAAAAAGTCCAATATTCAAATTGTTCTCTCTCTCTCTCTCTCTCACGCATGAATATGTATCGAATGCTGATTATTGTGTGTACTGCGTTATATCGTGATGCTTTCCCAAATCTACTTTGCATTGTATTGTGGCCCAAGGCCGATGTACAATTAAACCATTTCAGAGAGAGTGTCAGAGAGCCCCCCCCCCCCCCCCTCTCTCTCTACCATTTCAGAGAGAGTTTCTCCCTCCCTCTCTTTCTCCTTCTTCTCTCCGTTCTCCTTCTTCTCTCTCTCTCTCTCTCTCTCTCTGTGCAAAGTGCATTACGAATAAACAACAGCTGGGAAAAAGTACACCACAGCCGCGTACTGATTTCAATAACACCTGTCATGCTTTGCTTGTGTATGTTTTTGCAGGTTAAATAATTGGGATGCTGCTTCTGTTTATGTTGCTGCTACTGCTGTTGCTGCTGCTGCTGTTGTTGTTGCTGCTGCTCCTGCTGCTGCGTTTAGTGGTGCATTTTGTTGTGATTGCTGCTGCTATTACTGTCTTTCTTTTTTTCCTCTTTTTTGTTCATAATCTGTCTCTTTTTTTTGGTCCCTTTCTTACATTTTTCCATATCGTGGCTGTTCTTCTTCGCATTCTTTTCTTTGCATTCTTCTTCTTCTTCTTCTTCTTCTTCTTCATTACACTTTTCTTCTTCTTTGCATTCTTCTTATTCTTCCCTTCTTCTTCTACTTTACATTCTGCGCATTCTTCGCATTCGTTTTTGCATTCTTCACATATTTTGCATTATTCGTAGTATTCTCTTCTTCTTCTTTTTTTATTTCTCTTTGTTATTCTGTCCTTCTTTCTGTCTTTCTATCTTTCTTTTTTTGTTTTTTTCTTCCGTCATCTCCGAAAAGATTACAACAGTAGAAAGGAGAAATTCTTATTGCCTCCTCAGGAGATGAAGCGTTACAACGTAATAATGATCAGGAAAAAAAACTTGTAGCTGTTTCTTTTTTCATTTCTTATTACCCCCAAAACCATTACTACCCCTTTATTGTTTTTACTCTCTCTCAATCTCCCCCCCCCCCTTTCTCTCTCTCGTTTGTTGATTCATTGGTTTATTCATGTTTGTTTCACTTGTTCCCCATGAGGGCCTGGTGTAAAGAAGCCTCTGGCTTATCCAATTACCTTCGAGTTCGAGTTCTCTCTCTCTCTCTCTCTCTCTCTCCTCTCTCTCTCCCCTCTCGCTCGCTCGCTCGCTCGCTCTCTAATTAATAAAACTTGGCATCCGCATTCTCTCTCTATCTAGTTCTCTCTCTCTCTCTCCTCTCTCTCTCTCCTCTCCTCTCTCTCCTCTCTCTCTCTCCTCTCTCTCTCTCTCTCTCTCTCTCTCTCTCTTTCATGAATAAAACTTCGCATTCCCATTCGCATTCTCTCTCTCTCTGTCTGTCTCAATTGGATAGGATCACGTGGCATTGTATCCTACTGCGTTATTGTACTGTATCGCAGTGGTGTTTTTTTGCTTTGCTGTGTTGTGTTGTGTTGTGTTGTGTTGTGTTATTATGAATCCCAGTGGGCATGTCAGGGGTCTCTCAGTAGAAATAGCGTCCCCCTACTTTGTGGAAGTTCTGTGCTCGAAATGTCCCACTTTTCTATCACTCTCTCTCTCTCTCTGTGACTGGAGCGGGGTGGAGTGGAGTGGAGTGGAGTGGAGGGGAAAGAAGTGTTGAGTTGTGTAATGCAGTGTAGTGTAGAGTGGGGCAGAGTGGAGTGGAGTATAGAGGAGTGAAGGGGAGTGTGGAGTGATGTGGAGTGGAGTGGAGTGGGATGGAGTGTTGTGTAGTGCAGTGTAGAGTGGTGTGGAGTGGAGTGGAGTATAGTTGAGTATAGTGGAGTGGTGTGGCGTGGAGTGGAGTGGAGTGTGGGGTGGAATGGAGTGAAGTGGAGTGAAGTGGAGTGGAGTGGAGTGGAGTGGTGTGGAGTGGAGTAGTGTGGTGTGGTGTAGTGTAGTTTAGTGTGGTGTGGTGTAGTGTGTAGTGTAGTATGGTGTAGTGTAGTGTAGTGTTATGAAGTGTAGTGCAATGTAGTGAAGCGTAGTGAAGTATGGTGTAGTGTAAAGTTGTCTAGTGTAGTGTGGTGTAGTGCACTGTCGTGGGGTGTGGTGTAGAGACGTGTAGTGTAGTGTAGTGTAGTGTAGTGTAGCACAGTGTACCAGAATCTGTTTTCTTTAAATGCATATTAACAGTACATTGAACAATAATGGTCACTATGTTAAAAGCTTCAGGTCTTCAGACACTTACACCAACGGATTGTATCACTTCATTGTCAAAGTTAGAGGCTCTATATACAAGAGATTGAAACAGGACACTGAGAAAGAATGAAATAGGTTCACGAGATAGTGAATAGGAGCAAACTAGTTTTGCTCTGTCGTCGGCGATTTCTTGCATGCAGAATATTCAGATACGAACAATCTACAGTCGGCGTTCGCTCTTTACATCTAGTCCATCCGCTTGGAATGACTTCCCTCTCTCACTCACTTTGTCAAAAAGCCTGCTTTCAAATCCAGCCTCAACGCACATTTATGTTTTTTGACCTAGCATCTTCCCGCATAGTTAGACCTTTGATATGTTCCCATTCTCAATATAAATCTCCTAACAAATTGCCTATGCGCTTCCTGTGTGTGTGTGTGTGTGTGTGTGTGTGTGTGTGTGTGTGTGTGTGTGTGTGTGTGTTTGAATATTTAAAAATCTAGTCACCTTTTGTGAACGGTCACGTTTAAATAATTCGAAAGCAAGCGCTTTACTTTGTTTGCTTTTCAAGAATCAGTGCTATAAAAAGTCCATGCTATCATAATCATCATCATCATCATCATCATCATCATCATCATCATCATCATCATCATCATCAGTAGTAGTAGTAGTAGTAGTAGTAGTAGTAGTAGTAGTAGTAGTAGTAGTACTAGTAGCAGCAGCAGCAGCAGCAGCAGTGGTAGTAGTAGCAGCAGCAGCAGCAGCAGCAGCAGCAGCAGCAGCAGCAGCAGCAGCAGCAGCAGTAGTAGTAGTAGTAGTAGTAGTAGTAGGAGGAGGAGGAGGAGGAGGAGGAGAAGGAGGAGCAGTAGCAGTAGCAGCAGTAGTAGTAGTAGTAGTAGCAGCAGCAGCAGCAGCAGCAGTAGTAGTAGTGGCAGTAGAAGCAGCAGCAGCAGCAGCAGTAGTAGTAGTAGCAATAGAAGCAGCAGCAGCAGTAGTATCAGTAGCAGCAGCAGCAGCAGGAGCAGCAGCAGCAGCAGCAGCAGCAGCAGCAGCAGCAGTAGTAGTAGCAACAGCAGCAGTACCAGCAGCAGCAGCAGCAGCACTAGTACTAGTATTGATATTCTGTGCTGATAACAGCTGGCTCCTTGCCCCGAAGGTTACTCATTATCAGGGTGGACAACGCCTTCTGGCAAAATGCCCAGCTTCTGGCAGTCTCTCAGACCTCTCTTTGACTGTCCTGCCAATCTCTGGCACATGCACGCGCTGGTCGGTCCTATGGGAACTCCTGGATTCGGAGCTATTCTGGATAGTGAACGCCTCCCGCTATCTATCTACCTCTGTCCACTGCGATTTCCCTCTGTCCTTTATGCTAGTCTCAACAGTTCTATTGTCTCGTCCCTCCCTGCCTCGTCCTTCGGATGAGACTAAAAAAACCCGAGGCCCCCCCAGTGTTCCCGAACGCATGCAGAACATCTTGTTTTGCACACGTTAAATCCTGTTCCGCTTTTCGGAAGAGTAGGCCATTGTGTGCCGGTGGGAACAGATGACAAAATTGACAAAAACCGCTTACACACGGGGACTGGATGTTTAAAAAAAAAGCACATAAGTGCTTCTTCCATTATCCTCGATATAAAAGAATATATAAAAAAATGTTTTAATAAGCCCTCTGCTTCCTCCACTGCTTTCTAGGGAAAAAATAGTTGTTTTATATTTTGCACTTGTAGTTTATAGAAAAATCAGGAAAAATGAGATCATCACTTGATAGTTACAGGCCAAGAGTATTAATCTTCGCAAGCTTGTAAACTGTTGGGTTTTTTTTTAAATAATAAAAAATATTGTTTTAAATACGTCAGTTTTGCTTTTTTCTTGTTGTGGAAAACAAAATGTCATGTCATTAAATCAAGAAAGGTTTGACGAACGAAAATCTATTCAAAATATCATGAATAGACGTTGTCTTTTTTTCTTAAAACTCTATTTTATTTGTATTTCAAGCTAAAAAATAAGTTGTTTTGAATGTGAAAAATGTCTTGCAGAGGGGAAAAAACTGCTTAAAGCCGTATCATCCTTTAAAGCGGAAAGAAAAATTTGAATCATGATATTTCGGGGCGTTATGAAGTAAATATTTGACTGGGGAAAAAAACAAACGAAAAAACCCCCACAAACCCCAACCAAACCACACCAAAAAACCCCTCAAAACACCCTTTTAAATGGGTGCTCATATCTTTTTAATCCATTTCCGAACGTTGTTTTTTAACATGTGGGAAGGCATAAAACCGGGTTTAATGGGATGTTTAGCATCAACATTATCAGGGTGTGTGTGTGTATGTGTGTGTGTGTGTGTGTGTGTGTGTGTGTGTGTGTGTGTGTGTGTGTGTGTGTGTGTGTTGTGTGTGTGTGTGTGTGTGAGAGAGAGAGAGAGAGAAAGAGAGAGAGAGAGAGAGAGAGAGAGAGAGAGAGAGAGAGAGAGAGAGAGAGAGAGAGAGACAGACAGACAGACAGACAGACAGACAGACAGACAGACAGACAGACAGACAGACAGACAGACAGACAGACAGAGACAGAGAGACAGAGAGATTAACTATTTCATTTCGAGGATCATGGAATAAGCACGCGTGTGCTTTTTTTTTTTTAAACATCCAGTCCCCATGTGCATGCAGTTTTGTAAATTGTATCGTCCGTTCCCACCGACACACAATGGCCTACACTTCCAAAAAGCGGAACAGGTTTTAGTATAACATGCGTAACATGTTCTGCTTGCGTTCGCACGCGGGGCCTTGGATTATAGTCTCATCCGAAGAACTTTTGGGGGAGAGTGGAGTCTGCACTAATGTTAACTCCAGTGGGAAAATTTCCCTTGAACGGGATTTGAACCCAGGTCGACAGATCTCGAGCGCTCTAATCTTGAGGCTATCCCGTCCCCCTCTTTGTGTGTGTGTGTGTGTGTGTGTGTGTGTGTGTGTGTGTGTGTGTGTGTGTGTGTTGTGTGTGTGTGTGTGTGTGTGTGTGT
Organism: Rapana venosa; assembly: GCA_028751875.1. Taxonomy (NCBI): domain Eukaryota; kingdom Metazoa; phylum Mollusca; class Gastropoda; order Neogastropoda; family Muricidae; genus Rapana; species Rapana venosa. The sequence goes on from CM054152.1 coordinate 44,963,734, forward strand.
GTGTGTGTGGTGCGTGCGTGCGTGCGTGCGTGCTTGCGTGCGTTTAATTATTTTTTATGTTATTTTATGTTATTCTTTTATATCGAGGATAATGGAATAAGCACATGTGCTTTTTTACATCCAGTCCTCGTGTGTATGCGGTTTTGTCAGTTCTGTCATCTGTTCCCACCGGCACACAATGGCCTGCTCTTACGAAAAGCGGAACATGATTTAAGGTGTGCGCAAGATGTTCTGCGTGCGTTCGCTCACTGGGCCTCGGTTTATAGTCTCATCCGAAGGACTGTTGGGGAGAGTGGAGTCAGCACTGATGTTAACTCTAGGGGAAAATATCCCCCTTGAACGGGAATCGAACCCGGGTCGTCAGATTTCGAACGCAATGTTCTAACTACTAGGATATCCCGTCCCGCGTGTGCATGTGTGTGTGTGTATGTCTCTATCTCTGTCTCTCTCTGTCTCTCTCTGTCTCTCTGTCTCTATGTCTCTCTCCTCTCTCTCTCTCTCTCTGTCTGTCTGTCTGTCTGTCTGTCTGTCTCTCATTCACTGCAAGATGACAGTGCTTTTCCTTCTTTTTTTTTATAGCACTGGGTGAAAAAGCCGATGGGCCCAAAATGCGTTTTCAAT
>CM054152.1:44969354-44971854 GCA_028751875.1 Rapana venosa
TCTCTCTCTCTCTCTCTCTTCTCTCTTGATTTTGGTGGGGGCTTTTGTGTAAATATTTTCCACGTATACTGTGTGAGTGTATTGATATGGGCTTTATTTTATTTTATTATCATATATAGCCCTAAGGGCGAGGACTGAATGTAAAAAAAAGCAAGCACACGGGTGCTTATTCATTATCCTCGAAATAAAAGAATTTGTCAATGCCATTGTCTCTCTCCCTCTCTCTCTGTATGTGCTTTTGTTTTATTTTTTAGTGTCTGTCTTTTATCGGTCTCTCTTTCTCTCTGTCTGTATCTTTGTCTTTGTCTCTTTCTCTCTCTTTGTCTGTCTACCTGTCTATCTGTATCTCTTTGTCAGTCTCTCATTGTTTCTCTCCTCTGTCTGTCTTTGTCTCTATCTTTCTTTGTCTCTCTCTTTGTATTTCTCTATCGTTGTGTCTCTGTCTCTCTGTCTCTGTCTCTCTCTCTCTCACTCACACACATTCTCACACACGCTCTCTCTCTCTCACACACACACACTCTCTCTCTCTCTTTCTCTCTCTCTCTCACTCACACACATTCTCACACACGCTCTCTCTCTCTCACACACACACTCTCTCTCTCTCTCTTTCTCTCACTTCTATTTTCTTCTTTGTTTAACTCGTGAGGAGGTTATTGAGAAGAATCTCATTACACTGTCAGAATAGGAAGTATTAAAAATGAAATTTAGAAAATGCATTTTTTTGGTGTCCTCATCTGTTAAACTTCATCACATTTTCCCTTTCTTTTCTTTCTCATTTTCTGTCCCCCTTCGTATTATTTCTCGGTTTTTTCTTTTCATTTATATTTTTATGTATGTATTTAATAATAATAATAATAAGAAGAAGAAGAAGAAGAAGAAGAAGAAGAAGAAAATGAAGATCGTCATCATTATCATCATCATCATCATCACCATCATCATCATCATCATCATCATTATTATTATTATTATTATTATTGTTGTTATTTTCTTTCCTTTCTTGACTGTTGTTTCCGTTGAAACAGCTTTACTAAACAGAGTAAACCAGTCCAGTCCAATCCTGGTGTTTATAGCCCAGCCGACCACAAAGGCCATATCGGGGCTGTCACCTTTCCAATCCAATTCAATCCAATCCTGTTGTTTATAGTACTGCCAACCACAAAGGCTGTATATTAGGGCTGCTGCTGTCAGCTTGTACACATTTTAAATCTCAGATTTAAACACGTGGCACTTCAGATAAGCAAGCACCATCGTTAAACAGAGCGTATTATACATAAAGGGAAGTTTTATATGAACAATACAGCAGTATAGCTATGCTTTTTGATGTGATTTATTCTGACTGGAGAGATGAAGGTAAAGGTGTCCCATAACCTATAAAGGTTATAGTGGGGCGAGGCGTCAGAGACCTCTCTTCTCCAGGGGCCAGCATATTTTGAGGGCGGCGCCCATCTCCACCTCCTTGCTTCCCTGACCCTGAAGAGGCAGATACCCATTTACAGCTGAGTGAACTGGGGGACTGTACTGAAGCCAAGGCGCATAAACGGTCACCCATCCAAGTAGTAACTACGCTCGATGCTGCTTAACTTTGGCTGGGGGAAAGCGAGTGCTCTGACCACTAAGCTATCCCGTCTCCCCTAAAGAGATTACGTAAGATATTTTTAGATGAGTTTACTTTTAGGCTGTAGAGGGGAACAGGAAAGGGGAAGGGGGTTGGGGGAGGTGGGGTGTTGAAGGAAAATTTGAACTTCCCGGATCTTTATTCATGTAAATGTTTACTACTGATTGTTAACACATATTTGTTTGGATTATACTATTTTTAACAAGAGTGTTTGTGCTGTTGGGAAAACAAAAAACCACCGCTCTAAACCGTTGTAAGGAATAGATTTTTAAAATACTGACAAACTAAAATTTCCCCTTGTTTGAAATCAACCCTATACCCGAAGTCGGAATGGGGCTACCTTCATGCTGGGCAAAAACGGTTTCATACTTAAAATCTCACCATTGGTGAAATTCAGAGCTCTAGCCGAGCAACGAAAAAACAACAACAAACCAACAAAAAACCTTGACGTCAAAGAATGAATACATGATGGTAAAACAGATTTGGAAAAGAAGGTCATCGCTAGTTTCATCTCTGCCACACGAAACACACAGGAAACTTTTAGCAGGGACGAAAATACGAATCTCAACAGGTCAGTGGAACAGAGATTGGTGCAGGCTATCTTGTCAGATAGTCATTATAAATGAAAGGCCCCTTTCCCTTTGGCAACGTAGGTTATCGGGTACCATATCAACGCGCTTCTTATCCCAGCGGGTCACACACACATACACACACACACACACACACACACGCGCGCGCGCACGCGCGCACGCACGCACGTACACGGCCTATCTTTCACGCTTGCTTAAGCTCTGGGGGCAAGAACCGCCATAGCCAGTTTACAACGCGTGTTGTGATTGGTTCACTTCCGTGGGAACCTAGAAGCGCAGAGAGCGTGTTACTTGC
>CM054152.1:44976854-44979354 GCA_028751875.1 Rapana venosa
AAACTTTGATAACAATGGTATATTATTATGGTAATTGTACACAAAGCATTGTACCACCGTATATCGACTTTCACTGTTTCAGTTACAGTATAACCACAATTACTAGACAGGTAGAGTGTGTGTAGTATTCTTGAGGATTTAGGCTATGTTTAAAGCATTTGTATATATTCAACTCTCCATATTTTTGCTCACTCTCTGTCTGTCTATCTGTCTGTCTATCTGCCTCTGTCTGTGTGTCTTTCTGTTTGTCTGTTTGTCTCTGTATATCTTTCTGTCTATCTCTCTCTTGGACTGAGGTCTGGGTAAAGAAAAAAGGCACAATTGTGATTACTTTTCCCCTCATTAAAATGTTTATTTATTCGTGCATTGATTTATTCATTCCTTTATTCATTCATGTATTCAATCAATCATTCATTCATTCATTTGGTTGGTTGTTCATTCATTCATTCCTTGATTTATTTATTCATTCATTCTGTCTTTCATTCATTCTCTCTCTCTCTCTGTCAACTCATCAAGCATGGATAAGCATATCGTAATCAGGAACAAAGATATTATGACAGTCTGAATAAAGCAAACACTATTTTCTATACTTTCCTGTTATCTTTAAGCCATATATTTGTTAGATCTGACTGACTTATCAACAGTAAAGTTTGTAGTCTCCACTTTAATGTTTCGTAGTGTAATTTTCTATGCTTGTTGTTGTGGCATAATGGTTGTATTATCAAATGACGGATGTAACGAACGAAAGGACATGATTTTTTTGTACGAGGAAATTTCCTTCTAATAATTATATTGCAACCTTTTTTTTTCTTTTCTGTCTATAGCCCATTTCGTTAGCCTGAAACAAAAAATTTGACACAAACCCAAGTGGTTAAAACGACGGGGTTTTAAGTGCAATAACCCTTGAAGTGAAGAGTTTAAATCTTGGCAGGGCATGGTGGATTAAAAGCGAATTGTGATTTTTTTTAATTTTCAAGGTCATTTTTGACGTGCCTACCTTGTTTGCATCGCATTCACTCACTCACTTTCCTGCACACAAACATCAAGAGCATCAATTCAGTGATTTCAAAGGTCCTTTCCTTCTTACTAACATTCAGCGAGCGCTGTCGCCGAGTGGTCAAGACCGTTTGACTTCAATCGTATGGGTCTATGAAGTGGTGGGTTTGAATCTCGGGGGCGTCTGGTGAATTAAGCGTGGAAATGTTTACGATCTCGCAGATCAGCTTCAAAGTGCAGACCTGGTAGTGCCTTAACTCTCTTTGTATTATACACATACAAAAAGATCAAGTTTGTCTGTTAAAGATCCCGTAATGCATGTCAACGTTCGGTGAGTTATGGAAACACCAACATATCAAGCATACATTCACGATTTCCAAATGCGGCTACCTTCATGGTGGGCCAAATTTGTCACCTACGCAAAATCTTAACATTGGTGAACCTCGGAGTTCTAGCCCGAAGAACAAGGGAAAAGAAGAAATATCAGCATTGGAAAGTTTTGAAGTAAAGCATAGCAAAAAAACAAAGCTCCCCACAACAACAACCACACATACAAAACATTGCATAAATCCTAAGCTTTACACATTAGCAAACATTTAAAAAAATATTTTATCTTCTTTTATATCCAGGATAATGGAATAAGCACGTATGTGCTTTTTATATCCAGTCCCCGTGTGTATGCGGTTTTGTACATTGTCATCTGTTCCCACCGGCACACAATGCCCTACTCTTACGAAAAGCGAAACAGGATTTTAACGTGTGCGCAAGATGTTCTGCGTGCGTTCGCACACGGGGCCTCGGTTTATAGTCTCATCCGAAGGACTTTTGGGGAGAGTGGAGTCTGCACTGACGTGAACTCCAGGGGAATATATCCGCTTGAACGGGAATCGAATCCGGGTTGTCAGATTGCGAGCGCAATGTTCTAACCACTAGGCTATCCATCTGGTGATTGAACGCCTTGACTCAGACACTGTAGCTTTCCCGTTACGACGCCGGGGCCTTATCAGTATAAATGGCACCCCCACCATCTGGGAATAATAATAATAATAATAATAATAATAATAATAATAATAATGTATGGAATTTATATAGCGCTGAATCTTGTAAAGCAACAAATCAAATTATGTCTTAGTAATTCCCTCTTTTCTATCCCTCTCTTTCTTCGTGCCTTGTTCCTTTTTCCCTGTCACCTCCGTTTTGTCTATTTTCTACCTTCTTGGTCCGTTCTCTTGCCTTTCTCCAGAAAAAAAACTTTGAAAAAAAGTCACAATTCTTTCCCACACTGACGTCGGTCGCACTGAACCTAACTTATGAGGTGCTTGACGGCAGCGCAACATATTTTCACTCAGTATGACAGACAACAATAGCTGCTGTCTGAAAGTTCGACGACGAAGAAGGCAGACAAATGTTGAGACAGAGAGGGAGATAAAGAGACAAGAGAGAGACAGTATTGAAGCCAGAAAGAATAGAAAAGGTGATGTGATATGAGAGAGAGAGGAGGAGG
>CM054152.1:44999354-45006854 GCA_028751875.1 Rapana venosa
GTTTTCATGTTGGTGTGTCAAGTTTAACAGGTATTTGAGTCGTTTGCTATTGTTTGCTATTGGTATTATCTTTTCAAGATTGTCATTGTTTAGTTTTAACTTCAGACATGATGCTGATGATTATAATGACAACTGTTGTTGTTGTTGTTGCTGTCATTGCTGTTATAATTACTTTTACTATTTCTGCTACTTCTAATTATACTTCTACTGCTGCTGCTGCTACTACTACTTCTGCTACAACTTCTGCGGTTGCTACTACTACTACTACTAATACTGCTACTTCTACTACTACCACTACTGCTATTACTGCTACTCCTTTTACAATCCCAATCACCACCACCACCTCTACCACCACCTCTACTACCTCTTCCACTTCTTACACCACCACCACCACCACCACCACCACCACCACCACCACCACCACCACTGCTAACACTGCTCTCACTACCGCTGCTGTCCCACTTGCTCTGCTTCATTATCACAGCTACTGTAATTTTTGCTTCATTTGTATTCGTTGTTGTTATTACTGCTGCTGCTGCCGCTGCTGTTGCTCCTGCTGCTGCTGCTGCTGCTACTGATGCTGATGCTGCTGCTGCTGCTGATGATGATGATGTTTTGTACTGTGCTGCATTGCTTCACGTTATTATCACATCCTTTTTTTTTCCTGTGATGAAAAAAGATCGAGCTTGATTCCTCCCTGCGAGAGAGAAGCAGCGTTGTCAGACTGCTGTATTATACAGAAAGGCTCGCGGCGTTTTCTCTGTCACTGTCTACAGAGAAGGGGAAGATGGCTTGAGAGCTCTTAGGCCCAACTGTGTAGTGGAACCTGTGTGGGCTTAGGGTTGGATCATGCTTGTCAGGGATGTAGCTTTTCAGAATCAGATTCGTCATCGTCTAGGTTTTCATATGTGCCTGCAGGCATTTGGAACTATCTCTGCAAGTGGAGTCTTTACGCAGAGATCGGTGAATCTTCTTTTGAGAAACCGTGGTGTGAAAGTGACACTAGTGGTATAAATCTTCTGTTTCAAACCCTTCACTGGTTGTGACAAGTTTTTGATGATTGCTTTCATAACTTTGGTCTGCGTGTGTGTTTGTGTGGTTGTTTTTGTACAAAACAAAAGTTAAACAGAAGTTCTGAAAGAACTGAGGATTTCCTACTTTTTCTGATCTTCAAAAAGAAAGCTTTGATAGAGGTATGACACAATATCTAGAAAATCCTTCCCGGACCTTTTGAAATCTCTTTAAGTTCGTGTCGTTTTTTCAGTGCATACAAGTGCACAAACAGTTTACTTGCTCATAGTCCTTTTCTTTTTGTTTACATTGTCATGCATTTTTGCTGACGGTTCAGTTTGGGAAAAATCGGTGGTTTCAAGTTTGTGCTGTCTCCTGCCTCTCTCTTTCAAACTGCTGTTAATGTTATAGCTTAAGGACATATTTTACCACCCAAGATTTTGGAGTTTTGGAATAATGTGCACAAAAATGTTCTGCAATGGTTATGCTTAGAACAATGTCTGCATTCTGGAATTAATGGCCGATACAAAATGGATCGTTGGCCAATTTGTAACATATTTTAAGTAACCGTTTTGTTTGGGGAGGATTTCCCTTTGTTGTTTTTAAATTTCCAGGAATTATTGTTTGTTTTTATTGTGGCCACAGCTTTGGTACCATTCCGGCAATAAGTTAGGCTTGAAACAACATGGAGCAAAGTAAATCGGTGAATCTCAACAGAGCAACACCATAGTATGTGTCCTGTTCTGCCTTTGAGTGTGTTTGTTTCGATACAATCGTGTGAGTGAGCACTTTATACGTCACATATAATGCGCGAGATGGCTCTCGTTGCTGTGAGTTGTTTAACATTAACTTTTTGTCCCATCTGAAACACTTTCACGTTGTTCTCTTGTTATTCGCTCTGTTGTTTTGTTGTTCGTGCAGCAACAACATCAGTAACAACAAAAGTAGTAGTAGCAGTAGTAGTAGCAGCAGCAGCAGCAGCAGCAGTTGCAGCAGCAGCAGCAGTAACAGTAGCAGTAGCAGCAGCAGTAGCAGTAGTAGCAGTAGTTGCAGTAGTAGCAGTAGTTGTTGTTGATGTTATTATTGTTGTTGTTTAATCAGTAGCAGCAGCAGCAGAAAAAGAAGAAGAATGCAAAGAGGAAGAATGCGAAGAATAAGAAACGGAATGCAAGGAAGAAGAAGAGTGCGAAGAAGAAGAGGAAGAAAAATATCAAAGAAAAAGTAGAAGAATTTGAAAAATTTAAAGAAGATGAAGATGAAAATGAATGCGAACAAGTATGCGATGAAGAAGTGGATGATGATGATAATAGTGATGATGATGATGAAAGAAGAAGAAAAATACGAAGAGGGAGAAGAAGAAGAAGAAGAAGAACAAGAAAAAGAACAAGAAGAAGAAACGGAAGAAGAAGAATGCCAAGAATGCCAAGAATGCAAAGAAGAACAAGAAAAATTTAAAGAAGGCGAGGACGACATATAAGTAGCAATAGCTATGAGCGTTTTGGTTTTTATTCTTGCTTTCATCATAGCAGTGTACATAATTGCCGTCTACAAAACAAAAACACCTATGCCATTCTGTATTGTTCACAAAGTGAACAGAACGCTTCACTGTATGTGGCATGCATATCATTCAGAGGTCTCTACAGAATCAGCACGCTGCGAGCCCACGAGTCGATGGAGAACCTGCTGGAGAGATCCACCACCGAACACACGCTGGCACAGGAGAGCCTCTCCAGGGTCACCCTGCCTAATAACCAGGTAGGTGTCAAAGTCAAAGTCAAAGTCAAAGTCAACTTTTATTTCCAGATGGTACATTGAATAAGCAGTGCATTTGCTTTTTTTCACCAAGCCATCTATCTAAAGAAAATAAAAGCGAGAAAGAAAGATAAATGAAAGGTGTGTGTGTGTGTGTGTGTGTGTGTGTGTGTTGTGTGTGTGTGTGCGTGCGTGTGTGTGTGTGTGTGTGTGTGTTTGCTGTGTGGGTGTGTGTGTGTGTGTTGGGCGGGGGGGGGGGGGGGGGGGGGGTTGTAGAGGGTAGGGAGGGAGTGTGTGTGGATATTTGTTTTTGTGTGTGTGTGTGTGTGTTGTGTGTAGGGGTAGGGAAGGAGTGTGTGTGGATATTTGTGTTTTTTGTGTGTTCTGTGTGTAGGGGGTAGGGGGGGAGTGTGTGTGGATATTTGTGTTTTGTGTGTGTGTTGTGTGTAGGGGGTAGGGAGGGAGTGTGTGGATATTTGTGTTTTGTGTGTGTGTTGTGTGTAGGGGGTAGGGAGGGAGCGTGTGTGGATATTTGTGTTTTTGTGGTTGTTTGTGTGTGTTGTGTGTAGGAGGGAGGGAGGGTGTGTTTGTGGGGGGGGGGATGTGGTAGGGAGGATATGTGTGTGTGTGTGTGTGTATTGAGGAGAAGGGAAAAGAAGTGTGTGAGAGGGGGAAGAGTAGGGAGGGTGTGTGTATGTGTTGTGGGTGGGGGTGGATAGGGTGTTATGTGGGGGAGGGGGAGGTTGTGTGTGTGTGTGTGTGCGTGTGTGTATTTGTGTTTTTTGTGTATGTTGTGTGTGGGGGAAAGGGTGTGTTTGGGGTGGGGGGGGGGGGGTAGGGAGGATATGTGTGTGTGTGTGTGTGTATTGGGGAGAAGGGAAAAGAAGTGTGTGGAGAGGGGGAAGAGTAGGGAGGGTGTGTGTATGTATTGTGGGTGGCGGTGGATAGGGTGTTATGTGGGGGAGGGGGAGGGAGGTTGTGTGTGTATTTGTGTTTTATGTGTGTGTTGTGTGTAGGGTTGAGGGAGGGTGTGTGTGTGGGGGGGGGGGGGGTAGAGAGGATATGTGTGTGTGTATTGGGGGAAGGGAAAAGAAGTGTGTGGGAGGGTGGAGAGTAGGGAGGGTGTGTGTATGTGTTGTGGGTGGGGGTGGACAGAGTGTTATGTGGGGGAGGGAGAGGGAGGTTGTGTGTGTGTGTGTGTTTGAACGTGTGTGTGGGTGTGTGGAGGGTGTGTGTGAGGTGTGTGTGTATGTGTGTGTGTGTGTCTGTATGTCTTCCTGTATGTCTCTCTTCTGTGTGTGTCAGTCTGTTTGGCAGTGCCTGTGAATGTATCTATCTGTCTGTCTGTCTGTATGTATGTGTTGTTAAATGTTACAGTGTATGCGCTCTGACAGTGTACTTCTGATCATTATGGTTATACTTGCATTGTTCAGTGCTACAATGTGTGCATTCCAGCACACGTTTTTCATGATTATCGTTGATACATGTGCGTTGTTTCTGTGTTACACTTTGTGCCTGTTGACACTATTGTTTCATCACCATTGTTACCTTTCCATGGTCCATATTTCAAAAGGTATTCCTGTAAACACCACGTTTGTGTTCATCATGATGACAATGTGACTTATGCATTGTTCAGTGCTACAATAATTACGTGCATGTTAGCACAAGTTTTTTGTCATGATTATCGCTGATACATTTTGTGTTGTTCAGCGCTACTCCTGTCTTCCTGTTGACGCAATTTTTCATCATCATTGCCACATTTGTCTTGTTCAGATAATTATTACACTGTATGCCTGTTAACACTCTTTTCGTTGTTATAATTATGCGACATAATTTATGTACTGTCCAGTGCTACAATTTCCAAACCATGCTGATCGGGGTGGACAAAGGCACCAGTGTGCGTGACCTGCTGGAGAGCACGTGCAGCAAACGACAGCTGAACCCGCGTGACCACTACGTCAGAATCAAACCCATGGGCTCCAATGACGACAAGTTCGTCATCCCTGACCGTCACGACATCGTCAAAAAACTGGTGGGACCTCGGCTTATCTGGCGCTTCTTTTTTTTGTTTTTATTTTTTTTAAATCAAAAGTTGCGGAGAATATGACATTAACAGGATTTTATTGTGTGATGAGGTTGGTTGTAATTGTCTCCCATGTGGAAGGAGTACGAGTGTGATGATATGTTTCTAAATTGGGAGATACCAGCGATTTGTGAGAGGCTCGGTTTCCTTGGGTGGTGGTTTTGGATGTTCCTTGTGTGCTTTTCGCGTAAGCGTTGAAATGTAGAATATATGTAGTCTTTCTTTAGAGACCTTTTTCTCATCTGTTCTGGTCATAGTTCGATGTTTGCTGTTGCAGAGACGGTGAGTTAGTCTATGTTCACTGTATTACGAGAGACTGCAATGTTTATAATACATTCAGATAAGGAAATATGGAGCGGTAGGAGGGATATCGTTTTGGAAGAGGAACAAGTTAAACATCAAAACATCAGGTCACATACCAACAGGCAGGGTGTTTAGAAATAATTAATCTTAGTTACGTATGATAAAACGCCGTCAGATGTGTATGTTATACAGTTATCAAAGCTGTTGATTTGGTAAATTTTGGAGATAGGATTTAATATAATTATGTGATCGGTTTTCCACTTTAACACACTATAATTGCAGTCAACCAACATATACGCCCTTACTCAACACATAATTATAAACATCTGTATCAGACTGTACACACTGGTTGAAAAGTTTGCAAGCAGTGCCGTTTTCAAATACTTTGCCGTATAGTGAGCGAAACACCGCTTCAGAGGATGTTGAAATGTTTGCAAAGCGTTTTGTTTACTAAGCATTAGTAGTAGTATATTTGGTGTAACAGACAGTGAATAACGAGAAATGTTACAGTTAATTAAACATAGTAGCTATACTGGCATTGGCTAGAAGTGTTTGTGTGTGTATGATGGCTCTTGATGATTGTTCGATAACGGATGCGGGGGACCTGTCAGTATAGATAGGATGTTTTGAGGCTTGATTCAAAGTATCAAATGTAGACTTTTGGAGAAGGGGTTGATATAGCGTTATATTGTGCCCTGTATTATTGGTGGTAGTAGTAGTAGTATAATCATTAATATTAGTAGTAGTAGTATAATCTTTAATATTACTAGTAGTAGTGTATAGTCATTAATATTACTAATAGTAGTATAATCATTAATATTACTAGTAGTAGTGTATAGTCATTGATATTACTAGTAGTAGTGTATAGTCATTGATATTACTAGTAGTAGTATAATCATTAATATCACTAGTAGTAGTATAATCATTAATATTACTAGTAGTAGTGTATAGTCATTGATATTACTAGTAGTAATATAATCATTAATATCACTAGTAGTAGTATAATCATTAATATTACTAGTAGTAGTGTATAGTCATTAATATTACTAGTAGTAGTATAATCATTAATTCAAGTAGTAGTAGTGTATAGTCATTAATATTAGTAGTAGTAGTAGAAGTATAATCATTAATATTACTAGTAGTAGTGTATTATTATTTTTTCGTCATCATTATAGAGGGAGGTCATTCTGATCCAAAGCGCTTTTTACCATAAAAAATAATCCGCTCTGTGTATGCGATGCGATTTCTTCTTTAATCGTTTTGTTGCACTCGATGGAGTATTAATGTTGTCTACAGTCTTTCTATCAGTGTCTCTCTCAGTTGACATGCTTGCAGTCAGGTTGATGAAGCCAATACTTGCAGACAGTTGTCCTAGCTTCGACAAAAGTGTGATTTTTGTTTTGCCAGCGTGCAGATGTCTGATTATTTTTTTAATTTGCTGTTGTCTGTTCAGCTCAGTAATGAGGATGTCAGTTTGCATACTTTATCAGCATAAACAAGCATGCACACAAACACACGCGTGCACACACACACACACATGAGCATGTCAGTTTGTTTGCTGATTCGGCACACACACACACACACACAATCGCACGCACGCATACACACATAAGCACGCACACGCACATACACACACGCATACACGAACACACACACACGCATGTACGCATACACGAATACACACACACATACACACACGCATGCACGCACTCTCTCTCCCACTTCTCTCTCTCTCTCTCTCTCTCTCTCTCTCTCTCTCTCTCTCTCTCTCTCTCTCTCTCTCACACACTCACATTAACACTCACTCATTCAATCACTCGCACACTCGCTCACTCACACACACGATGTTGCTGTTGTTAATGATGATGATGATGATGATGATGTGGAGGAGGAGGAGGAGGATCTGTTATCATCATCATCATCATCATCATCATCATCATCATCATCATCACCACCACCACCACCACCATCATCCTCATCACCACCACCACCACCACCACCACCACCACCACCACCATCCCCATCATCCTCATCATCCTCATCCACATCATAACCAACTCAACAGTCTCAGCCAGACAGAACCTTAACAAAAAATAAATACTGGATCACCAGGACCCTCCCCTTCACCCTGCCCTTGTTGTGTGTGCGTACGTGCATACATGCGTGCGTACGTGCGTGCGCGCGTGTGCGAGCGTTTATGTGTGCGCGCGTGTGTGCGTGTGCGTGTGCGTGCGTGTGCATGTGTTTCTCTGTGTGTGTGTGTATGTGTGCGTATGTATGTATGTGCATGTGTGCGTGTGTGTCTGTGTTGTTGTTGTGTTGCAGAGGTACGACGCCATCGAGGTGTGTCA
>CM054152.1:45011854-45036854 GCA_028751875.1 Rapana venosa
ATCAACTTTGCACATTCTCCATAGTTCTTCATTCATGATCCTGTCTTCCCATTTGATCTCTCTCTCTCTCTCTCTATCTCTCTCTCTCTCTCTCTCTCTCTCTCTCTCTCTGTGTCTGTCTCTGTCTGTCTGTCTGTCTGTCTCTCTCTCCCCTCTCTCTCTCCCTCTCTCTCTCTCTCTCTCTCTCTCTCTGACTGTATAAGTATTGGGTTATTATTATTAAGATGTATCCCTAACGGGCGGGGACTGGATGTAAAAAAGCACATGTGTGCTTATTCATTATCCTCGAAATAAAAGAATTTGTCATTGTCATTGTCATTCTCTCTCTCTCTCTATATATATATATATACTTAATGAGGTGTCTGTGTGCGCGCGTACTAAGCTAATTGCTCTTGTCTTTGTTTGTCCACAGATACGGACAGGCGACATCACCACCTGTCTGACCATGCTCAAGCCAACGCTGGACATGGTGACCATATGATGAAGGTCAGTTTCCAAATAACACTCATTGTGCGTGTGTTTGTGTGTGTGTGTGCGTGTTTTATTTTATTTAGTTATCTATTTATTCTTTTATATCGAGGATAATGGTCTAAGCACGCATGTGCTATTTTTACGTCCAGTCCCCGTGTGTATGCGGTTTTGTAAATGTTGTCATCCGTTCCCACCGGCACACAATGGCCTACTCTTTCGAAAAGCGGAACAGGATTTAACGTGTGCGCAAGATGTTCTGCGTGCGTTCGCACACGGGGCCTCGGTTTATAGTCTCATCCGAAGGACTTTTGGGGAGAGTGGAGTCTGCACTGATGTTAACTCCAGAGAAAAATATCCCCTTGAACGGGAATCGAACCCGGGTCGTCAGATTGCGAGCGCAACGTTCTGACCACTAGGCTATCCCGTCCCCCCATGTGTGTGTGTGTGTGTGTGTGTGTGTGTGTGTGTGTGTGTGCGTGCATGCATGTGTGTGTTTGTGTGTGTGTGCTTTGGATTTTTTTCTCTTTTTTTGTTCCTTGGCTAGAGGTCAACTTTTACCAATGGTGAAATTTTGCGTATGCGACCGTTTTTTTTGGGGGGGCCTAACCATAAAGCAGTCAGATCACTGAAAAAGGGGAAGTCAGCAGGGGCTGACAACATCCCAGCTGAGTTGGTCCAAGCTGGAGGGGAAGCCATGATCAGCGCCCTACTAAGAATCTGCAACAAGATCTGGCAGACAGGAAAATGGCCAACACCATGGACGCAGTCACTCATCATCACCCTCCCCAAGAAAGGAAATCTACAACAATGCCAGAATTACCGCACAATCAGCCTCATATGTCACCCAAGCAAGGTCATGCTGCAGATAATATTGAATAGACTGAAGCCACAAGCAGAGACCATCATTGCTGAGGAACAAGCAGGTTTCAGAGCAGGGCGCAGCACAACAGAACAGATATTCAACCTCAGAATACTATGTGAGCGGTACCTTCAACATCAACAAGACCTTTACCATGTATTTATCGATTTTAAGAAGGCATTTGACAGGGTGTGGCATGCAGCTTTGTGGGCAACCATGAATTTGTACAGCATCAATGCAAACCTGATCAGAGTCATCAAACAGCTGTACAGCGAGGCCACCAGTGCAGTGTACTACAACAACAACATTGGAGATTGGTTTCGAACAACAGTTGGAGTAAGGCAGGGCTGTCTACTCTCGCCCACTCTTTTCAACATCTTCCTTGAGAGAATCATGGCTGATGCACTGGAACATCATGAAGGATCAGTCAGCATTGGTGGCAGAACGATCACAAACCTCCGCTTCGCAGATGACATTGATGGAATAGCAGGATCAGAAAAAGAGCTTGCCAGCCTAACAGAACACTTGGATAAGGCCTCCAAAACATACGGCATGGAAATCAGTGCAGAGAAGACCAAACTGATGACTAATAACACCAACGGCATTAGCACTGATATCAGGGTTAATGACCAGAAGCTGGAAACAGTTCAAAGCTTCAAGTACCTGGGAGCCATTGTATCCGACCAGGGATCCAAGCCAGAAGTAGTATGCAGGACTGCACAGACAATAACAGCTTTGTCAAAACTAAACACCATCTGGAGAGATAAGAATATCTCACTTATCTCCAAGATCAGACTAATGCGCTCCCTTGTCATATCCATATTTCTGTATGCCTGTGAATCATGGACCCTGACTGCAGATTTGGAGAGAAGAGTACAGGCAGTGGAGATGAGATGCTTTCGGAGACTCCTTGGCATCTCCTACAAAGACCACATAAGCAACGAAAGCGTGCATAACAGAATCCAGCAAACCATTGGACCCTATGAGAACCTTCTAACGATCGTGAAAAAGCGTAAACTTAAGTGGTATGGGCATGTCACAAGATCCCAAGGAATTACAAAGACAGTTTTGCAAGGCACTGTCCAAGGAGGAAGAAGAAGAGGCAGACCAAGGAAGAGCTGGGAGGATAACATCAGTGAATGGACAGGCCTAGAACTCAACAAAACCCTGAGAAAGGCAGAACAGAGAGAGGAATGGAGGGAACTGGTTGCTGAGTCTTTGAGGGTGCCCCCACGGTCGTCAGACTACGGGACAGATAGATAGAGATAGAACCATAAAGGTAGCCGCATTCTGACTTCGGGGACGTCTTGGTTTTAAAGTCTGTCCACTAGATAGTTATATTTGACAGGTCACGGGAAGGAGATGAAAAGATAGTGTCAGTGAGTTTGTTTGGGCAACTGAATGAAGGTTAAAAGAGGGAATAAACAGATCTAACCATGAAGAACTTGTTGAACTTTTACATATAAAAAAGAAAAAACCAAGATAAACGTAGTAAGATAAATATCAGAATGTGTGTGTGTGTGTGTGTGTGTTCGTGTGTGTGTGTGTGTGTGTGTTTGTGTGTGTGTGTGTGTGTGTGTGTGTGTGTGTGTGTGTGTGTGAATCAAAATCAGAATCCGTGTGTTTGTGTGCGTGTTGGTTTGTGCGTGTGTGTATGTGTATGTGTGTGTTTTCGTGTGTACGTCTGTGTGTGTGTTCGTATGTGTGTGCGTATGTGTGTGCGCGCACGCGTGCGTAAGGGATTGGTGGTGGTGGTGAAGGAACGTTCTCGATACTCGCAAAGGAAACATCCTGATTTATGTCTTTTTCTATATCCACGTCTGCACACTCGGCAAGAAAGCATCTTCAAGGAACGAAGCGTGTGTCGTCAAGCTCTCACCTACACTTCTTATCGATCGCAAGCATGCATCCTCTCATGTACATATGTACACGCTCGCAGCCTTGTGTAAGCTTAAGTGCTTAGACGTGCATACATGTGTGTGTACAAGTGCACACAAACTCACGCGCACGCACGCACACGCACATACACACACCTACAAGTACAACACACGCTCGCACGCACACACACACGCACGCACCTAAACACACGCGCACACGCACACTCATGCACATACATACGCACGCGCGTACGCACGCATGCATGCGCACACACAAACACACACGTACGTACACACGTATGCACAGTACACTCACACACACGAAGGCAAGCATGGACGCATTTTGACACACAAAGAGGTACGGACACACATATGCGCAACATACACATAAACGCACACTCACATGCGCACACACACGCCCACGCACACACACACGCGCGCACATACACAGACACACACACAAACACACACAAACGCACACACACAAACACATAGAAACAAACACACATACACTCACGACTGGAAGTTTATTATTGAAGGGAATTTTTATGCGCTTTGATTTGTCTTTGCAAGATATAGCGCTATATAAGTTCCATTTATTATTATTTTTTTTTTTTTCCTAAACATTAAATTTAATGCCGAAATGCCTCCTTGCACTCAGAAATTCGTGATTTCCACCACTACATGTTACCAGGGGTTTTCTCTCCTTTTGACAAAGGAGAAAGAACATTTAGATTTGACAAAACTCCAACAAAAACTAAAAGACGTCAGAAAAATACAAAACAAATATCAAACAGGAGTAAAAAGATATGTTGGTGGGGATGAGAGAAAAGTGAGTGGGGGATTGGAAACACACACACACACGCACACACACACTCTCTCTCTCTCTCTCTCTCTCTCTCTCTTCTCTCTTCTCTCTTCTCTCTTCTCTCTCTTTCTCTCTCTCTCTTCTCTCTCTCTCTCTCTTCTCTTTTCTCTTCTCTCCTTCTCTCCCTATTCTCTCATCCCCCTCTCTCTCTTTTCTCTCTCACTCCTCTCTCTCTCCCCCTCTCTCTCTTTCTCTCTCTCTCTCTCCCCCTCTCTCTCTCCTCTCTCTCTTCTCCCTCTCTCTCTTTACTCTCTCCCCCTCTCTCCTCCCCTCTCTCTCTTCTCTCCCTCTCTCACCCCTTCTCTCTCTCTCTCTCTCTTTCCCCTCTCTCTCTCTCCCCCTTCTCTCCCCCCCCATCTTCTTTATCTCTCTCTCCCTCTCTCTCTCTCTCTCTCTCTCCCCTCTCTCTCTCTCCTCATCTCTCCCCCCCATCTCTCTCTCTCTCTTCTCCTCTCTCTCTCCTTTCTTTCTCTCTCTTCTCTCTCATCTCTCCTCTCTCTCTCTCTCTCTCTTTCTCTCTCTCTCTCTCTCTCTCTCTCTCTCTCCCTCTCTCTCTCACCCCCTCTCTCTCTCCCCTCTCTCTCTCACCCCTCTCTCTCTCCCCTCTCTCTCTCACCCCCCTCTCTCTCCACCTCTCTCTCCCCCTCCTCTCTCTCCTCTCTCTCTCTCTCTCCCGTCTCTCTCCTCTCCCCCCCTCTCTCTCTAACGGATGAAGGAAAGAAGGCAATATCGTGATTCATGTCTTTTTCATCCCCGTCTGCATCAAAGCACCTTAAAGGCAACAAAAGCGTGCGTGGCTGTGCTCTCACATACACACACACACATGCTATCGATCCCAAACACACATAGTCTACTCTCACGCGCATGATCATGTGCACCGCTTACAGACTCATCCATGCATGCATACTTATAAACTTACAGACTCATCCATGCATGCATACTTATAAACTTGCAGACTCATCCATGCATGCATACTTATAAACTTACAGACTCATCCATGCATGCATACTTATAAACTTACAGACTCATCCATGCATGCATACTTATAAACTTACAGACTCATCCATGCATGCATACTTATAAACTTACAGACTCATCCATGCATGCATACTTATAAACTTACAGACTCATCCATGCATGCATACTTATAAACTTACAGACTCATCCATGCATGCATACTTATAAACTTGCATACGTGAATGTGTGTGTGTGTTTGCTTGCGCATATGCCAAAAAGATGTTTTAAAAAAAGTGCATGAGTGGGTTTTTCCCCCATTATCCTCAAAATAAAAGAAATAAATAAATAAGTGAATATGCATACGCACTTATACATGTATACACACGTATGCACAAAATATACACACGCACACATTCACGCATGCACAAACCATACAACATGGACGCACGCACAACACACACACACACACATACAAACATACACAATACACACACACATACACACACACACACAAACACACACACACACAACACACACACACACACACACACACACACACATCACAAGTCTAACGAAAGAAAAGTTTAAATAAGGATTAAAAAAAACCAATGTGATGAAAGTAATGGATGAGAAGGTACGGATAGGAAAGGGGGGACGAGGGGGGGGGGTCGATACAAACGATTTTTAGATCAACGAAGGAAAGAAAGCAAATATCTTGATTTATGGCTTTTATATTCCGTGGGTAAGCACCCTAAGGCGCGTGGAGGGATCACGGCGTGCAATGGGGCGCTCACAAGCCGCCCATTATTGATCACATTTGAATGCAAGTCGTCACCTGTGCATGCACCACCTGTAGATTAACGCTATACATTACGATAGATGCAAACACACACTATGCTGGCCCCTGGAGAAACTGACGCATGCACAAAACATACATCATGCACGCACGTACAAAACACACACACACACAAAACATACAAACACACAACACACACACAACACACACACACACACACACACACAACAAACACACACACACACACACACACACACACACACACACACCCACAAGCCTTACGAAAGAAAAGATGACATAAGGATTTTTAAAAAATAACGTGATGGAAGTGACATCACCCAATATAGCTGGTCCCTGGAGAAACTGAGGTCGCTGACTCCTCGCTCCCCAACGACCACATAGGTTATGGGAACTCCCTTATCGTTCCATACCACTAATAATTATATCACGGTATGATTTCTCTACTTGAAATTTGGGCTGCTCCCCCCAGGGACAGCACGTCGCCACAAGAGCAGCGCCACCCATCATTTTTTCTTGTCTGCAACTGTAATTGTTTCCCTATCAGAGTGGCTTTTTTTGTACCGAATTTTTTCAGACGCAACTCTGTTGTTGCCGTGGGTTCTTTTACGTGCGCTACATAATTTTATTAACACACGGGACCTCGGTTTATCGTCTCATCCGAAAGGCTAGCACCCAGACCACCACGCATGTTCTAAAGAATGGGGGGCAAAGTTTTTGGCCCAAACGGGGATTAAACTACCGCACACTTCCGACCCGGACTTTTTGCTTTCTAGGCAGACGCGTTGCCTCTAGACCACCGATCTTTTCCTTTAAATCTAGTTCTGTATGATTGATTGATTCCTTCATCCACATGGGTTGGTTAAGCTAATACAAACTGACTGACAAAGCCTGGGCCATTGCTTAACATTTTCAGGGAGATCACATGATGGCTCTTGGTCATTCCAAGTCGGACGGAAGTGCAACTGACGATGGAGCGCCCGGAACTCGCTCTCTCTCGGACGCTCAGCGCATGCGCAAAGTCATCATGGAGCTTGTGGAAACGGAACGAGCCTATGTGAAGGTGAGAGAGACTTGTGTTGTATGAATGGGTGAGCTGACAGACAGAAGTTATATATATATATTTTTAAAAAGTATATATATATAGATTCTTTCCCTTCTGCCTTATCTTCTACACAGACTACGATCTCGAAGTATACCATAATGGTGCTGTGACGGGGGAGGTAATAAAAATTACCTCCCATGCGATCAGAGCCCTGTCGTAACGTTCTGTTTCTAAATCGGGATACACCTGCGAATTATACGAGATTTGTTTCGTTGGGTGGTGGTTTAGACTTCCATTTTGCAAATATTTTGCATCCGTGGTGAAAAGAAGAATTCCTACAGTTTCTACCTAGAGATGACATTCTCACTGTCTAACTTGTACCGCGTATGTGTGGGGTATTGTGCGGATGTGGGACTTGGATACGGTGTGGGGTATTGTGCGGATGTGGGACTCGGATACGGTGTAGAGATCAAACGGCTGTCTTCCGAGTCATGCCTGCTTGTCTCGATCATGTTTGGCCTGTCTAGCTTCTAAAGATGGATGGATGGATTTGTAACGTGTAAGACACGTTGCTCAGGTGATAATTGTATCGGACTTAAGTGAAACAAATGTATTCTTTTTAATATCTGCTAGATAATGTATCGTCTACGAAATATATCGGTAATGAGCTTAGTCGAACCTTGGCGCACCAGAATACGAGTCAAACCATGTAAATGTGGGTTGGTTAGTCGGTTAGAGTATTTTTTTTTATTGTTTAGGAAGGCGGTGCGTGCTTCCGAAAAGTTGAAGAGTATGACTCTAAAACTTAATTTATGCAGGTTAAAAGTTTTTTTAATTAAAAAAAATGATGTTAAAACATTAGCTTAAATAACACGCCAAAGAAAACCTAACCCCAAAGACAAAGTGCCACACAGTAACATCAACATTGTGTGTGTCTGTGTTGCTGCAGGATTTGCTATGCCTGCTGACGTGGTAACTACATGTTGTGTTGTTGCAGGATTTGCTATGTCTGCTAACGCGGTAACTACATGTTGTAATGTTGTTGTTGCAGAAATTGCTATGCCTGCTGACGCGGTAACTACATGTTGTTGTTGTTGCAGGATCTGCTATGCCTGCTGACGCGGTAACTACATGTTGTGTTGTTGTTGTTGCAGGATCTGCTATGCCTGCTGACGCGGTAACTACATGTTGTGTTGTTGTTGTTGCAGGATCTTCTATGCCTGCTGACGCGGTAAATACATGTTGTTGTTGTTCTTGTTGCAGGATCTACTATGCCTGCTGACGCGGTAACTACATGTTGTGTTTTTGTTGTTGTTGCAGGATTTGCTATGCCTGCTGACGCGGTAACTACATGTTGTGTTGTTGTTGTTGTTGCAGGATTTGCTATGCCTGCTGACGCGGTATCTACATGTTGTGTTGTTGTTGTTGTTGCAGGATTTGCTATGCCTGCTGACGCGGTATCTACATTTTGTGTTGTTGTTGTTGCAGGATTTGCTATGCCTGCTGACGCGGTATCTACATTTTGTGTTGTTGTTGTTGTTGTTGCAGGATTTGCTATGCCTGCTGACGCGGTATCTACATTTTGTGTTGTTGTTGTTGCAGGATTTGCTATGCCTGCTGACGCGGTATCTACATTTTGTGTTGTTGTTGTTGTTGTTGTTTTTTGCTGATTTGCTATGCCTGCTGACGCGGTATCTACATTTTGTGTTGTTGTTGTTGTTGCAGGATTTGCTATGCCTGCTGACGCGGTATCTACATGTTGTGTTGTTGTTGCAGGATTTGCTATGCCTGCTGTCGCGGTATCTACATGTTGTGTTGTTGTTGCAGGATTTGCTATGCCTGCTGACGCGGTAACTACATGTTGTGTTGTTGTTGTTGCAGGATCTTCTATGCCTGCTGACGCGGTAACTACATGTTGTGTTGTTGTTGTTGTTGCAGGATCTTCTGTGCCTGCTGACGCGGTATCTACATGTTGTGTTGTTGTTGTTGTTGTTGCAGGATCTTCTATGCCTGCTGACGCGGTATCTACATGTTATGTTGTTGTTGTTGCAGGATTTGCTATGCCTGCTGACGCGGTATCTACATGTTGTGTTGTTGTTGTTGTTGTTGCAGGATCTTCTATGCCTGCTGACGCGGTATCTGGAGCCGCTGAAAGAGGAAACCTTCCTGACCTCAGACAAGGTGTCGGAGCTGTTCGGCAACATCACGGAGATCGTGCAGTTCCAGCAGCAGTTCCTGCACAGTCTGGAGCAGGCCATAGAGCTGGAGCCGGACTTCTTCTCCACTGACGACACTAAACTCTTCAAGGTGAACACTAATAGGAGGTTGGGGGGGAGGGGGGGGAGGAGAGAGAGGAGGGTGGAAGGGGAGCTGAGGAAGGGTTTGGCTAGGGGTTGGAGGGGGAGGACGAGGTACTGGAGAGAGGGCAGGCTGTCAATTTTCCTTGCCATCTTCCAGCTGCTATCTGTTAATTTCACCCCATCCAAGCCTTGATTTCCCGGTGGGTATTCGGGGGCCGCAGTATGAATAGTAACCTCACAACCCCCGTTTGCTGGGGAAAATCTGTGCTAGAAATTGCCCTTTTTTTTCATTCCCTGCATCTTTATTTTCTGCCTGTCCTTTTTTCTTGTCCCTGCTTCGTACGAGGACCTGATAAAAAACATAAAAAGAATCATTCATCGTCCCTGCACCAACTCCCGTCTTCCGGTAAGACGTGATGCATATATTCTTTCATTGCTATGTGTCGTTTTGTTCTTCAGCCTTCACTTTTATTTTCTTGAACTTTGATATCGTTTCCAAAAAAAAAAAAATTGTTTAGTTTTTTGCTAGGTAGTTATGTACTTTGTTGGGCGTTTTTTTTGACTTTTATTGTTTTATTTATATGTTTCAAAATATTGTTTGTTTTTTTCTTTATCAATGCTTTTGTTGATTTTTGTTTAACCTTACGTTCTTTCATCTACCTTGTCTCCGTATACTAAAAAAGCATTTACTGTTATAAATCTAGACTCTTAACAACATCCGCTTGTGTGTTGTGTGTGTGTTGTATTAGTTGTATGTCTGTGTTCGTACTGCAGGTGTATCGTGTGTATGTGCTTACCTGTGTGTGTGTGTGTGTCTGTGTGTGTGTATGTGTGTGTGTGTGGTAGTGTGTGTTTATGTGTGTGTGTGTGTGTGTCTGTGTGTGTGTATGTGTGTGTGTAAGTGTCTGTGTGTGTGTGTCTGTGTGTGTATGTGTCTGTGTGTGTATGTGTCTGTGTGTGCGTGCGTGTTTGTGCGTGTCTGTGTTTGTGTGTCTGTGTCTTCAAATGCAGACAACTGTAAACAGCTGCCTGGGTTTGTTTTTGCTCTAGTGTGCGTTATTGCTTGGGCTCATGATGTGGGCAACAGGTGAGCTACATCCATGTTGTCTGGGTGAACTGTTGGTCTTGTAAACAGGATTGCTGCTTCAGCTAAAAGCCATTAGCCTGACTGTGCTGTGTTTTTGGAGCATTGCCACCATGCCCTTGGCTGATTGTGGCAGTGAAAAGAAACCACGGCAACAAAGCTGGGTTCTTTGGGTGTAAAGCTCTGTGAACAACTAACTCTCTCTCTCTCTCTCTCTCTCTCTCTCTCTCTCTCTCTCTCTCTCTCTCTCTCTCTCTCTCTCTCTTTCGCTCTTGGTCTTGCTCTTTGTCTGTCTGTCTGCTTGTCTGTCTGTCCGTCAGTCTCTCTCTCTCTCTCCCTCTCTCTCTCTTTCTCTCTCTCTCTATCTCTTTCTCTCTCTTACTCTCTCTCTCTCTTTCTTTTTCTCTCTCTCTCTCTCTCTCTCTCTCTCTCCTCTCTCTCTCTCTCTCTCTCTCTCTCGCTCGCTCTCTCTGTCTCTGTTTCGCTTTTGGTCTTGCTCTCTGTCTGTCTGTCTGCCTGCTTGTCTGTCTGTCCGTCAGCCTCTCTCTCTCTCTCTCTCTCTCTCTCTCTCTCTCTCTCTCTTCTCTCTCTCTCTTTCTCTCTCTCTTTCGCTCTTGGTCTTGCTCACTGTCTGTCTGTATGTCTGCTTGTCTGTCTGTCAGTCAGCCTCTCTCTCTCTTTGTCTTTCTCTCTCTCTCTCTCTCTCTCTCCTCTCTTCTCTCTCTCTCTTCTCTCTCTCTCTCTCTCTCTCTCCCCTCTCCTCTCTCTCCCTCTCCTCTCTCTCCCTCTCTCTCTCTCTCTCTCTCCTCTCCTCTCTCTCTCCCCTCTCCCTCTCTCTCTCTCCTCCCTCTCGCTCTCTCTCCCTCTCTCTCTCTGTTCTGTGTGAAAAGCCCTGGATCTATGCAGAGTGAACATTGACTTATTATTCCATCAGACGGATGCCCTAGCCGAGTGGTTACGACTGCTCGAATTCAATTCATCGGACTATGAAGTCATCGGTTCGAATCTCAGCGGCGTCTAGTGATCTAAGCGTGGGGATAATTACGATTTCTCAGGTCAATGTTAAGTGCAGACTGACAAGTGCCTTAATTCCCTTCGTGTGTAACACACATGCAGGAGATCAATTATGTAATTATACCAATACCGATACCAGCACTTTATCATCTCCAAAAAAAAGAGGAAATCAAATAATCACAAACCATATCTACATAAAAATGATAAACAGAAACATTTATCATGGAGTAAATAAATTATAGTATGATCATAAATTCAATCTTAAAAATCATGCACAATTATGTCATACATACATGTGCACGCATGCACACAGCCCGCATAGACAGATGCCAGTGCACAAAATGATTGTAACATGTCATACAATAAGACCACTAACAATTGATAAGGTGTACTATATAATTGAAACAAAATGCCATAGAAAATTGCTGGGCATATCCTGGAGAGAGCGAAAGACCAATGAATTTGTCAAGAGCCAAATAACACGGCTGGCAGGTCCACAGGAACCCCTTCTCACCATCGTCAAGAAGAAAAAGCTGACATGGTTCGGCCACGTCACCCGCCATAACACTCTGCCAAAAACAGTACTGCAGGGAACACTCGAAGGTGGCAGAAAGAGGGGAAGACAAAACAAGTCATGGATGGACAACATCAGAGAATGGACCAGGATGAATGACTCGGCACTACTGCGCAGAGCCGAGGACCGAGATGGATGGAGGAGGCTTACCACGGCATCGTCTTTCGTGTCTCCTCCACGACCGCCAAAGTCACGGTACTGATGATGATGATGACTATATAATACACTTTAGAAAAATATATAAATGAATTTAAGAACAAAACAAAGCACACTAATGATAGTGTGTGTGTGTGTGTGTGTGTGTGTGTGTGTGTGTGTGTATGTGTGTGTGTGTGTGCGCGTGTGTGTGTGTGCGTGTGTGTATGTGTGCGTGTGTGTATGTGTGTCTGTTGCAGAGGGTGCTGTTTTCTATCGGAGGCTCCTTCTTGTACTACGCCAATCATTTCAAGGTGTACAGTTCCTTTTGTGCTAGTCATTCCCGTACGCAGAAAATACTCAACCCTGGTAAGTTAGCACAACGATGATTCTGACCCTTCGCCACGAAATGAGTCATATTGCACCTGACCCAGTTTTGTCCCTTTGAGCCTTTTTTTTGCAGATGTGGGGTTCAGGTTGTGGATTTTGAGACTTCGATTGGTTTTAAAACGATTGGCTTTCTTGATATTTTGTGCTGAATGGAGTATGAAGACGTGGTTATGTCTTCTTTTGCTTTAAAAATGCGTTTAAAAACACCAAACTCCTCATCCCGACCATCAATTATGATGTGAAATTTGTCAGTTTCTCATTTTGTTATTTCTTGGTTTCTGGCAATTCATTTGTAATAACTTTTCATAGAATTGAATGGTTTTCATTTTTGTTTATTGAATAGCTTTTTTTTTTTAACTGAAAATTAATAAAATGTTAAGAAATAGAAATTAACCTCTGGTACAATGTAACTCATTTTGGGGTGAAGGGTCATATTATGCTGTGTGACTGCATGTGTATTTATATTGCAAAATAGTGAATAGACTTTAAACAAAGCAAAAGTACAATTATTTTCTTTTCCCCATGCTTTCTTCTTGTACAACAACAGAATCTCTGACTTGCTCCGTGCGATGGGCTTGACTACAATATGTTTTTCCTGATTTTTTGTTGCATACTCTGTAAGGCAAAAGATGTCGGATTCATTTGAACAAATAATATTTCTTTGTGTATCATGTGTTATTTGAACTTTTGTTCCACCTATCTAAAAATAAAAATCTTGTCTTTTGAGGATAATGAATAAGCACTCTTATGCTTGTTTATGATAGCGAGGTAAAGAGTACAGCCCTGTCGAGTAGTCTCAAAGCAGATGCACTTCAATAGCATCACCATTTCTTCATCCTGATTATCATTTTTTATCATGCAATTTTTTTTTAAAAAGCCTCTGATTCTGTGGCCCCAGTTGCTGTGGTTTCATGGCGACCGCAGTTTCGGTTTCCCCACTCACTTCTGTGCCTGTGATGAATTTGTGTCAAAGCCTTTGGGATGAAAGTTCGTGGGTAACGGTCGTTGGGGGGACGATTGTGGTCGCCAGTTCAGGTGGGCGACTCACTCAGTCTGGCTCTGCGACTGAGCTAATACTGTCGTTAGTAAGGGGCTTAGTAGGTGGTGATGTCCTGCATATGTTAGCTCAGAACAGGCACCACTGAACACCACCAAGGCGACCCAGCAGCAGTGCAGGATCCCTCTGGCTGGTGGCCCCGCGGCGGCCTGATATTGATGGGCTCCCGGGGAAATTTCCGACCCTGAGGAAGTGACATAATGAATCTGGGTATGGCTGTGGTGGGGAGTTTAAAAGGAACAGCGAGAGAGCAGGGGGACGGGGAACGTCACAGAAGATGAGGCAACAAAAACAAACTCAAAAACCCCAAAACAAAAACACACAAAAAAGACAACAATGGTTGCTGTCTGAGCATTCAACGATGAAGACGAAGAAGTTGTTTTGTTCCTGAAAGCCAAGCCCTTGTGGGTTTTGTTCTGTTTGCGTTTGCTGGGTTTCTTTTTAATGCCTCATCTTCTGTGACGTCCCGTTCCTGCTGTTCCCCAGCTACTCATCCCAATCTCCCCGCCTCAGCCATACCCAGATTCGTTTATGTCTCATTCCTTTTTTTTTTAAATTAAATTTTATGTATTTTTTTATTTCGAGGATAATGGAATAAGCACGCATGTGCTTTTTACATCCAGTCCCCGTGTGTATGCGATTTTGTCAATTTTGTATCTTTTTCCACCGGCACACAAGGGCCCTCACTTCCGAAAGCGGAACAGGATTTAAACGGTGGCAAGATGTTCTGCATGCGTTCGCACACGGGGGCCCTGGGTTTATGTTCACCCGAAGAACTTTACTTTCAGTTCGACTTTTTTTGGGGTCAAACGGGGAAGAAAGGGCGAGGCTGGGAATCAAACCCCAGAACTTCACGGTTAATTGTTGGCAGGCGAACTTTTTAAACCATCCTGCCACTTTCCCTCCTAGGGTGTTAGAAGCCCAAAAAGGGAGCCTATAAATAATCACGCCGCGTGGGCCCCACCACCCAGAGAAAAGGGGGGCCCCGCCCCCGCTGTAGGTCATTTTGGCGGCGTTCGTTTTTCAAAAGGGGGCGGGTGGGAATCGAACGCAGAACCCCCGGGTTAACTTGTGCGGGTCACTTTGGGGGTTTGGGTTTCGGCGCTCCCAGTTCTTAGCGCCAAAGCCCCCTTGTGAGCTGAGTGAGCTTTTGGAGCTGACGTGCTGTTTTGTGCTGTGTTGGCGCTGTGCTGGCTGTTTTGTCTGGTGTCTGGCTGTGTTGTGTTGTTTTCGTGTCGCGTGTGCAGACGCCAACGAAGCTTTGGGGAGTTCCTGGGCAGGAACCCCAAGCAGCACACTCGGTGACCCGGGGAGCCTACATGTAAAGCCCATCCAGGCATCCTCAAGTACCCCCTCCTCTGCAGAGCTGTGCGCCCTCCCTCCTTCCACGGAAGAGCATCACACTGACCGGGGAGGGCTTTTTTCACCGGGGCTGGGGGGGGAAAAAGGGGGTTAAAAGGGGTAGAGGGGTTGGGGGGGGTGGGGGGGGGGTTAAAGGGGGTGGGACGGGGGAGGGGGGTGTGGGGGGTGGGGGGGGGGGGGTGGGGGTTATTTGGGTTTGGGTTTTGGGGGGGGTGGGTGGTGGGTGATGTTGTAGGTTTAAAGATGACGGGGGGGGGGAAAAGGGTTTTGATTTTGAAGGGTGGGTGTTTGGATGTTTGGGTTTCTGGGGTGGGTTGGGGGGGGTTTGGGGTAGAATTTTGGGAAAGGGGCGAAGTAGTCAGGTAAGGGGGAAATGTGGTAGAATTGTGGACAATTGTGTTCTAGTTTTGTTTTTGTTCCCCTTCCTCCTCCTTTTTCTTTTGTTGTTGTTGTTGTTGTTCTTTTTTCTTTTTTTCTTTTCTTTTCGCATTTTTTTTCGCATTCTTCTTCACATTTTTCTTTACTTCTTCTTTTTTTCATTCTTCTTTTCTTCCTCTCTTCTTCTTGCATTATTTTTCTTCTTCGTGCTTCTTCTTTGCATTCCGCCTTCGGGGATGTTGTCTAAAACGCACCTGTGTCCCTGCGTATTTTCTGTCTCGTTTTTTTCTGGCAAAATGGCTTGCCCTTTCAAAAAGGGGAAAACGGTTTTTAACCTGAAGGAAAATGTTTTGTGTGCATTGGCACACGGGGCCTTGGTTTATAGTTTCATCCGAGTGACTTTGATATTCAGTTTGATTTGTTGTTGTGAAAGTGGGAAGAAAGGGCAAGGCTAGTTGAGAATCGAACCCAGAGCCTCACAAAGTATAACATTGGTAGAATTTGCACATATGGAAGATTGCAAAGATTTATATAATATATATATATATGTATATATACATATATATATATATATATATATATCTGTGTGTATGACTTTTTTATTTTTATTTTTCAATATTTTAAATTTTATTCTTTTATATCGAGGATAATGGAATAAGCATGTATGTCCTTTTTTTAACATCCAGTCCCCATGTATATGCAGTTTTGTAAATTCTGTCATCTGTTCCCACCGGCACACAATGGCCTACTCTTACGAAAAGCGGAACAAGATTTAACCTCTCCTCCTCCTCCTCCTCCTCCTCCTCACTTGTCTCCATAAGCATCATATGTCAACTCCTTATGGGTTGAGGAAGGGGGGTGGGGGGGGAACAAAATAACTTCTTTCCTCCTCCCCCCCCCCCCCCCCCCCCTTTGAAATTCATGTTTGGGGGGGGTTTTTTAAATTAAAAACCGGTTTCCCCCCCGGAAACGGGGGGGTTTTGCAGGGTGGAAAACTTTTAAAAACCGGTTTAACCGGGGTAAGGGGGGCCCCTTTGGATGGGGGACCTTTCCCGCCGGTTAAAGTTTTTTCCCCCATTAAAATGGTACCGCCCTCTTTGGGTCGGGGAAGTCGGGAAGGAAAGGGGGCCCCTCCCTCAATTGGGTAAGAAGGAGGGAGCCCTCCCCTAACCTGGAGGGGCCCCTTCCTTCCTTAAAACCTAGTTTGAACTCCCCTTTTACTAAACCCAAGGGGGGGGTCAAAACACTCCAATGCAAAAGCTGAGGAAGGGTGGGCAATAACGAGCGGATTAGAGAGGGCTTTCAAAAACCCGGGTAAGAGAGTTTAAAAAAAGAAAAAAACTTTTTATTTTTTTTATATAAAAAAACCGGTTGGGGGCCCCTGTTTGAAAATGTTTTAAAAAAAGGGGAAATTTTTGGGGGAAGCCAAAAAGGAGGAAAAAAGAGAAGGATAAGAAATTTGGGAGAAACATGAAAAAAAAGGAAGAAAAGAAAAAAGAAGAAGAAGAAAAAAAAAAAAAAAAAAGGAAAGAAGAAGAAAAGAAGAGAGATGATGATTTCCTTTTAAACTTAAACTGGTAAAATTTGGGGCTGTTTTCTGGAGAAGCGCGTCGCCAAAAGCAGCGCCCCCCTTTATTTTGTTTTCTTTTCCTTCTGTAACTGTATTTTTTCCCTTCAAGAGCTTTTTTCTACAGAATTTCCCAGGGACAACCTGTTGTTGCCGTGCCTAAAAAAAAAATTCGAAACACAGGGGACTCGGTTTATCGTCTCATCTGAAGGACTACACCCGACTCCCACTCCGGTCTAATGGGTGGGGGGGGGGGGGAGGTTTTTTTTTTTTTTGGCCCCCAAAGGGGGATCAAACCACGGACACTTTAAACCCAATTTTTTTCGTTTTCCCTTCCGGCGCGTTATTCTAAAAAATTTACCAAAAAAGTTTTGTAAAAAAAAATTATAAAGTAATAAAAAGAAATTTGATGTAATTTTGTTAGTTAAGGTGGGGGGGTTGATTTTTTTTCCCTTTTTTTTTCTTTGTCTTCCCTTTTGTTTCCCATTTCGGTGTTTTTTTTTCCCGGTTTTGGGTGGCTGTTTTTTTTGTATGGGGTTTTTTTCTTTTTCTTCTTCCCCTTCCTTCTTTTCTCCTCTCCTCTCTCTCTCTCTCCTCTCTCTCTCTTCTCTCTCTTCTCTCTTCTCTCTCTCTTCCCCCTCTTCTCTTCTCTCTCCCCTCTCTCCCCCCTTTTCCTCCCTCCCTCCCCCTTTCCCCCTTTTTTCCCCAGCGTTTCGCTTTCCCCCATCACCATATCTTCAATATCAAAAACCCCTCTTTATATTGGGTTTTAAAGTTTTTTTTTTAAAATTTGAAAAACTGCGACCGCAATGTTTTTTATTTTCTTTTCATTAAATTCTATTTTTTTCTTCTTTTATTTCGAGGTTTAAATAAGAATCGAGCTCTGTTTTTTTCTCCCGTCCTCGTGCGCGCATTTTTTTAAAAGTCCCATCTGTTTTCCCCCAGCAATAATGGCCAAATCTTCCGAAAAACGAACAGGTAGTGCGCAAGAAATTTTTCGTCACCCCGGTTTTTTTGCACATCCCCAAAAAGGGCTTTTAAGGGGGTTTGAATCGGGCCCCGGTGAAAAAAAAACCCCTTGAACGGATTTTAACCCGGGTCACAGATTGCAAAACGCAACGCTCTAACCCCCAGTCACCCCTTATGTTTGCTCTGTGTGTGTTGTGTTGGGGAGAAGAGAGAGGAGAGAGGGGGGTATGTTTTTTGTGTGAGGGGGGATTGTGATTTAGGGGGGTTGTGTGGTGTGAGGGGGGGATGTGTGTGTTTAGGGGGGGATGTGTGTGGTGAGGGGGGGTTTGTGTGGGTGAGGGGGGGATGGGGTGGGGGGGGTGGGCGTGTGTGTGGGGTGTGTGATATTGTGGAATGTGTGTGGTGTGTGTGAACGTGTGTATATGTGTCGACATGTGTGAATATGTGTGTAATTTGTTGTAGTGTGGCGGGATGTTATTGTGTGGTATTGTGTGTATGTGGGTGACAGTGTGTACGTGCGTGATATGTTTATATGTGTGTAATAGTGTGTGGTATATGTGTACATGTGTGTGTGTGGATGGTGTGCTATGTTGTGACATAGTGTGATATGTGTGTGATATAGTGATATGTGTACATTTTTTTTTTGATATGTGTGGTTTGTAATTGTTGCTATATGTGTGCTATATGTGTGTGTGCAGCCTAAAAAGCCCTGTGGGAACCTACAGATTTCGGGACGGTGGGTGGTTCAAAATGACAGACTACCCGGGCAAGGTCAAGAAACCAAGACTTTGAAAAAATCGTCTTGTCTTCAAGTGGGGCCTTTCTCTGCTGCGAGCGGGAAAAACCCACGAAAGTCTAAGGGTGTGTTGTGTGTGTGTGTTTGGGGGGGGGGGGGGAGAGGTGGGGGGAGAGGGAGGAGGAGGAGGGGGGGGTAGGGTAAAAAGTGTTTGGGGGGGAAGAGGGGGAAGGGTTGTAGTGTTGTGTGGTTTGTGGTGGGGGGGGGGGTATGTGAGTATGTGTGGTTTGGGGTGTTTATTTTTTTTTTAAATTTTATCTTTTTATCGAGGGTAAGTGATGTGTGTATGTGTGAAAACATGTCATCAAACAGATCTTTATTTTATGTTTATGCAACTCATGTGGTGTGTGTGTGTGTGGTGTTGGTGGTGTGTGTGTGTTTTGTTTGAACGCTGCGTACGTTCGTGTCTGTACTTGCCTGCACATTATGCGAGTGTGTGTATGTCTGCGTACGTCTCTGTGTGTGTTGTGTGTGTGTGTGTGTGTGTGTGTGTGTGTGTGTGTGTGTGTGTGTGTGGTGTGAATATGTGGCTCTTTACGTGTGTGTATGTTTGTGTCTTTTTTCTCTGTATGTCTGTGTGTAACTGCATACATATATCTGGGTTTTTTTTATATTATTCTTTTACATCGAGAAAAATGGAATAAGCACGAATGTCATTTCTAACACCCAATCCCCGCATGTATGCGGTTTTTGGTCAATTCTTCTGTCATCTCTTCCCGACCGGGCACACAAATGGCCTGTCTCTGTCTCTATCTCTGTCTCTCTTGTCTGGGACAGTCTCTGACTGGCAAAGGAGCGGCGGCCGCGGCAGCGGACAATGCAGACCTTCAGGAAAAGTTTCGAACCCTGGTTCCCACTGGCGAGGTGCAGGTGTGCGTGGGCAAAGTGGCCGACATCGACCGCCACTTCTGGTGGGACCTCATTCACTCGAGGTCCGACCCCGACAGTCGGCCAGAACGGGTCTATCAGTTCTGTAACAGGTATGGGAATGGAGTGTGTTAGGCTGGGTGTTTTTTTGTTTTGTTGGTTTTTTGGTTTGTTTGTTTGTGTGGGTTTTGGTGGGTTTTTTCGTTTGTTTTCTTTCCCAGGAATCATAGTTGTGTTTCTCTTTTTTTTTTGTTTTAAACCGTCCATTTGAAATGTTCTCTGTCACTCTTTTTTTTCTCTGTCTCTGTCTGTCTGTCTCTAGCTCTCTGTCTTTCTCTCTCTCTCTCTCTCTCTCTCTCTCTCTCTCTCTCTCTCTCTCTCTCTCTCTCTCTCTCTCTCTCTCTCTCTCTCTCTCTCTCTCTCCCTTCCTCCATCTCTCTCTCTTTCTCTCTCTATCTCTCTCTCCCTTCCTCCATCTATCTCTCTCTCTCTCCCTTCCTCCATGTCTCTCTCTCTCTCTCTCTCTCTCTCTCTCTCTCTCTCTCTCTCTCTCTCTCTCTCTCTCTCTCCCCTGAGACGTCCACATAGTTCCCATGCCCTATGTGTGGTCATATTCTTGATGATGAAGTGCATTTCCTGTTTCATTATCAATCATATGTTTCCATACGTGAAAACTGTGGTGTTCTCAATCTAGAAGCTTTCCGAAGGCAAGATATTTTTTTCTATCTTATCGTCCGATGATGATATTGTGATCAAATCGGTTGCAAAGTTTATTGCTGAAGCACTGAAATTAAGACAATTACAGCTAAGTTCCAATTAGCTTAACATTTGTGACTAAACTAAAGTAACATTTATATTATGTAAACTCCAGCATTTTGTGAAACACATAAAGAAACATTTATAATTACGCTGTAATCTCCAGCAAGAATATTTTTTGAAAATTTCACATACAATGTCAATGGATGGTTTAATATAACATTCTAGAATGTTCTTTTCATTATTTTAGTTATTGCTTATTGGTTCCTATTGTTCATCCTTGTTATTACTTTGTGTTCATTTTGAAACTGAGTTTACGTCAGAGCTTAAAGTCGTATCCGTTCATAAGAGCTCATTTTTGGTTTTTTGGTTTTCATTACGTTAAATGCATCATGTGATTTTTCTTGTATTTATTTGTATTTACAAAAGAAAGTCGTGTATAACCCCCCTTGTCAATAGGCCACTTTGGGCAATGACAATAAATTGGTCAAAGCGTCAAAGCGTCAAAAGCGTTCTCTCTCTCTCTCTCTCTCTCTCTCTCTCTCTCTCCTCTCTCTCTCCTCTCTCTCTCTCTCCCCCTCTCTCTCCCTCTCCCTTCCTCCATCTATCTCTCTCTCTCTCTCTCTCTCCTCTCTCTCTCTCTCTCTCTCACCCTTGCTCCATCTCTCTCTCTCTCCTGGCTCCATCTCTCTCTCTCTTCTTTCTCTCTCTCTCTCTCTCTCTCTCTCTCTCTCTCTCTCTCTCCTCTCTCTCTCTCTCTCTCTCTCTCTCTCTCTCTCTCTCTCTCTCTCTCTCTCTCTCTCTCTCTGATAGTTTTAAATACAGCCACAAAAACGCAATGATTTCCTGCCTAACATCTTTCCTTCATATCTGTGCCTACTTTCCAACATTCACCTCCATCTCCATCACACTGCACTGCCTAAGTGTGTGGCTGTGTGTATGTTGTGTGTGTGTGTGTGTGTGTGTGTGTGTGTGTGTGTGTGTGTGTGTGTGTGTGTGTGTGTGTGTGAGTGAGTGTGAGTGTGGTCTTTGATATAACGTCCATGCACGTTTTGTGATTTGAACAACAAATCAAACAAATCAAGTACAAACAAATAACTACTTTTTAACAAGCAAGATTACCAGACTTTAAAGGAATCTTCTGAACTCTGAATGGAATATACATAACGTTATCTCAAGTATTAACTCATTATTGGGCAGTATGTGCCATAATGTTTTTTCGCCTTCAAAAGAAGGTAAAATGTCCTGAAAATCTGGACAGTCAAAAGAGTATATGCTGATTTGAAGATCTTTTACCACAAGGGCACAATATATTCTTACTAAATTGTGTTTTATAAGCGTCCAGTTTGACCCTGTAAAATAATGATGTGATAGTTGTACAGGCATTAAAGGGACCTTGCTACGATTAAAATTCTAATATAAAACTGCCGTGGTATCTAAGAATTGTGTTTCATTTTGTAGTTTTGTGTATGAGTGTGTGTGTGTGGTGGGTGTGTGTGTGTGTGTGTGTGTGTGTGTGTGTGTGTGTGTGTGTGTGTGTGTGTGTGTGTGTGTAGACGTTATATCTGGTAACCCTGTTATATGTGAAAAGTTGTATGCGTGTAAACGATTTGAATGCAAGCGCTTTAGTTTGTAGTTACTTTACGAAGTTAAGCGCGATATCAGTTCCATGCATCATCACCAGCATCATCAGCATCATGAGTCTTATCGTCATCATCATCATCAGCATCATCAGTATTATCATTTGTATTGTTGTTATTATTATCATTGTTTTTATCATTATCGTTAGTAGTAGTAGTAGTAGTTGTTGTAGTTGTAGTAGTAGTAGAAGTAGTAGTAGTAGTAGTAGTAGTAGTAGTAGTAGTAGTAGTAGTAGTAGTAGTAGTAGTAAAAGTAGTAGTAGTAGTAGTATTAGTAGTACACTACTACTACTACTAGTAGCAGTAGCAGCAGCAGCAGCAGCAGCAGCAGTAGTAGTAGTAGTAGTAGTAGTAGTAGTCAGCGCCTGGGCTTTATCACAGTTCTTGATTAAACCATTGACGCTGGGGGCAACAACAAAGTGAGAGGCTGTATGACCAGTGGCTTTTCCACTCATGGAATTCCACTTTACAGCTTAGTCTTTAGTGACTGACTATGACTCTCTGACTAGGAGGCTTGATTTGCACAGTCCGTATGTGCTGCAGCCCTGGGGGCTAGTTGGCCTTTGGAGAACATCTCCAACGCTGACTGTCCTTATGCCCACTTGGCCGAGAGAGTGGGGATGTACTGTGGGCAAGGCATCTCCACTATAATCATAATTTCTGCCCAGTTTCCAAAACAGCAGCTGCCTCCTCTGCTGTTTTGGAGGTCATCGTCGGACACGACGGACAAACATACAAATATAGTAGTAGTAGTTAGTAGTAGTAGTAGTAGTAGTAGTAGTAGTAGTAGTAGTATTGTTACACTACTACGACTACTACAATTATTATTATTATTATTATTATTATCATCATCATCATCATCATCATCATCATTAATTATGATTATGATTATGATTATTATTATGTAAAAAAGAGATGTGAATATATATATGGTAGTCATTAATACTTATTGTCTTATACTTGCTGTGTTGCAGTACCTCGGAGGCAAAGTCGGACTTCATGAAAGTGATCCGGCAGACCATCCGAGAAAGTGTATGAGTTTTATCTCCCCCTGTTCTTCTATACTCTATCTCCTTTGGCATCCTTTTTTTTCAAAATCTATTTCTTTGTGTGTGTGTCTGTGTGGTGTGTGTGTTGTCTTGTGTGTGTGGGAGGAGGGATGGAGGTAGGGGAGGAAGGGGGTGTTGAATGTGTGTGTGTGTGGTGTGCGTGAGAGAGTGAGAGTGGTGTGAAACAACAATATTGTGTGTGTGTGTGTGTGGTGTGTGTGTGTGTGTGTGTGTGTGTGTGTGTGTATGTAATGTTGTGTGTGTGTGTGTGTGTGTGTGTGTGTGTGTGTGTGTGTGTGTGTGTGTGTGTGTGGTGTGTGTGTGAACATTTACGACAATATTTTATTCCCCGTCATTTTTCTTCAATCCATGTCCAGTTATAACTTTTGTAGGCTAATGAAATGCAAATCTCGAAAACTTCTCCTGTCGCTCTCAAAATTCATAAGATTTGCAGGTATTTCTTGAAACTTCAATTGTCTTTCACAAGTGCAGACTATGTCTTTTAAAGAAATGCGTATACTTACAAATAGTATTGAGTCATTAATTTCGTTTGCTTATCATTATGCGATGAACTCTTGCTTTTTAGTTACTGTTAGTATTCCTGTTATTTTGGGGTGTATCGCTGTTAGGTTTATTTCTCCTGTTCAAGTTGTTTGTAATCCTCCATACCCCCCCCCCCCCAAAAAAAAAAAGGGGATGAAAGGAATAAAATCTTGAATCTGGAATCTTGTGCAGACCCAGTGACCCCCGTGAGGCCAGCCAACGGTCTGACAGAGGGCGTTGGCTGCCCACACCTTTCTGTCCTCCTTCTCTACCTCCGGGACTGCTGCCTAGGGTCAGTAGGCTGTCCACTGCAGGCCCAGTCTTCTTCTTCTTCTTCTTCTTCTTCTTCTTCTACTGTTTCTCTCTTCTTCTTCTTCTTCTTCTTCTTCTTCTCCTTCTTCCTTTCTTCTTCTTCTCATTCTTCTTTCTTCTTCTTCTTCTTCTTCCTTCTATTTTTTCGCACCTCTTCGCATTGTTCTTTGCATTCTTCTTTGCATTCTTCTTTGCATTCTTCTTCTTCTTCTTCCTCTTCTTTCTTCTTCTTCTGTTTTCTTCTTCTTCTCCTTCTTTGCATCTTCTTTTCGCATTCTTCTTCTTCTTCTTCTTCTACTACTACTACTACTGTTTCTTCTTCTTCTTCTTCTTCTTCTTCTTCTTTCTTCTCTTCTTCTTCTTCTTCTTCTTCTCCCGCATTCTTCTTCTTCTTCTTCTTTGCATTCTTCTTCCTTCTTCTTTCCTCTTCTTCTTCTTCTTCTTCTTCTTCTCTTCTTCTTCTTCTTCCTCTTTTCTTCTCTTCCTTCTTCTTCTTCTCTTCTTCTTCTCTTCTTCTTCTTCTTCTTCTTCTTCTTCTTCTTCTTCTTCTTCTCTCTTTCTCTCCTCTCTTCTGTTTTTCTTCTTCTCCGCATTCTTCTTCTTCGCATTCTTCTTCTTTGCATTTTTTTGCATTCTTCTTCTTCGCATTCTCCTTTTCATTCTTCTGCTTTGTCTTCTTCTTCCACATCTTTTTTTCGCATTCTTTTTCGTATTCTTTTTCTTTGCATTCTCCTTTGCATTCTTCTTCGGCTTCGTCTTCGTCTTCTTCTCCTTTGCATTCTTCTTCTTCGCATTCTTCTTCTTCCTCGCATTCTTCTTCTTCTTTGCATTCTTCTTCGCATTCTTCCTCGTATTCTTCTTCTTTGCATTTTTCTTCTCTGCAATCTTCTTGGCATTCTTCTTCCCATTCTTCTTCGCACTCTTCTTCTTTGCATTCTTCTTCTTCGCATTCTCCTTCTTCGCATTCTTCTTCTTTGCATTCTTCTTCTTCTTTGCAATCTTCTTCTTTGCAATCTTCTTTGCATTCTTCTTCTTCACTTTCTTCTTCTTCTTTGCATTCCTTTTCTTCTTTGTAATGTGTGAGTGTAAGTCAGATATTCTGCGTGCGTGTCCACGTGGTTTATAGGCTCGTCCGAAATATTTAGTGGTAGTGGAGTCGGCACTGATGATAATTCTAGTAGAAAAAAGTCCCTCTAATGCGCTCCTTTGTGGTGGCTCGAACCCGGGCCGTCAGATCACGAGTGCAACGTTTTAACCACTAGGCCATCCCGCTCACAGCAAAAATGTTTGTATTATCTCCTTTGACCGTGCAACGT
>CM054152.1:45058457-45085957 GCA_028751875.1 Rapana venosa
ATAAAAAACACTTAGAAAAAAATAAGAATTTAAGAACAAAACAAAGCACACTAATATATGTGTGTGGGGTTGTTGTGGGGGTTGTGTATTTGGGTTGTGTGTGGGTTTTTTAATTTTGGGGCTGTGTTTTTGTGCGCGGTCGTTGCAGGGGGTGCTGTTTCATGGGGCTCCTTTTTGTACACCCAATCTTTAATGACAGTTCCTTTTGTGTTTCATTCCCTACCCGAAAATACCAACCCGGGAATGAGCAAAACGAGATACTGACACCCCGCCAAAAGGGGTCGTATTGCACCTGACCCATTTGCCCCTTGAGCCACTTTTGCGGGTGTGGGTTCGGTTGGATTTTGGACTTCGATTTTTTTAAAAACGTTTGGGCTTTTTTGATATTTTTGTCAATGGATATGAAACGTGGATTCTTTTTGCTTTAAAAATCGTTAAAAAAACCCAAACCCTCATCCCGCCCAAATTAATGGAAATTTTCATTTTCCATTTTGTATTTTTTTGGGTTTTCGCAATTCTTTTGTAATAACTTTTCATAGTTTGAAGGGTTTTTCTTTTTGTTTATTGAAACTTTTTTTTTTAACTGAAAATTTAAAAAGTTAAAAATAAAATTAACCTCGGTAAATGTAACTCTTTTGGGTAACAAATCTTTGACTGCATGTGTATTTATATTGAAAAATAGTAATAGACTTTAAACAAAAAAGTAAATTATTTTTTTTCCCCATTTTTCTTTTTGAACAAAACAGAATCTCTGACTTGCTCCGTCGAGGGGCTTGACAAAAATTTTTTTTTTCCTTTTTTTTGTTGCATACCTGAAGGCAAAAATGTCTTTCATTTGAACAAATAAATTTTCTTTGTGTATCATTTTTTATTTGAACTTTTTTTCCCACCACAAAAAATAAAAATTTTGTCTTTAGGAAAGAATAACACTCTTATCTTGTTTAGAAGCGGGTAAAGAGTACAGCCCTGTCGATATCTCAAAGAAATGCATTTCAAAGCTCACCATTCTTCATCCGAAATCATTTTTTATCACAATTTTTTTTTAAAAAGCCCCTATTCGTGGCCCCATTGCTGTGGGTTCAGGCACCGCATTTGTTTTTCCCCCTCACTTCTGTGCCTTTGGGAAATTTTTGTCAAAACCTTTTGGGGAAAGTTCGTGGGGAACGTCGTTTTGGGGGGCGATTGGGTTTCCCCGTTTTAGTGGGGGACTCCCATCTGGGTCTGCACTAGCTAAACTGCGTTTGGGGGGGGTTTTGTAGGTGGGATGTCCCGAATGTTAGCTCAAAAACCCACTGAACACCACCAACGACCCCCAGCAGTGCAGATCCCCTGGCTGGGGGGGCCCCGCGGGGCCTGATAAATGATGGGGTCCCGGGGGGAATTTCCACCCTAGGAAGGGCATAAACTGGGTAGGCGTGGGGGGGTTTTTTAAAGGAACCAGAGAGCAGGGGGCGGGGGGCACAGAAGAGGCACAAAAACAAACCAAAAACCCCCAAAACAAAAACCACAAAAAAACAACAATGGTTGCTGTCGACTTTAACGATGAAGACGAAGAAGTTTTTTTTTTGTTCCTGAAACCAACCCTTGGGTTTTTTTTCTGTTTGGTTTGGGTGGGGTTTTTTTTTGCCTCATCTTTTGTGCTCCCCCTCCTGCTGTTCCCCTGCTACTCAACCCAATCTCCCCCCCACAGCCAACCCAATTTTGTTTAGTTTACCTTATTTTTTATTTTTTATTTTTTAAAATTTTATTTATTCTTTATATGGGATAATGGGTAAAAACCATTTTTTTCTTTTTCCTCCATCCCCGTGGTTTTCTTTTGGGAAATTTTTCCCTCTTTTCCACCGGGCCCCAATGGCCTACTCCCAAAACGGGCAGGATTTAAAAGTTGCGCAAAGTTCTGCAGGTTTTGCACCGGGGCCCGGTTTAAGTCTCACCGAAGGACTTTGACATCAGTTTGACTTT
Organism: Rapana venosa; assembly: GCA_028751875.1. NCBI lineage: Eukaryota > Metazoa > Mollusca > Gastropoda > Neogastropoda > Muricidae > Rapana > Rapana venosa. The sequence continues at coordinate 45,060,420 of CM054152.1, forward strand.
TTTTGCGGTCAAACGGAAGAAAAGGCACTGGAATCGAACCCGAAACCCCACGGGAAAATTTTTGCAGGCAACATTTTTAACCATCCTGCCACTTTCCCTCCTAGCCCGTTTAAATCCACAAGGGGGCCTACAATAAAACGCCACCGTGGGGACCACCAAGAAAGCCCGCATTCGCTGCTGGTCACTTTGGGGGTGTTCGCTTTCAAAGGGGGGGCTGAATCGAAACCCAAAACCTCACGGGTTTAAATTGTTGGGAGCGAAAAGTTCACCATCCTGCCCACTTTCCCCCCTACGTCTTAGAAGTCCACAAGGACCTACCCAATAATCACGCCCGCCGTGGGCCCACCAGCCAGAGAGAAGGGCGGGGCCCCTGCACCCGCTGCTAGGTCACTTTGGCGGCGTTCGCTTTCGAAAGGGCGAGGCTGGGAATCGAACGCAGAACCTCACGGTTAACTTGCTGCTGGGTCACTTTGGAGGCGTTCGGTTTCGGCGCTGCCAGTTCTTAGCGCCAAAGCCCCCTTGTGAGCTGAGCTGAGCTGTGTTGAGCTGAGCTGTGCTGTGTTGTGCTGTGCTGAGCTGTGCTGAGCTGAGCTGAGCTGAACTGTGTTGTGTTGTGTTCGTGTCGTGTGGCAGACGCCAACGAAGCTTTGAGGGAGTTCCTGCTGGCCAGGAACCCCAAGCAGCAGCACTCGGTGACCCTGGAGTCCTACATGATCAAGCCCATCCAGCGCATCCTCAAGTACCCGCTCCTGCTGCAGCAGCTGTGCGCCCACACCCTCCCTTCCACGGACGAACATCACCACTTGACCGGTGAGTGGCTTTTTTCACCTGGGGCTGAGGGGGAAAAGGGGGGTTAGGGGTAGAGTGGGTGGGGGGTGGGGGGGTTTAAAAGGGGTGAGGGGGTGAGGGTGGGTGGTGGGTGGGGGGGGGGGGGTTGATTGGTTGGTTCGTGGTGGTGGTGGTTGGAGTGATGTTGTAGGTTGAAAGAAGATACGGGGGGGGGGGGGGTTTAGATTTTAAAAGGTGGATGTTGGATTTTTGGTTGCTGGGGATGGGTTGGGGAAGATTTGGGGTAGAATTTTGGAAGGTGGCAGAAGTAGATCAGGTAAGGTGGAACATGTGAGTCAGAATTGATGGACAATTGTGTTCTAGTTGTTGTTTTTGTCCTCTTCCTCCTCCTTCTTCCTTTTGTTGTTGTTGTTGTTGTTCTTCTTCTTCTTCTCCCTTCTCTTCTTCCATTCTCTTCCTTTTTTTGCATTCTTCTGCTTTCTTCTTCTTCTTCTTTTTTGCATTCTTCTTTCTTCCTTTTTTCTTCGCATCCTCCTTCTTCTTCTTCTCTTTGCATTTTTTCTTCTTCGCATTCTTTCTTTCGATTCTTCTTTTTCTTCCCATCTTCTTCTTCTTTTCGCATTCTTCTTTTCGCATTCTCTCCTCGCATTCTTCTTCTTCTTCATCTCTTCGCATTCTTCTTCTTCGCATTCTCTTTTGCATTCTTCTTTGCATCTTCTTGCATTCTTCTTTTCTTCCCCTTCATTCTTTTTGTTTGTTGTTGTTCTTGTTGTTTCTTCTTTTCTTCTTCTTTTCTTCTTCTTCTTCGCATTCTCTTCTTCTTCCTCTTCGCATTCTTCTTTTGCATTCCGCTTCGGGGTATTGTCAACAACGACACCGTGTCATGCGTTTTTCTGCCATCCAATCTCCTGCCATCCCCCGCTCCGCAAAGGCAAATTTTCCGAGCAATTTTTACTTCCCCACCGCCCTTTAATTTTCCTCCACTACCTTTGGGGGGATACCAGTTGGATTTTGCGAAAGTTGGGAAAAAAGGATCGATAGGGAATTGAACCCCCCAGCCTACAATATAACATTGGTAGTATTTCACATATGGAAAATGTATGAATTATATATATATGTAAAATAAATTAAATAAATATAAATTTTATATATTTTTTACATATAATTTCATAATAAAAATAAAAGTCACACACACATATATGTCTATATCCTATCATCTATCTATAATAAAATATAAAATAATATTAATAATATTTTATATATATAATTGTGTTGTGTGTGTTTGTGTGTTTTTTCGACTTTTTATTTAGTTTCAATATTTTAAGTTTATTTTTTTATCGAGGGGAAAAGATTAGCACGTATGTGTTTTTTTTACATCCAGCCTCAAAATATGCTTTTTGTAAATTCGTATTTTCCCACCGGCACACAATGGCCTACCCTTACAAAAGGGGAACAGGATTAAACCTCCTCCTCCCCTCCCCTCCTTCTCACTTTTCTCATCACTTTATATGCAACCCTCAGGGGTTGGGGGATGAACAAACTTTAGTTTGATTCCTCTCCCTCCCCTTTTCAGCGCTATATAATTCCATAATTATTTTTATTATATTATTATTATTATTATTACTATTATTATTACTCGATGTTTGCTTATGTTGTATGACTATTGAATCAACCGTGTTTAATTAACCCGAGTATTATAGTCATGTTCAGTTCGGACACTTATGCTGCTTTACTGCAGAGGCCCTGAGAGGGATGGAAGCGGTGGCAGAACACATCAACGAGATGCAGAAGATCTACGAGGAGTACGGGTCAGTGTTCAACGAGCTGACGCGGACCTATAGAGAGGTGCATCCTTCTAAACCGGTAAGAGCAACGTAATATTATTATGAAATCTTTATCTTATCTATTGTATTTCATACCTAGCCAAACCTGGTGGTGCTGCCTGTATTGCAGATGGTCTTAGAGGAAGGGGCATAAATAAAGAGGAAGCTCAAAACAGAGAGGGAGAAAATGGAGAAGGGTCATCAATGTCAAACCTCCCCTTGGGAGAAACATGACAAAAAAGGGAAAAAGAAGAAGAAGAACAAGAAGAAAAAAAAAAAAAAGAAGAAGAAGAAGAAGAAGAAGAAGAAGAAGAAGAAGATTCCATACCACTTTAAGTCATGGTAGATTTATCTGCGTGAAATTCGGGCTGCTGTACTCGAGAGAGCGCGTCGCCACAAGATCAGCGCCACCCATTATTTTGTTTTCGTTTCCTGTCTGTAACTGTATTTGTTTCCCTATCAGAGTAGCTTTTTTTCTACAGAATTATGCCAGAGACAACTCTGTTGTTGCCGTGGATGGTTTTTCGTGCGCTAAATAATTCTGTAACACACGGGACCTCGGTTTATCGTCTCATCTGAAAGACTAGCACCCAGACTACCACTCATGGTCTGATGGTGGGGGGGGGGGGGGATTTTTTTTTTGTCCAAACGGGGATCAAACCACGGTACACTTCTGACCCGAACTTTTCGCTTTCTTGGTAGGCGCGTTACCTCTAGACCATAATCCACAATAGAATGTATTGTATGAAAAAATGTCTTGAATGATAGTACAAAGTGATGCACTGTATACGTTTGTTACGTTAAGATGGCCGATAGGTTAGATTTTGAGTTTGGGTCTTTTTGTGTGGGTTGGGAAAAGTGCTCTCCCTGTTTGTTACTTCCCATCTTCGTGTGTGCTCGTCTCTGACTGTCTGCTGGCTTGGTTGTTGATCTGGTTTTTTTTTCGACATTTGTCTGATCTGTTCTAGATTCCTGCTCATCTGTTTTCTCCTCTCTCACACTCTCTCTCATCTCTCTCCTCTCGACACATCCTCTCTCTCTCTCCTCATCAGCTTCTTCTTTCCTCTCTTCTCACTTCTCTCTCTCTCTCCTCTCTCTCTCCTCCTCTCTTCCTCTCCTCACTCTCTCCTTCTCTCTCTTCCTCTTCCCTCTTTCTCCCCTGCGTTTGTTGCGCGATACATCCCATCCACCATTATCATCCATACTCATTCATTGTCCTATTATCATTGTCGTCGTCATCATCGTCATCATCACCATCATCATCAATATCATCATCATCATCACCCTCATTTAGTAACTTCAGAGACTGCGACCGCAATGTTTTTTATTTATCTTTTCAGTTATTGCTATGTATTTCTTCTTTTATTTCGAGGGTTATAGAATAAGAACTCGAGCTCTGTTTTGCATCCAGTTCCTCGGCGCATGCATTTTGTAAAGTCGCCATCTGTTTCCCACAGGCACATAATGCAACTCTTCGAAAACGAACATATGAGCGCAAGAAGTTTTGGCGTGCACCTCGGTTTATAGTCACATCCAAAAGGACATTAGAGGGATTAGAATTGGCGCTCCCGTGAAAAAAATCCCTTGAACGGGATTCCCGAACCCGGTCCAGCAATTGCAAGCGCAAAACGCTCTAACCACACCAGCACCCGTATGTTTGCTCTGTTGTGTGTGTGTGTGTGTGAGAAGAGAGAGAGAGATAGGGGGGTAGGTGTGTGTAGTGTGGAGGGTATGTGTGATGGAGGGGTTGTGTTGTTGTGAGGGGGGTATTTGTGGTGTGAGGGGTGTATTGGGTGTGTTAGGAGGGGGTTGTTGTCTGTGTGAGGGGGGTAAGTGTGGTAGTGGCGGGTGCGTCGTATGTCAGTGGGTAGTGCTGATATGTTGACATGTGTGGGTGTGTGTGACTCGGAGGGTGATATGTGTGGCCGACATGTGTGTAATATGGTGTATATGGTGTGATATGGTAGTTGAACACTGTATGTTTATGTTGTGGTATGTGTTGATATGTGTGTCTGACATTGGAGTACGTGCGGATAGTTTATATGTGTGTAATATGTGTGTGGTATATGAGTGTGACATGTTGGTTGTGTGGTATGTGTTGCTATGTGTGTGGACATTTTTGTGATATGTGTGTGATATATGTGATATGTTGACATGTGTTTGATTTGTGTGATTTGTGTATTTTGATGTCTATATGTGTGCTATAAGTGTGTGGCAGCCTAAGAAGCTCTCTGTGGGAGACCTACAGATTACGGCACGGTGGTAGTGGTGCAATATGACAACTACCTGGGGGGCATGGTCAAGAAGACCACAGACTTTGTAAACACGTCTTCGGTCTTTCATTCAAAGATTCGTCGTCTTTCTCTGCTGCAGCGCTAAAACGACGAAAGTCTAAGGGGTTGATGTGTGTGTGTGGTGGGGGGGGGGGGGAGAGAGGTGGGGAGAGGAAGAGGGAGGTGGGGGTTAGGTAAAGTGTTGTGGGTGGAAGAGGGGAGAAGGGTGTTATTGGTGTGTGGGTTTGTGGTGGGGGTGCGGGTATGTTAGTAGTGTGTGGTTGTGTGTGTTTTATTTATTTTTTAAATTTTATTCTTTTTAATCGAGATGAAGTGAGTGTTGTGTTAGTGTTGAAAGCATGTCAGCAAACAGATCTTTATTGATGTGTAATGCACACTCATGTGTGTGTGTGTGTGTGGTGTGTGTGTGTGTTGTGTGTGGTGTGTATTTGTTTGTACCGCGTGCTGTAGTTCGTGTCTGTACTTGCCTGCCACATTAGCGAGTGTGTGTATTCTGCGTAGGTCTCTGTGTGTGTGGTGGTTTTGTTGTGTGTGTGTGTTGTGTGTGTGTTTGTGTGTGTGTGTGTTTGAATATGTGGGCTCTTTACGTGTGTGTATGTTTTGTGTCTTTTTTCTCTGTAGTCTGCTGTGTGTAACTGCATACATATAGTCTGGGTTTTTTATATTATTCTTTTACATCGAGAAAAATGGAATATACCACGAATGTCATTTCTAACGACCCAATCCCCGCATGTATGCGGTTTTTGGTCATTCTTCTGTCATCTCTTGCCCGACCGGGCACACAAATGGCCTTCCTCTGTCTCTATCTCTGTCTCTCTTTGCTGGACAGTCTCTGACTGGCAAAGGACGGAGTCCGCGGCAGCGACAAAGCAGACTTCAGGAAAAGTTTCGAACCCCTGGTTCCCTCTGGCGAGGTGCAGGTGTCCGTGGGCAAAGGGCCGACATCGACCGCCACTTCTGGTGGACCCTCATTCACCCCTCGAGGTCTCACCCCGGACAGTCGGCCAGAACGGTCTATCTGTCCTGTAACAGGTTGGGAATGGAGTTTGTAGATGGGTGTTTTTTTTTGGGTTTTGTTGGTTTTTGTGTGGTTTGTTTGTGTGGGTTTTTGGTGGGTTTTATCCGTTTTGTTTTCTTTCCCAGAATCATAGTTTGTGTTTCTCTTTTTTTTTTGTGTTAATACCGTCCATTTGAAAATGTTCTCTGTCACTCTTTTTTTTTCTCTGTCCGCTGCTGTCTGGCTCCTAGCTCTCTGTCTTTCTCTCTCTCCTCTCTCATCTCTCTCTCTCTATATCTCTCCTCTCAGTCTCTCATCTCATCTCGTCTTCAATCTCGCTCTCCTCTCTTCTCTCTCATCTCACTCTCTCTCTCCCTTACCTCCATCTCTCTCTCTTTCTCTCTCTATCTCTCTCTCCCTTCCTCCATCTATCTCTCCACTCTTCTCACTCGCCTCTCTACTCTCTCCCCTTCCTCCATGTCCTCTCTCTCTCTCTTCTCTCATCTCTCTCACTCTCTCTTCTCCTCTCTCTTCTCTCTCTCTCTCTCTCTCCCATGAAACTCCACATAGTTTCCCATGCCCTATTGTGGTCAATTCTTGATGATGACAGTGCATTTCCTGTTTCTTATCAATCATATGTTTCCATACATGAAACTGTGGTGTTCTCATCTAGAAGCTTTCCGAAGCAAAGAATTATTTTGCTAGCTTACGTCCGATGATGATATTGTGATTCAAATCGGTTGCAAAGTTTATTGCTGAAGCACTGAAATTAAGACAATTTACAGCTAAGTTCCAATTTCTTAACATTAGTGGACTAAACTAAAGTAACATATATGATGTAAACTCCAGCATTTGTGAAAACACATAAAGAAACATTATAATTACGCTGTAATCTCCACAAGATTATTTTTTGAAAATTTCACCATACAATGTCAATGGATGGTTTATTATAACATTCTAGAATGTTACTTTTCATTAATTTAGTTATTGCTTATTGTTCCTATTGTACATCCTTGTTTATTACTTTGTGTTCATTTTGAAACTGAGTTTACGGTCAGAGCTTTAAAGTCGTATCCGTCATAAGAGCTCATTTTTGGTTTTTTGCGTTTTCTTAGTTATAAGCATCATGTGATTTTTCATTGTATTTATTTGTATTTACAAAAGAAAGTCGTGTAAACCCCCCTTGTCAATAGCCACTTTGGGCAATGACAATAAATTGTCAATGCGTCAAAGCGTCAAAAGCGTCTCTCTCTCTCCCATCTCCTCTCTCCGCTTCTCTCTCTTCGCTCAATCTCTCTCTCTCCTCTCCCCCTCGTCCTCTCCCTCTCCCTTCTCCATCTATCTCTCTCTCTCTCTCTCCGCTCTCTCCTCTCTCTCTCACCCTTGCTCCATCTCTCTCTCTCCCGGGTCCATCTCTCTCTCACTGTCTGTTCTCTCTCTCTCTCTCTCTCTCCCTCACTCCTCGCTCTCCTCTCTTCTCTCCTCTCGTCACACTCTCTCGCTCTCGCTCTCATCTCTCTCTCTCTCCTCTCTCTCTCTCTCTCTCATCTCCATCTGATAGTTTTAAATAACAGCGCACAAAAACGCATGATTCCTGCTAACATCTTTCCTTCAATCTGTGCCTACTTTCCAACCATTCACCTCTCATCTCCATCACACGCACGGCCTAAGTTGTGTGGCTGGTGTATGTGTTGTGTGTGTGTGTGGTGTGTGTGTGTGTGTGGGGTGTGTGTGTGGTGTGTGTGTGGTGTGTGTGAGTGAGTGTGTGTGTGGTCTTTGATAGAACGTCCCATGCACGTTTGTGATTTGAACAACAAATCAAACAAATCCAAGTACAAATCAAAACATATAACTACTTTTATACAAGCAAGATTACCAGACTAAAGAATCTTCTGATTTACTCTGAAATGGTATATATACATAACGTTTATCTTCAAGTATTAACTCATTATTGGGCATATGAGCCATAATGTTTTTTCCGCTATCAAAAGAAGGTATAATGTCCTGAAAATCTGGACAGTCCTAAAGGAGTATATGCTGATTTGAAGATCTTTTACCACAAGGAACAATATATCTTACTAAATTGTTTTTTATAAGCGTCCAGTTTGACCCTGTAAAATAATGATGTGATAGTTTTACAGGCATTAAAGGGAACCTTGCTACGATTAAATTTCTAATATAAAACTGCCGGGTATCCTAAGAATTGTGTTTCATTTTGTAGTTTTGTGTATGAGTGGTGTGTGGTGGGTGGTGTGTGTGTGTGTGTGTGTGTGTGTGGTGTTTGTGTGTGTGTGTGTGTTGTGTGTGTGTGTAGACGTTATATCTGTTAAAAACGAAAACAGTGATATAACTAAAAACGGAAGAAAAAAAAAAACACCTCAAAAAAAATAAAAAAAAACAAACATAAACTTTTTCCTGTTATATGGAAAGTTTGTATTCGGGTAAACGTTTTGAATGCAAAAGCGCTTTTAGTTTGTAGTACTTTACGAAGTTAAGCGCCGATATCAGTTCGCATGCATCATCACCAGCATCATCAGCATCATGAGTCATATCGACATCATCATCATCAGCATCAGCAGTATTATCATTTTGTATGTTGTTATTATTATCATTGTTTTTATCATTATCGTTAGGAGTAGTAGTATAGTTGTTAGTTGTATAGGAGTAGAAGTAGTAGTAGTAGATTAGTAGTAGTAGTAGTAGAGTAGTAAGTATAGAGTAGTAGTAAAAGTAGTTAGTAGTAGTAGTATTAAAGTAGTACACTACTACTACTACCTAGTAGCATAAGCAGCACAGCAGCTGCAGCAGCAGTATAGTAGTAAGTAGTGGGGTAGTAGTAGTAGTCAGCGCCTGGGCTTTATCACAGTTCTGATTAACCATTGACGCTGGGGGAAACACAAAGTGAGAGGCCTGTATGACCAGTGGCTTTTCCACTCATGGAATTCCACTTTTACACTTAGGCCTTTAGTGCTGACATATGAATCTCTGACTAGAGGCTGATTGCACAGTCCGTATGTGCTGCACCCAGTGGGCTAGTTGGCCGTTGGGGAACATCTCCAACGCTGACTGTCCTTATGCCCACTTGGCCGAGAGAGTGGGGGATGTACTGTGGCAAGCATCCTCCCACATAAGCATATTTTCTGCCCAGTTTCCAAAACATCAGCGCCTCCTCTGCTGTTTTGGAGTCAATGTCGACACGACGGACAAACATACAAAATATAGTAGTAGTATTAGTAAGTAGGATAGTAGTAGTAGAGTTAGTAGTGTAGTAGTATTGTTACACTACTACGACTACTACAATTATTTTTATTATTATTATTATTTCATCATCATCATCATATCATCAATCATTAATTATGATTATGAGTTATGATTATTATATGTAAAAAAGAGATGTGAAAATATATATGGTAGTCATTAATACTTATTGTCTTATACATCTGTGTTGCAGTAACCGCGGAGGCAAAGTAAGTCGGACTTCATGAAAGTGATCCGGCAGACATCCGAGAAAGTGTATGAGTTTTAATCTCCCACTGGTCATCTATACTCTAATCTCCTTTGGCATCCTATTTTTCAAAATCTATTTCTTGTGTGTGTGTCTGTGTGTTTGGTGTGTGTCGTGTGAGTGGGGAGGAGGAATGGAGGTAGGGGGAGGAAGGGGTTTTGAATGTGTTGTGTTGTGTGGCGGATAAGAGTGAGAGTGGTGTGTGAAACAACAATATTGTGTGTGTGTGTGTGTGTGTGTGTGTGTTGTGGTGTGTTGTGTGTGGTATGTATGTGTGTGTGTGTGTGTGTGTGTGTGTGTGTTGTGTGTGTGTTGTGTGTGTGTGTGTGTGTGTGTGTACATTTACGACATATTTTATCCCCGTCATTTTCTCAACCCAATTCCAGTTATAACTTTTTGTAGGCTAATGAAATGCAATCTCGAAAACTTCTCCTGTCGCTCTCAAAATTCATAGAGTTGCAGGTATTTCTTGAAACTTCAATTGTCTTTCCAAAGGTGCATACTTATTGTTCTTTTAAAGAAATGCTATACCGTACAAATTGTATGAGTCATTAATTTCGTTGCTTAGCAATTTAGCGATGAACTCCTTGCGTTGTAGTTGACTGTTAGATTCCTGTTATGTTGGGGTGTAATCGCTGGTTAGGTTTATTTCTCCTGTTCATTTGTTGTAATCCTCCATACTCCCCCCCCCCCCCAAAAAAAAAAGAGGGATGAAGGAATAAAATCTTGAATCTGGAATCTTGTGCAGACCCAGTGGACCCCCGGAGGCCAGTCCAACGGTCTGACCGAGGGCTTGGCTGCCCACAACCTTTCTGTCCTCCTTCCTACCTCCGGGACTGCTGGCCTAGTCAGTATGCCTGTCCAATGCAGGCCCAGTCTTCTTCTTCTTCTTCTTCTTCTTCTTCTTCTTCTACTGTTTCTCCTTCTCTTCTTCTTCTTCTATCTTCTTCTCCTTCTTCTTCTTCTTCTTCTTCTTCTTCTTCTTCTTCTTCTTCTTCTTCTAGTTTTCGCACACTCTTCGCAGTGTTCTTTGCATTCTTCTTTGCCTTCTTCTTTGCGTTCTTCTTCTTCTTCTTCCTCTTCTTCTTCTCTTCTGTTTCTTCTTCTGCTCCTTCTTTGCATTCTTCGCATTCTTCTTCTTCTTCTTCTTCTACTACTACTACTACTGTTTCTTTCTTCTTCTCTTCTTTCTTCTTCTTTTTCTTCTTCTTCTTCTTCTTCTTCCTCCGCATTCTTACTTCTTCTTTCTTCTTTGCATTCTTCTCCTTCTTCTTTTCCTCTCTTCTTCTTCTTCTTCTTCTTCCTCTTCTTCTTCTTCCTCTTCTTTCTTCCTCTTCTTCTTCATCGCTCTTTCCCTTCTGCTTCTTCTTCTTCTGCTTCTTCTTCTTCTTCTTCTTCTCTTCTTTCTTCTTCACCTCCTCCTTCTGTTTTCTTCCTTCCGATTCTTCTTCTTCGCATTCTCTTCTTTGCATTTTTTTGCATGCTTCTTCATCGCATTCTCCTTTCATTCGTCTGCTTTGTCTTCTTCTTTCTTCCACATCTTTTTTTTCAGCATTCTATTTTCGTATTCTTTTCTTTGCTTTCCCTGTGCATCTTCTTCGGCTTCGTCATCGTCTCTTCCCTTTGCATTCTTCTTCTTCGCATTCTGTCTTCTTCCTCGCATTCTTCTTCTTCTTTGCTCTTCTTTTCGCATCTTCCTCGTATTCCTTCTTCTTTGCAGTTTTCTTCTCTGCAATCTTCGTGGCATTCTCTTCCATTCTTCTTTCGCAACCTTCTTCTTTGCATTCTTCTTCTCCGCATTCATCCCTTCTTCGCATCTTCTTCTTTGCATGCTTCTTCTTCTTTGCAATCTTCTTTTGCAATCTTCGTTGCATTCTTCTTCTTCACTTTCCTTCTTCTTCTTTGCCTTTTCCTTTTCTTCGTTGTAATGTGTGAGTGTAAGTCAGATATTCTGCGTGCTTGTCCACGTGGTTATAGCTCGTCCCGAAATATTAGTGGTAGTGGATCGGCACTGGATGATAATACCTAGTAGAAAAAAAGTCCCTCTAAATGCGCTCCTTTGTGGTGGCTCGAACCCGGCCGTCAGAGTCACGAGTGCAAGTTTTGACCACTAGCCATCCCGCCTCACATGCAAAAATGTTTTGTATTATCTCCTTTGAGACCGTGCAACGTACATTTATATTTGTTTTTCATACCAACTGTGTTGTTGTGTGTGTGTGTGGTAGGTGGTGTTGGTGTGGTGGGTGTGGTGTGTGTGGGTGTGGTGTGTGTGGGTGAGTGTTTTTGTGTGTTGTTGATGTTTGTATTCGTGTGTGTAGTTGTGTGTTTGTGTGTGGTGCGTGAGTGCGTGCGTGTTGTGTGTGTGCGTGCGTGTGTGTGTGTGTGTGTGAACAGACATGTACAAGGAAGAATCCACAACGCTAACATGATAGATAGAATAATAGAATAGAATAGTCAAATAATAGATTGATAGTCAATAGATAGATCGATAGATAGATATCAAAAAATATATAATAATAGTCAAATGATAGATAATAGATAGATAGTGAAATAAAAGATAGACAGTTAGATAGTCAAATAAGATAGATAATAGATAGATAGATAGATAGAATAGTCAAATAGAAAGTTTAGATAGAAAAGATAGATAGTTAGTCAATAGATATGATAAGAGATAGTCAATAGATTCGATAGAAAAGATAGCCAGATGGATGATGGATGGATAGATTAGACAGACTGACAGATAGATAGATAGATAGATAGATAGATAGATAGATAGATATGTAGATAGTCAGATAGATCGTCAGATAGATAGTCCGACAGATAATACATAGATAACACAGAGACAGACAGGCAGACAGACAGACAGACATACTGACAGAAAAGACAGAAAGCAAAGAAACAGACAATAAAAACTTTCATTCACAGACAAATATCTTATACACCCCTTCAAATCAACATTGACAAATACGACCACCTCCCCACCCCTCCCTCTTCCCTCACTTTCTTCTCCAGGAAAACGAACAATCCAAAGAGAAAGAAAAAAACCCAAAAAGACTAGCAACGTAACGGATGGATGTATGGCCCGACAATCAGCAAAAACGAGCTCACAGCTGACCTTTGACCCCCCCCCTCCCCCACCCCCCCTTCGGACGTCACGCCAAACCCTCGCGGGTCGAGGGTCGGGGCCAGGCCACATCGCAGTTTCCCTACGTGAGACATTGCAGGAGCTCGTCTGGCCTTTGGGCAGGTCGGTGTCCAGCAACCTCCACATCCACCACCACCACCACCACCACTACTACCACTACCGACTCCTACAGGGGCAGGCATCTTGATTATCTGTTCTTGATCGTCAGTGTCATATCTTATGGCGGTGGGTTTTATTTGTCCATCAGAGTATGCCTTTGACTTTGTTGCAAGAGAAGAAAAGGAATAAAATAAGGAGGACACGAGTTCTTTTAAAAAAGGAAAAGTGGGGTTTGGGTTGTTTTTTTGAAACAATGTGAACAAGAACCACCTTGTGAGACAAAAAAAAAAGTGGGGAACGGGAGTTTGTCATTTAGTCCTCATGATTGGTTGAACTATGTTGTTAGGTGAAAGATAACAAAACAAACCACCACGAACTTTTTTTTCCATTTTTTTTTGTTTGTTTGTTGTGTTTGGGTTTTTTGGGGGGCTGTGTGGAGTGACCAAAATGAGGTGCAACATTGTATATATAGAAACAAGTGTTTACAGTGAATTGGTGGTGGGGACACCAAACAAACAACATTAATTGTACTGAAGTCGGGGTCGGCATAAACTGTTCCATAATCAAAAGCAAAGAAGTGCTTAGGGACGACTGATATCAACAACACTCGATCCAGGACCGGTTTGACATTAATTCAGTGCACGTTTGGGGGATATCTGACATAGAAACCGATCACCACCACCCCCACCCCCCTCAATCCCCCTAAAAAACACCAAAAAATCTCTTGGTTGAGTCCTTAGTGTGAGTGAGGTTCATTTCCAAGAAAAAAAAAAAGGATTGAACCTCAGATCAAGTTTTCCGAAAATATTGCGGAGGCCAGAAAATTCTTTTGTATGTGCTTATCGTTATCTCATTATCAGTTTAAACTGCTATCAGCATCAGCATCTTCAGCCATCATCATCATCAGCATCATTATCATCATCAGCACACAGCATCATCATCCTTGTTCGATTTTTGTTCTTTTTTCTCACGCGCACACTGGAGCAAAAGTTGAACAGGTTGATTCGAACTGCATATATATATATATGTATATGTTATATATATATATATATAAATTTAATAGTATAAATATATTGTAAGATATATATAAATGTATATATATAATGTATAATGTATATAATGTATATATATATATATAATACGTATATAAAAAATGTATATATATATATATATAATTAACAGATATATATATATATATAGATATATATATATATATATATATATATTATGTTATATATACCACGTTATTCATTAGAAGTTCGAGAGGATTAATAGAACGACTGAAATGATGCTGAACAAAAGAAACAATCTGAAAAAACGAAAATGTGGGGGAGGGGGGGGGGGGGGGGGGGGGGGGGGGGGGGGGGTTGGAGGGAGAAGGGGAGAGATTTTTCATCACAAGAACACTCAAGGTTTTTTTTTTTTTATCGTTATTTTCCCAACCAGTTGTTTAATATTTTCTTTTTTTGTTTTTGTTTTGTTACTGTTCTATTTTTGACGGGATGACTGATCCCTGCTGCTTTGCGTCACACCGCAGAACATGACGTCATCAGCGACGTCACTCTGGCGTTCTCTCTCTCTTCTCTCTCTCCTCTCTCTCTCTCTCTCCTCTCTCTCCGCAGTCTCGCATCGGCTCTCTCGTCCTCTCTCTCTCTCTATCTCCTGGCTGTATGTACAGTTTGTGTGTGTGTGTGTGGGTGTTTTTTGTGTAAAGGGTGTGAGACTTTGAACGAGACAACAATTTTCTTGAACGGGTTTTTTTTTAACCATTTTTTTTATTTTTTACACGTCCTGGGTGGCGACATTTTGATCACAACGAGCCACTGGTTGAAGATGAAAAAAAACCAAAAAACCCTTCACCCCACCCCACCCCCACCCTCCCCCACCCAAAAAAAAAACCAACAACAAAAACACCCCTCAAAAAAAGTCACATTATGCTTAATATGTTGCCATGAATCTTTTGTCTCTTTTGGTTTTATTTATTTTACTATGTTTGTCTGTAGTATTTTTCTGCCTGTAGTTTGTCATTGATTTTTTTTCTCTCTTCTGTTCACGTCTTTGTCTGTCTCTGTTTTCTGTCTGTCTCTCTGTCTGTCTGTCCTTTCTCTCCCCTTTCTCCTCCCTCCCCCCCCCCCCCCCTCACTCTCTCTCTCTCACTCTCGCTCCTCCCCTCCCTCTCTCTCTCTCGCTCCTATCTCCCTCCCTCTCCTCTCTAAATCCATTTCCCTCCCTCCCAATCCCTCTTTCTCATCCCTTTCTCTCTCTGTCTCTGCCCCTTTGTCTGGCTCTCTCTGTCTGTCTCTCTCTGCCTCTGTCTCTTCTGTCTCTCTCTCTGCTCTGTCCTGTCTCTGTTTGTCTCTCCTCTCTCCTCCTTCTCTCCTCCTCTCTCTCTCTCTCTGCTCTCTGACTCTTCTCTGTCTCTTCTCTGTGTGTGTGTCTGTCTGTCCCTTCGGTCTCCTCGTTTTCGAAAACCAGTTCCCTTGGTCAATCAGGTGCCTAATACCTTTTTTATCCTTCTGATTTTCGTAGTGTTTTTATGTTGTCAGATGTTTCAGAAAAAAAATGTTTGTGCTTATACTATGTTTAAATGAATCACTTTTAAAAAAAAATTTTGTACAATTCTCTAAAAACCATTCAACAAAACATATTGGCAGGATTGTTTGTAATGCTATATCAGCAATTGTTTCTATCCCAAAGACTTTATCATTCATAAAAATTAAATAAAGATTTTTTGGTCAAACATTTACAACCAGTAGATTCCTGTAACAAGTGCGGACGACAATACAAGTCCTGTCATGTCAATGTCAAGTCAAGTCAATACAACATTGACAGGCACATTGGACACGCATCAACATGATCTCGATATACACAAAAACTGCATCAATATTGGTTCCAAACATTCATGATAACTTCAAACTAAAAATATCACAACACAACACACCATAACAATCTCCAAGGTAGGAATAATAAAAGTCTTCATGTCCAATTATTCACTTTATTATTTTCTTAATTAAAAATTATCCATTCGAAGCAGAAAAGAGTACACATGTCTTTCTGCTGTCATAATTAAATGAGGATGATTGTGATAATATTATGCATCCTTAACAGTTGAAAGAATGGCAAAATAAACAGCAACAATAAACGCAAGCACATGTTTTTCACTGTAAAAATGGCAAGATAAACAGTAACAAAAATAAACGCAAGCAACATGTTATCACTGTAAGAATGGCAAATAACGCAACAATAAACGCAAAACAACATGTTTTCACTGTAAGAATGGCAAGATAAACAGTAACAATAAACGCAAGCAAATGTTTTCATTGTAATTTCTGCCTAACTCGTCGTATTAAGATGAGTCTTAAATATGACATTTTTTTTCACGTCTGGAGATACGGATGCGCTGGGCCTTACTGTCAGCGCTTTACCGTAACAAGTGTTGACCGCATCATTGCGTACTGTTTGTTATCAATCTCCGGTAGGATGAGAATATCAAATGGCTTTTCTTTTCAGTATGAGATTCAGGCCGAAGTCGGATGTGCTGGGCCCAGACTGGTCAGAGCGCTTAACGGAAGCGTAAGCATTTTAATAATCACAGAACACTATGCTGTTGAGCGAGAAATAGAAGAAGAAGAAGAAGAAAGATTGCGCATTGATATTAATCCTACAAAAGTCACTCATCTTTTTGGTGTGTTTTTTTTTAGTAGAGTTATTTTGAGATGTGCTATTTTGGATCAGTATCACTTGCTTTTTTGATGAAGACATCATTCTTGAGTTGGTTTGTTTTAGCTGCGTACCAACCATCTCAAAATATGAATCACGAACATACAAAAAGCCACACGTTTAATGTGCTGTTGTAGAAAGGTTTGATCAACACAGCAATATCTGTACTCTCAGGTCTGATTGTTTGTGAAGATACTGTTGAAACTTGAGCAATTCTTATAATTACTGTTTTAAAGAAAGCAAATCGAAGCATAAAAAGTGGAATTGCAGGGATTTTTTACTGACCAGCAAATATCTTATGCAAAGTTATAAAGGCTTGTTTTCTTTTATGTTTTTAAATGCTACAGTTATAGAAATGTGGTTACATTTTAAAAGAAATATCAGCAGCACGTTCGTGATATATTTGCAATTGTTTTGTATACCACTTACAATCACTGTAGATTCTCTGCGCAATATCGGGCCTGCTGTTCACAGGGAAGCTTGCGTCGGCCGCAAGAGCACGCCACTCTTGCTGTTATTTAATTTTTGTCTTTTCCGTCTGCATGTATTTTTCGTTCCCCTATCAAAGTGGCATTTTTTTTCTACAGACGTTTGCCAGGGATAAGTCTCTTGAACTGTGGGTTTGAATTTATACAATGCGCAATGTGAGAATATAATAATTATTATTATAATAATAGGTAATAATATAGTAATAATAAGAACTTATATAGCGCTATATCTTACAGAGACAAATCGAAGCGCTTGCACTCAACTCATTTTTAACACAGTTATACAACCAGTAACAATTAATAGTTCCAACAGTCAAAATTTGCACCGCACGCACGCTCGTACGCAACTACACACCCACACGCCACATCCACACACAACACCACACAAGCACTACAGACACACACACAGGTCACCACACCCTGGCAGGGCATAGAATCTCGGCTGTTGTTGCAGGGAAAAAGCTATGAGATTAGCAGGAAGAAGAAATCTTAGTTGTGATATAAATATGTCTTGAGACTAATTTTAAAATTGTCATAAAAAAGGATTTTTGGCGAAGAGAGAGAGGGAGGTCATTCCAGATCGATGAACAGAAATAGAGAAAGAGCGACGGCACATGGACCTCTCGGTTTATTCGTCTCATCGAAAGACTAGCACCCAAATGCAAGTCATTCAAGTCTAAGATGGATGAGGAAAATATCGGCACAAACGGGAATCGAACTCGGACCCCATTGTCTCGCAGCGCGTTATAACCTCTAGACCACCGAGATAATAATAATAGATAATAATAATAATAATAATAATAATAATAATAATACTAATAATGTATGGAATTACTATAGCACTGAATCTTGTAAAGCAACACATCAAAGCGCTCATGATTTTGAGATAATAGTTATGGAGAAAGAAACTGTGTTTTACCACAGCATTTCATCCCATTCTGTGGGGGTGCTAGTGAATAACAGCAGATGAGCGCCGGGCGCTCTTTCTGAAATCAGCAGATTTATGGCTTATTTTCTCCTTCTTCTTCTCTTCTTTCTTTCTCTTTTTTCTTTCTTCGCTTCATCTTCTTCTTCTTCTTCCTCTTCTTTCGTCTTTCTTTCTTCTTCTTCTGCTTCTTCTTCTTCTCCTTCTGTCGTCTTTCTTCTTCTTCTTCGTCTCTTCTTCTTCTCCTCTCCTCCTCCTCCTCCTCCTACTGTCTTCTTCTTCTTCTTCTTCTTCTTCTTCCTACTTTCTTCTTCTTCTTCTTCTCCTTCTTCTTCTCCTTCTTCTCCTTCTCTTCTTCTTCTTCTTCTCCTTCTTCTTCTCACTTCTTCTTCTCCTTCTTCTACTTCTTCTTCATCTCTGTCTCCTTCTTCTTCTTCTGCCTCTAAGCCGCACAGACAGTGTAACCATTTCTGGCATATGAGCGAAAATGCGTTACCGCTGCATAAAGCGCATTCGAGGTCGCATGGGAGAAACTGGTTATCTTTTAAGGTTTTTTTGTTTCTAGGTAAAAAGGCTGGAGAATGAACCAAGAATGCAGAAAATAAGACTCCCTAAAAAAGTTACGGGAAGAAAAAAAAACAACAAGCATAACCAAAGATGGATAGAAAGAGAAACTCATGGAACAGAATTTCTACAAGTGGGGTTGTTTATTTATATTGAGGCGGGAGGGGGGGGGGACTTTATAACTAAACTATTGCTGATGATGCAGAACAATGACAGTTGTGTACAAAGAAGCTTCCTTTGCAGTAAACAATTATTCTAGCAGTGGATTTCTTTTTATTTATTTGTTTGTTTATGCCTTTAATTTTTAATTACAGCACCATGTGTTTAACATTGCATTTCTGAAGACTTTGTTTTGAAGTGGTGTGTGTGTGTGTGTAGTGTGCTTGTGTTGTGTGTGTGGTGTGTGTGTGTGTTGTGTGTTTGTGTGTGTGGTGTCCTGTGTGTGTGCAGGAGTAGTATGCGTGTGTGTGTGTGTGCGTGTGTGTGTGTGTGTGTGTGTGTGTGTGGAATGTTGTGTGTGTGTATATGTGTGTGTGTTGTGTGTTGTCAGAGCTTTCCTTCCATCACAAAGCATTCCAATCATGGACAAAAATTAATAAGACATGTTACACAGTTGTTGTTTTTTTGCATCCTAACCTTTTACCCTTCGGGGGGACCACAATATTACTGCCTAGAAAAAAAAAAGAAAACATCACAACAACACCAAAACTCTATATTCTTACCGCATATTCACCATATTAGGGTGAGATTAAAAACAGATCAGCCCATACTTTTCTAAATATAAACACTTTTACCCTCCACCCCCCCCACCCCCACCCCATTCCCCTTATATTCTCCTGCCATCCTAACCCAGATTGAAAACACAGGTTGTAATGAATATTTTTTTCGTTCCTCGGCAAAAAAGCTCCAAGGTTATACAATGGTGAGATCAAGACTCAAGAATACGTCAATGTCTTCAACTAGAGAATTTAGAGTGCATTTTAAAAATTAAGATTACGCAGCATGCATATGATTAGAGAAATAACACAGTATTTTAAAGCCGACAACAATCTACGTCACAACACACACCACATAATACGACAACACTAAAGTAGCCAAACACCGCACACACAACACCCGCCACCCACCCCATCCACACACACACTCACACATCCACACACACACACACACACATATACACAGAACAATTACAAAACACCCATCCCACACACACACCAACCACAACCATCCACACACATATACACACACACACACACACACACACACACACAAATCCACACACACACATCCACACACACACCCAACACCCTTCGCGTGCGCACCACACTCGCACCAGTATAAGTTAATAGTAGCAAAGGAAAAACCAACACACAACAATAATTTCAAACGCATCTCATGAAAAACACATCACAAGCACAATCAATTTTGAACCCAAAAATATCAACAAGTAACCTTTACATTTGATGGTGCTTTTTGGCACCTTTTCTTGTGTGGCTTGGTACAAGTGCTCTCCCTGTTTGTTACTTCCCATCTTCGTGTGTGCTCGTCTCTGACTGTCTGCTGGCTTGGTTGTTGATCTGGTTTTTTTTTCGACATTTGTCTGATCTGTTCTAGATTCCTGCTCATCTGTTTTCTCCTCTCTCACACTCTCTCTCATCTCTCTCCTCTCGACACATCCTCTCTCTCTCTCCTCATCAGCTTCTTCTTTCCTCTCTTCTCACTTCTCTCTCTCTCTCCTCTCTCTCTCCTCCTCTCTTCCTCTCCTCACTCTCTCCTTCTCTCTCTTCCTCTTCCCTCTTTCTCCCCTGCGTTTGTTGCGCGATACATCCCATCCACCATTATCATCCATACTCATTCATTGTCCTATTATCATTGTCGTCGTCATCATCGTCATCATCACCATCATCATCCAATATCATCATCATCATCACCCTCATTTAGTAACTTCAGAGACTGCGACCGCAATGTTTTTTATTTATCTTTTCAGTTATTGCTATGTATTTCTTCTTTTATTTCGAGGGTTATAGAATAAGAACTCGAGCTCTGTTTTGGCATCCAGTTCCTCGGCGCATGCATTTTGTAAAGTCGCCATCTGTTTCCCACAGGCACATAATGCAACTCTTCGAAAACGAACATATGAGCGCAAGAAGTTTTGGCGTGCACCTCGGTTTATAGTCACATCCAAAAGGACATTAGAGGGATTAGAATTGGCGCTCCCGTGAAAAAAATCCCTTGAACGGGATTCCCGAACCCGGTCCAGCAATTGCAAGCGCAAAACGCTCTAACCACACCAGCACCCGTATGTTTGCTCTGTTGTGTGTGTGTGTGTGTGAGAAGAGAGAGAGAGATAGGGGGGTAGGTGTGTGTAGTGTGGAGGGTATGTGTGATGGAGGGGTTGTGTTGTTGTGAGGGGGGTATTTGTGGTGTGAGGGGTGTATTGGGTGTGTTAGGAGGGGGTTGTTGTCTGTGTGAGGGGGGTAAGTGTGGTAGTGGCGGGTGCGTCGTATGTCAGTGGGTAGTGCTGATATGTTGACATGTGTGGGTGTGTGTGACTCGGAGGGTGATATGTGTGGCCGACATGTGTGTAATATGGTGTATATGGTGTGATATGGTAGTTGAACACTGTATGTTTATGTTGTGGTATGTGTTGATATGTGTGTCTGACATTGGAGTACGTGCGGATAGTTTATATGTGTGTAATATGTGTGTGGTATATGAGTGTGACATGTTGGTTGTGTGGTATGTGTTGCTATGTGTGTGGACATTTTTGTGATATGTGTGTGATATATGTGATATGTTGACATGTGTTTGATTTGTGTGATTTGTGTATTTTGATGTCTATATGTGTGCTATAAGTGTGTGGCAGCCTAAGAAGCTCTCTGTGGGAGACCTACAGATTACGGCACGGTGGTAGTGGTGCAATATGACAACTACCTGGGGGGCATGGTCAAGAAGACCACAGACTTTGTAAACACGTCTTCGGTCTTTCATTCAAAGATTCGTCGTCTTTCTCTGCTGCAGCGCTAAAACGACGAAAGTCTAAGGGGTTGATGTGTGTGTGTGGTGGGGGGGGGGGGGAGAGAGGTGGGGAGAGGAAGAGGGAGGTGGGGGTTAGGTAAAGTGTTGTGGGTGGAAGAGGGGAGAAGGGTGTTATTGGTGTGTGGGTTTGTGGTGGGGGTGCGGGTATGTTAGTAGTGTGTGGTTGTGTGTGTTTTATTTATTTTTTAAATTTTATTCTTTTTAATCGAGATGAAGTGAGTGTTGTGTTAGTGTTGAAAGCATGTCAGCAAACAGATCTTTATTGATGTGTAATGCACACTCATGTGTGTGTGTGTGTGTGGTGTGTGTGTGTGTTGTGTGTGGTGTGTATTTGTTTGTACCGCGTGCTGTAGTTCGTGTCTGTACTTGCCTGCCACATTAGCGAGTGTGTGTATTCTGCGTAGGTCTCTGTGTGTGTGGTGGTTTTGTTGTGTGTGTGTGTTGTGTGTGTGTTTGTGTGTGTGTGTGTTTGAATATGTGGGCTCTTTACGTGTGTGTATGTTTTGTGTCTTTTTTCTCTGTAGTCTGCTGTGTGTAACTGCATACATATAGTCTGGGTTTTTTATATTATTCTTTTACATCGAGAAAAATGGAATATACCACGAATGTCATTTCTAACGACCCAATCCCCGCATGTATGCGGTTTTTGGTCATTCTTCTGTCATCTCTTGCCCGACCGGGCACACAAATGGCCTTCCTCTGTCTCTATCTCTGTCTCTCTTTGCTGGACAGTCTCTGACTGGCAAAGGACGGAGTCCGCGGCAGCGACAAAGCAGACTTCAGGAAAAGTTTCGAACCCCTGGTTCCCTCTGGCGAGGTGCAGGTGTCCGTGGGCAAAGGGCCGACATCGACCGCCACTTCTGGTGGACCCTCATTCACCCCTCGAGGTCTCACCCCGGACAGTCGGCCAGAACGGTCTATCTGTCCTGTAACAGGTTGGGAATGGAGTTTGTAGATGGGTGTTTTTTTTTGGGTTTTGTTGGTTTTTGTGTGGTTTGTTTGTGTGGGTTTTTGGTGGGTTTTATCCGTTTTGTTTTCTTTCCCAGAATCATAGTTTGTGTTTCTCTTTTTTTTTTGTGTTAATACCGTCCATTTGAAAATGTTCTCTGTCACTCTTTTTTTTTCTCTGTCCGCTGCTGTCTGGCTCCTAGCTCTCTGTCTTTCTCTCTCTCCTCTCTCATCTCTCTCTCTCTATATCTCTCCTCTCAGTCTCTCATCTCATCTCGTCTTCAATCTCGCTCTCCTCTCTTCTCTCTCATCTCACTCTCTCTCTCCCTTACCTCCATCTCTCTCTCTTTCTCTCTCTATCTCTCTCTCCCTTCCTCCATCTATCTCTCCACTCTTCTCACTCGCCTCTCTACTCTCTCCCCTTCCTCCATGTCCTCTCTCTCTCTCTTCTCTCATCTCTCTCACTCTCTCTTCTCCTCTCTCTTCTCTCTCTCTCTCTCTCTCCCATGAAACTCCACATAGTTTCCCATGCCCTATTGTGGTCAATTCTTGATGATGACAGTGCATTTCCTGTTTCTTATCAATCATATGTTTCCATACATGAAACTGTGGTGTTCTCATCTAGAAGCTTTCCGAAGCAAAGAATTATTTTGCTAGCTTACGTCCGATGATGATATTGTGATTCAAATCGGTTGCAAAGTTTATTGCTGAAGCACTGAAATTAAGACAATTTACAGCTAAGTTCCAATTTCTTAACATTAGTGGACTAAACTAAAGTAACATATATGATGTAAACTCCAGCATTTGTGAAAACACATAAAGAAACATTATAATTACGCTGTAATCTCCACAAGATTATTTTTTGAAAATTTCACCATACAATGTCAATGGATGGTTTATTATAACATTCTAGAATGTTACTTTTCATTAATTTAGTTATTGCTTATTGTTCCTATTGTACATCCTTGTTTATTACTTTGTGTTCATTTTGAAACTGAGTTTACGGTCAGAGCTTTAAAGTCGTATCCGTCATAAGAGCTCATTTTTGGTTTTTTGCGTTTTCTTAGTTATAAGCATCATGTGATTTTTCATTGTATTTATTTGTATTTACAAAAGAAAGTCGTGTAAACCCCCCTTGTCAATAGCCACTTTGGGCAATGACAATAAATTGTCAATGCGTCAAAGCGTCAAAAGCGTCTCTCTCTCTCCCATCTCCTCTCTCCGCTTCTCTCTCTTCGCTCAATCTCTCTCTCTCCTCTCCCCCTCGTCCTCTCCCTCTCCCTTCTCCATCTATCTCTCTCTCTCTCTCTCCGCTCTCTCCTCTCTCTCTCACCCTTGCTCCATCTCTCTCTCTCCCGGGTCCATCTCTCTCTCACTGTCTGTTCTCTCTCTCTCTCTCTCTCTCCCTCACTCCTCGCTCTCCTCTCTTCTCTCCTCTCGTCACACTCTCTCGCTCTCGCTCTCATCTCTCTCTCTCTCCTCTCTCTCTCTCTCTCTCATCTCCATCTGATAGTTTTAAATAACAGCGCACAAAAACGCATGATTCCTGCTAACATCTTTCCTTCAATCTGTGCCTACTTTCCAACCATTCACCTCTCATCTCCATCACACGCACGGCCTAAGTTGTGTGGCTGGTGTATGTGTTGTGTGTGTGTGTGGTGTGTGTGTGTGTGTGGGGTGTGTGTGTGGTGTGTGTGTGGTGTGTGTGAGTGAGTGTGTGTGTGGTCTTTGATAGAACGTCCCATGCACGTTTGTGATTTGAACAACAAATCAAACAAATCCAAGTACAAATCAAAACATATAACTACTTTTATACAAGCAAGATTACCAGACTAAAGAATCTTCTGATTTACTCTGAAATGGTATATATACATAACGTTTATCTTCAAGTATTAACTCATTATTGGGCATATGAGCCATAATGTTTTTTCCGCTATCAAAAGAAGGTATAATGTCCTGAAAATCTGGACAGTCCTAAAGGAGTATATGCTGATTTGAAGATCTTTTACCACAAGGAACAATATATCTTACTAAATTGTTTTTTATAAGCGTCCAGTTTGACCCTGTAAAATAATGATGTGATACTCCCCCCTCTCCCTCTCTTCTCTCTCCTCTCTCTTCTTCTTTTTAACCCCCTTCCTCTCCTCTTTTCTCTCTCCTCCCTTTCCTCCTCTCTCTCTCTTTTTCTCCTTCTTCTCTCTCCCCCTCCTCCCCCCTCCTTTTCTCCGTCTTCTCTCTCTCTCCTCTCCCCCACCTCTCTTTCCTTTTCTCTCCTCTCCGCTCTCTCCCTTCTAATACCTCTCCTTTCTCCTCGCTCTCTCTCCCCCCCAAAAATATATATATGTAAAATTATATTAAAATATATAAAATCATATAAAGAATGAATCATCAAAAACAAAAATCTTCCCCCTTCTCTCTCTCTCCCCCCCGCTCTTTCTCTCTCCCTCCTCTCTCTCTCTCTCTCTCCCCCCTCTTCTCTCTCCCCTTCTCTCCTCTCCCCTCTCTCCTTTTCCCTCCTCTCTCTCCCCTTTCTATCACATACTCTCTCTCTCTCGCTCATAGCAACCATATAAAATAAATTGCTAACAGCAATCACAGCCGGTGGGACACCAAACGGGGTTTCGCATTATGCACTCACCTTTACCACGGTAGAAGTTTTCCTTAAAGTTTACCTTTCCTTTCGGACCATTAGTATCCAAGGGTCTATGCCGCTTTATTGGGGGGGTGGGTCTGCGGGGGTGGTGTGTGTGTGTGTTTGTGTGGTCTTTGGGGGGGGGTTGGGGGTTTTTTTTTTGGTTTTTTTTTGGGGGGGGATGGGTGGGGGGAATTGTGTGTTTGGGGGGATGGTGTGTGAGGTGTTGTTGGGGGGGAGATGGGGTGATAGGGTGGTGTTTTTTGGGGGAATGATTTTTTTTGGTGGGGGTGTGTGTGTTTGGGGGGGTGGTTGTGGTTTGGGGATTGGTTTTGTGTTTGGGGAAGAGTGGGGTGTTGGGGGGGGGTTGGGGTGTGTTTGGGGTGTGGTGTTGTGGGAAAAAGGGGTGTGTTTTGTTGTGTGAGGGGTGTGGGGTTGGGGGGAAGAATAAAAAAAATTAAGCGCTTTGTTTTGGCTTTACAAATTCAGCCTTAAAAATTCCAATATTATTATTATTATTATATTATTAAATTATTTTTATTTTAATTATTTTTGTGTGTGGGTGTATGT
>CM054152.1:45090957-45123970 GCA_028751875.1 Rapana venosa
GGAAATTAGCTTGTTAGTGGTTTTGGTTTTGATTCGCTACGCTGTTATAGCACTCAGGGTTTGTTGTGTTTTGGTTTTGTTTCACTCGCGCGCGTGCACTCGAGCACACACACACACACACACACACACACACACGCACACACACTATCATACACAAACACACACACACACACATGTCAAGCATGCACACACATGCTCAACATACTCACATACACACACGTGAGTGCGCGCCAGCGTGTGCGCGCTAGTGTGTGCGCGTGCGCGCGCACACACACACACACATAAACACACTTACACAGACACACGCACATGCAAAGCGTATACTGACATACTGACACACAGACATACACACACACAAACACACACACACACACACACTTATCACACATAACCCCACACTAGCACTAACACACACACTAACACTAGCACGCACACACACACACTCACACACTAACTCTCCTCACACACATACACACACACTTACACTAGCACGCACACACACACACTCACACACTAACTCTCTCACACACACACATACACACACACTTACACACACACACACACACACACACACACACACAACACACACACACTACACACACAATTACACACACAAACACTAACACCAACACACACTCACCCACACACACACACTAACACTAGCACGCACGCACACACTCACACACTAACTCTCTCTCACACACACACACTTACACACACACTCACAAACACACACGTACACACTACACACACAATTACAAACACTAACACCAACACACACTCACACCCCCAACACACACACTCACTCACTCACACACACTAACACTAACACACACAACACACACACTAAAACACTAACTCACACACACACACACCAACACACACACACACACAACAACACACTCACAACACACACTAAACACACACACACAACACACACTAACTCTCACACACACACACACACTAACACACTTACACACACACATATCACTAGCATGCATGCACACATACCCTTTCAGCTAATGCAGAGCTAACAACCACCACCACCACCACCCCCCACACCCTACCCCCCACCTCCCAAAACCACCTTGGACTTGGACCGCAGCAAGGGTGGACAGGAATAAACTCAAACACAGAACCAGGAAAATTATTGAAGCTAAAAGAAGGTCACAAAATGACAGCCTACCCAAGGTTTCCGCCATACCCACTACCCCCTCACCCTCACCCCAACCCCCCACCCCTCAACACCCTCCCCCCCACCCCCTCAGGGTCGTTTGGGTGTGTGTGTGTGTGTGTGTGTGTGTGTTTAGATAGCCTTGTTCTGCTGATATCTTTATAAAAAAAAAAAAAATCTCTCCGACTACAAGAAAAGAAATGAAAGTGAGTACAGTAAGAAAAAAACCCAGGTAAAGGTGTCCCATAACCTTTGAAGGTCGTAGGGGGAGCGAGGCGTCAGAGACCTCAACTTCTCTAGGGGGCCAGCATATTGAAGGCGTGGCTGCGCCCATCTTCTCTACCTCGCTGCTTGACCTTCCCTGACCCTAAAGAGGGCAGGCAGGTACCCATTGACAGCTGGGTGAACTGGGGGAACTGTACTGAAGCCAAGGCGCACAAACGTCAGCCAACCGATTATAACCACGCTCGATACTGGTTAACCTCGGGTTAGGAAAGCGAGTGCTCCGACCACTGAGCTATCCCCGTCCTCAGAAATAAAATCAAGGGAAATGATAATACCCGTTTTTCATTGGTTAGCACTTGCATTATTACACGGGATGCACGCATGCTTCGGGTGAGATTTTTAAACCGAGGCCCGTGTGCGAACGCATGCAGAACATCTTGCGCACACGTTAAATCCTGTTCCGCTTTTCGAAAGAGTAGGCCGTTGTGTGGCGGTGGGAACAGATGACAAAATTTACAAAACCGCATACACACGGGAACTGGATGTAAAAAAGCACAGGTGTGCTTATTCCATTATCCTCGATATTAAAAAAACCAATATTTTAAAAAAGTCATCTGAGCGCTTTGATTTGTTGCTTTACAAGATTAAAAAGAAAAACGGTTGCGTAGGTAAAAGTTTGACCATTGGTTAACTTTTGAGGTTTAGCTTTTGTATGTATGTATGGATGTATGTATGTATGTATGTATGTGTGTATGATGTATGTAGTATGTAGAAAGTATGTATGTATGTATGTATGTAGTATGCTTGTATGTATGTGTATGTATGGATGTATGTGGTGTGTGTGTACGTATGAATGTATTATGTATGTATTATGTTTGTGGTGTGTGTATTTATGTATGTATGTATAGTGGGAATTGTTATGTAGTATGTATGTGTGTATGTATGTATTTATGTATGTATGTAAGTATGTATGTTTGGATGTGATGATTGGATGGATGGATTGGATGGATGGATGGATGGATTTGGATGGATGGATTATGGATTTTATGTACGTAATGTATGTATGCATATATTTATGTATGTATGTAAGTAAGTATGTATGTTTAGGTATGTATGTATGGATGTAGGATGTATAGTATGTAATGTATTGTGTTATGTATGTATTATTTATGTTTGTTTAGTATGTATGTCTGTATGTATTATGTATGTATGCTGCTTGCAGATCTGCTATGATTATTATGTATTTTTTGTTTGTTTTTTTGTATCTATGTCTGCATGCATGCATGTATGCATGCATTATATAAGTATGTATGTATGTATTTTTGGATGGATGGATTTATTTATTTGTGCTTAATTGAGGGTGGCATCCATCTCCTCTCTCTGTCTTTCTCTGTCTCTCTCTGTCTCTCTCTGTCTCTCTCTGCCTCTCTCTCCATCCCTCTCTCTCTCTCTCTCGTCCTTCGGATGAGACTATAAACCGAGGCCCCGTGTTCGAACGCAAGCAGAACATCTTGCGCACACGTTAAATCCTGTTGCGCTTTTCGTAAGAGTAGGCCATTGTGTGCCGTTGGGAACAGATGACATAATTTACAAAACCACATACACACGGGGACTGTATGTAAAAAGCACGTGAGTGCTTATTCCATTATCATCAATATAAATGAATAAATAAATAAATCTCGCTGCTTTACCTTCCCTGACCCTAAAGAAGGCAGGTGCCCATTTACAACTGGGTAAACCGGGGGACTGTATCGAAGCCAAGGCACGCAACCAATCACCCGCCCACTCGGTAAACCTTTTTCTTCTTACGGCATTCAAACCCACGGTCTTACCGCTACAAACGTACCCAGGTGGGTACCCACTGAGATAGCTTGGATTGTAATCAGATTGTAATATTTTCCTCAGGTTTTAGTGCAAGCAGTTTTTTCCCACAAAATTCGAAAATATCTATCGAATATCTCCGCTGGGACATAAATTCCATCACAACACCAACAAACAGAAAATTCGACAGCCAGTTATTCCTTACCCCACGGACGCAAAAGCCGAGTGGTTAAGACTGTTCGGACCTCAACCTCAAAGGTTCATGGAGTCGTGGGTTCGAATTTCTAGCGGTGTTTGGTAAATCGGGGACTTTTGTCTGATCTCCTAAGTCAACTTCAAATGCAGACCTGCCAGTGCCTTCTTCTCCCTTCGTCTAAATACACACGCCGAAGATTAAAAAACACAATAAAGCTCCCGTCATTTCATGCCAGCGTTGGGCGGGTCTACAAAAAAAACCACGAACATACCCAGCATGGATTGGTGGTCTAGAGGTAACGCGCCTGTCTAGAATGCGAAAAGTCCGGGTCGGGTGTGTGCGCGGTTCGTATCCCGTTTGGGCCCGAAATTTTTCCCCATCCATTAGACCATGAGTGGTGGTCTGGGCGCTAGTCTTTCGGATGAGACGATAAACCGAGGTCCCGTGTGTTACACAAAATTTTCAGCGCACGTAAAAGAACCCACGGCAACAAGAGAGTTGTCCCTGGCAAAATTCTTAGAAAAAAGCCACTCTGATAGGGAAAGAAATACAGTTGCAGACCACAAAAAAAGGGTGGCGCTGCTCTTGTGGCGACGCGCTCTCCCCGGGGAGAGCAGCCCGAATTTCACGCAGAGAAATCTCGTGACTTAAAGTGGTATAAAAAATAATAATAATAATGATATCCCTGAAGTCGGAATGCAGCTACCTTCACGGTGGGGGCAAAACGAACAAAAACTAAAAACCCGATCGCATACGCAGAACTAGGATCTCACCGTTTGCGGTGACACTTTGCAGCTCTAGCCCAGGAACAAATGAAACATAATCTTGTGTTTTCTTCGTTTTTTTATCTAATTTGTTTCCTCTATTCAAATCATATTCAGCGGTGTTTTGCAACTGTGAAGTGGCTTGCTTATGACTTGGCACGTGAGCCCACCCTTGCCATTTTTTCCCCTGTTCGTTACGCTATAAAAGTCCACTGATAGGCAGAGGTGAGGCCAGATTTGTTAAGGAAGTCAATCAGTGTAAAATAAATGCTTTCTGTTTACCGCCATCCTTGTTCCACGAAGAAAGTTTTGGTTAGAACACAAAATAAAAATTAAAAAAAAAAAAATCAGCAAAAAACAAACATCGATTTTTCGGTTGAATGGTCAGAACATGCAACATTTTGTTGTTGTTGTCTCTGTTATATTATTAGCCGAGCATAACCTTTGCGCGCTGCCGTTAAGCCCTGGCAAGTTTGGCGAGCAAATTTGGGCGTAAAAATGTTCAGTCTGGGACCAATAGCTCTGTCAGTTTGTGATTGTTGATAGCCAGCTATAATAAGAATTGAAGCTGCTGAGTAAATTGTTGTTGTTGTGTTGTTATGGGTGGTAGGTTGGAGGTGGTGGTAGGAGGTGATGATTTGTGGTGTGCGTGCGTGTGTGTGTTCGTGCATGTTTGTGCGTGAGTGTGCAAGCGTGAGTATGTTTTGTGTGAGTACGTACGAGTGGTTTGCATGTGGTGAGTGCGTTTTTTTTATTTTATTAGTTTTTATTTTATTTTATTTTGTTTATATCGAGGCAAATTGAGATAAGCACTACGTGTTTTTTTTAACATCCAGTCCCCAGTGTGTGTATGATTTGTTGAATTCTGTCATCTGTTCCCCAACCGGCACACAATGGCCTACTCTTAACGAAAGTCGAAACAGGATTTTCATCGTGTGCGCAAGAACGTTCTGGGGTGCGTTCGCACACGGGGGCCTCGGTTTATAGTCCTGCATCCGAAGGTCTTTTGTGGAGAGTGGAGACGGCACTGATGTTAACTCAAAGGGAGAAAATATCCCCCTTGAACGGGAAAATCGAAACCGGTCGTGAGATTTACCGAGCACAAGTTCTTGACCACATGGTCTAACCCGTCCCATTAGAAGGTAAAAAGCCGATCAAGCCTCAACACTTAACTGTTTTATTCAAAAGCCCCCAAGGCAACTTTGGCCCGATACGCTTCGCCTCATCGGACCAAAAACTTGCATAGTTTTATATAAAAACTAAGCAGTTTACCTTGACTCGGCTTTTACCCTATCTCTCTACTAAAACTGAAAGTAATACTAATTTATTTCTAATGAGCAAACAAATAAAATTATGGGAATTTTTGCTAAAACAATATCTTATTAACAACTTATCAAGAACTTATCAAGAACTTACCAAGAATTTACCAAGAACTTACCAAGAACTTGCCAAGAACTTATTAACAACTAATACAAGAACTTATCAAGAACTTATCAAGAACTAGTACAAGAACTAAAACAAGAACTTTAGTTAAGACTTGTCAACAAATAAACTAGTCCCTATCCACAATTATTGAACAACTTATCAACAACTTGTCAAGAACAAACAACAAAATTTATTTTAACACAAAATATATTGATAAAGAATGAGACAACATGAATTGCGACGAACTTTTGTTGATGACTTCTACTGTTCTAGTCAGAAAATAACAATGAGAAGAGTCTACTGAAAAGAAGTAGAAGTTGGAACCCTCTTGCCTGCTTGTAATAAAACAAATCAATTACTTAGAACACAACAAACAGTGTTGAATCAGGTGCAGCAGTTTATCACCACAAGACATTATTAAGAATTTTAATAGTATGAATCTCTTCTTGAGAGCAAAAAGTGAAAAAGCCAAGGCATACTGTTATTGGTCTAAATGCAAAAGCAACAAGTAGGTTCTTTAATGTGGACTCAGAAGCTGACTTAGCATATGACCTCTCACAAGATCCTATTTTGTCTAGACTCTGGTAGACACTTTTGGCTGAGTGAATGTATAACCGTTTTTGGCTCTCCTGTTTACACCATACTGCTAGTATGATAACATTAAACAGTATAAAATTTAACCAATAGAGAAAGAATGGAAGAACAGAACACAACACCTGAAACCAAACACATGAGAATGTGCCAAGAACCAAGAGCAACCCTCAACCTTTCATTCACAAGGTGACATCCTGTAACAAAGAAACCTGGGAGAGTTAAGCTGGCAAGAGTTAGCAAATGTGAATCGACAGAAAAAACTTAGGAATCAAGCAAAGCAAAAGATCTTATCTGGAGAACATTAGAAAAACAGATGGCCTAAAGAAACACAGAAAAAAGACACAGCACCAACCAAAAACAAACTAAAACAAACATTCCGTCTACAAATATATGGAATAACAACAGGCTATGGGGTAATTGGTTAAACAGCCTATAGAGTATAGGAGCAGCAAGCAACCAAACAAAACAATAACCCAACATGAGACAAAAAGCCAAAAACACAACCACAGTCACAACCATAGCAAACAAACAGCCTTCAACGATCCAATCAAGATGTATTAATAAGATATAAATAATAATATAAATAACTATATAGTAGAAATATGAAGTACAGAACGACACAGTCCAATTTTTGTCTACCACTGCTAGCCGTTTTATTTGGCAGTCTAATATGTCGGCTAAACTATGCTAGGAAAGAGCCTATCTAAAAATGAGGCCTGCTGATTTAAGGAAAACTAGACTTTGAAGACAGCGCCAAGCTATTTGTTGGTTTTAACAGCATCCATTGCTACAAAAGACATCTTAGGTAAAGCAGGGAATTATTCCAGAAAATATAGTCCATAAATAAAAATGGCTTCTTAGATTGAATGAAAGGTTGTGGTGCGTAGTTTAACCACTCTGCAATTTACCAGGCACAACTATCTTGTTTTCTAAACTTCAATACAGACGGAAGAAAGTATGAGACTTGATAAAGCAATAGAACAACTGAACAGAGCAAACAGGCAAATACGAAAGACAAAGAATTGCTCAGATTAGACTATTAAGAAAAAACTTCGAAACAAGGACATGCTGCAAGAACATTTTCTGATGTTGACGAGGCAATAAAAGAGTAACTAACATTGTGACAGGCAAACAAATATCTCCTATTACTAAAGCCCACAGCTTCGTGAATTATTATCAACCCACTGTGAAAACCCTGAAGACATGCGGATTGCTTTTATAATGTGCTGGTCAAAGCCAATAGTATACTTCTTAGCACAGAAGGGATGGTTAACCAACATGGCAAAATTTTTTTATTTATTAAATTAGAACAATGGATGCCAAACTCTACTAGATCTACTACACACCAAAAATGGGTACTGAAGGACAGACGGCTATTAATAAACTGAGCAGTGCAGCATGCGTAAGTTCCGATAAAGGCAAAGAAGTGGCTGTCTAACAAACAATATGGCAGATCTATTACCTGCACCCAAGGCGCAGTCAATAGACCCCCTCCATTATAAACATTGAAGCCAAAAGATACTCATCAAAAAGACCTTTTATTACTACCACCTGACACAAACAAAGAAAGGTAAATTATGCTCTTACTGTAGTGGAGCGTAGCTTCTAGATATAAAGATGTCAGAGCCCCTTACTGAAAAGAGTGCCACCGCAACCTGCAGTTGCTTTGCAGGAAAATCTATAGCGGTGGCCCTCAAAATATCCCAGAACTTATTCAGATGTGATTTAGGGTAAAGAGTTTTAAAGGAAGCATTTTAATCAGTTGCTACTTAAAGCATGGAGTAGCTATAAAAAGATGTATACCAGGCAACCACAGATCTCAAGCACTGGTTGAAATTTTTTAACAAGCTGTAAGCATAAAGATGTTTGCATATCAGTACCACCAAGAAATCATTGAACCCGAGCACACGAAATACAGATGGGTAAGAAGAACTGCCTCAGTTTTGATAGCCATGAACTCTGAGATAACTAAAAGCCATAGGGTTAAAACGCTGTGGAGCTATCAAAAGTCAAAACATACAGTCAGCACGTCCAAACAACAAAACACCAAAGGCAACCACTAAAACCCTTTGGGAAGAAACTGAGATATCTGTATGC
The DNA here is from genome assembly GCA_028751875.1 of Rapana venosa. Taxonomy (NCBI): domain Eukaryota; kingdom Metazoa; phylum Mollusca; class Gastropoda; order Neogastropoda; family Muricidae; genus Rapana; species Rapana venosa. Next base: position 45,099,254 of record CM054152.1, read on the forward strand.
TCCTGGAGAAGCTGAGCCAGTCGACGTCACAAACGAGCAACAATACCATCAGGAGCATAGGACACCTTATGAAATAAAAAAAAGTTGTGAGATGGATCCTCCTATTATTTATTTGTCATTACCTGCACCACAGCGGGCTTTGGTTAGAGAGGAACTGCAACTAGTGCCACCTATAACCTGTCCCGCTTTAGTAAGGTAGTCTGACTATTTCATCAGAAGTAAGTGACTGTATGGTCCTCACTAACGTTTTTTTGGTTACTAGCATTTATGGGAACATCTTTGATAATACTGAAGTGGGTTTGGACACACCCTCATCAAACAACAACTCCTAAATAGTTATTAAGCCACCTCTTCTTTTGTACCATGATCAAGTTTATTTCTACTTGCTCACCCATAATCTATCTAGAATGTCAGCACTGTAAAAGCATAGACGAGGCCATTGTTACCACTAGACCATAAGTATTTTGTAAAGAGTAAACAATCCATTGTAGTCTCAATCAAGATTTTAACACGTATATAAATGTTAAAAAAATTAATTTAAATTAATTAATTTGGTTCTCCGCATGGTCCAAGTGCTTAATGAGTGCTCTGGCGAAGAATATTCTTCGTTTTTATCCTTGCAACAATCAATGTTCTTTTTCCAACCACAGTTTGTGTTTATTTGGCAGGTTTAGCAGAGCTTTGTTGTCATGATGGAACTACTCTTACTTCAAAGAGCCCTCTTTGTAGATATCATGACTGATGCATGGTTTTGACCACCTGTTTTCCAACACCTTTTGTTGCCTTTTTTATGACACCCAGTCTTGCTTGCTACACTAAACAATCTTGGCCCACAGCCCAACATATTCCTTTGATAATAGTGCGTTCATCTCAATCCTTCATCATTAACCAATAACTTTTTGTTTACTGATAATGCAAGGGACGTCTTTTTGATAATCACTGTGTACATACCATGACTCCGATCCCATCGCAACGTCCTCAAACCAAAGGTTTTTGTATATATCTTCTGTGTGTATGGTCTAGATGAAAAGTCTGGTGTCTGTGGTCCAAGACCCATACAGCAGGATGTTTTGGGTTTAAAGTAATCATACAAGAACTCCAGCATCAACAGCTTGACACAGCTCCAGCACACTAAACCCAATAAATACTGGTTTGTTTAGTTAAAATAACCTGCAACTTCTCATCTTGATGCCATACATACTGTCCATGGAAATTTGCCTGTAGTCTTGATAGCATTGGCTTCAATTTATCTTTATGGCTTCGTTTTCTTTTGTGACTAATCTAACATCTTTTCTTTAGTGAGGTTTCTCCATTGTTTTACAAAGCAGTCTGTGTTCATGCGCTCAAGTAATCCTTTCTGATGCATCCGTTGCCTCGTTCTCAGAATCAGTGTTCTTCATGATGTATGGATTTCAAACGAATTGCTCTTGGGTCAAACAAAGTGATACGAAATGAACGAGGAAGCAGTAAGAATTAACCCATGCCTTAGTTAGTACTGTAAGCAGTCAGTAGTGACAAACATACTATGCTCTGTCATTTAAGTTTGGTACAAGCTTTGGTGGTTCTTTTTTGAGATGTTTTGAGGGCTTTCTGCACCATGGTGTATCATTGTGCGCATCAGTAGTGACACATAGGGATAGACTAAATCTACTTCTAACATCCAACCTGTGCTAGATCAGCACCATTTGTGACAACGCTTTTAGAGTCTCATCAACAGCAAAGGACCATTAAACAGCTGAAAGTTTCTTATAGGTAGGATGACTGAACATCGCCATACCATACAGATGTTTTGCGTCCAAGTACTTATGTAAGTTAGAGCTATGCAAGGCATCATATCTTCTAAATATTTTGTTGTTGGCCTTAACAGTAATTGTCGCGATGACCATACTTATTCCACCACGCAGACCATCCACAATCATTTGGAGCATTGGCAGGTCAGACAACAAAGCATCTGCAACCCAGTTTTCTTCAAGAAAGCATCCCAAACATTCCCAGTGCTGTAAATAGATGTGAAGGGTCTAGTTCCGTAATGTTTCATTCCTGTTCTATCTGTAGTTCTCAACTCAAAACATAGCAAGCAAACATGCATCAGCAAGTAATACTGATCATAGTAATTCGCCCATCAACCGACCACAAGCATCTTTTGCCATGCCACACTGAGCACGCTGATATTATCATCACTGACTTCCCTTTGCCTGTCAACTGCTTGAAGAATGCTTCTTTGGAGGCAGCCTTCTTCATCAAGCCTTTCCCATGAGTCCATGTACTCATAAGGATAGACTCCTTCTTCGCACGAGCTTTGTGTCGAAGTATTTTTCTGTAATTGAGCAAGTAGCTCAGTGATGAGAACAATGACTCTAGAGATCCCTTCAGATGTGGTCAGAATCAAGAAGGACAGGCATTCATGTAAAAGTCAGGTTACTCACGAATGACCTGAGTCAATGCGGTAGAGCCTTATACTCATCATTACTGCCTTTGCAAATTAGTTGTGATTCTAACCACTTATTATTGTGGAATAGACTGTCAGCTGTCCATTTTTTGGATCTACTTTTAGTTGTAGATTACACTTACTATGTGCTAGCTCCACGAAACTTACCACTGTGTGGCCATGATCTCTGAACTGTGTGATTGTCTGCCCACCTGGGGTGTTAATAAATTACCACAAATCCAGCAATGATGTGGCAGATACAGACTCTCCTGAGGTCTTCATCAGACATAAGATCTCCTTGTAGGGTTTAGCTGTGTTTTAGAGTAGTGGTTAATGATGCTGCTTCCATGTGTTCAAGAAAAGCTTAGCCGCATCTGGTCCTCTATTATACAAGAACAGGCTCTGAGTGTGCCAACCATCCCCATCAAACAACAACATAAGCAAAGGAACAAGACTTTGATGATTAACGAGTAAGACTGGTTTAGGCCACTGTTTCCGGTGCTGGCCCTTGGTATTGGCCAATGAAAGACTGAAAGTCAGCATACACTACATATGACTCTTTTGTAGCTTATTTATATTCTTGAAGTACACCTTGCTTCCTGGCTTGTGTACATAGTTCATCAGTGATTGCTTCGGTCTCACTCTTACAATGTTTTCCTGTTTTTGTCACTGCTGCCTGTAAAGATGGTGAAAACGAACCAAGCATCTCTCAAAACTCTTGTTTGTCTGATGTTTTTGTTGTCTGTGTCAAGAAGTCTACTCATTTTCTAATAAGTGAATAATGATAACTGGTTTCCATTACTCACTAGCAAGAGGTCTACAAGTTCGTTATCAGGATTCACCTATTGTGGGAGACCTTTTTGAGATCCTAAGTGGTCTTAACCCACTGGGTCCATTGGGGACCCCCACATCTTCCCAGGTGTACACATTCACACTGATGGGTGGGTTTAGTTCCTCAAACTTGTCAATACTCCTAACAGCCACAGGAAAGTCAATGCCGGTAAAGACAAGCTTGTTACATGTACATGATAAGTTTGAAACTCTCTCTGCATTCTTTGTATACAATGAAACATCCTAGCCAGCACACACCACATAAAACACTTGTATCATCTTTTGTGACTGAATTTCTCCACAGCACGTTTTATGCTACAACATCTTGGTGGCAAGGGAATGTAACATCTAACCAACAATGGGAATGAAACTTTGTTTTGCTCTTTAGTTCCATTGGCAAAGATCCTTACAACTGTCCATCCGATCCCTCATTCTTGCTGTATTCTCTTCTGCAGAATGTTCGAAGTTGCGCATTATCTCATCTGCCCATGTTAGTGTTGAGCTCTAGCCTTCAAAGGAAGTACAGTGCTTGTTGTGTAGATTGAGACACATGAACATAATTTTTCCTCTTTGTTGTGCAGTGTTGTATAGAATTTCAGCAACCAACTGCACCTATACTGGTGGATCTATTTTTAGGTTGTGTCCTGGTATTTGTGCGAATAGCATCTTGAATGCTTTGAACCAAGTTTTTTGCGCTTGTGTAACATTTAAGCTCTATTGTCTGGAAACACTTTGTCCATACAGAGCCTCAACTAAAATCTCTAACTCCATATAGTAAGAAAAAAAAATTAATTAATTAATTAATTAGCTTCTTCCTTTTTTGTTTTGCTAACGGTATGAAGCAGTGAATCTACCACAGTAATACTTAGCTCCTTATTAAGAACTCCGTCAGCTGAGTACTGTCCAAAGCCAAAGCAGATACCCCTTTTTATATATTCCTTATTTTATTTGATCAATGTCCACAGGCATAGCTTTGGTGTTGTTTGAGTTCTGGAGGTCGAACTTTTGGAGACGCTATGTAGTCCATCGAAGTCCTTCCTGAAGACGCATGAACTCCTCTTCTGATATTGTGGGAATCTGAAAGTGCTTTGCTAATAATGAGCCTGAATGAGCTTAGCTTGCTAATGTCAAGCAAAACCACAGCATCATGTTTTTACTAGTTTAACGCACAACCTTCTTCGAAAAGACTGATGTGACAAATGAACAGCACCTGCTGTTATTGAAACAGAGCCCAAAGCTATAGATTGCAGAGAACCAATTCCAGTAGCCAAGATAGCAATGCCTGTTCCAGCTAGCTTCTGTAGACAGAGATTGCTTGTACCTGTAGTTAAAAGAGCTCAACACAGTATATGCTGATCTGTAACCTACCCTACATTTTGGTATACTTTTGTAGTTGTTTTGCTCAATTCATGCGCATCTGTTAATGTTTGTCAACGAAAGGTATTAGCAAATCATTAAGTAGGTTCATCAGGATCCGGTGCAACGAGGACTTTAGATATTTAGCGGTCGTCATCTTCTACTTCTTATGACTGTTTAAAAAACGTGTGTGTAATTTGTATTGGTATTCATTCAGTAAGTCTAGTAATTGATTGTCCGGGAGCAGTACAACATTCCTGTGTAATAGACTGCAACGAGTCAATGTGGGTATATATGGAGGGTTGCTAATTGTGTCAGCGTGTGTGGGTCCTTAGGAGCACGTTGACTTTATTACAGGAAATTTCCTTCATATGTCATTGTCACCCCGCCGCAGTTCCGAATAGCAATAGCAAATCTAGAGGCACACAACGTCGAGGTCTTTCCAGTTAATAGTAATCCCATCCATGAACAAGAAAGAACTCTGTCATCTCCTGCAACCAGAACAAACACTAATGTGTACTGACATCCGAGGAAAGTTATGGAAGGAATCGTAAGCAATGTAGGTTGATGGTTTAGTCACTGAGTCTTTTCTATGAAAGCAAGTAAACGTGCCTATTCTGTAATGCTATTATCTCTACTTCATTCTTGCTGGCTGATGATAGCTATATGCTATGTTTACTGTTCCAGCATTTAGGCTTAACGAAAAGTTTCTGTCGGATGCATAGAGAGTGGTAAGGTACTAATAAACTCAAACTTGATCTGCAGTCAATGCTTGGGATTGATGTGCCATTTATTAGCTTAAATGTTACTTTGTAAGTGAAAATCATCTTCTAATGCTTCAGCTTCAACCTTACGCAAAGTTCAATTTAGGAAACCGAGATTTCTAGCTTCTTCTATTGCTCGTACCTTGTAAGTATCCATCATTTGTGTACTCACAAAGCGTAAACTTCACGCATTTTCCCTATCCTTTCAAACTCTTTTACATCACCAAGATCTTTAATGTTCAATAGTTTGGGCATGTAATCAGGTGCTCTTATTACGGACCGTGTTACATGTTATGTATTAAATTTAGTTGTTTATAATTATTTTATTTTCTAATGTAAATGTAAATTTTTTTACAGTCAACTGTTCTTTGTGCTGCGTCTTTTGATTGTTAAAACAGAGTGTTTTCATGGGAGCCTTCTTGCTAGCTCTTTGAATTTAAATGAGTAAAGTCTATTGTGCTCATTTCACAGTATAATTGTCCCCTGCTGAGTTGGAAGGATTTTTATTAGATCAGAAGGGACTGATGAGGAAGAAGCCATCAGTCACCACTTGGTTTTTGTGATGTGTATAAACTGAGACAAGTGTACAAAAAGCAATGAGTTTACTGCCAAGTCATATGGGTCCTTTCAACTGACATGAGGTTTGCCAATCCTTCAAGACAAAGGATACATCCTGACCATCAGGACCTATTCCAATAAATAGGGCTCGAAACCAAGCATTTCTCTAGCAAGAGCGTAGTGACATCCTTGATATGTTGTAAGAAGGTCCTGTAGAGTTTACTCTTAGACTAGCCTGGTTGAGTTCTAAGTGTATACCAGCTGGACCGAAAGAGGCTCCTTTTCCAGTGATGCAGAAATCATAATAAACCTTCTTGCACAGTAAATGATTAAAACGCTCTAGTTCTAGATCCATATTTGTTAATCCAGATGTTGCTAGCAGTCGATGTTTGTCCATGATACTTTGTAGAAGACCTCATTCAAAGCAACTGTTTTATGTTGACGGGGAAGCGGTTGTCCAATAGGAATGTCTATTAAACAAGGTTATACTAAAACCCTATGGATGTTTGTTAGTGTTATAAAAGCATTTTATCTACTATAGGAATAATAGATGAATAAATAGAAATAAATGATGCAAAAAATACTAGGCCAGGATCTCACATAACCCGAAAGACTAAATGGATTTTAAATAAGCTAGATGTTGCAGTATCAGAGACATTGATCTTCGAAGTAAAAGTTCCCAACTCCACAGAAATCATACTAAAAACCCACCAATAAAGGAGATGATGCTACTTGCGGGAAAGTCATGGTTGGTCCTAATCCTATACAGTTTTACCAGAAACCACTTAAGACTTGCTTAACCACCAGTGCAAACTATGGGCGTGGTGTGTCATATGCTGACCACATGAACCATCCAAAACCATTAGTCTAAAGTCTTTGTACATGTTTCAATAGTTCTATCAGTTTAGGTCGTGTGTTATCTTAGCAGCAAGGTCCCACTGCCCACAGATTGAACATTCAATCCCTTTAATAGATAGGGATAAACTGAAGGCGTATGAAGAGGGCTGTGCAATGATTCATATTGATTCTAAGACTGCATTCAGACCAACACAGGCAAAAATCATGCATGAGTGGGACACTGTATTTGAGGGGTGTGCAACAGGAGTGTATAACGAATGACTGGTGGCCTACCAATACATCTTTCTCGTTTTGGTGCAGAGTTGTTCTTTAGTTCAATAGAGCAAATTGCACATGTATGCAATGGACGACTTTTATTCATGATAAGAGTGGAAGGTTAACAAAGACCAGTGATTAGAGAGATTAATGACTCTGTTCTGGACCTATGTGTGGTGCTTGCTTGGCACATGCAACAAACAAGGTCGAGTATTATGGTTGGCACTGGGTTTGATTCACAGAATCATATGTATTCTAGCAAATCTTGAAGACAGTAATTAAACTTTGGCCGTTAGACCTACCATCAAGCATCAAGCATTATCCAAGATGATCTTCACTATGACGGTCGAAGGTAGACTTGCTATAGGACAAGGTTTATATATGTTGCCTTCCAACATATCAGATTACAAATATATAGGAGATGTGAGATGAGAAGTGGAAGGGGAGGGGGGAGGGGCAGGTGGGGGAGGGGGGGGGGGAGGAGGAGGGGAGGAAAGAGGGGGGGATGGAGGAGAGGGGAGAGAGAGGAAGAGAGGAGGTGAGAGATAGGAGGGAGAGGGTGGGTGGGGGTGGGAAGAAGAAAGGAGGAGAGGGGGGGAGGGGTAAGAAGGGGAGGGGGGGGAGGGATGAGAGGGGGTGATGGGTGCAGGGAAGGTTAAGAGAGGGGGAAGGAGGGGGGAGGATGGAGAGGAGGTGGAGGAGGAAGGATAAGAGGGAGGGGTAAGTAGTGGGGGGGAAGAGTGGGGGGAAGAGGGGGAAAAGGGTATGAGGAAGTGAAGACGGAGAAGGTGTAGGGTGGATAGAGAGGAGAGGGAGGAGAAGGGGGAGATGGAAGAAGTAGAGGGGGAGGGGAAAGAGGGGGCGTGGCGCTGGGTGGCGGCTACCTCTCGTTGGTTCTTCTTCGCCTTCTCACGGTCTGCCTCTTCGATTCCACCTTCTTGTTTCGTTTCTTTGCTTTTCATTTTTTTTCCCCTTAATGTACTTCTTTCTCTTCTTTCTTCTTCTTTCCGGCTACTACTTATCGTTACTTCTTCTTCTGCTTCTACTCTTGTCCTACTCTCTGTTGCTCTTCCCTCTTGACTTGTCTTTCCAGTTCTTCTTTTGCTTTTTTTCTCCTTCGCCCTTGTACGACTCGCCCATTTTTTTCTGTCATTCCTCCTTGTTCATCTTTTTTCTCGTCTTCACTGTTACTTCCTTTTCTTCTCTAACTCTCCTTTTACTTGCATTCTGTTTCTTTTTCTACCTCGCTTTTTCTCTGCTTCTTCTCACGTGATCATAATTTCTTCCTTCATTTTTTTTTTGTCCTTAATTCTTTCACTCCTTTTACTATTCACTTCACTTTCTTCTCAACTCATCTTCTCTTTCTAATTCTTCTTCTTCCCTTTTACTCATTCACTTTCTTCGTTTACTCTTTCTTCGACTTACCTGTACTTTCTCTACTTAATTTCTCTACTGTCCTGTTTTGTGGTTCTTTCTCTTCTGCCTTCCGTCGTTTTTTCTTCTCTTTCTTCCTATTCCCTTACTACTTCTACTCATCTCTCTCTACCTCTCTCTTTCTGTACTTTCTTTTTCCTCTCTTTTTATTCTTGTTTTCCTCGCTACTTTTTCCCCTTCTGTGCTCCTTGTACTTTTTCTTTCCTCTGCTAGTTCCTTTCTGCTCTTCTTCTCGTCGGCATTTGTGTATCTTTCATCTGTCTCCGATCTTACTTCTCCCATCGCGTCTTTCTTTCATCCCTCGTGCTGATTAATTATATAATTTCTCTCTTCCTCTCTTTCCTTACCTTTCTTTTTTTAGGCGTCCCCTTACCCTCGGCATTGTGCTTGTTTCAAGCTTCTTTCTTTATCTCCTCTTTTCTCTTGACTTTGTATATCGTGTATTCCACTCGTTTTCTACTCTCACCCCCTACTTCTTTTTATCTTCTTTCTACCTTTCTTGCCCCTCTCTTTCCTCTTTTTTTCTTTTTTTCTTTTTTTTTCTTATTCCTTCTTGTCTTCTTTTCTTTCGAATTCGTTTCTTTTCTCCCCTTTTAGTTTCTATCTTTTCTTAATCTTTTTTCTTCTCGTACTTCTTTCCGTCTTTTTTCTTTGTCATGCTTCTCCGTTTCTCTCGTTCGTTTCGTCTTTATTTTTTTGTCGTTGCTTATTTTGCTTGTTTTATTTTCAGTTTCTCTTTCATCTTTCTCTTTCTTTTTTTTCCCCTATACGCGCCTTTGCGTGTTTTCATCGTCTCTTTTTTCTCCGCCCCCCACCCTCTCTCTTTTTACTTCTCTTTCTTATCTTCTTCTTCTTCCTTCATTCTTTTTTATTCTTCTTTCGGTCCCTCTCTTCCTACCTCTTCACTTCTCTATTACTGTTCCTTTCTGCTTCTACGTCATATATCTTTCCTTCTTTTCTTTTCTTACTACTTCCTTATTTCCTTGTATTTTTTTACATTCTCGTTTTCACCTTCTTTCTTTTCTTGTTTCTCTCTTCCGTTTCAGTTTTTTTTTTTTGTTCTCTCCTTTTTCTTTTTTTCTACCTCTATCTATTCGCTCAACTTTCTCTCTCCTTTCTCGTGTGCGTCCCTTTATCTTCTTCTTTCTCTTCTGTATTTTCTTTTCCTTGTTACTTTGTATATATCTCTTCATTTGTAACGTCTTAGTCTTGTGTCTTTCGCGTGTGGTTCTTTTTTTTCTTTTGCATTCCCTCTGCTACTTTTGTCGTGTTTTATGGGCTTCTTCTTTTCCCAGCTCTCCTTCCTACTCTGTCGGTCTCACGTCTATTGTGCCTTGCGTTTCGTCGCTTTTTTCACTTCTCTCTTTTCTTTTCATTCTCTTTCATCTTTCTCTTTTTCTATTTTTTCTTCACTTTTTTTTCTTATGTCCTTCTTCTACTTTTGTCTTACTCCTTCTTTTTCCTCTTACTACTTATCCTCTTCATGCGTTTTTACCCATCCTCTCTTTTTTTTCTTCTTCATCATTTTTCTCGTTATTTCTTGTACTATTGAGTCTTTCTTTTTCATTCTTCTTCTCGTTGTTCATCCCCTCGCTTCCTTCTCACTACTATCTTCTCTTTTTTTGTGTCGTTCGTGCTTTTTTATTTCTCTTTTCTAATTTTTCCCTTTTTCTACTTATTTTTCCTCCTTATGCTCCTTCTTTCTCGTTTTCTTTTATTTGTAACGCACCCCGTTTTTTCTCTCTCCGTCTTTCTTACTGCTCTGTTTTCTCTTTTGTTCTTGCTAATCATGTCTGCATTATCAATGACTCAGGGTTTTCTCCGTCCCTTTCATTCAGTACTCACTTTAGTCTGTTCTGACTCCTTCCACTTCCCTTCAGTGTCTTTCTTTATTCTTCTTATTACACTAATGCTCCGTTTTCTTTCCTGCTCTTCTGCAAGCCTTTTCAATGTTCTTCCTTGTGCTCTTTTCTTCTCTTTGTTGTTCCTTACTTCCTACTTTCTGTTTCTCCTTCCTCTTCCTCATATATCCCTTCTCTCTATCTTTTCCTTTATCTCATGCTCATCCTATTTTTTATCATTCTTCCCTACTACTCTTTCTCTACTTCTTTTCTTGTTTTCTTATTTTTTACCTCCCTCACTCTTCTTCCTTTTCTTTCTATCCTTTCCCCTCATGTACGCTCTCTCAGTCATCTCCTCTCTTCTCAACATTTCTTTTCTTCTTCTTCTTTTCTTTCACTTTTCTTTGCTACGTCTTCACTCTCCTTTTCTTTCTTTTTCTCCTTCCTACTCATTCTCCTCCGACCTTCCTTTTCTTTTTTTCTCATGTTACCACCTTCTTTCTTGCTCGCCCCTTCTTTTGTTCTCTTAACCTACTTACTCTTCCTTTTTCTCTTTCTACCTCTTTTCTTTCTACCTCTATCACTATTTTCTCTACCCCTCTTTCCATTTTCTCCTTCTCTCTGTCATTCTTCTTCTTTACTTCTCTCCCTCTTTACTTTCTATCTCGTCGGTCCTTTTTTTTCTTCTTTGGCCCATCACTTCTCTCTTGCGTCCTCACTCTGTTTTTCTTTTTTTTTTTTTTCCTTTCTCGTCTCTCTTTCTCCTATCTCTCCTTTACTCTTCCTTTCTTTTCTTTCCTTTACTCTATTCTTGTTCTTCTTCTCACTTCTACTCCATCTCTCTTGAGTCTCTCATTTCTCTCTTTTTTCTCTTACTTTCCTTTTTTACTTCTCTCTCTCCTTTCTCTCGTACTTTTTTCTATTTCAGGTTTCATTTTTCCCTGATTTTCCTTCTCTTCTTCGTCTCTGTCCTCCCTACCCATTCTTCGGCCTTCATCTTTGTGACCATCTTTCTCGTGCATTCTTCCCACTTTCTTTTCTCTTTCACTATCACTTGCTTCTTTTTCTTTGCTTTTCTCTTTTCCCCACCTCTCTACGTTTCTCTTCTACTCCCTCAACTGTTCCCACTACCTCTGTTTTTACTTTCTTGCTTTCTCTTTTTTCTTTTCTTTGAAACGCCCTTTTTGCCTTTCTTTGTTTTATTTGTCACTTCCTGCTCCTTTCTCTGCTCTCTCGTTTTACATCCTCTATTCCTCTGGTTTTTTCGTACTTTGGTGCTTTTCCTCTCTTCTCAGCCGTATTGTCGTCTCTTACCTCTTTATGCTTAGTATTTTTTCTCCCTATTTTCTTCCTTCCTTGCTTTGATTTTTACGATTCTTCTCACTTTTATGCCTTCTTCTCGCTCGCTCTCTCTTCTGGTTTTTCTTTTCTTCTACTCTCCTAACTGTCATTTTTCCCGTGCCTCCCCTCTTCGTGCCTTCCCTTGTTCTTCTCTTGTCTCCTGCTCTCCAACTACGTCTATCTCCTATTTCTGTGTTGCCTTCATTTTTTTTCTTCTCTCTATTTTCCCACTTTTGACTCCGCTTCCTCTCGCTCTCTCTTCTCTTTTCATTTTTCTTTCTTCCCATTCTCTTTGTTTCTTTCCTTCTGCCTTCTTTTCTCCTTCACTTCCCTACTTTCTCTTTCTCTACTTCTTCTTTTTTCGCTTCTTTTACTTTTATCTTTTCCTCTCCTTGCTTGCTTTCTTCCTTTCTACATATCCTTTACATCTCCTCTCTCTCTTTTCTCTCTTTCTACCTCTTTTCTTCCGTTCTTCCTTTAGTTTAAAGAATCCCTGAAGTCGGAATGCAGCTACCTCACGTTGTGGGTGCAAAGACGAACAAAAACTAAAGAACCCCGATCGCATACGCAGAACTAGGATCTCACCGTTTGCGGTGACACTTATGCAGCCTCAAGGCCCAGAACAAATGAAACATAATCTGTGTTTTCTTCGTTTTATTAATCTAATTTTTGTTTCCTCATTCAAATCATATTCAGCGGAGTTTTTGCCAGACTGTGAAGTGGTTGACTTTATGTACTTTGCACGTGAAGCCACCCATGCCATATTTTCCCCTGTTCGTTACGCTACAAAAGTCCACTGATAGGCAAGGTGAGGCCAGATTTTGTTAAGGAAGATCAACAGTGTAAAATATAATGTAGTTTTTTCTTTCTTGTTTACCGCCATCCTTGTTCCACGAAGAAAGTTTTGGTTAGAACACAAAATAAAAATTAAAAAAAAAAAAATCAGCAAAAAACAAACATCGATTTTTCGGTTGAATGGTCAGAACATGCAACATTTTGTTGTTGTTGTCTCTGTTATATTATTAGCCGAGCATAACCTTTGCGCGCTGCCGTTAAGCCCTGGCAAGTTTGGCGAGCAAATTTGGGCGTAAAAATGTTCAGTCTGGGACCAATAGCTCTGTCAGTTTGTGATTGTTGATAGCCAGCTATAATAAGAATTGAAGCTGCTGAGTAAATTGTTGTTGTTGTGTTGTTATGGGTGGTAGGTTGGAGGTGGTGGTAGGAGGTGATGATTTGTGGTGTGCGTGCGTGTGTGTGTTCGTGCATGTTTGTGCGTGAGTGTGCAAGCGTGAGTATGTTTTGTGTGAGTACGTACGAGTGGTTTGCATGTGGTGAGTGCGTTTTTTTTATTTTATTAGTTTTTATTTTATTTTATTTTGTTTATATCGAGGCAAATTGAGATAAGCACTACGTGTTTTTTTTAACATCCAGTCCCCAGTGTGTGTATGATTTGTTGAATTCTGTCATCTGTTCCCCAACCGGCACACAATGGCCTACTCTTAACGAAAGTCGAAACAGGATTTTCATCGTGTGCGCAAGAACGTTCTGGGGTGCGTTCGCACACGGGGGCCTCGGTTTATAGTCCTGCATCCGAAGGTCTTTTGTGGAGAGTGGAGACGGCACTGATGTTAACTCAAAGGGAGAAAATATCCCCCTTGAACGGGAAAATCGAAACCGGTCGTGAGATTTACCGAGCACAAGTTCTTGACCACATGGTCTAACCCGTCCCATTAGAAGGTAAAAAGCCGATCAAGCCTCAACACTTAACTGTTTTATTCAAAAGCCCCCAAGGCAACTTTGGCCCGATACGCTTCGCCTCATCGGACCAAACAAGCTTGCATAGCTTTTATAAAAAAACAAAGCAGTTAACCATGACTCGGCTTTTACCCTCTCTACTAAAACTGAAAGTAATACTATTTTATTTCTAATGAGCAAACAAATAAAATTATGGGAATTTTTGCTAAAACAATATCTTATTAACAACTTATCAAGAACTTATCAAGAACTTACCAAGAATTTACCAAGAACTTACCAAGAACTTGCCAGAACTTATAAACAACTAATACAAGAACATATCCAAGAACTTATCAAAACTAGTACAGAGAAACTAAAACAAGTAACTTTAGTTAAGACTTGTCAACAAATAAACTAGTCCCTATCCACAATTATTGAACAACTTATCAACAACTTGTCAAGAACAAACAACAAAATTTATTTTAACACAAAATATATTGATAAAGAATGAGACAACATGAATTGCGACGAACTTTTGTTGATGACTTCTACTGTTCTAGTCAGAAAATAACAATGAGAAGAGTCTACTGAAAAGAAGTAGAAGTTGGAACCCTCTTGCCTGCTTGTAATAAAACAAATCAATTACTTAGAACACAACAAACAGTGTTGAATCAGGTGCAGCAGTTTATCACCACAAGACATTATTAAGAATTTTAATAGTATGAATCTCTTCTTGAGAGCAAAAAGTGAAAAAGCCAAGGCATACTGTTATTGGTCTAAATGCAAAAGCAACAAGTAGGTTCTTTAATGTGGACTCAGAAGCTGACTTAGCATATGACCTCTCACAAGATCCTATTTTGTCTAGACTCTGGTAGACACTTTTGGCTGAGTGAATGTATAACCGTTTTTGGCTCTCCTGTTTACACCATACTGCTAGTATGATAACATTAAACAGTATAAAATTTAACCAATAGAGAAAGAATGGAAGAACAGAACACAACACCTGAAACCAAACACATGAGAATGTGCCAAGAACCAAGAGCAACCCTCAACCTTTCATTCACAAGGTGACATCCTGTAACAAAGAAACCTGGGAGAGTTAAGCTGGCAAGAGTTAGCAAATGTGAATCGACAGAAAAAACTTAGGAATCAAGCAAAGCAAAAGATCTTATCTGGAGAACATTAGAAAAACAGATGGCCTAAAGAAACACAGAAAAAAGACACAGCACCAACCAAAAACAAACTAAAACAAACATTCCGTCTACAAATATATGGAATAACAACAGGCTATGGGGTAATTGGTTAAACAGCCTATAGAGTATAGGAGCAGCAAGCAACCAAACAAAACAATAACCCAACATGAGACAAAAAGCCAAAAACACAACCACAGTCACAACCATAGCAAACAAACAGCCTTCAACGATCCAATCAAGATGTATTAATAAGATATAAATAATAATATAAATAACTATATAGTAGAAATATGAAGTACAGAACGACACAGTCCAATTTTTGTCTACCACTGCTAGCCGTTTTATTTGGCAGTCTAATATGTCGGCTAAACTATGCTAGGAAAGAGCCTATCTAAAAATGAGGCCTGCTGATTTAAGGAAAACTAGACTTTGAAGACAGCGCCAAGCTATTTGTTGGTTTTAACAGCATCCATTGCTACAAAAGACATCTTAGGTAAAGCAGGGAATTATTCCAGAAAATATAGTCCATAAATAAAAATGGCTTCTTAGATTGAATGAAAGGTTGTGGTGCGTAGTTTAACCACTCTGCAATTTACCAGGCACAACTATCTTGTTTTCTAAACTTCAATACAGACGGAAGAAAGTATGAGACTTGATAAAGCAATAGAACAACTGAACAGAGCAAACAGGCAAATACGAAAGACAAAGAATTGCTCAGATTAGACTATTAAGAAAAAACTTCGAAACAAGGACATGCTGCAAGAACATTTTCTGATGTTGACGAGGCAATAAAAGAGTAACTAACATTGTGACAGGCAAACAAATATCTCCTATTACTAAAGCCCACAGCTTCGTGAATTATTATCAACCCACTGTGAAAACCCTGAAGACATGCGGATTGCTTTTATAATGTGCTGGTCAAAGCCAATAGTATACTTCTTAGCACAGAAGGGATGGTTAACCAACATGGCAAAATTTTTTTATTTATTAAATTAGAACAATGGATGCCAAACTCTACTAGATCTACTACACACCAAAAATGGGTACTGAAGGACAGACGGCTATTAATAAACTGAGCAGTGCAGCATGCGTAAGTTCCGATAAAGGCAAAGAAGTGGCTGTCTAACAAACAATATGGCAGATCTATTACCTGCACCCAAGGCGCAGTCAATAGACCCCCTCCATTATAAACATTGAAGCCAAAAGATACTCATCAAAAAGACCTTTTATTACTACCACCTGACACAAACAAAGAAAGGTAAATTATGCTCTTACTGTAGTGGAGCGTAGCTTCTAGATATAAAGATGTCAGAGCCCCTTACTGAAAAGAGTGCCACCGCAACCTGCAGTTGCTTTGCAGGAAAATCTATAGCGGTGGCCCTCAAAATATCCCAGAACTTATTCAGATGTGATTTAGGGTAAAGAGTTTTAAAGGAAGCATTTTAATCAGTTGCTACTTAAAGCATGGAGTAGCTATAAAAAGATGTATACCAGGCAACCACAGATCTCAAGCACTGGTTGAAATTTTTTAACAAGCTGTAAGCATAAAGATGTTTGCATATCAGTACCACCAAGAAATCATTGAACCCGAGCACACGAAATACAGATGGGTAAGAAGAACTGCCTCAGTTTTGATAGCCATGAACTCTGAGATAACTAAAAGCCATAGGGTTAAAACGCTGTGGAGCTATCAAAAGTCAAAACATACAGTCAGCACGTCCAAACAACAAAACACCAAAGGCAACCACTAAAACCCTTTGGGAAGAAACTGAGATATCTGTATGCTCCTGGAGAAGCTGAGCCAGTCGACGTCACAAACGAGCAACAATACCATCAGGAGCATAGGACACCTTATGAAATAAAAAAAAGTTGTGAGATGGATCCTCCTATTATTTATTTGTCATTACCTGCACCACAGCGGGCTTTGGTTAGAGAGGAACTGCAACTAGTGCCACCTATAACCTGTCCCGCTTTAGTAAGGTAGTCTGACTATTTCATCAGAAGTAAGTGACTGTATGGTCCTCACTAACGTTTTTTTGGTTACTAGCATTTATGGGAACATCTTTGATAATACTGAAGTGGGTTTGGACACACCCTCATCAAACAACAACTCCTAAATAGTTATTAAGCCACCTCTTCTTTTGTACCATGATCAAGTTTATTTCTACTTGCTCACCCATAATCTATCTAGAATGTCAGCACTGTAAAAGCATAGACGAGGCCATTGTTACCACTAGACCATAAGTATTTTGTAAAGAGTAAACAATCCATTGTAGTCTCAATCAAGATTTTAACACGTATATAAATGTTAAAAAAATTAATTTAAATTAATTAATTTGGTTCTCCGCATGGTCCAAGTGCTTAATGAGTGCTCTGGCGAAGAATATTCTTCGTTTTTATCCTTGCAACAATCAATGTTCTTTTTCCAACCACAGTTTGTGTTTATTTGGCAGGTTTAGCAGAGCTTTGTTGTCATGATGGAACTACTCTTACTTCAAAGAGCCCTCTTTGTAGATATCATGACTGATGCATGGTTTTGACCACCTGTTTTCCAACACCTTTTGTTGCCTTTTTTATGACACCCAGTCTTGCTTGCTACACTAAACAATCTTGGCCCACAGCCCAACATATTCCTTTGATAATAGTGCGTTCATCTCAATCCTTCATCATTAACCAATAACTTTTTGTTTACTGATAATGCAAGGGACGTCTTTTTGATAATCACTGTGTACATACCATGACTCCGATCCCATCGCAACGTCCTCAAACCAAAGGTTTTTGTATATATCTTCTGTGTGTATGGTCTAGATGAAAAGTCTGGTGTCTGTGGTCCAAGACCCATACAGCAGGATGTTTTGGGTTTAAAGTAATCATACAAGAACTCCAGCATCAACAGCTTGACACAGCTCCAGCACACTAAACCCAATAAATACTGGTTTGTTTAGTTAAAATAACCTGCAACTTCTCATCTTGATGCCATACATACTGTCCATGGAAATTTGCCTGTAGTCTTGATAGCATTGGCTTCAATTTATCTTTATGGCTTCGTTTTCTTTTGTGACTAATCTAACATCTTTTCTTTAGTGAGGTTTCTCCATTGTTTTACAAAGCAGTCTGTGTTCATGCGCTCAAGTAATCCTTTCTGATGCATCCGTTGCCTCGTTCTCAGAATCAGTGTTCTTCATGATGTATGGATTTCAAACGAATTGCTCTTGGGTCAAACAAAGTGATACGAAATGAACGAGGAAGCAGTAAGAATTAACCCATGCCTTAGTTAGTACTGTAAGCAGTCAGTAGTGACAAACATACTATGCTCTGTCATTTAAGTTTGGTACAAGCTTTGGTGGTTCTTTTTTGAGATGTTTTGAGGGCTTTCTGCACCATGGTGTATCATTGTGCGCATCAGTAGTGACACATAGGGATAGACTAAATCTACTTCTAACATCCAACCTGTGCTAGATCAGCACCATTTGTGACAACGCTTTTAGAGTCTCATCAACAGCAAAGGACCATTAAACAGCTGAAAGTTTCTTATAGGTAGGATGACTGAACATCGCCATACCATACAGATGTTTTGCGTCCAAGTACTTATGTAAGTTAGAGCTATGCAAGGCATCATATCTTCTAAATATTTTGTTGTTGGCCTTAACAGTAATTGTCGCGATGACCATACTTATTCCACCACGCAGACCATCCACAATCATTTGGAGCATTGGCAGGTCAGACAACAAAGCATCTGCAACCCAGTTTTCTTCAAGAAAGCATCCCAAACATTCCCAGTGCTGTAAATAGATGTGAAGGGTCTAGTTCCGTAATGTTTCATTCCTGTTCTATCTGTAGTTCTCAACTCAAAACATAGCAAGCAAACATGCATCAGCAAGTAATACTGATCATAGTAATTCGCCCATCAACCGACCACAAGCATCTTTTGCCATGCCACACTGAGCACGCTAAAGACTGGGTTTGTCCCAAGCAGATACCCCTTTTTTATTATTCCTTTTTTATTGAGTCAATGTCCACAGGCTTAGCTTTGTGTTGTTTGTTCTGGAGGTCGAACTTTGACGCTTTAGTCATCGTAGTCATCCTGAAGACGTTGAACTCCTCTTCTGATATTGTGGAATCTGTTAGAGCTTGCTAATAATGAGTCTGAATGAGCTTAGCTTGGCTAATGTCAAGGCAACAACAGCATCATGTTTTTCTAGTTTACGCACAACCTTCTTCGAAAAGACTGATGTGACAAATGAACAGGCTCCTGCTGTTATTGAAACAGAGCCCAATGCTATAGATGCAGGAGCACCAATTCCAGTAGCCAAGAGAGCAATGCCTGTTCCTGCTGCGGCTGTAGACAGAGTTGCTGTACCTGTAGTAATAGAGCTCAACACAGTAAATGCTGATCTGTACCTACGCCTGCATTTTGTATACTTTGCTAGTTGTTGCTCAATGTCATGCTGCATCTGTGTAATGTTTGTCAAACGAAAGGTATTAGCATTATCATTAAGAGGTTCAGGATCGGTGCACTAGGAACTTTAGGATATTTAGCGGTCGTCATCTTCTTCTTATACTGTTTAAAAAAACGGTGTGTAATTTTTATTGGTATTCATTCAGTAAGTCTTGTAATTGATTGTCGGGCAGTACAACATCTGTGTAATAGACTGCAACGAGTCAATGTGGTGTAGATTGAGGATGCTAATTGTGTTAGCTGTGGTGGGTCTAGGAGCAAGTTGACTTATTACTGGAATGTTCCCTTCAATGTCTTTGTCACTGCCGTTTTCCGAATAGCAATAGCAAATCTGAGGGCATCAACGTCGAGGTCTTTCCAGTTAATAGTAATCCCATCCATGAACAAGAAAGAAGCTCTTTCTTCTCTTGCATACCAGAACAAACACCAATGTGTACTGATCATCCAGAGGAAAGTATGGAAGGAATCGTAGCAATGTGGTTGATGGTTTAGTCACTGAGTCTTTTCTATGAAGCAAGTAACGTGCTTATTCTGGTAATGCTATTATCTCTACTTCATTTCTGCTAGCTGATTGATAGGCTAGTGCTATGTTTACTGGTCCAGCATTATGGCTTTACGAAAGTTCTGGTCGGTGGCATAGAGATGTATGGACTAATAAACTCAAACTTGATCTGCCAGTCGATGCTTGGTTGAAGTGCCATTTATTATGCTTTAATGTTACTTTGTAAGTAAAATCATCATCTGCTAATGCTTCAGCTTCAACATTACGCAACGTTCAAGTTTAGGAAACCGAGGAGGTTTCTTAGCTTCTTCTATTGCTGTACGCTTGTAGTATCCATCATTGTTACTCAAAAGCGTAAACTTCACCAATTCCCCATCCTTCTCAAACTCTTGTACATCACCAAGATCTTTAAGCTCAAGTTTTGGCATGTTCAGGTGCTCTTATTACGGACCGCGTGACATGTTATGTATGTATATTAGTATTTATATTATTTTATTTCTAATGTAATATGTAAATTTTTACAGTCAACTGTTCTTTGTAGTATGTCTTGATTGTTATACAGAGTGTTCATGGAAGCCTTCTTCCAGCTCTTTGAATTGAAGTGTAGTAAAGCTATTGTGCTGCGTTTCACAGTACATTGCTCTGCTGGTGGAAGGATTCTTATAGATCAGAAGGGACTGATGAGGAAAAGCCTTCGTCACCACTTGGTTTTGTTGTGTTTAACTGAGACAGGTGTACAAAAAGCAAAGAGTTTACTGCCAAGTCAATGGTCTTTTCACCACATAGGTTTTTCGTCTGCCCATCATATCAAAAGCACACCAAATTACTTCCATATCATAAACCTTAAATGGCCATATCCAAGCATTCTGCAAGACTTTGCAGTTATAATGAAGATGCTGTAGAGTTACTCTTAGACTAGCTTGGTTGAGTTTTTGCTGTGATAGCCAGCTGGCGAAAGAGCTCCTTTTCCAGTGTGCAGAAATCATAATAACCTTCTTGCACAGTAAATTTATTAAACGCTCTAGTTTAGGATCATATTTTTTAATCCAGTTGTTGCTGCTGTCAAAGTTTGTCCATGATACTTTGTAGAAGACCTCATGCAAAGCAACTGTTTTATTTGACAGCGGTTGTCAATAGGAATGGCTGTTTAACGGTACACCTTTATTGGATGTTTGTTATGTTATAAACATTTTATCTACTATAGAATAATAATGTATAAATTTAATAAAGATGCAAAATAGAGCTGGATCTCACTATAACCCAAAAACTATTTTTTAATAAGTTTGATGTTGCGTGTCAGAGACATGATCTTCGAAGTAAAAGTTTCCCAACCCACTGAAATCATACTTAACCCACCAATTAAGGATGATGCCACTGCAAAAGCAAAGTTGTCTAATCTTCAGTTCTATCAAACCACTTAAACTTTGCTATCCCTGTGTCAACTACGGGCTAGTGTGTTCATATGCTGACACATGAACCATCCAAACCAGTTAGTAAAGTCTGTGTACAGGTTTCATGTGTACTATCAGTTCAGGCGTGTGTTATCTGAACTGCAGGTTCCATTGCCCACTGATAGTAACTTCAATCCCTTTAATAGTAGGATTAACATGAAGGCGTATGAAAGGCTGTGCAATGAGTTTAATATTGATTCTAAGACTGCATTCAGACAAGCACAGGACAAAAATCATGGCATGGGGACTCTGTATTTGTGGGGTGTGCACAGGAGGTATATACTATTGACTGGTGGCCTCCAAATACATCTTTCTCACGTGGTGCAAGAGTTGTTCTTGGTTCAATAGAGCAAATGCACATGTATGCATGGACGACTTTTATTCTGATAAGATTTGAAGGGTTAACAAGACCAGATTAGAGAGGATTAATGACTCTGTTCGACCTATGTGTGGTGCTTCTTGGTGCACAGGCACAGACAAGTCAAGTATTATTGGTGGCACTGGGTTTGATGCACAGAAGCAGTTTTCTAGCAAATCTTGAAGACAGTATTAACTCGGCTGTTGACCTACCATCAAGCATCAAGCATTTCAAGATGTTCTTCACTATGCACGTCTAAGGTAGACTTTGCTATAGGACATGGTTTATATATGCTGCCTTCCAATGCAGTTACAAATTAGGAACAATTACAAACTACAACAACAATATTATTATAGCTGGAGATGATGTGCTCTTGGAAAAAATGAAGTTAAACAATACACATCAGTAGCAATAAGTTAGAACAAAAAGTGTAGTAAGCCCGACACAAGCAACAACAGGGAAAGAACTACTACCCCCCACAGAGCAAACAAAAAAAATTAATTATTCCCTGTAAGAGACAGTCACTATGAATGAAATAAACTGCTTTAACAAGTATACTTGTTTTAAGCGGCCTTGCTTATCTTTATTTTAGAAAGAAGAAACCAACAACCTAAAACCAGTAATCGCCCAAAATGCTCTCCCAATAAATCCCACAACTTTTCCTGCTGTTGATAATAGCCAGCTAACAACAGAACCAATTATACCAGGAAGTGCGTCGCCAACTTTGTAGGCTAATTTTTTTAATAGGTCAGCTAAGTGGCCGAGTTGTTTCCTAACCCAGCCTGTGCCTGTGGGTGCGGAAGGTGGTGGTGGTGGTGGTGGCGGAAGTGTGCTTCCTGTCAGCGCATACACAAGTGTGCTAATAGCGAAACCCAATGCTGTAATTATACTGACAAGTGTTATGCCTTGCTCGCGAAACAGTGTACGGATTCTTTCCGCTAGTGTACTGTGTTTTCATAAAGAATTCGGTGATTGTTTCTTTTATTCTGCTAACCTGAGATTGTAGTTGTTGTCTGTTATTGTTTAAGACCTCTAATCTTGCTTGCGTTCATCTTGCAGATTTTTTAGACGCTGTGTGATTCTTTCTTTTACTTCCTGTCAAGATTTGCATCGTCTGCTTCTGCTAGCTTTTTTTTCTAGTTCTATGTGTGAGTCTAAATCACCTAGCTTTGCTAAATTATTTATCAGTTCGCCTCTAATACTCTGTAGTGCTTGATTGAGCCCCATTATTTCTCGCATGGGTAGGGGTTGATCATTTATTGTTTTCAGTGCTGTGTCTTCGTCTGCTTGTGTGAAGCTAGTTTCCAACTCTAGAATAGTTTCAGTTGTTGTGTTTGCCGACTGTGCTAGGTCTTCAAGTGGTAGACTTTCAATGTTTGTTGGTAGGTTTTGTTCAGCATTTTGTAGTTGTGCAACAGCTTGCGTAGGCAAGTCTGTTAGTAGTATTAGTGCATCACTAATACCAGTTTTCTCTGCATAGCAACACTTAGTCTCTGCTTGAGTGTATTTTTTGCTAAAAACTGATGGGGTTATTTTTCTTTGTTAATAAAACCTTTTGTCCTGTGTCAGGTTACAGCATACAGATTGTCTTTGTTGTCCATATCATAGTCAGTATGGTCTAGTACTTCTGGCGTTGGTTGTCCCAAACTTGTGTGAAAATCTTTAACCCTGCTTTCTAATAATTCTCTTCTGACTGAATGCAAGGGTGCTACAGATGTTGCCGCTTCACCCATATCATCAGCTGGCGTAAACACATCATCCATATCTATATCATAGTCTTCCATTATTCTATTATTGTTTTTTTATTTTGCTACTTATAGAAAAAAGATGGCGCAACAAACATTTGGAGCAATCCTTGATCCATACAGACGTTTAAAAGATCCCTTAGGCATTAAAGGAAACAGACAGACAATCGTTATTACAAACAACCCCTCCACTATTGATGAAAATCAGATTCTGACTGTTAGGTTTCCTAATTTAGGAAAAGATGATGTCATTGTTCCAGGCACAACTAGGCTTGCTTTTCAGATTGAACTAGAGTCTGGAGATGATCCAAACAGAAGTGTGGTAGCAAACTTAGGTAGGGCTATTATAAAAAAGATTAGTGTCAAGCTAGAAGGCAGGGAAGTGCTATCATTGAACAATGCTGACATATTCTTGATCTATACTGATTTATGGATGACAAAAGAAAAAAGAGATGATCTTATTTATCAAGGCATACAGGATGATGAGGGACTAAAACACAGAGTAGGTTCTGCTGATAAGGGAAACAGGAAAAAAGATGCTGCCATAGCAAAAGCCTATGGTAACAGGTTTTGTATTCCTCTTGACTTTGAACTGCTCAGCTCTCACATGCCTTACTATCAGGGCGCACTCAGAGACAGACTGTCGTATGAGCTGACCTTTAATGACAGTGCTCGTGTTATTACATCCAGTGACGCTGACGCAAAGTACAAAATATCTAGTATATCTTTAGAGTATGATGTTGTCAATCACCCAGAGCTTGCACGCTTGATTGCACAGCAATATCAGTCAAGGCTTGCTATCTATTATGAAAGAGTGCTTAACCATAGCACATTAATGAAGAGTAAAGCAGATACTGTGTGGAACATAAATCTGAACACTCCGGCAAGATCATTAAAAGGAATATTAATGCTGTTTGAAGAACCAACCACCCCTTTTCAGATTAAGTGAGAGGTTTATTAATCCCGGTATTAAACATTTATCATGTACTATAGAGGGACAGCCAAATCAAGTCTATGCCTCAGGCTATTTACCATATCAACACTTTGATGAGGTAAGAAAATACTTTGGTTCTGGTCAACACAATGATACCACTACTGGTGTTACAAGCAAATCTTTACATCTACATGATGTTAGGCTTCATGAATACCTAACATCTAAATATGCATTGTGGGTTGACTTAAGATCAACAGATGATGATAAGCTGCATGGTTCAGGAAGACGCATTGAAAACGGCTCAGAAGGAATAACTATACAAATAGAGAAAGAGCAAGAAAATGATGAGCCCATAAAAATATATCTATTTGTAGTGATGGATGCACAGCTCAACATAGAAGGAAACAGACTAAAAGAATTGTTTACTAATGGACCAGCTAAGTTTTCTACCAAAAGAAGCACACTGCTCTCTAATATGCGGGCAGACTGGCTGTGGCAAGACTGTATTTGTTTTAGATTTATTACAAACAGTGTACAAAAATCATTTCGAGTTCATTGTTATATTCTGTCCAACACTGCACAACAATAAAACATACAGAGAGAGAAAATTTATTTGGACAGATGAGAATATAATTATAGTCAATCCTCTGACAGCTAAGCATGTTTAGAATTTCT
>CM054152.1:45124470-45149470 GCA_028751875.1 Rapana venosa
ACCACTTTAAGTCACGAAAAATTTTCTGCGGAAATTCGGGCTCCCCCCCAATCCCCCCCCCCCTTTTCCCCCCCCCGGTAGAGCGCGTTCCGCCCCACAAGAGCAGGCGCCACCCCTTTTTTATTTTTTTTATTTTTTTCTGTTGCAATGATTGGGGTTTCCCTTCAGAGGGCTTTTTTCTACAGAATTTTTGTCGGGACCCTCCTGCTTTTTAAAAGGGAAAATCTGTTTGGAGGGAGAAAAATGTACATGTCCAGTTTTTAAAATTAATAAATAATAATAAAAAATAATAATAATAATAATAAAAAATTTGATGAGGTATGGAATTTATATAGGTAAATCTTGAAAAAGCAAAAAATCAAAGCGCTCAGTGTATATATATAAAATATTTTTATTTATGGGGGTGATTTTTTTTTTTTTTTGTCATCTGTTCCCCCGGCACACAACCCCTACTCTTTCGAAAACGGAAAAGGTTTTTTAAACGTGTGCGAAAGATGTTCTGCATGCGTTCGCAACGGGGGCCTGGGTTTATAGCTCATCCAAAAGGGACTTTGACATTCAGTTCGATTTTTGGGGGTCAAACTGGAAAAAGAAAGGGCGAGGCTGGAATGAACTCAGAACTCACGGTTTATTGTTGGCAAAAAACCCTTTAACTACCGCCACCTTCCTTCCTATATAACCATGAACCCATCAACTAAAGAATCCCATCCCCCCGGGGAAACCCCATTTTTTTTTTCCAATTACTTGTCCAAGCAATCGCTTTGAGAAATGTCATTTGCATCTTAAATGTTGTGTGGTGTAAATTTTAGTTTAAAAGCTTTCCCAAAGTGGTGTTGGTGGGTGGGGGTTTTGTGTGTGTGTGTATGTTGTGTTGAGTGTTGTGTGGGGGTGTGTGTGTTTTGGTGTGTGTATGTATGTTGTGTAATGTAAATTTAAATTTGTAAAAACTATTATGATCGGTTGCGTATAAGTTTTAGCGTATCAAGCATTTGGGATTAAAAAAAATAGCGATTCCATATTCTGTATTTTTTTCTTGTTTTGTTTTTTTCTTGTTCTTTTTCTTCGTTTGTTGTTCTTTTTCTTTTTCTTCTTCTTCTTCTCTTCGTCTCTTCTTCTTCTTCTTGTTCTTCTTCTTGTTTTTTTCTTTTTCTTTTCTTCTTCTTCTTTTTTTCTTTTCTTCTTCTTCTTGTTTCTTCTTCTTTTTTCTTCTTCTTCTTCTTCTTCTTTCTTCTTCTTCTTTTCTTTTTCTTTTTCTTCTTCTTCTTCTTCTTCTTTTACTATTATCATTATTATTAATTGTTTTTTTTACAAGGGTTGGTTTTAAAACATTGGTTCAATCATATATTTGATAAGAACATGATGCTTATTCGCAGTAAAAAAGCCAGCAACCCCCAGCCGTTACTATGAGACCCCTAACCCCACTCAGAAAAAACAGGAAATGAGTCAGCTCAAATCTACCTTTCCTAACCACGGGTTTTTTCCTGCCGGGGTTACAGATTAAAAAAAAAAAAAAAACCCTTTTTGCCTGACGAAAGGAGGGGCCATTGTGTGGTGTAGGAATGGTTTAAACTTAAAAAAAAAGAAAAAAAAGCCAAAAGAAAAAAAAGGGCAAGCATAGTGCGGTGTGGTTAAAAAAACCCCCCAAAGTCGATCTGGAAAATGTGGCAGGATCCAAATGCAAAGCCGGGAAAGCAAAGTCAGAATACAAAGTTAGAAAACGCAAAGTCAGAATTGAGTCAAAAGAAAAAAAAAAGAAAAAGAGAACATGCAAAGCGGAATGAAAAAATTACAAATTCAGAATGCAAAAATAAAATGCAAGAATGTAAAGTTGGAATGAAAAGCAAATGCAAGACAGGAGCAACATAACAAAGTCAGAAGCGAAAAATGCAAAGACGGGATGCGAAGTCTAAATGAAAAAACAAAGTCAAATGAAACATAAAAAATTGAATGAAAATAACAAAGTCAGAATGAAAACATAAAAAAAGTCTGAAGCAATATAACAAAGTAGAATGCAAAGTCGAATGAGAAGTCAGAGTTCAAAGCAGAGGGCTAAGGTAAAGGGGAAGGTAAACGTGAAGTCCAAAAATGAGGTAATGTAAGCAAAGCAAGGTCAATGTGAAGTCAGAAGCGGGGTAAATTTTAAGTCAGAATGCAAGGTAAAACTGAAGTCAGATCAAGGCAATGTAAAATCAGAATGCAAGGTAAAATGTGAAGTCAGAATGAAAGTCAATGTGAAGTCAAAATGTAAGGTAAGTGAAGTCAGAATGAAAAGGTCAATGTAAGTCAGAATGCAAGGCAATTAAAGCAAATGCCAGGTCAATGTGAAGTAGAATGAAGGTCAATATAAATAAAAATAAAAGGTCAAGTGAAGTCAGAATGAAAGGTCATTGTGAAGTCAGAATGCAGGGTTAAATGTAAAGTCAGAATGAGAAGCAAGTGAAGTCGAATCAAGGTCAAGTGAAGTCAAAATGCAAGGTCAATTGGAAGCAAAGCAAGGTAAATATAAAGTCAAAATGCCGGTCAATGTAAAAGTCAGAATGCAAGGTCAAAAAAAGCAAAATGAAGGTCAAGAAAAGCAAAGCAAGGTAAAATTGTGAGTGGGAAGCAAGGTCAATGTAAGTCAAAATGAAAGGGGTCAAGGAAAGTAGAATGAAAAGGCAGTGGGGAATCAGAAACAAGGTCAAGTGAAGTCAAATGCAAGTACAATGAAAAATGGGAGCAAGTCAAATGCTGCCAAGTCAGGATGTGGGCAAAACAGGGGCAAATACCCATCTCCCCATGGAAAACCCTGGGAGGAATGAAGAAGAAAGCGGGGAAGATGCTAATACAGGGGCCTTTTAATCCACCTGTGAAATATCTAGGGTTGTTATCGACAAACACACTTCTATGAAAAAATTTCACCCCCGACCCCACGGCTACTATCAATTCGGCGTATCAGTGAAAATCGAAAGTACCTGTCCACTGATCCCAACACCCAAACTTGTTGCGTCTCTCTTTCTCACTTTGGACTATTGCAATTCTCTTTTAGGGTCTGCAGCAAAAATCACCACCCCTTCAACGTAAAAAAAATTTGCAGCTCCCCTAGCCCCTCAAAAGAAAAAATCTAACACATTTCCTCTCTTGCATTCCCCACTGGTTGCCTGTGCCACAGGGGAGTAAACTAAAATCGTCCCCTCTGTTGAAAAATGTCTCCCCAAACAGCCCCTCCTACCTTGTGATGTTTTCCCTTTTACACCCCCTTCTCGTTCCTCGTTTGCTGCGATACCCTTGTGTTTTACAAATACCTAGATTCCCCAAATCCATTTGGTTGTCGCTCCTCTCTATTTCGGATCCACCCATCTGGAACGACCTTCCTCTCTCTCTTCGACAAAAGCCTACATAGACCTTTAAATCCAGTAAAGACATGTTTTTTTAAACCAATTTTTCCCCCTTTCACTCAAATGCCCTGCCTTCAACCCCCAAAATCCCTTTACCCGCCAAGCTAAAACCTGTGTGTTGTGTGTGTTTTCGACATTAAATTTTGTTCAAGCTTTTGTAGTTATTGGTGCATGAAAAATTTGTTGAATGCAAGCGCTTGTTTGTCTTTGAAAGATATAGCGTAAAAAAATTCCAGTTTTTATTATTATTTTTATTATTTTTAAATTTAAAGGGTTTTCCTAGAGCAAGGAATTCCGTTCTTGACATTATTACCTGGGGCAAGCCCACGAAAAAGGGCAGGAAGGTAGCTTTTTTAGGGCAGCCAAAGGTAGTCACACATTCTTATCAAAAAGGGCTCAGCTTACACCCCCTGCAGTTGACCGTCACCGACTTATACATTTTTAAAAGGCTACACTTCACCCCTTTTAGTTTCGGTCATGTGTATTTTGGGATAGAGTGCCATCAGAAAAAAAACCCCTTTCTGATTTTCACGTTTAAAAAAAAAAGAAGACAGAATGTACGCGTATTTTGGTTTGGGGTTGAGGGACTAGACAATACTAGGTAGTCACGGGGGTTTGGGAAACATCACAAAAAAGGATGGCTTTGTGTTCCTGCAGTGTCCCCCCCGCGCATGCGTTTTTGGGGTTTTGGGAAAGCTGCAGACGAAAAAAGCCTGAAAGTTTTGCGGGGAAAAAAACAAAAAAATTATTCTACCTACAAAAATTTTTTAAAAAAACCCCCCGAGTTTTGAGACGGGTTAGTCTTTGAAAAAAAAATAAAGTGAAAAAAAGTCTGTGGATGCCTTAGCACTACTCGGTGTGAGTGCAAGGAGAAATTAGGGAAAAAGTAAGGAGAGTGGAAGACAAAGCGGTGTGTGGCCTTAAGGGGTGTGGAGCTTGCAAAAAAGCCTACTAAAGGAGGGTCGGGACCCGACCTACGAAGACATTTTTTTAAACCCTCCCTTAAGGGGTTTTGTTTTTTTTTCTTCTGGGGTGAGGTGGACGTTAACCCCCCAGTCTGTTGTCGTTTCTGTCGTCTTCTCCTTCTCCCCCTTTTTCTCCCCTCCTTCTTCTCTTTCTCCCCCCCTTTCAAATTTTCATTGTTGTTGAAAAATGAGTTTAGCAAAGTGTAAACTTTTAAAAAAATTTTTTTTTTTTTAAACTACACTCAGTTATAAGAAAATATCTATCAAAACAACAATAGTGTTAATCTGTACGAGTATAATGAAAAAAGTGTTGACATGTGGTGTGCTGTTTTGAGAATGATATTAGTATTTTTTTTCTGTCCTTTTGTTTTGTTTGTTTACAAACAAAAAGCATTAAATCTTTAAAACACACACAAACCCCCACACAAACACACACCACGACCCCACACACACACATCCCCCCTCTCTTTTCCCCCCCTCTTCATTCTTACCCCCCCCCCCCAACTTTTCTCTCTTATCACAATGATAGATGTTCATTTTTTTGACTTCAGTGATTTTTTTTTTTTTAAGGGTTTATTTATATCGGGCTTATTTCTTTTTCATGGCGTTTAATTTGTCAGTATTTTCGAAAAGAATATTTTGGGATCCTGTGCTGTTTGAGAATTTTTAAATTTGTAATTTTCCTTGAAAAACACCACCCCGTGTTCAATTTTATGATCTTAAGTCTCTCTCTTCTCTCTTCCTCTCTCTCCCTCCCCCTCTCTCCTCTTCTCCTTTCCCCTCTCTTCTCTCTCTCTGCTGTTGTTATTTTTGAGTTGTTACTTTTTTTTTTTTTGTTGTTGATTTTTTTGAGTTTTTTTGTTTGTTTTTTTTTTTGTTTTGGTGTATGTATGTGTGTGTGTGGGGGGGGGAAAGGTGTTGGTTTTTTTTTTTTTGGTTTTTTTTTTTTAGGGGGGGGGGGGGGGGGGTATTTTTATTTTTAAAATTTTTTTCTTCTCATTTTGTTTGTTTGTTGTTTTTGTTGTTTTTTTTTGTTGTTTTGTTTGGGAGGGTGCTTTTTTTCTGTTTTTTTTTTTGTTTTTTTTTTTAATTTATTTTTTTTTTTTTTCTTTTTTGGTTTTTTTTTTTTTTTTTTTTGGGGGGGGGGGGGGGGGGGCTGGGGTTTTTTTTTGTCTTTTGCTCGCCGGGGGGTTTTTTTTGTTTGTTTTTTGTCTGTTTGTTGTTTTTATTGTCTTTTTTTTTCCTTTTTCTTTTAAAAAAAAAGGTTTTTTTTTTCCCTTTTTTTCTACTGTTTTTAAAAACGAGTATGAGTGCATTTTCAAATTTTGACCCCCGGGGGGGGGTTGGATGTAAAAGTACTTTTTGGGGGGTGGGGGGGTTTTTAGGGTTTTCTTTTATTTTCTTGCTTTTTGGGGGGAGGGGGTTGTTGGGGGGAGCTTTTGAAAAAGGGGCATTTCCCCTTGTTTTTATTGTGAGACGTATAAAATATTGGGTTATTTTTTATTAAGATGTATCCCTAAAGGGCGGGGACGGGTGTAAAAAAGCCATGGTGCTTATTCATTTTCCTCGAAATAAAAAAATTTGTCATTGTCATTGTTTCCCTCTCCTCCTCTCTCTCTCTCTTCCCTCTCTTCTCCTCTCTCTCTCTTTCTTTTTTCCATGAAAGTTAAAGTAAAGAAACTCTGGCTTTCCAGT
The DNA here is from genome assembly GCA_028751875.1 of Rapana venosa. Taxonomy (NCBI): domain Eukaryota; kingdom Metazoa; phylum Mollusca; class Gastropoda; order Neogastropoda; family Muricidae; genus Rapana; species Rapana venosa. The sequence goes on from CM054152.1 coordinate 45,130,508, forward strand.
TACTCTCCATAAAAAATCGAGTTTTGAGTTCTCTCTCTCTCTCCCCCCCCCACTCCCACTCACTTTCCTTTCCCCAAAACTTTCCCCCCCCACCACTCACTAATCACTCATCTCTGTTGTTTTGTCTGTTGTCTGTCTGTTGTCTTCTTTCTTCTCCCTCTCTTCTCTCTCTCTTCTTCTTCTCTCTCCTCTCTTCTTCTCTCTCTCTGCTTTTGGGTCGGTGGCTAGAGGTAACGCGCCTTCTAGAAAGCGAAAAAGGGAAAAGTCCGGGTCGAAAATGTGCGGGGGTTGATCCCCTTTGGGCCCCAAACTTTTTCCCCCACCATTTTGTCACGGTGGTGGTTGGGCGCTAGTCATTCGGAGAACGATAAAACCCGGGGGCCCCTGTGTTTACTCAAATTATTCAGGCCGTAAAAAAACCCCGGCAAAAAGAGAGTTTCCCTGGGAAAATTCTTTTAAAAAAAACCCCCTCGAAGGGAAAAAAAATACAGACACCCCCCCCCCCAAAAAAAAAAAGGGTGGCGTTGTTTTGGACGCCTTTCCCGGGGGAGAGCGCCCAAAATTTCCCCAGAGAAATCCTCGGCTTAAAGTGGTTAAATAAATAAATAATAAAATAAATAGCTTTGGTTTTTATTGTATTTTACAGCCAGAGGTAGAGAGTGGTTTCTGAACTTCACAAACATCTGGGCTGCCAAGGGCTGCATACAGGGAACAGTACAAGGGGGGGACGAAGAAAAGGGAGACAGGAAAGCGTGGAAAAAACAACATCGAGAGTGGGCTGCTGGCCTTGATGGGCGATTTCTTTGGAAAAACAAACCCCCACAAAAACCCACAAAAACAAAACAACACACAACCACCAACCACACACACACAACAGAGAATTTATTATTTCTATTATCTATTATCTATCTATCATCTACTTCTATCTATCTATTGGGACGGGATAGCCTAGTGGTTAGAACATTGCGCTCGCAATCTGACGCCCGGGGTTTGATTTTTCCGTTCAAGGGGGTATTTTTTTTCCCGGAGTTAAAAATCAGTGCCCCTCCCTCCCCAAAACCTTTGGGTGAGACTTAAAAAAGAGGCCCCCTGGGCGAACGCACGCAGAACCCTCTTTCGCAACGTAAATCCCTTTCCGCTTTTTGTAAGAGTAGGCCATTGGGTGCCCTTGGGAACAGATACAGAATTTCACAAAAAACCGATCAACGGGGGCGAATGTAAAAAAAAAACCCTAAGTGCTTATTCCATTTTCCTCGTATAAAAGGGGGGCGGGGTAGCTCAGTGTCGGGCAACCCTTTCCCCCCCAAGTTAAGCAGCGTCGACTGGTTACCAGTTGGGGGGTGACCCTTTGCGGCCCTTTGGGTTCGTACTTTCCCCCCGTTCACCCCCGTAAATGGGTACCTGCCCCCTTTAGGTCAGGGAAAGGTAAACAGGAAGGAGAGGAGAGGGCCCCCCCTAAAAATGCTGGGCCCTAGGGAAATGGGTCTCACGTCTCGCCCCCTAGCCTTATAGGTTATGGGACTCCTTTTCCTTTTACCTTTTCGATATAAAAAAAAATAAAAAATTTCTTAAAATATATTTTAATATTAATTATATATATAATATTATATATTTTTTATATTTTATAATATACAGGACAGAAGGAGAGAGAGAGAGAGAGGAGAGAAGAGAGAGAGAGAGAGAGAGGATGATCATTCGAATTTCCCTTTTGTCAATGCTTCTTACAATATTGTATCCCTACAATGTGTGTGTGTTGTGTGTGTGTGTGTTGTGGGTGGTGAGATAGTTTTTATTTGTTTTTTTTTGCAGTTTTTTTGAAAAGTTTAACCAATTTTAAAAGTGCTTTTGTTTTTTTTGGGTTATGATTCGTATCAATGTGCCTGTCAGAATTGTAACTGCCCTTCATGGGATAATTAAAGTGTTTTTGACTTGACTTGACTTGATTTGACTAACCACCACTGCCCAGAACAATGTCAGCAAAAAAAGAAGATATATTGACCACCACCACCACCACATCAACAAGAAAAGAAGATATATTGACCATCACCACATCAACAAGAGAAGAAGATATATTGACCAAATCACCACATCAACAAGAGAAGAAGATATATTGACCATCACCACATCAACAAGAAAAGAAGATATTTTGACCATCCCCACCCACCACATAACAAGAAGATATATTGACCATCACACATCAACAAGAGAAGAAGATATATTGCCCACCACCACATCAACAAGAAAAGAATATATTGACCACCACCACATCAACAAGAAAAGATATTTTGGGACCATCACACATAAAACAAGAAAAGATATATTGACACCCACCACCCACCACATCAACAAGAAGATATATTGACCACCACCACATCAACAAGAGAAGAAGATATATTGACCACACCACATCAAAAAGAAAAGAAGATATATGACCATCACCACCCACCACATCAACAAGAAGATATATTGACCACCACCACATCAACAAGAGAAGAAGATATATTGACCACCACCACATCAACAAGAAAAGAAGATATATTGACCATCACCACCCACCACATCAACAAGAAGATATATTGACCACCACCACATCAACAAGAGAAGAAGATATATTGACCATCACCACATCAACAAGAAAAGAAGATATATTGACCATCCCCACCCACCCATCAACAAGAAGATATATTGACCACCACCACATCAAAAAGGAGAAGAAGATATTTGACCACCACCAAAATCAACAAGAAAAGAAGATATATTGACCACCCCACCCAAACCACATCAACAAGAAGATATATGACCACCACCACATCAACAAGAGAAGAAGATATATTGACCATCACCACATCAACAAGAAAAGAAGATATATTGACCATCACCACAATCAACAAGAAAAGAAGATATATTGACCATCACCACTCAACAAGAAAAGAAGATATACTGCCACCACCACCCATACATCAACAAGAAAAGAAGATATATTGACCAACACCCATCCACCACTCAACAAGAAAAGAAGATATATTGACCAAACCCATCCACCACATCAACAAGAAAAGAAGATATATTGACCACCACCCCCACCACATCAACAAGAAAAGAAGATATATTGACCACCACCACATCAACAAGAAAATAAGATAGATTGACCACGACCACTTCAACAAGAAAAGAAGATATATTGACCACGACCACCACCACATCAACAAAAAAATAAGATATATAGATATATAAGCGAAAAGTCCGGGTCTGAAATGTGCGACGGTTCGTACCCCGTTTGGAACAGAAACTTTTCCCCCATCCATTAGACCATGAGTGGTGGTCTGGGCGCTAGTCTTTCGGATGAGACGATAAACCGAGGTCCCGTGTGTTACACGTAATTATTTAGCGCACGTAAAAGAACCCACGGCAACAAGAGAGTTGTCCCTGGCAAAATTCTTAGAAAAAAGCCACTCTGATAGGGAAACAAATACAGTTGCAGACATGAAAAAAAAAGAAAAAGGGTGGCGCTGCGCTTGTGGCGACGCGCTCCCCCGGGCTCCCCCCGGGGAGAGCAGCCCGAATTTCACGGAGAGAAATCTGCCGTGACTTAAAGTGGTATGAATGAAATCTGAGCGTTTTTGATTTGTTGCTTTACAAGATTTAGCGCTATATAAATTCCATACTTTTATTATTATTATTATTATTATTTTATATTATTATTATTATTATTATTTTATTATTATTATAATCATCATCACACCCATCAACAAGGAAAAAAAGATATATTGACCACCATAACATCAACAAGAAAAGAAGATATATTGACCATCACCACATAAACAAGAAGATATATTGACCATCACCACATCAACAAGAAAAGAAGATATATTGACCATCACCACCCACCACATCAACAAGAAGATATATTGACCACCACCACATCAACAAGAAAAGAAGATATATTGACCACGACCACATCAACAAGAAAAGAAGATATATTGACCATTACCACATAAACAAGAAGATATATTGACCATCACCAGCACAATGTTAACAAGAAAAGAAGATATACTGACCACTGTCAACAAGAAAAGAAGATATATTGACCATCACCACATCAACAAGAAAAGAAGATATACTGACCATCACCAGCACAATGTTAACAAGAAAAGAAGATATACTGACCACTGTCAACAAGAAAAGAAGATATACTGACCACTGTCAACAAGAAAAGAAGATATACTGACCATCACCATATCAACAAGAAAAGAAGATATATTGACCACCACCATATCCACAAGAAAAGAAGATATATTGCCCACCACCAGCACAATGTTAACAAGAAAAGAAGATATATTGACCACCACCAGCACAATGTTAACAAGAAAAGAAGATATATTCACCATCACCAGCACATCAACAAGAAAAGAAAATATATTGACCACCACCACCACCACCACAATGTCAACAAGAAAAGTCAAAGTCAAAGTCAAGTCAAGTCAAAGTCAAAAACACTTTAATCATCCCATGAAGGGCAATTACAATACTGACAGGCAGATTGATACACATCAAATATATCAAAGACACAAAAGTATATTTTATATTGGTTTTAAAATAAAATGTCACGAACACACACACACCCCAAACACACACGGGCGCATGCGCACACACACACAAAACACCGCACGCACAACCCCATCAATTTGTGAACACAATTTTAAACCCATTGACTAGAAGACAAAACTTATTTTTATGCACGCATATACGCAGCACGTACACACGCACGTACGTGTGTGTGCGAACACGCCACGCACACCCACACCATACACAATTTTGAATTCAATGTTTTAAGACCGTTGACTAGAAGACAGACTTATTTCACACACCCACGCACCCACCCAACACACACACACATAATTATGTATTGACTAACTCATAACAATGACAATCAGGCAAGAAATTCAGAGAAATGTAAAAACTAGGTAGTCAACATCATTGTGAATTCAGAATTCGAATGCTTACTGGCACAAAAGAATTTCTTTTCTGTTAGTTTGCTGATGGGACACTGAAAATGGCGTTCTGAAGGCAACATTTTAAATTCTGGAAACAAAGCATGGGAAAGGGTCAGCCAAAATGGCTGTGGCTTTGCCTACAAGTGCTGATTTTCAGAACCGACATGAATTTTCCCTTTTTTTCTTTTCCAATTTTTTTGAGCAGATTCTTACAATTCTCTGCAGGCCATTCTTGTTTTTAACACAATAAAAGGGTTTTTGTACCAACAAATTTAAACAAAACTTTAGAACACTCTTATGTAAGATTGTAAAAACAAGAAAGATCTTTTTGTCTACAAAAAATGAGTTCAGTTTTCTCAGAAAATAAGCGTTGTTGTCCCTTTTGACCAATAGCGTCGTGTTAAACGTCCCGTTTAAATTGTGGTCTAAAACAGTTCCAGTACTTATAGTTCAAAACGTTTTTTAACTTTTGATTTGGATAAAAATATCTTTGGGGTTTTGCCTGATTTTAGAAGGTCGATAGGCAGGTCTTTAGTTTTAGAAAAAATTTAACCCCGATAGCCTCGTCACACCAGTTACGAACTTTGGTGAGGGCTGGACATGGTCCAAGACTGATCGGGTAAGAGAGATAAACGAGCACATGTCTGAGGGAAAAATTTCCAGAAAGGAATTTCCATAGTAGCTTCTGCAATCATCTGTGTATAGAATGTACAAAAAGTGTGAGAGGACGCAACCCTGCGGAAACCAGTGCAAAGGGAAATCTAACCGAAAAGATATTTGTTGGGCCCAAAAATATGTGTGGTCTGTGGTTAAAATTCAATCAGCCAAACCCAACATGTTGATTGATTACGTCAAATTTGAAATTATTTTTCTTAACTAAACGTGAGGTCATTGTTGAATGAACTTTAAATTTAGCGAAAAATATCTTGGTGAGAGTCAGGTTTTTCCAATTTGGGTATACAACTTTTTCAAATTTAAAAAGTTTGGCATCTTGACACCCTTCGAGACCTTATCAAATTGAAATGGGTCAAGGTCTTCTCTGTAGCAGAAAGAATAGAGATTTTACGATCTTTTCTAGCGTTTTCATCAAAATGTGAAGCTACAGGGCTAAATCGTTTGGCGAGAAGGATTTGGGGTTCTTGGAAGAGGTTATTACATTGAAGTTTTCCAAAATAACTGGAAAATTTACAATATCAGTAGGGCCCGGAAAGGGGTTGAAGGCCCTGCAAGCTCGTAGCGCAGAATTTCAGGGTTCTTCCACTATACATCTGGCCGGAGATTTGTTTTATTTTATGCCTTAATGCTCAGATAATTTCTTTTCAACAATGGCGCTATTCCAGAAACTTGGGATGTTCAGTCATTTTTCATTGAGAAACTTATGCTTTTCAAAGCGAGTAAAAACTGCGTTTAGATGGTCTGTAAGTTGTTTATCACATCTCCCTGCAAACGATCTTTGACCTATTTGGACACCTACCATTTTACTGCAACATATTTTTGATACCCTCCCAAAGCAGCACGAAAATTGTTCCCGCAAACTTGTCTTCTATTACGTCTGCCCTGCAACAGAGCTTTGATCTTTATTACTTTCCTCTTTTTGTTCTGTGCTTGTAAAAAAATACTTCTTTTGTTTAAAACACTTCAGATCCTTTGTACCAAGGCTTTTTTATTGGGGTAAAAGGTTTTCCTTATTTTGGGTGACACAACTAACACAAAATGAAATTAAGAACAAATAACATCAGTGAGCTCTTCAATCGACACACATATAAAACATTAATCCATCAGTGCAAACAAGCAGCCTTGCAGATAGGCAGCAGTCCATTTTGTTTTTGGTCCTGATATGGGCTAAGGCGCTGAAACATGACCCGGTACAAAGGTGCAAAAGAATCAGTTGTGGTCAATGATCCCAGGGGGGGCAAAGGTTAACGATCTATAGGCCCTGCTAAGTCCGTAGCACAATAAATAGGTTTTTTTCTTATGTAGGGCAGTAATAGCTTCATTTTTTCTTCAGTAGTTTTTAAGGAACAGTATTGAAAAAGGATAAACTTTGGGCTTCGGGGTTAGTGGCCATGGAGGTAACTTATAGCGTTCTTAGATTTGCTTCGGTAGATACTAGTAAAACTAGTTCGGGAATTTCCGTGGGAAGTAAAAGGCTCGGGGATTGAGGCAGATCATGCTACGGAAGGTTGTCTAATTCATTCACCACCAAGCTCTTTGATGTAAAATACAAAACCCCGCTTGCCTTTCCCCCGTTGGTGTGAAGGTTTGACAAAGGAGCGGTTTAATGCCTAGGCTAGTTCTATTTTAAGGCAGCCAGCTATGTGAGTGAGATTACAGCCTCGGCCGAAAGGAAATTCCCGGGTTGTTTATACAGAGAGATGGTTGACCAAGCCCGGTTATAGTGGATGACATTGGGGGGAGCAGTGGACGAGCCATTCAAAGAGTTTTGCCACCAAAAAATTCCGGGTTTCTTTTCTTAATTGTCTTCAAGTTTTTGGGTTATTTGCTATGATAGAAACATTGGAAAGGAGACTTGGCCTTTTGCTAACAATTTCCGACCTAGCTTAAAAAATTCTGAGTGTACAACGACCCCATGCTTTTTCGTAATAGAAGAATATTGACCAAACCTGTCAACAAAAAGAAGATAAACTGACCCCCACCAGCTCAATGTTAAACAAGAAAAGAAGATTTAATTGACCACCGCCAGCACAGTGTTAACAAGAAAAGAAAATATACTGACCAATGTAAAAAAAGAGATTTATTGACCACTGTCAACAATAAAAGAAGATATACTGACCACTGTCAACAATAACAGAAGACATACTGACCACTGTCAACAAAAAGGAAGATATACTGACCACTGTCAACAATAACAGAAGACATACTGACCACTGTCAACAAAAAGGAAGATTAACTGACCACTCTCAACAATAACAGAAGACATACTGACCACTATCAACAATAACAGAAGATATACTGACCACTGTCATCAAATTCTATGAACAATAAAAGAAGATATACTGACCACTGTCTCAAAATAGAAGATATACGACCACTGTCAACAATAAAGAAGAATACTGACCAATGTCAACAAAAAAGGAAGATAATTGTAACCTACTCTCAACAATAAAAGAAGATATTAATGACCACTTATCAACAACAAGAAGGACATAATGACCACTGTCAACAAAAAGAAGATTAACTGACCCTCTCAACAATAACAAGATATATGACCACTTATCAACAATAAAAGAAGACTATAACTGACCACTGTCAAATCCAATAACAAGTTATACTGACCCTATTAACAAATTAAAAGACGGATTATATATGACCACTGTCAACTATAAAGAAGATATACTGACCACTGTCAACAATAAAAGAAGATATAGTGACCACTGTCAAAAATAAAGAAGATATACTGACCACCGTCAACAATAAAAGAAGATATACTGACCACTGTCAACAATAACAAGATATACTGACCACTATTAACAATAAAAGACGATATACTGACCACTGTCAACAATAAAAGAAGATATACTGACCACTGTCAACAATAAAAGAAGATATAGTGACCACTGTCAAAAATAAAGAAGATATACTGACCACCGTCAACAATAAAAGAAGATATACTGACCACGTCAACAATAAAAGAAAATATACTGACCACCGTCAACAATAAAAGAAGATAAACTGACCACGTCAACAATAAAAGAAGATATACTGAACACTGTCAACAATAAAAGAAGATATACTGACCACTGTCAACAACGAAAAAGAAGATATACTGACCACCGTCAACAATAAAAGAAGATATACTCACCACTATCAACAATAAAAGAAGATATACTGACCACTGTCAACAATAACAAGATATACTGACCACTATTAACAATAAAAGACGATATACTGACCACTGTCAACAATAAAAGAAGATATACTGACCACCGTCAACAATAAAAGAAGATATACTGACCACCGTCAACAATAAAAGAAGATATACTGACCACCGTCAACAATAAAAGAAGATATACTGACCACCGTCAACAATAAAAGAAGATATACTGACCACCGTCAACAATAAAAGAAGATATACTGACCACTGTCAACAACAAAAAAGAAGATATACTGACCACTATCAACAATAAAAGAAGATATACTGACCCCTATCAACAATAAAAGAAGATATACTGACCACTGTCAACAGTAAAAGAAGATATACTGACCACGGTCAACAACAAAAAAGAAGATATACTGACGACTATCAATAATAACAGAAGATAATCGACCACGACCACACAACACAACGCCAAAACAAGAAAAGAAGAAAATATATTATATTGATCACGGCCCAGCACAACTTCAACAAGTAAAGAAGATATATTGACCACAGCCCAGAAGACTGTCTACAAGAAAAGAAGATATACTAACCACTACCCAAACAGAAAAGAAGATATATTAATCACTGCCCAAATAGAAAAGAAGATATATTAACCACTACCCAACAAGAAAAAGAAGATATATTAACCACTTCCCAAACAAAAAAAGAAGATATAGTAACCACTACCCAAACAAAAAAGAAGATATATTAATAAACTACCCAAACAAAAAGGAAGATATATTAATCACTGCCCAACAAGAAAAGAAGATATATTAACCACTACCCAAACAGAAAAGAAGATATATTAACCACTACCCAACAGAAAAGAAGATATATTAACCACTACCCAAGAAGAAAAGGAGATATATTAACCACTACCCAAACAGAAAAGAAGATATAAGAAGGAAGGTGGCAGGATAGTTAAGAGTTCGCCAGCCAACAAGTAAACCGTGAGGTTGTGGGTTCGATTCCCAGCCTCGCCCTTTCTTCCCAGTTTGACAAAAAAAATCGAACTGAATGTCAAAGTCCTTCGAATGAGAATATAAACCGAGGTCCCGTGTGCGAACGCATGCAGAACATCTTGCGCACACGTTAAATCCTGTTCCACTTTTCGAAAGAGTAGGCCATTGTGTGCCGGTGGGAACAGATGACAAAATTTACAAAACCGCATACACACGGGGACTGGATGTAAAAAAAAAAGCACATGGGTGCTTATTCCATTATCCTCGGAAAAAAAAGTCATCTGAGCGCTTTGATTTGTTGCTTTACAAGATTCAGCGCTATATAAATTCCATAAATTCTTATCATTATTTATCATATACTAACTACTACCCCAACAGAAAAGAAGATATATTAACCAATGCGCATCACAACGTCAACGACCATCACCTCTGAAACTTCTAAACCACACTGTCCCCCATGTATATATTTGTATTTTGTACACCACTTTTAAGTCAAGGCAGATTTCTCTGCATGAAAACCGGGCTGCTCTCCTCGGGGAGAGCGCGTCGCCACAAGAGCAGCGCCACCCATTATTTTGTGGTTTTTTTCCCTCCCTGTCTGCATGGGTGTGTGTTTATTTCTCTTTCAGAGTGGCCTTCTTTTTTTATATTTTGTACAGAAGTTTGCCAGGAACAATTCTCTTGTTGCCGTGGGTTCTCTTACGTGCGATAAATGCGGGACAAACGGAACCTCGGTTTATCGTCTCATCCGAAAGACTAGCACCCAGACCGCCACTCACGGTTTAGCAGATGGGGAGATGGGGAGCGGGGGGGGGGGGGGGGGGGGGGGGGGAGAGAGTTGCAGGCACAAAACGGGGATCGAACCCAGAATTGTCGCTTTTTAGGCAGGTGCGTTCCACGTTCCTATTCACTGCGAATATCAGTGGTGTTGAGTTGACGTATCTTCCCGGATAGTAGCCATTATTCTGAGTCATAAAACCATCTAAAGCCATCGTGAATCTGTCACAGAGCGAGAGCGAGAGAGACAGACAGACAGACAGACAGACAGAGAAAGAGAGACAGAGACAGAGAGAAAGAGAGAGAGAGAAAGAGAAGAGAAAAAAGACAAAGAGAGAGACAGAGACAGAGAGAAAGAGAGAGAGGAGAAAGAGGAGAGAGAGAGAGAGAGAGAGAGAGAGAGGAGAGAGAAGAGCAAGAGACAGAGAGAGACAGAGAGAGAGAGACTGACAAAAGAGACAGAGACAGAGACAAAGAGAGAGAGAGAGAGAGAGAGAGAGAGAGAGAGAAGAGAGCAATGGACCATGAACAAACGACATTCTTCAGCCTCAGCCCCAAGAACGGGGTTGAACAAAGCATAGAAAAACAAAGCCAAAGCAAAAATTACACATTATGGCAACTGCCAAAACATGAGAAAGAGACAGAGAGAGAGACAGACAGACAGAGACAGGGAGAGAGAGACAGAGAGATAGACAGAGAGAGAGAACTATTTTTGTAAACACAACACTCAGGTCCGGGTTCTTAACCTGAATCCGGATACCCAAATCAACCAAGAGTCCAGGATGTAAATCAAGTGACCAATCAAATCTCTCTGTTTCCTTTCGGAACTACACCGTAGTTTGTGAGAGTGTGACGGAGAATAAAGCAGTTAGTTACCCATTCATCTTCATCCCAGACCTTAGGGATGTGGGTGGTTTACTGGGATGGGCCTTTGACGCTTTAATCCAAGAGTTGAGAGTTCAGTTCTCACTACCAATAGAGGTTTTTCACTTCAGAGGCAACATTTCTGTAAGACCATGTTTGTAAATATCTGTTTGTTTAAACTATTGATTATTTATCCTTGATTGCATGACTGTGTAAGATTAGGTTGAATGCATGCGCTTTGATTCGTCTTTGCAAGATATAGCGCTATATAAGTTCCATTTATTACTATTATTTCTTCATTTCCCTGTATACTCCCATGGGAGAAGCTTCACCCAATGTCCCGTGTGCGGAATCACACAATTAGTAGTAGTAGTAGTAGTAGTAGTAGTAATAGTGGTAGTAGTAGTAGTAGTAGTAGGAGTAGTAGTAGTAGGAGTAGGAGTAGTAGTAGTAGTAGTAGCAGCAGCAGCGGCGGCGGCAGTGGTGGTGGTGGTGGTGGTAGTAGTAGTAGTAGTCGTAGTAGTAGGAGCAGCAGTAGTGGTAGCAGTTTGTAGTTAGTAGTAGTAGTAGTAGTAGTTAGTAGAAGTAGCAGTAGTAGTAGTCGTAGTAGTAGGAGCAGCAGTAGTGGTAGCAGTGGTAGTAGTAGTAGGAGTAGTGGTAGGAGTGGTGGTAGGAGTGGTGGTAGGAGTAGTGGTAGGAGTAGGAGTAGTAGGTAGCAGTAGTAGGAAGAGGAGGAGGAGAAGTAGAAGTACTAGTAGTAGTAGTAGTAGAAGTAGCAGCAGCAGCAGCTGCAGCAGAAACCAAACATAAGTGCTCTTTGTTCAGACATATGAAAAGATGGTCACAACCCCTATCCACACATCACAACACTAAAAAAATAATGAGAACAATCCGGTTGGTTGTGGAGGTGTAAAGTGTGTGTGGGGGGTGGGGGTGGGGGTGGTGGTGGTGGTGGTGGTGGTGTTGGTGGTGGTGACAAAATTAATGTTATAAAGCTCAACAAAAGCGCATTCTACCATCCTCCTCCCTCCGTTCTCATATATCTCTGTCTGTTTGTCTGTCTGTCTGTCTGTCTGTCTGCTCTCTCCGTCTATTTCCCCCTCACTCCCCATCTCCTCTTCTGTCTGTCTCTCTCTCTCTATCTCTTTCCCCTGTCTTGTGCCTCCTTCTCTGTCTGTCTCTCTTCCCCTTTCCCCCCTCTCTCTCCCTCTTCTCTGTCTGTCTGTCTATCTGTCTGTCTGTCTGTCTGTCTGTCTGTCTGTCTCTCCTCTCTCTCCTCTCTCTCTCTCTCTCTTCCCCCTTCTCCCCCCTCTCTCCTTCTCCTACACCACACCACACACACAAACACACACACACAAACACACACACACACACAACACACACACACACACACAACACACACACACGCACGCACGCACGCAACGCACGCACGCACGCACGCACACACACACACACACAGAAGTCCAATCCAGTTAAAACACGACATGAGTTACAATTGTACAGCCAACTAGCTATAATTATATATACACGACCTTAACACAACATGAAAACAAGCACTGCTGCCCTTTATCCTGACAACACCCCAGCTACAGCCTACCTCAACAGTCAAATTAGGACAGTCACCTCATTCACACATGCACACAAAGGCACCCACACACGTACATATGATATATATATATATATATAGATATATATTATATATAATATATTATATATATATATATAGAGAAGAGAGAGAGAGAAGAGAGAGAGAGAGAGAGCGAGAGAGAGAGAGAAGAGAGAGAGAGACGCATGCGCGGGCAAGCATGCAGGCACACACAGATACACAAAACACACACACACACTCTCTCTCTCTCACATGTGCACGTATATACACACACTATCTCTCTCTCTACTCTCACACACACGCATGCACACACTCACACACCACCAAGAACGGGGTCGATAGTTCAGTTGTTTATGGGCTTGATAGAAAAAAAAAAGCAAATGCATTGCGTATTCAATGTACCATCTGGAAATTAAAATTTGACTTGACTTGACTTGACACACACACGCAAGCATGCACGCCCCCCCCCCACACACACACACATGCACACACAGGCATGCATGCACACTCACACACACGCACTCACACACGCACGGACACACATACACACACACACACATCCTTCGGATGAGACTATAAACCGAGGCCCCGTGTGCGAACGCACGCAGAACATCTTGCGCACACGTTAAATCCTGTTCCGCTTTTCGTAAGAGTAGGCCATTGTGTGCCGGTGGGAACAGATGACAAAATTTACAAAACCGCATACACACGGGGACTGGATGTAAAAAAGCACATAAGTGCTTATTCTATTATCCTCGATATAAAAGAATAAAATAAAAAAATAAAAATGCCTATTTGTACAGAAAGTGTCAAAGGAAATGCCCCTCCGAAGATCACCAATAGTTTCAAAGTCAATGAACACAGACATAATCATCTACTAACATTTCCGAGACCCAGAAATAATCTTTACAAAACAAGCTTCTTGTACTCAGGTAGTGACTTATGGAACAAGCTCCCAAAACGCTTAAATTGTATCAAAAACAAAAATCAGTTCAAGACACAGCTAAAAAGCCATCTAAATGCCTAAGACTTGACTCATAAGGCAAATCAACCATGCTTAAATGTATCAGCACTTTCTGCATTTCTTAAATATATTTCAAGTATGTTTTACTGTGACTGGAAATTCTACACAGTCACACGCTGTATGTGTGTGGAGGGAGGGGTGGGGGTGGGGGGTGGAGGAGACACTTTTATTAAGCGAAAAAGTAATCTATAATTATAAGATCGTGTATAATCTACAAATTTTAAAAACAACACGGAGAGGAGAAAACAAAATGGTAGACCTGGTAGCTAGATATTGTGACTCCCCCCTCCTCCTCTCTCTCTCTCTCTCTCTCTCCTCTCTCTCTCTCTCTCTCTCCTCTCTCTCTCTCTCCTCTCTCTCTCTCTTCTCTCCTCCTCTCTCTCTCCATGCCTTTTTCTTGTCCTATTCAATAGGTTTTATTGTGGATGTTGCTTTTTTTGCAGTTAGCCATGAGATCATTAGTACTATTTATTATAAGTGTTTTGGTTTGATAGTCCAGTTGATTATGGGCTTTTGATTTTTGTATTGTGCAGGGGTTTTATTTGTTTGTATACTTGTCTCTTTATTATTATTTTCTTTTTGATTGAATGTGTTTTCTATTCCTCATTGATACCCCCCCCCAGTCCTTTCCATCGCTTTTGTTGTTGTTGTTATTGTTATGTTATTGTTTCATGGTGATGGGTGATTGTTTGTTATGTTGTTGTCTCATGGTGATGGGTGATTGTTTGTTATGTTGTTGTCTCATGGTGATGGGTGATTGTTTGTTATGTTGTTGTCTCATGGTGATGGGTGATTTTTATGTTGTTGTCTCATGGTGATGGGTGATTGTTATGTTGTTGTCTCATGGTGATGGGTGATTGTTTGTTATGTTGTTGTCTCATGGTGATGGGTGATTATTTGTTATGTTGTTGTCTCATGGTGATGGGTATTATTTGTTATGTTGTTGTCTCATGGTGATGGAAGATTGTTTGTTATGTTGTTGTCTCATGGTGATGGGTGATTGTTTGTTATGTTGTTGTCTCATGGTGATGGGTGATTATTTGTTGTTGTCTCATGGTGATGGGTGATTATTTGTTATGTTGTTGTCTCATGGTGATGAGTGATTGTTATGTTGTTGTCTCATGGTGATGGGTGATTGTTTGTTATGTTGTTGTCTCATGGTGATGGGTGATTATCATTATTATTGTATCTCTATTTATAATTATCATTATCATTGATTTATTTGACTGATTTTTGCTTGTTTAATTGCTATTGTATGCATATACTACATTTAAAAAGCGCTACTTGAAGAGTACGAGAGCATATGAGCACACGTTTGCGTGGGTGGAGGAGGAGAGGAGGGATGTCATTGCAGGCAATATTGTCAGTACTAACGCAATGAATGCCTAGTATTTTCTAACGTTTTGTCCCTGTTCCTTTTTTTTCTTTTTTCTAAAGCGTGAACGTGAAAGATTGGGTGATATAGTAGGTGATATGATTTGTTTGTTTGACGTTTTATGAATGTTTTTTTTTAATTCTTAAAACAATTCTTTAGTTAAGTGTGTGCATGTGTGCGCCTGTGTGTGTAATTTGTATTTTGCAGTGTATTATTTTATTGGTTTTCCTCTTTTTTTTTATTGGTACACTTTATTGGTAAAGGTTGTAATAATGAAGTACTTCAGATTTATCATTGAGAACTTTTTGTTCTTAGATAGATGGCTCGATGAAAAAAAAGCAAATGCATTGCTTATTCGATGTACCATCTGGAAATTCAAATTTGACTTGACTTGACTTGACTTTACACACACACACGCGCACACGCACACACACACACACAAACACACACTCACACTCACACACACACACACACACACACACACACACACGGGAGGGGGACGGGATAGCCTAGTGGTTAGAACACTGCGCTCGCAATCTGACGACCCGGGTTCGATTCCCGTTCAAGGGGATATTTTCCCCTGGAGTCAACATCAGTGCAGACTCCACTCTCCCCAAAAAGTCCTTCGGATGAGACTATAAACCGAGGCCCCGTGTGCGAACGCACGCAGAACATCTTGCGCACACGTTAAATCCTGTTCCGCTTTTCGTAAGAGTAGACCATTGTGTGCCGGTGGGAACAGATGACAAAAATTTACAAAACTGCATACACACAGGGACTGGATGTAAAAAAGCACATAAGTGCTTATTCCATTATCTTCGATATAAAAGAACAAAATAAAATAAAATAAAATAAATAAAATAAATACGCACGCACGCACGCACGCACGCACGCACGCACGCACGCACGCACGCACGCACGCACGCACACACACACACACACACACACACTCTGCGGGAAGGATCAAGGGGATATTTTCCCCTGGAGTTAACATCAGTGCAGACTCCACTCCCCCTAAAAGTCCTTCGGATGAGACTATAAACCGAGGCCCCGTGTGCGAACGCACGCAGAACATCTTGCGCCCACGTTAAATCCTGTTCCGCTTTTCGTAAGAGTAGGCCATTGTGTGCCGGTGGGAACAGATGACAAAAATTGACAAAACTGAAACACCACGGGGACTGGATTTTAAAAAGCACATTAAGTGCTTATTTCCATTATCCTCGATATAAAAGAACAAAATAAAATAAAATAAATAAAATAACACAGACACAGACACACACGCACACACAAAACACACCACACACACACACACACACACACACACATACACACACACCACCACACACACACACACACACACACAACAAAACACACAAAACACACACACCACACTGCCGGAGGGGAAAAAAGTAAAGTAACCATCCTCTCCACTTTTTTCAGAGCAGGGTCCTACACAACAAATCACCTGGCCAAGGAAATAAACATTTGTTTCCGCCTCCCTGTGTTGTGTGGTGTGTGTTGTGTGTGTGGTGTGTTTTGTGTGTGTGTGTGCGTGTGTGTTATGTGTGGTGTGGTGTGGTTTATGTTGTGTTGAGTGGATGTTGAGTGTGTGGTGTGTGTGGGTGTGTGTCACTGTGTGTGTGTGTGCTGTGGATGTGTCCTGTGTGTGTGTTATGGGGTGTGTGGTGTGGTGTGTTTTGGGTGTGTATGTGTGTGTTTTTGAGTTGGGTGAGTGAGTGTGTGTGTGTTGGGGTGTGTGGTGTGTTTTTGGTTGGGGTGATGAGTGTGTGTGTGTGTGGAGGGTTTGGTTGGTGTGAGTGTGTGTTGTGTATGTGTGTTGTGTGATGGTGTAGTGTCACTGTGTGTGTGTGTATGTGTGTTGTGTGGGTGTGTGTATGTTGTGTTTGGTTTGGGTTGGTGAGGGAGTGGTGTGTGTTGTGTGTGTGTTTATGTGTGTGTGAGTGGGGTGAGTGTGGTGTGTGATTTTGGGTGTGTGGTGAGGCGTGGTGGGGTTTGTGGTGTGGTGTGGTGTGGTGTGTGGTGTGTGTGTTTGTTGTGTTGTGGTATGGGGTGTATGCGTGTGTGTTTGGGGTTGGGTCAGTGATGGTGAGTGAGGTGGTGTGTCACTGTGTGTTTGTGTGTTGTGTGTGTTTTGTGTGGTTTTTTGGGTGTTGTGTGTGTGTATGCGTGTGTGTTTGAGTTGGGTGAGTGAGTGAGTGAGTGATTGTGTGTAAACCGTGGTGTGAGTGAGTGTTTGTTGTGTTGTTTTGTGGTGTGTGTGTATGCGTGTGTGTTTGAGTTGGGGGGTGTGATGTGTGTCACTGTGTGTGGTGTGTGTGGTGGTGAGTGAGTGTGTGTGGGGATGGCTGTGACAGTGGTTCTCTGTCATTTTGTGTGATGGTTGATAGTGACTTTTCCAACGTAGATTTCTTACTTATTTAACACACACACACACACACACAACCACACACACACACACACACACACACACACACACCACACACAACACACACACCACACCACACACTCACACACACACACACACCACACACACACACACAGACCAGACAGACACACACACACACACACCACACACACACCACACAAGGTAGACAAAACAGACAAGACACACAAACAAAAAAACACAGACAGAACCCAAACAGTCAAAACAAAACATCCTCCTCCAACCCCCCCCCCCCCCCCCCCCCCCACCAACCCCAACCCCACCCCCAACCCCACACCCCTCCCCCAAACCGAGGCGTGTACTACACGTCAAAAAGACTTCGCGCAGTAACTAACTAAAGGGACCTGTAGAACTGGGGAACATTACCTAACACATCCCCCACCTCAGAGGACAAAGAGATGACGTAGTAGAAGGAATACATTGGTAGGAAGGTGAGGAGATGGAAGTGTGGGAGAGGGGGGGGGGTGGGGGGGGGGGGGGGGGGGGGTGGAGAACACGGATGTACGAAGGTATAAAATGTCGGACGGACACTTGTCTTCTTCAAAGACGAAGAAGTAAAGGTCCTAAGCTGCTCTTTCGGGTCATCAACTTGGTTCAAGCATTTTATTCTTGACCAGAACGAGTTTTGACGTTGAATTTGTTGCGGAGCTGTTTTGGAAAAGAGTTGCAGTGTAGCTACAATGGCATTGAACAGGGTATGGGATGAATTTGTTTGTTTGTGTTTGTGTGTTTGTGTGTTTGTGTGTGTGTGTGTGTTTTGTGTGTGTGTTTGTGTGTTTTGTGTGTGTTTTCTGCTGTCTTCGATTTAACGCTGTTCACTCTAAGTGATATTGGACGAGGGAAGTATAAAAATATAAAGGAGTTTTTAAAAAAGGAAAAAGGAAGGGGGTGGAAGGAGAAAGGATTAAGAAATAGCATCCGTTTTGGTATTTTTGGAGAAAAAGAAAAAAAAATTAAAAAAAAAAAAAAAGGAAAGGGAAATGTGTGAGTGTGTGTGTGTGGGGTGTGTGCGCACGC
>CM054152.1:45169470-45174470 GCA_028751875.1 Rapana venosa
CAGAATTTCCCGCAAGGAGATCTGCCGTGACTTAAAAATTTAAAGTGGTATATAATACAATACAAAACTATCTTATTCAAGGTTACTCAACAAATGATTTCGATTTTCTTCCGATTTAAAACAAAAAAAAGGCAAACACCCACTGAAAAAATGGACAGGGAAATGTCGTTACATCTGTTTCAAACGCTTGCTGTCTTCGTTTCCCTCGCTGATGTGGAAGTCAATGTTAATTCTAGATAATAATAATAATAATAATAATAATAATAATAAATGGAACTTATATAGCGCTGTATCTTGCAAAGAAAAATCAAAGCGCATGCATCCAACCTAATCTTACACAGTCATGCAATCAATGATAAATAATCAATAGTTTAAACAAACAGATATTACAAACATGGTGCGCTGCAGACAAAATCTATGAAATAAAATTTCAATAGTCAAATGTTTTTCAAAAGCACACT
Source organism: Rapana venosa (assembly GCA_028751875.1). Classification (NCBI taxonomy): domain Eukaryota; kingdom Metazoa; phylum Mollusca; class Gastropoda; order Neogastropoda; family Muricidae; genus Rapana; species Rapana venosa. Next base: position 45,169,932 of record CM054152.1, read on the forward strand.
CACACACTCACACAGGTCGTATACTTTAGCAGGATGATAGGACATGGGTTAGTGAAGGTGGGATAGTTCTGATATGAAACAGGAGGGGGTGGGAGTCTTAGGTTTGAAATAACTATGTCTTGAGGCTGGATTTAAAAGTGTCATAACTAGGTTTCTGGAGAGGAGAGAGAGGGATAAGATGAAGCAAAAATTTCCTCAGACATAAACAAAACTTAGGAACAAAACCATAAACAAAACTTAGAATCAAAAGCATAAACACAACTTAGAAACAAAACCATAAACAAAACTTAGGAACAAAACCATAAGCAGAACTTAGAAACAAAACCATAAACAGAACTTAGAAACAAAAACCATAGAGAAAACTTAGAAACAAAACCATAAACAGAACTTAGAAACAAAAACCATAAGCAGAACTTAGAAACAAAACAGAACTTAGAAACAAAACCATAGAGAAAACTTAGAAACAAAACCATAAACAGAACTAAAAAGATAAAATCTTAAAGAAAACTTGGAAACAAAATCTCTGTGGGCTTGACCGAAGGAAACGGAGTGAACAGTGTGTAAGGAAAAGACAGGACTTTGTTTTTCAAGAAACCAATGTTTAATTAAGCTCTATCTTGCTGGTGCCGTCAGCGCCTGGAGTTTATCACAGTTCTTGATTAAACCATTGACGCTGGGGGCAACAGCAAAGTGAGAGGCTGTATCACCAGTGGAATTTCACTCTACAGCTTAGTCTTTAGTGGTCGACTATGACTCTCTGACTAGGAGGTTTGACTCGCACAGTCCTTATGTGCTGCAGCCCTGGGGGCTAGTCGGCCTTTGGAGAAGATCTCCAACGCTGACTGTCCTTATGCCCACTTTGCCGAGAGAGTGGGGATGTACTGTGGGCAAGGCATCTCCACTATAATCAAATTTCTGCCCGATTTCCAAAACAGCAGCTGCCTCCTCTGCTGTTTTGGAGGTCATCATCGAACACGACGGACAAACATACATCTTGCTGGTGAAAACTTCTTATTGTTTCGTTCCTCGGCTAGAGCTCCGAGGTTCACCAATGGGGAGATTTTGCGTATGGGACCGTTTTTGCCCACCATGAAGGTAACCGCATTCCGACTTTCGGAATGTATGCTAGGGTATGTTCATGTTTCCCTAATGCCGACATAAACGACGGCATCTTTTAACGTGCAAATTTGATCTTCTGCATCATCATTATATATACAAGAAGGAAATAAAGGCACTGGCAGGTCTGCACTTGAAGTTTGACCTGGGAGAACGTAAAAAAAAAAATCCTTACCCTTAATTCACCAGACGCCGTCGCGCCGAGATTCGAACCCACGACTTTCATGGGCCCAATGGGATTTAAGTCGAACGGTCTTAACTGCTCAGCAAAAGGTAAAAGGTAAAGGTAGGTAAAGGTGTCCCATAACCTATAAGGTCGTAAGGAAGGGAGCGAGGCGTCAGAGACCTCAACTTCTCTAGGGGCCAGCATATTGAGGGCGGCGCCCATCTCCTCTCCCTCGCTGCTTTACCTTCCCTGACCCTAAAGAGGGCAGGTACCCATTTACAGCTGGGTGAACTGGGGGACTATACTGAAGCTAAGGCGCGCAAACGGTCACCCATCCAACTGGTAACCACGCTCGACGCTGCTTAACTTGGCTGGGGGAAAGCGAGTGCTCCGACCACTGAGCTATCCTGTCAGCAAAAGCGTGCTTAACCACTAGACTGCCTTACCCCGGAAATTTTCCGGGGCTAAACGATCACCCTATACGCCAACAACCCGTAAAATTTCCGGGGTGTCGAACCGAAGTAAACAAGCTTGCTTCCTTGACTACAGTTAAAGGGAAACAACTCCAAAATTAAAGAAGGTCACTCTCCTGTTGCTTGGCAACATCCAGCTGCAAAAACCGTGGCAAAAACGATCGTTTTTTTCGCTCGTATTTTGTGTTTTTATGCATGACTGCTTGGGAAGTTCGTGTTCAAAATTGCGGACACTTCTTGTTGAAGGCGTCAATAACTTTACACAGCTTTAAAAGTGGCAAATAAAGCTGTAGATTTACCTAACAGTGATGAAAACGATCGTGTATGATTCAGCTGATCGTGCATTAAAAAAAAAAAAAGAATGAGATTTGGCCTAGACTTATGTTTGACGTTATTGAGATGGGGGGTACTCAGAATGACAGTGGTGATGAAGAAATCGTATTTATGGTCAATTTTTTACATTTTATATATATTTTCGCAGTAAAATATCATGCTAACTAATTTGAGCCTGCCTCGAAGTAATCTAAGATATATATACTGTCATTGGGTACACTATCAGGAATATTCATGTAGTAGTTTCTGAGTAAGAGGGATATGAACATTGCAGTGGTACAGAAGAATTTTATTCCCCGGCATATAGGGTGCACTTGCACTGGGCAGTGAAGAGGTGTTAAAAAAACCCCCACTACTAAATAGACTAGTAAGTGCTTTTTTGACGCTGATAGTCTTCCATACTGTTCCTTCATTCTCTCGTTCTAGTCTGCTTACTTACGTCAGTCTGCTATCGGTCCAATCCCCTGATAGGATCCTCCTCTTTTGGACACAGGCAGCTCCCCCCCCCCCCCCCCCCAATCCCCCCCCCCCCCCCCCCTCCGCCCATCTCTCCTCTCCCCCCTCTTCCCAATCACAATACCGTTGTGTTCCGGTTTACCTCCCAGCGGTTGTTTTCATCTCAAGCTTATTTCCTTTCTTCCTTCTGTCTATTGCCAGGTGATTTATTATTTTTTCCCCCCATCATCTTTTGCGGCATCTTTCTAATGAGGTATGAAGTCGGCTTATTTATTTATTTGTTTATTTATCTTGAACATCTTCGTCATTTTTTCACCCTCCTCCTCCTCCTCCTCATTAGCACCAGTATCCTGCTTTTCTTCTTTTTTGCTTTTGTTGCTGTCTTTTGTTGTTGTTGTTGTTATTGTTGTTCTTATTTTTTCTCCTTCTCGTTTAACCATCCTAATTTTTAAAAAAAAAGTTCTGATATGCTGCGTTTGTTTGGGATTTCTTTATTTTCTTTCTTTATTTCTTTTTTTATATATATATATATTTTTTTTTAAAGATTCATGATTATTCGTTTCATTTCGTCAACTCCTCCCATTTCTTCTCTTCTTCTGTCATCAATGCCCCGTTGTTATCAACCGTCACCTGTGTTCTTTTCCTCTCTGCTTTTGTTCGTTTTTACATTCTGCCTTTTCTCTCTCTCTTTTCTCGCTTTCTTCCTTGTCCTTGTTAACTTCCAGTATCCTTTTCATTCTTTTTCTTCCTTCTTCGTTGCTTTGAAAAATAATTTTTCGCGTTGTCTTTCTGTTTTCTACTTACGGCCAATTCTTTTTTTTGGTTTGTTTCTTTCTTTTATTTTTTGAAGAGAAAAGGGAAATCCGCTACTTTGTTTTAAAACTCTTTTCTCACTGCAAATGATAGTGAATTTGTGTTGTGAGTATTTTTCACACGCCCACATCCGCAAGTTGTGGTTTTGTTAAATTTCATGTACCCTTTGGGGATTTTTCTTGAAATAAAATCTTGAAATCTTGTAAGTCCAGTGTGCCCAGAAAAGGCTGAAGTGAATGGTTTGGTGAAGCAAACAAACAAAACAAGCAAAGAACACCTCCCCTACCAACCAACCAACCAACCAACCAACCAACCAACCAACCAAACAAGCAAGCAAGCAGAGACAGAGACAGAGACAGACAAACAGACGAATAAACTGAGGTTCAAAAAAGCCTATCTGTGAAGTCGGAATGTGGCTACCTTCATAGTGGGCCAATACGGTCGCATACGTAAAATCTCACCATTAGTGTACCTCGGAACTCTAAGCGAGGAACGACCCTCCCCCTCCTCCCCCCCCCCCCCCCCCCCAACAAAAAAAGCAAAAAATAAACAAACAACCCCCCTCTACCAAAGAAACAAGAAAAAAACACCCCTCCCCCAAAAAAAAACAAAAACAACCAAAATAATAACAAAAACAATCTAAGAAACAAAAAATCCAAACAAAAAATAAACCTCAATTAAAAAAATCCTAACTATTACAACAGCAGCAAACCGATGTCTAAAATGTAGATTGCTCAGAAAACAAGTATATTACACATTTCAAGACAGACTATACCTGAAAACGAACACGATAACTTTTCAAATCCAGTACTCTTCTGTTTTCCTTTCAGAGCTAAGAAAAAACTCTTAGTCTTTCAGCATTCCGAAGATGTATGATACTACTTCCATGAAAGCACATTCTTACTGATCCAAAAAAGGCAATTTCTGGCAAAGTCTAGTGGTCAGTATCGCTTGCTTTTACAATGGACAGACAGATGATCTTCAATCCAAAGAGGGTCAATCATAATTATTTTCACTAACTCTTCTGCCTACGACTTCTTCTTCTTCTTCTTCTTCTTCTTCTTCTTCTTCTTCTTCTTCAACTATTGTTGTCTGTCCTATGAGCGAGTATGCGTTGCGCTGCCGTCAAGCGCCTGACAAGTCGGGCCCCGCGCATCCGACTTCGGCATGGGAGAGAACTGT
>CM054152.1:45179470-45184470 GCA_028751875.1 Rapana venosa
GTGATGATGTGTGTGTGTGTGTGTGATGTGCGCTTGAAGTGCACGCACATAATCATGCCTTCACAGATACGTACCTGCGCACTTTCATTACGTGTGTGCTTACGTGAATATTATGGGCTCACGTGTGTGTTGTTGCTGTTGTGTTCAATTCTACGTTTGTTCACTTTCAGAGATATTAAACGAGGGAAAAAAGAGAAAAAAAAGGGTGGGTGGTTGACCTATGCGAAATTATGAGTGAAAAATATAATAATTACATCACAAAAATTAAGTTGGCAATGCAACAAGAATAATGAAAACATAAAAACAAGTCATTAACACGAACATAACAATAAGAAATGTCCTATTGGACTTTGTCAGAGACCTTTCACAATTTCAAACGCCAATTTTAAATCCTTGAATATGCTGATGAGAGAGTTTTCAGAAGAAAAATGGGGCATGAAAGGTTTCATACTCGGGCAGTAAAATTTTTTTAGATGAGTATGGGTGATTTTCTCACCACACACAGATATTTACCAATTTTTGCTGAATATGGTTATCAGTACGTTTAGCTTTATTTTACAAAACAAAGTATTAATTCTTCTTGATATGTGTGTGTGTGCGCGCGCGCGCGTGTGCGTGCGTGCGAAAGTGTGTGTGAGTGTGTGTGTGCGTGTGTGAGTGTGTGTGTGTGTGTTGCTTCGATTTTATGTCTGTTCACTCAAAGTGATATTAGAGATAGGAAGGGGAGGGGGCACTTTGTGTGTGTGTAGGTGTGTGTGTGTCAAAGTCAAAGTCAAACTTTTATTTTCAGATGGTACATTGAATAAGCAGTGCATTTGTATCTAAAGAAAAAAAAAAGCGAGAAAAACAAGATAATGTATATGCAGACATAGAATAAAAAACCTAATCTATGATAAACTATACAAATCAAACAAGAAAAACAATAACATATGCTTATGTGGAATTAAAAACAAAACAAACACCCCAGAAAAATATTAGGCCATACAATTTAAATAATTAAAAAATCTTGAAAAAATATGTGTGTGTGTGTGCGTGTGCGTGCGCGCGCGTGCGTGCGTGCGCCTGCATGCGCTTAGCTTACGGTGTTGTAACATTGCCCGAAGACATACCTGCCTGTAGACCTACAGGCTGAATGAAGTATGTTAAAGCAAACACGGGAACTCAGGTTACAGGCCATGCGATACACCGACACTGTCTGTCGACATGTCAGTTGGCCTACACCCTCCCCACACCTCTCCTCCTCTGCAAGCTATCCTACACACTAGTATTCATTTTTGCCACTTTTCCTTCTGTTTTCCTATATCACTCTTGCATTCATACCGCATCTACTAAGCCATCCATAGAAATTAAACCCCCACACTTTTTGTGAAAGACTAGCCTCTGACTCAAAACTCATGTGATTTTGCACAAATTTGGTAGGTTTGAATTTTTTTAATATATAAAAGTTTCAGCGAACGCTGTATCCTTTTCAATTCTTTGCCGTTTGCCAGCTTCCTTACCGCAATATGCATGAGTGGAGTCAACACTGTAGGAACACAAACAATCCTCATTTTGATGATCATTTCAAACTCTCTCGTCACTACCTGGTGTTGCTGTATGTCCTCAATCCCAAAATCGAGTACACAGTGCTTTTTTTTCCCTACTTTAAAGAATCTGTGAAAACCAGCAGATTTTTTTTTGTCTTACTACTACCACTCTATTATGACCCGGAAGCGAAATGTGGAGTGTAGCCTATAGGAGGGCTTGGGATATAGAGGGGTAGAGGGAAGAAGAGAGGAGAGAGGGGTGGGAGCGGGCACATGCCCACACAAATGTGAATCCTAATTTGTGGTAAACATTTTTTTCTGCGTCATTTGTTTACTGGTTTAAAAGAAGATTTATTCCAAGAAAATCACATACAATACTATACACACTTGTAATAGAGCAGCTAAAAGCTTATCATGTGCTCAACAACAATGACAAGTTCAGTTTAACACATGGCAGCTGGTAGGCATCAGTTTGTTCAAACTGTAAATGTTGATTTTTCAAACACCTTTGATAACATATATCAGGTTAAATCATCCCTTCAAAAGTCACTGCACAGATATTGTGTAATAGCAAAGTCAGAACAACATGTAGAAAAAATAAAAATATAGAAATACATAAACAAGACAAGTAGGCAGTAGGAAAGAAATGCGAGCGTACAAGGGAATAAATAATAAGAAAATGAAGAAATTTTTAAAATATGAAATAATAAAATAAAAAAGAACGAAAATTATGAAAACAGAGAGAGACCAAGGAAGAACAGGCCATCTAAATCATACCTCTATTTTAAAGCACCAAGTAGGTTAAGCAGACAAGGCAATAGTTCATGAATAATTTAGTCAATTCACATTGGCAGTGGGCCATCAATGTCCAACACTCAACACAAACCACATTCAAGTCATCCTAAAACACAAGATGACGCAAGAAAGAGAAGCGTGAATATCAATAGCTATTAAAACCTGTTTGATTTTGATATAAAATTCTGAACTTTTTGAAATATGGGTACATTACTTTCTGTCTAGAACTTTTTGAAATATGAGTACATTACTTTCTGTCTAGAACATTTTGAAATATGGGTACATGACTTTCTGTCTGGAACTTTTTGAAATATGAGTACATTACTTTCTGTGTGGAACTGTTTGAAATATGAGTACATGACTTTCTGTCTGGAACTTTTTGAAATATGAGTACATTACTTTCTGTGTGGAACTACTCGGTTCCATTCAAAAGAAACTGGGCTTGTATACAATATTAAGGCAACTGTAAAATGGGGACGGGATAGCTCAGTGGTCGGAGCACTCGCTTTCCCCCAGCCAAGTTAAGCAGCGTCGAGTGTGGTTACCAGTTGGATGGGTGACCGTTTGCGCGCCTTGGCTTCTGTACAGTTCCCCCAGTTCACCCAGGTGTAAATGGGTACCTGCCCTCTTTAGGGTCAGGGAAGGTAAAGCAGCGAGGGAGAGGAGATGGGCGCCGCCCTCAATATGCTGGCCCTAGAGAAGTGAGGTCTCTGACGCCTCGCTCCCCTACGACCTTATAGGTTATGGGACTCCTTTACCTTTAAAATAGTATCAGCACGGGATGCACCGAATAGAGGGCATGGTAACAGATAGTGTTCTGCTGTTTCCCTCTCCCTACCACATGCAACAGCCTGGGTCATCCTCAACAAGATGGTGATTAAAATAAACAGATCGTTGGTTATGCCACTGACTCCAAGACAGAGTGGTGCATGAATAATCTGTTCTCTTCTCTCTCCATAATAAAAATTGTGGAGGCACAACATAATCATCAGCTGACAAGTAGTTTTTCAGAACAAATAAAGAACTGCTATTTTTGATCTGATCTGGAAGATCGTTCCGTAAAACAGTGGTAGAGGGGAAGAAAGATGAATTTGTTGGTACATTTCAGTCTTGCATCTCGGAACCCTAGGCTCTAAAGGTCTACGTCTATGATAAGGATTATTTTCAGTACCTAGTCCAGGAACAAGCTTTGATAAATAGGCTGGACACAATACCATTAAATTAAGCAGCTTAAAAAAAAAAAAAAAGATTTTGTGTCTTTTTTTTTCAAAGTACAAAACCCAGACTCAGAAGCTGGTTAACTAAAATCATCGAACAATTAAATGCATAAATAAACCTACAATATCACATGAACAGCAGACCTAGAATAACACTCCCCCGTGGGTATGCCAGGGGCCTGTCAGTGTAAATAGCGCCCCCACCTTCTGGAAATTCTGTGCTAGGATTTCCCTGGTTTTTTGGGGGTCCCTATCATTGTTTTTGTCTTGTTCGTTTTCTTCCTGTCACCTCCTTCTTGTCTATTTTCTGCCTTCTTAGTCCATTCTCCTGCCTTTTTCCCCCCTGAAACAATTAAAAAAATTACAATTCTCTCCCATGCCGAAGTCAGATGCGCTGGGCCTGACTTGTCAGGCGCTTAACGGCAGCGCAACACATTGTCGCCCATTTGACAGACAACACTATTTGCTGTCTGAGCGTTTGACAATGACAATGACAATGACAAATTCTATTATTTCGAGGATAACGAATAAGCACTCATGTTCTTTTTTTTAAATCCAGTCCCCGCCCGTAGGGATACATCTTAATAATAACCCAACACTTATACAGTCTCACAGTAGAAACAAGGGGAAATATCCCTTTTCAAAACAGACCCCCCCCCCCCCCCCAACAACCCCCCCCAAAAAAAACCAACAACCCCCAACCCCACCAAATAAAAGAAAACCCTAACCCCCCCACCCCCCAAAAAACCCCCACCCCAACCAAAACAAACAAACAAAAGAGAAAGAAAAACCAAACCAACAAAAGAAGAAAAAAAGATAAAAACGAACAACAAGAACAACAAAACCAAGAAAAATAACAACAACCAAACTTAATAAGTCATAAAGATAAACATCTACACATTGTCAAATGGTACATATACTTGTTACACATAACAATAAGATATTGAAATAGGGCACTCATTAAAACTTAAGTACAGCGGACAGTCCAATAAAGTATTGAAAATATAAAATATGAATCCTTCATCAGGATACTATAACTATAAGCGAAACGATAAAAGGTGCGAGAGAGACAGAGACAGAGAGACAGAGTGTGTGTGTGTGTGTGTGTGTGTGTGTGTGTGTGTGTGTGTGTTTCAGAGATAATATCCAATATATAATTCCCAAAACAGTACACGATCACCATCAACACTCATTTTTGATTATACTCGTTCAAATTATATGTCATGATAATGAAATAAAGAGAGAGAAAGAGAAAGAAAAGAAAGAGAGAGAGAGAGAGAGAGAGAGAGAGAGAGAGAGAAGAGAGAGAGAGAGAAGAGAGAGAAGAGAGAGAGAGAGAGAGAGATGGGCGCACCTTCTTGATTTTTTCTTATTATATTGTAAAGCAAAAAGTAAGAAAGTTCTGTAGTGAAAATAAAGAGGTAGGGGGTGGGGAGAGTCAGAGGAGGAGAGAGGAGAGGGA
>CM054152.1:45189470-45199470 GCA_028751875.1 Rapana venosa
AAATGAAGAAAGTCTATAAAGTAAATACGCTATGGTGGATAGCAGCATGACGGAAAAGAGACGTGTAGCATATAATTATCATGTTATAGTCACTGCAGACATAAAGGAATGCTTCACTACCATTATAGCCCCAACTGGATTTTTGTTTGTTTCTTTGCTGTTGTTGTTGTTGTTGTTGTTGTTGTTGCTGTTGTTTATTTTCATTCCATGGCTTAAGTTCCCAGGCTGGGGTTAGAAGAGTAATAAGATTATAGGGGAGGGGGAAGGGGGAGGTGGTGGTGGAAGGTAGACCTGTGTTGTTGTGGGGGGGGGTGGGGAGGGGTAGGGATAATGGAAATTTAGGGTTGGGGGGGGGGTGGGAAATGGAAGGTAGGTTTTGTGTGTGTGGAGGGAGTTTTGTGGTGTTTTTTGGTTGGAGAAGGGGTGAGATTGAGATTAGTGTAGATGAGAGAAAGAGAGAAGAGTGTATTTTATTGTGTATTAATGTGTGTGTTTTAGTGTGAGTGTTAGTGATGTAGTGTTAAAGTGTGTGAGTGTGCTAGTGTGTTTGTGTTAGTACGTGTGTTAGTGTGTGTGTGTGTGTGTGGTGTGTGTGTGTGGGGTTTTGGGTGTGTGTGTAGTGTTAGTATGTGTATGTGTGTTTAGTGTGTGTGTGTGTGTGTGTGTGTGTGTGTGTTTGGTGTGTGTGTGTAATGTCAGTATTGTGTATTGTGTGTTTGAGTGTGTGTGTTTAGTGTGTGTGTGTGTGGTATGTGTTGTGTGTTAGTGTGTGTGTGTGGTTTGTGTGTGGTGGTTTTTGGTGTGTGTTTTATGTGTGTTTTTAGTGTGTGTGTGTGTGTTTTGGTGTGTGTGTAGTGTTAGTATGTGTATGTGTGTTTTAGTGTGTGTGTGTGGTGTTGTATGTGTGTTTTAGTTGTGTGTGCGTTGTTTTGGTTTGTGTGTGTATGTTAGTATGTGTATGTGTGTTTTAGTGTGTGTGTGTGTGTGTGTGTGTGTGTGTTGTGTGTGTGTGTTTGTGTATGTTGTGTTTTAGTGTTGTGTGTGTTTGTTAGTTGTGTTGTGTAGTGTTAGTATGGTGTATGTGTGTTTTAGTGTGTGTGTGTGTGTGTGTGTGTTTGGTTGTGTGTGTAATGTTAGTTTGTGTATGTGTGTTAGGTAGTGTTGTGTGTGTGTGTCGTATGTGTATGTGTGTTAGTGTGTGTTACGTGTGTGCGTGCGTTTGTAGTGTGTGTGTTAGTATGTTATATGTGTTTGTGTTTGTGTGTGTGTTCTGTGTGTGTGTGTGGTTAGTATGTGTGTATGTGTGTTAGTAGTTGTGTGTGTTTGATGTGTGTGTGGTGTTAGTATGTTGTGCATGTGATAGTTTGTGTGTGTGATACGCGTATTGTTCACATGAAGGCACTCATAGGAGAATACCCAAGAAATGAAGAAAGTCTATAAAAAGTAAAAAGCTTATGGTGGATAGCAGCAAGACGGTAAAGAGCGTGTGCATTATTATGTATATTTTAGGACATGCAGACATAAAGGAATGCTTCACTACATTATAGCCCAACTGGGTTTTTGTTTGTTTCTTTGTGTTGTTGCTTTTGTTGTTTTTGTTGTTGTTGTTGTCTATTTTCTTTTCATGGCTTAGCTCCCAGGCTGGGGTTAGAAGAGCAAAAAGGGATTATAGGGAGGGGGAAGGGGGGGGGTGGTGGAAGGTAGACTGTGTGGGGGGTGGGGTGGGGTGGGGTAGATGGAAATTGAGATTTTGGGGGGGGGGGGGGAGGGCAAGATGGAAGGTAGGTTTTGTGTGTGTGGAAGAGAGAGAATGCGAATGCGAAAGTTTTATTCATTATAGGCCTTGGCCCCTCATGAAGGGGGTGTGTGTATATAATCAACATACCAAAACATGTTGCATAAGAAACATTTATGAACAGAAAAATAATACCTCAAGTACAGATAGTATTTCTAATTTTAAAATCTTTATACAAATAAATTGCTAGTCGCTTATTAATGCGTTCGTTAGTAGATGACATAAGTATACAAAGTCTAAACATGAAAAGACAGCTCACATATTTTTGCTATATCAAATGAGTTCTAAGATCATTTAACATAGGACAACATAATACAAAGTGAACTTCGTTATCGACAGACCCCTTACATAATGGACAAAGAAGATCTGTAACACAGTGTTGTCTATAGCGAAGATTGTGCACAAACAATTCAGACACTCCAAATCGAGAGAGAGAGAGAAAGAGAGAGAGAGTATTTTAGTGTATGTGTGTGTTTTAGTGTGAGTGTTATTGTGTGTGTGTGCTAGTGGTTTGTGTTAGTTTTGTGGGGTGTGTGTGTGTGTGTGTGTGTGTTTGGTGTGTGTGTAGTGTTAGTATGTGTATGTGTGTTTTGGGTGTGTGTGTGTGTGTGTGTTTTGGTGTGTGTAGTGTTAGTATGTGTATGTGTGTTTTAGTGTTGTGTGTGTTTCGTTTGTGTGTAGTGTTTGGTGTTTGTGTGTGTAGTGTTAGCATGTGTATGTGTGTTAGTGTATGTGTTATTTTTGGTGTGTGTGTAGTGTTAGTATGTATATGTTTTAAAAGTGTGTGTGTTTGGTGTGTGTGTTAGTGTTATATTGTGTATGTGTGTTAGTGTGTGTGTGTGTGTGGTGTGTGTGTGTGTTGTATGTGTATGTGTGTTAGTGTATGTGGTTTGGTGTGTGTGTAAGTGTTAGTATGTGTATGTGTGTTAGTGTGGAGTGTTAGTGTGTGTGTGTGTGTTTGGTATGTGTGTAGTGTTAGTATGGTTGTGCATGTATCAAAGTCAAAGTCAAAGTCAAACTTTTATTTTCAGATGGTACATTGAATAAGCAGTGCATTTGCTTTTTTTCATCAAGCCATCTATCTAAAGAAAGAAAAAAAAGCGAGAAAAAAAAAGATAATGTATATGCAGACATAGAATAAAAAAAACCCTAATCTATGGTAAACTATACAAATCAAACAAAAAAACCAATAACATATGTTAGTGTATGTGTACGCGCTATTGTTCACATGAAGGCACTCATAATGGAGAATACCCAAGAAATGAAGAAAGTCTATAAAGTAAATACGCTATGGTGGATAGCAGCATGACGGAAAAGAGACGTGTAGCATATATTATATTATAGTCACTGCAGACATAAAGAAATGCTTCACTACCATTATAGCCCCATCTGGGTTTTCGTTTGTTTCTTTGTTGTTGTTGTTGTTTAATTTCATTTCATGGCTTAAGTTCCCAGGCTGGGGTTAGAAGAGTAATAAGATTATAGGGGAGGGAAAGGGGGGAGGTGGTGGTGGAAAGGGAGACTCTGTGTGTGTGGAGGGGGGGGGGGGGGGAGGGAGGGGATAAATGGGAAATTAAGGTGGGAGGGGGTCGGGGAAGTGGAAGGTGGTTGTGTGTGGTGTGTGGGGAGTGTGTTGTGGTGTGTGTGTGGGGGAGAGAGGAGAGAGAGAGATGAGGTAGAGGAGAGAAAAGATTTTGAAGAGAGGGGAGAGAGGGGAGAGAGAGAGGAGGAGAAATTAGATGGAGATTAAGTGTAGGGGGGTGGGGGGTGGGGTGGGAAGGGTAGGCTGTGTATGTGTTTTGGTGTGGGGAGGGGGGAAGAGAAGATGAAAGGTAGCTCTGTGTGGGATAGATGGGTAAGTGTATTGGGTGGGGGGGGGTGGGGGGGGTGAGGGGCGAAGGGAGGCTGTGTGGGTGGGTGAGGGGGGGGGGGGGGGGGGTTAGATGGAGGATCCACACACACACACACAACATACCACAAAATACACACACATACACCCACATAACCCCCCACACCACACAACCCCCACACACACCTACCACACACACAAACACACACACACACACACAACACACACAAAACACACAACACACACACACTTGCCAACCTCGTCAAAGGGTGTCTACTGCCCGCCATTCTAGTCCCCCGCAGTATATTGCCTTCGCTTTCCCGGCTTCGGCCTGCGTTGAAGAGGGATCCATCCAACCTAAAGATCAGATGATGATGATAATAATAATAATAGTAGTAATAATAATAACAATAGTAATAATAATAATAATAATATAAAAAAAAAAAATTATAATGTATGGAATTTATATAGCGCTGAATCTTGTAAAGCAACAAATCACAGCGCTCAGTTTTTTTTCTGTTTTTTTTTCTCAAGGATAATGGAATAAGCACTCATGTGCTTTTAAAAAAAAATCTAGTCCCCGTGTGTATGCAGTTTTGGAAATTTCGTCATCTGTTCCCACCGGTACACAATGGCCTACTCTTTCGAAAAGCGGAACAGGATTTAACGTGTGCGCAAGATGTTCTGCATGCGTTCGCACACGGGGCCTCGGTTTATAGTCTCATCCGAAGGATACAAAATATAGTTTGTTCTTGATGTCACTGAACGTTTTGCTGAAATCGTAGGGTGTGCCTAATATCGCTTAACGTGAATAGATATCAAAATGAAGAAAAACACGACACGGGTGAAGTAGATGGAAAAAGCACAGGGACCAAGACCCCGCCTTGCGTCACTCCTTAATTTAAAAGATTCCTTCCACACAGCTTGTACCTCCCTCCACCTAAGAGCATTAGGCGAGTGGTGTCGCAGTCAAACAGACGAATCACTTTTACGAATTTCTTAGGAGAGCCACGGTTTGGCAGGACTGCCTACAAAGCTTCGATGTTGGCAGAATCAAATGCCTTTGTGAGATCAAAACAGGCTGCATACCAGTTCATAGTTCTTTGCTGTTTTCTAGTAATAAACGAATAGGTGATTGAATTAATGAATATAAATCAGTGTTGAACTGAAAGTGCCATTATTAAAAATATCTCCTTTTCCTTCCTTCAGACTAGACACACACGTTTTCTCTCTCTATCTCTGTCTCTCTCTTTCTCTCTGTCTCTCTCACACACACATACACCGATAGTTTTACCATGTACTAATACACAAACATACCGACTGATTTTTTCATTTTCATTTGTTATTTTGAGAGTGAGAGAGAGAGAGAAAGAGAGAGAGAACTTGAACTCGAAAGATTTATTCACAAAAAGGCCATTGGCCCATACATATGAAAGGGGTTGCCGAACTGCTTAGTATTTTTTAGTGAGAAAGACGAGGAAAAGCACAAAAACAAAACGTTATTGTATAAGAAAAAAACCCACCACAACAAAAATCAGTTACGAAAATATGACTGAAGAACTAAGAGAGAGAAAGAGAGAGGGGAAGAAGAGAGAGAGGGAGGAGAGGAGAGAGAAAAGGGAGAGAGAGAGAGAGAAAGAGAGAGAAAAAGAGAGAGAGAGAGAGAAGAGAGAGAGAGAGAGAGAGATTTTTGGGTAGCTAAAAGATTTAAACGCAAGAAAACTCCCAGGAGAGCCCTCCCCCCCCCCTCCTCCCCCCAAAAAAACCCCCACCCCCAACAACCCTCAAAACAAAAAAAAAAGACCAAAAAACTCACACTTTACAAAAAAGGGATCACGCTTTTTCCAAAAAAAACAAAACATACCTCCCACTTAACACGATCGGGGGTGTTAAAACAAAAACAGCAAAACAACTACCCTTCCCCCCCCCCCCCCCCTCCCCAAAGAAAGCCAGAACCACAACTCCTACCCCTCCACCTCCACCCCACCCCCCCCCCTCCACCACCCACCCACTCCCTCCACCCCAGAAAAAACCCGTTAACAAACATGGCGGGGTCGTCTCCGGCATTGTGAGCCCTCATCTTTCAGGATCGTACTTGTTGGGCGACGATACACGCGGACGCGATTTGGGGCGAGTGTGGATGGAAGAAAATGGCGAAAAGGAAAGGGCTGGGGTATGTATCCTTGGGGGCCTCCCTAGCCCTCTCTCTCTCTCTGCTGGGCCCTTATTTCTGTCACTAGCCCGCTAAAGGGCCGCCAGCCGTCTCTCTTCACGTGGGCCCTATACTCCGAAGAGGATGATATTCATTCCTCTTTGTGTGTTGGGTATTCTGTTTCTGAAAGGGATTAGGGTGGGTTTTTTGTGTGTGTGGAAGGGGGAAGGGTGGGGGGGTGGGGGTGGGGGGTGGGTGGGTGTGGTGGTGGTGGTGGGGGTGGGTGTGGGGTGGGTGGTGGTGGTGGTGGGGTGGGGTGTGGGGGTGGTGGTGTGGTATGGGTGGGGTGGGTGGGTGGGTGGGTGGTGTGTGTGTGTGTGTGTGTTGTGTTGTGTGTGTGTGTGAGTGTGTGTGTGTGTGGTGTGTGTGTGTGTTTGTGGTTTTTTTTTCCTTGTGTGTGTGTGTGTGTGTGTGTGTTTCTTGTGTGTGTGCGTGCGCGTTTTCTTTTGAGTGTGTGTGTGTTTTCTTGTGTCTGTGTCTGTGTATGTGTGTGTGTGTGTGTGTGTTGTGGATGGTGCACGGAGAAATATGATGAAGAGGAGTTAAAAGGGTGTAGCCTGGTCATTATCACCCTGTGTGTGGTGTTCCCCTCTCTGCGGGGGGTGTTTAGACTTGTCGCTTTGTTTTTCTCTGGGTGTTTTATGACAGGAATGTCTTTGGAAGGAAGAACTGAGAAATTTACTTGAAAAAACCCCACCCCCAAACCAGCCCTGTTCTGAGATTGTGGAGCATCCGTTATATTCATTAGGTTGCGCACGTTCATGTTTTTTGGTTTGGGTGGTAATAGTTTTCTTCTGTCTTTGCCCCCCCCCCCCCCCCCCCCCCCCAACCACCACTTCCCCCCTCTATTTTCTCTTGGTGGTAATATTCCTGTCTGTTTCTATTTTTTGGTGGTAATGTTGGTTTCTTTGCTCTATTCTGTACTCTTATTTTCCATTTTTCTCTCTCCTCCAGAGTCAGAAGAATATCATCACAAAAAGTTAAAGAAAACAAGTAACACCCCCCCCCCCCTGAAAAAAGTGTCTCGATTACAATAAATCATACAGACCATGCAGCTGACAAGTAAACTAAAGTGTTCTTAAAAAAGAATAAAACAAATCTGCTAATGTCTTTGACTTGCAAGTAACCCTTTAGATTACTTCACTTTAGTGCAGCCTTTGATCCTTCTTCTTTTTCTTGTTCTTCTTCTTCTTGTTCTTCTTCTCCTCCTCCTCCTCCTCCTTCTATCTTCTTCATCGATCGCTCAGATAGCAATTACTGTTGTCTGTGATATGAACGAAAATGCATCGCGCTACCGTTAAGCGCCTGACAAGTCAGGCCCAGCGCATCCGACTTCGGCATGAGAGAGAGAAATGCTATCTTTTAAGTCTTTTTGGGAAGAAAAAAAAAAGCAGCAGGAGAATGGACTGGGAAGGCAGAAAATAAGACAAGGAGGAGGTGACAGGAAGAAAAGGAACAACAACAAGGCAGAAACAAAGAGAGGGATAGAAAAGAGGACATTTTCTAGCACAGAACTTCCAGAATGTGGGGATGCTGTTTATACAGACAGGCTCCCCCCACCACCCACCCCCCATCCCCGCATCTCCACGGGAAGTAGTCCTTGATTCGATTTTGGTAAATGATTTCTGCTGGAAGAGTAGGTCACTGTGTGGCCGGTAAAAACGGAAAACAACATTAACCCCCCCACCCACCCCCGAAACAAAACAAAACAAAAACAACACATACCCACTGGTGTCGTGTTTAGACATCATCCCCGAAGTCGGAATGTGGCTACCTTAATGGTGTGTAAACGGTCGCATTACACAAAAATCTCACTATTGGTGAACCACACAGTTCTGACCCAGGAACGGGAAACAAAAGCTTTTTTTCATTTTTTTGCTCTGATTTCGATTGAAAATGGCGTAAGATGTCAGTTTGATTATTTTGTAAGGTATTATTACGATTAAGAAATACTATCGCTGCTAAGTCATATCTAAGTAGAGTTTGAGGAAGAGATTACATGATAAAGATCGTGGTTTGAACTAAGCTGTATTTTGTTCTACATCCCGAACAAAGAGAAAACCTATTGATAACTCTTAATGTCCTTCGGATGAGGCTATAAACCGAGGCCCCGTGTGCGAACACACGCGGAACATCTAGCGCACACGTTAATTAAATCCTGTTCCGCTTTTCGTAAGAGTAGGCCATTGTGTGCTGGTGGGAACAGATGACAGAATTTACAAAACCGCATACACACGGGGACTAGGTGTAAAAAAGCACGTAAGTGCTTATACCATTATCATCGATATAAAAGAATAAAAAATTTTTTTAACCCGACAAAACCCCTCTTAATGTTAATGTCAAAGTAAATATAAACCTTAAAGTCAAGTCAAATTCTTTTATTTCGAGGATAATAAGTGAGCGCTCATGTACTGTAAAAAAATATCCGGTCCTCAACCTTATCAGGATACATCAATATGGAAAACAGAGTAAATAAAAACAGCAACAATAATAACAAAAAACCCAACAAAAACCCAAACAAAACAGGAGACAAAACCAACAATAACAACAAAAAAGACAACAACAAAAAACACCCAACAAACCGATGGACAATAATAATAATTATTTAAAAAAGCACACACACAGATCTAAAAAATACGAAAGAAACGTAATAGACACATTAAGTAAGATAATTGTAACAGATAATCATCAAGCCGAAATAATTATGTTTGTACCCGTTTTGAAAAAAAAAACCAACAACCAAACACTTAAGACAGACTGCAACATGGTATTTTCTTACCCATCATTTCAGACAGGCTGACCAGCAAATACTACGTTCTGTTGAATCATGAACAAGTTTATTTGGTTGTGTCCAATAAGTCCATGTGACTTTTTTTTTTTAGGGCACTAGATAATTTCTGATTCCTCTGTTGTCAAGATTCAAGATTCAAGATTTTATTTCAAGAAAACCCCCCAAGGGGTACATGACATTCAACAAAACCACAACTTGCGGATGTGGGCGTGTGAAAACTACTCACAACACAAATTAATTCGCTCCAAAATGAAGAGCACAAATCATGGACATGAACAGTGAAAGAGCATTTACAATACATCAGGAAAGGCACAGCAAATTAACATGATGCCTGAATACAGTGAACTGACTCAGATTTTTATTCCTGTTGGTTTGCCTTGAGTGTAAAACAATTTCTCTTATTTTTATTTCTTTTAAAATTCTTTTATTTCGAGGATAATGGAATAAGCACTCATGTTTTTTTCCCCATCCAGTCCCCGTGTGTATGCAGTTTTGTCAGTTTTGTCATCCGGCACACAATGGCCTACTCTTCCAAAAAGCGGAACGGATTTTAATGTGCGCAAGATGTTCTGCGTGCGTTCGCACACGGGATCTCGGTTTATAGTTTCATCCGAAGTCATGATCATCATAGACAATTCATTATTTATCATATTATTGTTTACATCTTTGAGTCACAACAGATTTCTCTACCTGAAATTCAGGCTCTCTGCTATCCCTGGGGAAAACGAGTCGCCACAAGAGCAGCGCCACCCATTATCTTTTTTGTGTGTCATTTTCCTGTTTGTGTGGGTATCTGTTCCCCTGTGAGGGTACAGCTAGCTATTAATAATAATAATAATAATAATAATAATAATAATAATAATACATGGAATTTATACAGCGCTGTATCTTGCAACAAAACAAATCAAAGCGCTTTCATTCATCCTACTCATTCACATGCAGCCAGTTACAATTAATAGGATTGTTAAAAAAAAGTTCAAATGTATACACACACGCTCGCACACACGCACACACACACACACACACACACACGCACACACATAAAGGTTGTACACTCTGGCAGGGTGATGGGGTTTGGGCTGTTGAGGGCAGGACAAAAATGAAATGGAACAAGAGGGGAGAATCTTAGCTTTGAAATAAATGTGTCTTGAGGCCGGATTTTAAAGCGTCATAAGAAGGCTTTTGGCGAAGGGAGAGAGGGAGGTCACTCCAGATCAATGGACCAGAAACAGAGAAAGAGCGACGGCCAACGGTGGATTGGTTGAATCTAGGTATTCTTAAGCACAAGGTTTCTGCAGCAGAGCGAGAACGAGAAGGAGTGTACAGGTGAAGACATTCACAGAGGTAATGTTC
>CM054152.1:45204470-45209470 GCA_028751875.1 Rapana venosa
TTATCAGAGAACCCGACTTCTAGGATACCGTCAAGTCAAGCCAAGTCAAGTCAAGTCAAGTCAAGTCAAAAACACTTTAATCATCCCATGAAGGGCAATTACAATACTGACAGGCAGATTGATACGAATCAAAAATCTCAAAGACACAAAAAACCCCTATATTTCATATTGGTTAAAACATTCCAAAATGACTTCGAATAAAAATGTCACGAGCAAACACACACACAACACACACACACAGGCACCACACACACACACGACGTACACAACACACTACACACATACAACACCATTGACTAGAAGACATAAAAAATTATTTACGCACGCACATACGAGAGTAGGAGTTTAAAAATTTAATACTGATATTCCTGTCGTTTAAAAATCATTGAACCTTTAATAATTGTTGAATATTTCAAATTCTACTCATTTTCAAAATAGTGAAAATGTAGGTTTTTGAAAAGTCATTGAATTTAATGTGATTTGAAAGTCATTAAGATCCTATTCTTTAAAAAAAAGAAGAAATTATCGCCATTTTAAGATACTTGAAGTTCTAGTCATTTCAAGTTATTGTAATTCTAGTCATGTTTATAAGGCACCAAAGTTCCTATACAGTAAGTCTGATTTCACACACATTTGAGTGATTTCGGAATCACTGAAGCTATAATCGTTTTGAAATCCTTTAAACCCTTTTCATTTCAAAACTATTGGAATTTTATTTAGTCTAAAACCATAGAAATCCTATTTATACCAAAATTCTGGTTTTTCTAGTCACTTCAAAATGATGAAAACTGATGCTATTAAAAATCCTGAAACTCTTCATTTAAATACATTAGAATTTCTTTTTTGTATTCCTCTTAAAAGAATGGAAATGTTATGCATTTTGAAGTCCAGTCTTTTAAAATCACTGAAATTCTAGTCATTTTCAAATCATTAAGATTGTAGCAATTTTAAATTATTGAAGTGCTCATTTCTAAATGATCTTTGTCTTTGTTGACCCTCTCTGACTCATGATATTTTGAATTGTTTACACCCCCCCCCCCCCCCCCCCCCCCCCCCATTTGCAATTTTAAAAAAAGCTTTATTTTCTTTTTGACACAGATTTCTCAAAGATTAAAAGTCCTTCGGATGAGACTATAAACTGAGGTCCCGTGTGCGGACGCACGCAGAACATCTTGCGCACGCGTTAAATCCTGTTCCGCTTTTCGTAAGAGAAGGCCATTGTGTGCCGGTGGGAACAGATGACAGACTTTACAAAACTGCATACACACGGGGACTGGATGTAAAAAAGCGCATAAGTGCTTATTCCATTATCCTCGATATAAAAGAATAAAATTAAAAAAATAAAGGGTAAAGAAAAATCGATTTATTTGCTTGATTCTACTCGTTTTGACGTTGTTAAAAATTTATGCATTTCTGCCTTTTTCTATAAGCTGGTTTATTTTTTTTTCATTTATGGTAATGAAGTATTGAGGAAGCATGCATCTCAGTTTGGGTGTGCATATATAATTATAGACAGGGCTGTAATAGCATTACTTGTTGCCCTGCCAAAATTGCAAACGGTAACTGCTGTGTGACAAAACTGGAATTTAAAGAAAATGATTTTAATCAAATCATTGAAATTCTGGTCCCAGGAAAATTGTTGAATTTCTGGTCATTGTAAGAGAATGAGACTTTTAAAAAAAAAAAGCAATTTTGAAATTAATATGTTCAAATCAGTCCTTTTAAAACCATTGAAATTCCAGGCATTTTATAACTATTGAAATTTCAGTCATTTTAAACGCATTAAAATTTGACTACTTTATAAACATTGAATTAGCAGCAGTCGTGCCGGGGACGGAGGGGGGGGGGGGGGGGGGGGGGAGTAAATAGAAAAAGAAACGAATACAAGCACTATATGTGTGTGCGTGTGTGTGTGTGTGGTGATGAGAGAGAGAGGAGAGAGAGAGAGAGAGAGAAGAGAGAGAGAGTGAGAGAGAGAGAGAGAGAGAGACTGACAGATAGAGACGGAGACGAAAAGACAGACAGAGACAGAGCGACAAAGATACAGACAGACAGATAAACAGAGAGACAGAGAGACACACGCACTCAGAAAAAGGAGTCACTAAACACCATGAAGGCGTTTAGCGAAAAAAAAATGTTGGATTTTCTAAATTCATTCCTATTGCATTCCCAGCCAAGCTCTGGCCCTAACCAACACTGACACACGGGCAACACTTGCACTCCGCGCTGCCCCTGCTTAACCCCTGCCTGCCTCATGCCATCTTGTGCCATTCTTCATGCATCTATCTGTGACATTTTGTGCCATTTTCATGCCTCTAATCCACGCCATCTTGTGCCATTCTTCATGCGTGTAATCCACGCCATCTTGTGTCATTATTCATACTTCTAATCCACGCCATCTTGTGTCATTATTCATACCTCTAATCCACGCCATCTTGTGCCATTCGTCATGCGTATAACCCACGCCATCTTGTGCCATTCTTCATGCGTGTAACCCACGCCATCTTGTGTCATTATTCATGCTTCTAATCCACGCCATCTTGTGCCATTATTCATACTTCTAATCCACGCCAATCTTGTGCCATTCTTCATACCTCTAATCCACGCCATCTTGTGCCATTCGTCATGCGTATAACCCACGCCATCTTGTGCCATTCTTCATGCATGTAACCCACGCCATCTTGTGTCATTATTCATGCTTCTAATCCACGCCATCTTGTGCCATTATTCATACTTCTAATCCACGCCAATCTTGTGCCATTCTTCATGCCTCTAATCCATGCCATCTTGTGCCATTATTCAGACATCTACCCCACACCATCTTGTGCCATTCTTCATGCCTCTAATCCACACCATCTTGATCGTTGCCTTATTTATTTATTTTTATTTATGTAATCTTTTATTTCGAGGATAATGGAATAAACACTCATGCGCTTTTTCTTTACATCAAGTCCCCGTGCGTATACAGATTTGTCAATTTTAGTCATCCGTTCCCACCGGCACACAATGGCCTACTCTTTGGAAAAGCGGAACAGGATTTTTACGTGGGTTTTACAAGATGTTCAGCGTGCGTTCGCACACGGGACCTAGCTCGGTTTATAGTCTCATCTGAAGGACTCTTTGGGAAGAATGGAGTCGGCACTTATGTTATTAACTCCAGGGGACAATATCCACTTGAACGGGGATTCGAACCCAGGTCAGCAGATGACGAGAACAATGCGCAAAGCTCTAACCAACTAGGTTATCTCGTCCCGGTTTTTTTAAGGCGCTGTTGTCTTGTTTCAATTCTCATGTCCTTGCCCTTTGCCACCCACAGTATCTATTTTTCAGGTTGCGATATGGATCCGTCCTGTTGTTTTTCCAGCGTTCAGGTCTCTGTTTCTGCTGTCTCTGTTTCTGCTGTCTCTGTTTCTGCTGTTTCTGTTGTCTCCGTTTCTGCTGTCTCTGTTTCTGCTGTCTCTGTTTCTGCTGTTTCTGTTGTCTCCGTTTCTGCTGTCTTTGTTTCTGCTGTCTCTGTTTCTGCTGTCTCCGTTTCTGCTGTCTCCGTTTCTGCTGTCTCTGTTTCTGCTGTTTCTGTTTCTGCTGTCTCCGTTTCTGCTGTCTCCGTTTCTGCTGTTTCTGTTTCTGCTGTTTCTGTTTCTGCTGTCCCTGTTTCTGCTGTCTCTGTTTCTGCTGTCTTCTTGGTCCGGTTTACTTTTCCATTTTTTTGTCTGTGCAAAATGACTATGTGTGTGAGTCTTATGCTGGCATAATGTTTCTACATACATACGCACGTACGTTCGTACGTTCGTACATACATACATACATACATACATACATACATACATACATACATACATACATACATACATTCATACATACATCACATATACATACATACATACATACATAATACACAATACAATACATACAACACAATACATACATACATACACATACATCCATCATCCATCACATCCACCCCTATCCATTCATCCATCCATCCATCCATCCATCCATACATACATTACATACATACATGTATACACATACATACATAGCTTGTTTCAGCTAAATACATCTTGAGAAGTCATACAAATCAAAACTCATGTATGCCAGAACTTGATTTAAAGGCTGAATCCCATTATCCCAAAAGAGCAAAAACAATAAGTTCTTTAAATCCGATAGGGAGCTTCACATCTGACCTGTTTGAAAAATCAGGTGTGAATCCCAAAAATGTTGCTCCTCGATTGTCATTTAGTGTTATTCCTCCATGGGAGCTTAACATTGCCAAATTTGACATAGACTTTGCTGACCTTAAAAAGGATGATGGGCCTGTTCTTTCGGCATTTGTTAGATCTCATCTATATGAAAATTATAATAATCATTTGAAAATCTATACAGACGGCTCTGTACTTAATAATAATAATAATAATAATAATGTATGGAATTTATATAGCGCTGAATCTTGTAAAGCAACAAATCAAAGCGCTCAGATTTTATTTCATACCACTTTAAGTCACGGCAGATTTCTCTCCGTGAAATTCGGGCTGCTCTCCCCGGGGAGAGCGGGAGAACGCGTCGCCACTTAGCGCTGCGCCACCCTTTCACCCTTTTTTTTTTTTTTTTCTGCAGCTGTATTTGTTTCCCTATCAGAGTGGCTTTTTTCTAAGAATTTTGCCAGGGACAACTCTCTTGTTGCCGTGGGTTTTTTTACGTGCGCTAAATAATTATGTGTAACACACGGGACCTCGGTTTATCGTCTCATCCGAAAGACTAGCGCCCAGACCACCACTCATGGTCTAATGGATGGGGGAAAAGTTTCCGGTCCAAACGGGGTACGAACCGCCGCACACTTCAGACCCGGACTTTTCGCTTTCTAGACAGGCGCGTTACCTCTAGACCACCGATCCACCAGACCTTACTTGATAGTAATGATGCAGGTGCTGGATTTGTAATTCCAGCTCTGAAAATTGAAAGGTCTTATTACATTGGAAAAGACTTTTCTATTTTCTCAGCAG
>CM054152.1:45219470-45224470 GCA_028751875.1 Rapana venosa
CCACTCCCCGTGTGTATGCACTTTTTGGAGGTAAATTTTGTCATCCGTTTGTCATTGTGTGTGCATGCATGCACTCCTGTGTGCTCTATATCTCTGCCTGCCTGTTTGCCTAAGTGTCTGTCTGTCTGTTCCTCATCATTAGCTATCATGACTACAATCCCTATGCAGGACAAGGACTGAATGACAGAAACAAAACAAAGCAACCACCCCCCCCCCCCCCCCTTCCCCGGCAAAAAAACAAAAACAAAAACAAACCAACCAACAAACAACAAAAAGCAAACCCCAAACTCAACAAAAAGCTCCAAACAAACGAGAAAAAAACACCCCAACCCCGAACCAAACCATAGTTTGTTATTGTTACCCTTGGAACTAAAGATCATCATCATCATCATCCAATCATCACATCATCATCATCACCACCACCACCAACCAACCACCACCACCACCACCACCACCACCATTATCATCATCATCATCATCATCACCCACCATCATCATCATTCTCTTCCCTTCTCCCCTCTCTCTCTGTCTCGTATTCTTAATTTTCATTCCCCAATCTCTTTTTAAAAAGAGAAAAATATGCTTCTCTCCTTCTGTCACTCTCCCCCCCCCCCCCCTCCCCCCACACACTCCCCCCACCCAACCACCCTTTCCTCCTTCCAGCACCCTTCCCCCTCCCCCACCCACCCATCCACCCGAAAAGTGATTTATAGTTTTTCACCCAAAAGCTTATGTACGTGTTTGTGTGTCGACCCAAGCCACAAAACACAAACCAGGGGAGGAGGGGAGGAAAGGAGGGAGAGGGGGGGGGGGATGAGATGAGGACCCCCCCCCCAAAAAAAAACCAAACCCCAACCAAACAAAAAAACCCCACAAAAACCCAAGGACCTGTCGGAGGAGGTCTCAAAAACAGAAACACAAACTTTTTTTTGGGCACCCGCACCTGTTACACCCCCGGCCTTTTTTCATTGTTCCTGGCGAAAAGACGACGGCCGCGTACTTAAAACACGATTGCGGAAAATAAACGCACGTGGAAACATACCTGGTGAGCCAGCGAGAAAAGGATTGAGGGCCGCGCGGCAAGGCAAGCCAAGCGAAGCGTCTGAGAACGCTTTTGCTAATGAGCCGTTTTACCTAAACTGCTTCTAAGCCTTTGTTGGCCCGGGGAAAAAGGAGCTTTTTTTTTTGGAAGGGGGGGGGGGGGTGGGGGGGGGGGGGGGGGGGGGGGGGGGGTGGGGGGGGGGGGGGGGGGGGGGGGGGGGGGGGGGGGGGTGGGGGGGGGGGGGGGGGGGGGGGGGGAGGGGGGGGGGGGGGGGGGGGGGGGGGGGGGGGGGGGGGGGGGGGGGGGGGGGGGGGGGGGGGGGGGTGGGGGGGGGGGGGGGGGGGGGGGGGGGGGGGGGGATAGTTGTTGTTGTTGGGGTAGGAGGGGTTTTGTGTGTGGGTGTGGTGTTGTTGTGTGGTTTTTTTGTGTTGTTGGTGTTTTGTTGTGACGTTTTGCTGGTCTCTCATCTGTGCTGTGCCCTTTTCCGCAGGTGTTATATTCTCCTTTCTGGTCTTTCTGTCTTCTCTTCTGACTGTCTCGCTCCTTTTCATATTTCTTCCTCCTGCTTCTCTTTTCTGTCTCTTCTTCCCCTCCCTCTCTTTTAAATCTTATTTCCTCCCCCTATCTCTCTTTCTTGCTTGCTCGCTCGCTAACCTCGCTCTTATATTTACCGCCCTCCCTCTTGTCTCTGAGATGAAAACAGCATATATTGTTCATTTACCATTCTTGGTGATACAGATTTTGCATTCGTTTCTCTTTTTTTCTTCTTCTGTGGGTCTGTCAGTCTGCCTGCCTGCCTGTCTGTTTTGTCTTGCTCTCTTGATTTGTGTGTGTGAGTGTGTGTGTGTGTGTGTGTGTGTGTGTGTGTTGTGTTTTATGTTATTTTTTTATTTTATTTATTTCATTCTTTTATTTCGAGGATAATGGAATACGCACCCATGTGCTTTTTTCGTCTAGTCCCTGTGTGTATGCAGTTTGGTAAATGTTGTCATCCAGTGTATGTGTATGAGAGAGAGAGCTTATTTCTCGCTGGGATGTTGTTGTTGATTGTTTATGTTGTATTTGGTTTGTTGTTGTGGTTTTTTTTTGGGGGGAGGGGGGAGGGGGAGGGGTTTTGTTGTTTTAGTTTTTTTTTGCCGTTTCCTCTGTGTCTGTCTCTGTGTCCTGCCCATCTGTCTCCTCTCTCTCTCTCTATATATATAGATATATATATATATATCATGTATATATATATTGCACATGAACGTTAAATATTTTGCACATGAACGTGATATATTTCGGACATTAACGTGACATATTTTGCACATTAACGTTATATATTTTGCACATGAACGTTACATATTTTGCACATTAACGTTATATATTTTGCACATATATATTTTGGACATGAACGTTATATACTTTGCACGTTAACGTTATATATTGAACTTAATATATTTTGCACATGAACGTTATATATTGTGCACATGAACGTTATATATTTTGCACATGACCGTTATATATTTCGCACATGAACGTTATACATTTTGCACATTAACGTGACCTATTTTGCACATTAACGTTATATATTTTGCACATATATAATTTGGACATGAACGTTATATATTTTGGACATGAACGTTATATATTTTGGACATGAACGTTATATATTTTGCACGTGAACGTTATATATTTTGCACATTAACGTGATATATTTCGCACATTAACGTTATACATATTTTGCACATTAACGTTATATATTTCGGACATTAACGTTATATATTTTGCACATGAAATTTACATATTTTGCACATGAACGTCATATATTTTGCACATTAACATTATATATTTCGCACATTGACGTTATATATTTTGCCCATTGACGTTATATATTTCGCACATGAACGTTATATATTTTGCACATTAACGTTATATATTTCGCACATGAACGTCATATATTTCGCACATTGACGTTACACATTTCGCACATTAACGGTATATATTTTGCACATGAACGTTATATATTTTGCACATGAACGTTATATATTTCGCACATGAACGTTATATGAACGTTATATATTTTGCACATTAACGTTATATTAACGTTATATATTTTGCACATATATATTTTGCACATGAACGTGAAATATTTTGCACACGAACGTGATATATTTCTCACATGAACGTGATATATTTCGCACATGAACGTTATATACTTTGCACATGAACGTTATATATTTTGTTAAGGACGATGCTGTTGTGATTGGCATGGCTGCCTATTTTACCTGGTGAAAGAAATGAACAGATCATTCATTGCCGAGTCCGACTAGATAATAATTATGCAGGGCTTGGGCTTGGTGAGTGGTAACGGAAAAGAAACAGCTGTAACTTTACTTGTTAGGTCTCTTGGCCGAGAGAGTGGGGATGTACTGTGGGCAAGGCATCTCCACTATAATCGAATTTTGCCCAGTTTTCAAAACAGCAGCTGCCTACTCTGCTGTTTTGAAGGTCATCGTCGACATGACGGACAGACACACACACACCTTTTTTTTTTTAAATAAAAAAACCCACAGTTTCTTATTTTAGATTGTTCAGATTAAAATTGTACATGAAAGCAGTTTCTGCTTGTCAAAGTAACTAATTATGTGCAACAGCTTCCAAAGAAAATGCACTGTGTCGCTTGTGGAGCACCCTCTATGCCACTGTCGTGTTTATACTCATGCTTTTTATGAGCACTGTAATAATGTTCTTTTCCTGAATAAACAGCTCTTAAAACCCTAATTTGTTCTTCACCACCACCACCACCACCACCACCACCACCACCACCACCACCACCACCACCGCCACAACAACAACAACAATAGCAATAATGATAGCCACCACCACCACCACCACCACCACCACCACCACCACCACCACCACCACCACAACAACAACAACAACAACAACAACAACAACAAACAACAACAACAACAACAACAACATAGCAATAATGAGAATGATAACAACAACAACGACGCTGCTGCTAGCTGCTGCGCTAATAATAATAATAATAATAATGATGATGATAATGATACTACTACTACTACTACTACTACTACTACTACTACTACTACTACTACTACTACTAACTAACTACTACTACGACGACGACTACTACTACAAACTTTTTTCCACCACCACCACCACCACCACCACCACCACCACCACCACCACCACCAGAAATAATAGACACTTTTTTAGCTGTTTACTTCTCCCTTTTGTATAGGGGAGAAAGCACAAAACGTTTCACACTATTAAAAATGTGTACACACTACCAGTCACCAATTCAAATATAAATCAATACTGAGTCTACGAGAGAAAAATGATATCGATGGAAATCCTAATGCAGTCTGTCTGTCTGTCTCTCTGTCTGTACGGACAGTTCAATAGCTGTTAACGTCAAGTCAGCAATAAAGATGGAAGGGTTTTGTTTCCTGGGTACATTTACCCTGCCCCCCCCCCCCCCCCCCCCACCCCAAATAAAGGAAATCTGTTCAGGACGAAATGTCCAGTTCTCGCTTAATATTCCATTAAACCAACACTGCAAAACACCAGAGAGAGAGAGAGAGAGAGAAGAGAGAGAGAGAGAGAGAGAGAGAGAGAGAGAGAGAGAGAGAGAGAGAGAGAGAGTGAGGGAGAGAGAGAGAGAGAAGAGAGAGAGAGAGAGAGTGAGGGAGAGAGAGAGAGAGAGAGAAAGAGAGAGAGAGAGTGAGGGAGAGAGAGAGAGAGAGAAGAGAGAGAGAGAGAGAGTGAGGGAGAGAGAGAGAGAGAGAGAGAGAGAGAGAGAGAGAGAGTGAGGAGAGAGTGAGAGAGAGAGAGAGTGAGGGAGAGAGTGAGAGGAGAGAGAAGAGAGAGAGGATAGAGAGAGAGTGAGGGGAGAGAGTGAGGGAGAGAAAGAGTGAAAAGAGAAAGAGAGAAAGAGAGAGAGAGAGAGAGA
>CM054152.1:45229470-45234470 GCA_028751875.1 Rapana venosa
TTTCTTTGTTCCTTTTTCCCCTTTTTCCTGTTTTTTTTTGTTCCCTTTCTCCCCCCCGTTTTTTTTTCTGTTTCCCCGTTTTCTTTCCCCCCGTTTTCCCTTTTTTCTCTTTCTCCCCGTTTTTTTCTTTGTTCTTTTCCCCCCTGTTTTCCTTTTTTCTTTTCTCCCCCTGTT
This sequence comes from Rapana venosa, assembly GCA_028751875.1. Taxonomy (NCBI): domain Eukaryota; kingdom Metazoa; phylum Mollusca; class Gastropoda; order Neogastropoda; family Muricidae; genus Rapana; species Rapana venosa. The sequence continues at coordinate 45,229,645 of CM054152.1, forward strand.
TTCTTCGTTTTTTCCCCCCTGTTTTTTCTTTTTTCTCTTTTTGCTCCCTGTTTTTCTCTGTTTTTTTTTTCTCCCCCTGTTTTTTTTTTGTTTTTTTCTCCCTGTTTTTTTTCTGTTCCTTTCTCCCCTTTTTCTTTGTTTTCTTTCTCCCTGTTTTCTTTGTTTTCTTTCTCCCCCTGTTTTTCTTTGTTCCTTTCTCCCCCTGTTTTTCTTTGTTCTCTTCCCCCCCTGTTTTTCTTTTTTTCTTTCCCCCTTTTTTTTTTGTTTTTTTTTTTTTTTTTTTGTTTTTTCCCCCCTTTTTTTTTTTTTTTTGTTTTTTTTTGTTTTTTTTTTTCTTTTTCCTTTCTCCCCCTGTTTTTTTTTGTCTCTTTCTCCCCCTTTTTTCTCTGGTTTTCTTTTTTTCTCCCCCCTGTTTTTTCTCTGTTTTTTTCTTTCTCCCCCGTTTTTTTTTTGTTTCTTTTCTCCCCCTTTTTTCTTTGTTTCCCTTTTCCCCCTTTTTTCTCTGTTTTTCTTCGTTCTTTTCTCCCCCCTGTTTTTCTTCGTTTCTTTCTTCCCCCCCTTTTCCTTTTTCTCTTTTCCCCTGTTTTTCCCCTTTGTTCTCTTTCTCCCCCCCGTTTTTCTTTGTTCTCTTTTCCCCCCCCTTTTTTTTTTGTTTTTTTTCTCCCCTGTTTTTTTTTGTTCTCTTTCCCCCTGTTTTTCTTGTTCTTTTCCCCCCTGTTTTTCTTTGTTCTCTTTCTCCCCTGTTTTTCTTTTGTTCTCTTTCTCCCCCTGTTTTTCTTTTTTTGTTCTCTTTCTCCCCTGTTTTTCTCTTTCTTCTCTTTTTCTCTTCTCCTTCTCCCCCTTTTTCTTTCTTCTCTTTCTCCCCCTTTTTTTCTTCCGTTCTCTTTCTCCCCCCCTGTTTTTTTTCTCCGTTCCTTCTCCTTCTCCCCCTGTTTTTCTTCCGTTCTCTTTCTCCCCCCTGTTTTCTCTTTTTTCCCTCCGTTCCCTTCTCCCCCTGCTTTTCTTCGTTCTCTTTTTCCTCCCCCCCCCCCCCCCCCCCCCCCTTCTCTATATGTCTTTGATCTTTTGATCTCTAATTTTTGACTTGCTTTTCTGCTTTATATCCTTTCGTCCATGCTTGTCCGTTTTTCTTTCTTTCTTTTTTCTTATCTTTCTGCCTTTTTGTCTGTCTGTCTGTCTGCCCTGCCCGTCTTTCTTTTTTCCTTCCTTTTTTTTCTTTTCTGCTATCTTTCCACCTGTCTGACTTTTGTTTCCTTCGTTTTTAAATTTTGTCTTTCTTCTAAAAAAAGAAAGAAAAAAATCATTTCTGGCTTTTCTTGGTGTGTTTTATAACCGTGATTTTCCTGTCTGTCTGTGTGTTTGCTTTGTTGTTGTTTTTAATTTTGCATCATTTATATGCAGATTATGGAGTACAATATTTCTTTCTTTTATTTTTTTAGGTGGTGCATCAACACATCTCTCTTTATTAATCCCACCCCTCCCCCCTTTACACACACACACACACACACACACACACACACACACACGTTTTTCTGCTTTTTTTCCCCCTCTCTCACCTTTTTTTTCTTTTTTTCTTCTTGTTTTTGTTGTTGTTGTTTTGTTTTTAGTCTCATTTCTTCTTTGTTTTATCTGTTCACTTTTTGTGCAAAATGTTTTTCCACACTTTTATTTGTTTGCATTTTCTTGCAACTTCAATGTTTGTTTATTGTTTCTCTGTCGTTCCATCCCTGTTTCGTTTTTTCCTCCGTATCTTTCTTCCATGGTTTCCCTCTTTTCTTTCTTTCTCTTTTTTTTTCTTTTTTTTCTTTTTATCTTGGTTTCGTTATTTCATTTTTCTGGTTTTTCCTCTTTCTTTCTTTCTCTTCTTCTTCTTTTTTGAAAAAAACATTGCTTTCTTTTATTGTGTTTGAAATATTCTTCATGCCATCACTCCTTCTTAAGTTTTTGTTTTTGTTTTATTTGTTTATTTCTTCCCTTTTCTGCGGGTTTCTCCCCTTGTTCTTGATATTGTCTTTATTACTACTACTTTGTCTCTTTCTTTTCATTTTTTTCTTCTTCCTCTCTTTCAGCTTTCCCCCCCCCCCCCCCCCGCCAGCCCCCCCCCGCCAGCCCCACCCCCCACCCCACCCCCCCACCCCCGCACCCCCATCCCCCCCGTGTTTTCTCTTTTAAAATTTTTATTTAATGCAGAAATTCTAGTGGAGGTACAACAAAGTGCAGGTAACCACCTGCAACTTCTCTCATTTTGAAAATGATTTCTCAAAGATTCAATTTCAAACAAACAATCCCCCCCCAAAAAAAAACCCAAACCCTTCTAGAAAATAAAATCTTTCAATGACAGCATTTTCAGGCAGTTTTTGGGGAGTAAGAACCAATGCCTTTGGCCTGACCTGACTGGAGTTTCGGCTCCTGGATAAGCCTTCGTCAGAGGTCCCCGCAGTGATTGAAGCTTTTCTTTAAAGTTTTATTTGAGATTTTCCTTTACATGAAGCTCCAATTTTGGATTAGGGTGTATCATTTATTTATATTTTTTCCCTGTATTCTATTTTTCTTCCTTTTTTTAATGGCTTGTTTTCCTTTTCTAGACTGATGTCTTTTGTTTTTTGTGTGTGTGTTTTGCTTGTTTCTTTCTTTTGTTCTTTGCTGTTTTGTTTTGTCCCCACCCCACTCCGTTCCCGCTTTTTGATAATAGTGTTTGATTGTATTTTAAAAAAAAAGACTTTTTTACGTCTGGTTCAGTTGTTGTTGTTGTTTGTTGTTGTTTGTTGGTGATGTCCAATTGTTTCAGTTGTTGTTTTTTAATATTCATGATTTTTAAAAAATAATTTGTTTTCCTTGTTTCTGTCTTTCTTTTCTTTCTTTCTTTTTTTTTGGTGGTGTTTCTGAGGTTTATTTATTTAAAAAAAAAACCCAATACCTTGTTGCCTATTAAAAAAAAAATGCATTTCCTTTATCGTTTGCCTTTAAAAATAATGATAAACCTTTCCCTTTAGGCTTTCCCCTCCTTTTGTCTGTATCGGTTTTTCTTTTTCGTTGCAAGTGAACTATACTTTATCGTAAGCTTCTTGTTTTGCTCGTCTGGTTTCTTTGGATGCTTTTGTTGGGTGTAATTGTTATTGTTCTTATCATCAACATCGTCATCGTCGTCGTCGTCGTCGTCGTCATCATCATCATCATCATCATCATCATCATCATCATCATCATCAAATCTTCATCATCATTATTATCGTCATTATTATCGTCATTATTATTATTATTATTATATTATTATTATTATAATCATTATTATTATTTGGTTGCTTTGTTTTGTTTGGCTATGTTATGTTATGTTATATTTGTTTCTTTCTTTTCTAAGTTATTTGCAGGGTGTTTTTTACCCTCAGTCCTTTTTCCTCATCCTCCCCCCCCCCCCCCCCCCCCCCCCCCGCTCCGTTTGTCCGTCTTTTTTTCTTTGAATTTTCGGTCCTTTCTTTGTGTGTGTGTGTGTGTGTGTGTGTGTGTGTGTGTGTTGTTTTTTCGTATTTCAATTTTTTGTCTACCCCTTACCTCCTCTTTAACACCTTTACCCCTACATCCATCAGCCACATATCTTCCCGGAGAGGGCAGGAATGAGATTTGTAAAAACATACATCCATCCATCCATCCATCCATCCAGCCAGCCAGCCAGCCAGCCAGCCAGCCAGCCAGCCAGCCAACCAGCCAGCCAGCCAGCCAGCCAGAAATCGTTCGCTCGATCATTCGATGTATTGATCGATCATTACTAAATTATTTTACTGTTAAAAAGTAATCATGATAATTAAGTGGTCATAACAGTGAATGATTGAAATGTCTCATCTACCCACCAGAGAGAGAGTGCGAGAGAGAGAGAGAGAGAGAGAGAGAGAGAGAGAGAGAGAGAGAGAGGAGAGAGAGAGAGAGAGAGAGAGAGAGAGAGAGAGAATGAATCTTTTTGAATGAATCTTATTTTTAAAGGGTAACAGAATAAGCTTGCGCATTTTTTTTTCATCCGGCCCTAGAGAGAGAGAAAGAGAGAGAGAGGAGAGAGAGAGAGAGAGAGAGGAAGAGAGAGAGAACTCGAACTCGAACCGAATTTTTTTAATGAGGAAAATTGGATAACCCACGGGTTTCTTTACACCGGGCCCCTCATGGGCAAAAAGTGAAAAAAACATAAATAAACCAATGAACAAAAAAACAAAAGGGGGAGAGAGGGGGGGAGAGAGAGAGGAAGAGAGAGAGAGAGAGAGAGAGAGAGAGAGAGAGAGAGAAGAGAGAGAGACAATGACAAGACAAATTCTTTTATTTCGAGGATAAAATAACACACATGTGTTTTTTTTCACCCAGTCCCCCCCTTTTTGGGATACATCAAATAAAAATAACCCAATACTTTATACAGTCTCGCAATAAAAAAAAAGGGGAAAAACCCCTTTTTTAAACACTCCCCCCCAACAACCCCCCCCCCCCAAAGCAAAAAATTAAAAGAAAACCTAAGAATACCCCCCCCCTACCCCCACCCCCCAAAAAACCTAACCAAAAAACAAACAACAAACAAAAGAGAAGGAAAACCCAAAAACCAACAAAAGAGAAAAAAAAGGAAAAAACAGACAAACAACAACAAGAACAAGAGCTACAACAAAGCCAAGAAGAATAAACAACCAAATTTAAAAATCATAAAGATAAACATCTACACATTGTCAAATGGTACACATACTTGTTACACATAATTTAAATATTGAAAAGGGCCCCATTAAAACTTAAGTACAGAGGCAAATCAATAAAGTATTAAAAAAAAAAAAATTGAACCCTTTACAGGATAACAAAGACATAGC
>CM054152.1:45239470-45241970 GCA_028751875.1 Rapana venosa
GACAGGGAGAGACAAAAGAAGGGAATTCCTTGCATATAGCACTTCCAGAAGGCAGAGACGCTATTTATACTGACAGACCCTTGGCATCCCAACAGGGGGGAAATAAAGAATCTTAGAATCGTCAAAAAAAAAAAAAAGGTTTTTGAATTCGTGAGTGGCGTCATCGGAAAAAGAAGATGACCAATTTGTCAAACTAACTGGAACTCTCTTGACTCAAGCTCTCTCAGCGCCAGTTTTCCCTAGACAGGCAGGCTTTCTCCTATCATAAAACCAGCTCTACGGGAACAGTTTTTAGTACCCAAGCATCCATACATTTTCTCTCTCTCTCTCTCTCTCACCCTCATCAACAGCCCAGGCTGACGGAGCCCTTGGGAGGTGTTGACAGTTATTGCCCTGACGAAAGCGCACGCGCACTGTCCACGTGGAACACGTGACTGCGTTATGAACTCTGATGGGTCAAAACTATGTCAGGGGAAGCTACTCTTAGGAGTGGGGTGGGGGCTGAACATTTTGGTGGGAAGAAGAAAGGACTGGTCTGAGGTGAAAATAAACAGAAAGAGTGTCGTAAAGATGCTGGGCTGGGGATAGTGGAGAGGGTGAAGATTGTTTGGAAAACCTGCTGAACTGTCTGAACCCCACATTTTTATTTTATAGGGGGGGGCTGATTGAGAGAACTTTGGGTCAAGGGGTTTGAAGACTGTTGTTTAGGGTTGTTTTGGTTTATCTATGCCCTCTCTGTCTGTCTGTCTGTCTGTCTGTGTGTCTGTCTCTCCCTATCTCTGCAGTGGGGACAGGATGGATAGCTTGCTGGTTGAGTGTTGTGCTTTGCACTCGTGATCTGGTCTGACACCCCAGGTTTGAGGCCAGGTTCAAGTGACCAGGAGACCCCCATTCAAGGGGATATTTTCCCCTGGAGTTAACATCAGTGCTGACTCCACTCCCCGGAAAGTCCTTCGGATGAGACTATAAACCGAGATCCCGTGTGTTTGACCGCATGCAGAATATCTTGCACACATGTTATAACCCGTTTTTACCTTTCAGAAGAGTAGGCCATTTTGTGCAAGTGGGAACGGATGACAAAACCGCATGTACACGTGGGGATTGAATGTAAAAGAAAGTACACCAGCCCTTATTCCATTATCCTCGAAATAAAAAAATACAATTAAAACAAAGATTGTAAGCTGTGTGTGTGTTTGTGTGTGTGTGTGTGTGTATGTGTGCGCGTGGGTGCGTGTGTGCGTGCGTGCGTGTGTGTGTGTGTGTGTGTGCGTGTGTATGTGTGTGTGCGTGCGTGTGTGTGTATGTGTGTGAATACACGTTCGTGTCTGTTGGCACGCGTATTCATGCGCACTATACGAGGAGCCCAAAGCATAGTGTACGTGTTACACGAAATAAAGGAAAGAAGGCACCACATGACGGAGATAACCCAGATGGTAGAATTCCTGGAGGCAGAGCTGTAGCAGAGAAAAGGCTGAAGAGGAGGAGGAGGAGGAGGAGGAGGAAGAGGAGGAGGAAGAGGAGGAGGAGGAAGAAGAATTCTGAACAATTCCGAAGAAGAAATATCTTGAAGAACAAGAATTCTGAACAATTCCAAAGAAGAAATATCTTGAAGAAGAATAAGAATTCCGAACAATTCCGAAGAAGAAATATCTTGAAGAAGAAGAATTCTGAACAATTCCGTAGAAGAAATATCTTGAAGAGGAAGAATTCTGAACAAATCCGAAGAAGAAATATCTTGAAGAAAAAGAAGAATTCTGAACAATTCCGACGAAGAAATATCTTGAAGAAGAAGAAGAATTCTGAACAATTCCGAAGAAGAAATATCTTGAAGAAGAAGAAGAATTCTGAACAATTCCGAAGAAGAAATATCTTGAAGAAGAATAATAATTCTGAACAATTCCGTAGAAGAAATATCTTGAAGAAGGAGAAGAATTCTGAACAATTCCGAAGAAGAAATATCTTGAAGAAGAAGAAGAATTCTGAACGATTCCGAAGAAGAAATATCTTGAAGAAAAAGAAGAATTCTGAACAATTCCGAAGAAGAAATATCTTGAAGAAGAAGAAGAATTCTGAACAATTCCGAAAAGAAATATCTTGAAGAAGAAGAAGAATTCTGAACAATTCCGAAGAAGAAATATCTTGAAGAAGAAGAATTCTGAACAATTCCGAAGAAGAAATATCTTGAAGAAGAAGAATAATTCTGAACAATTCCGTAGAAGAAATATCTTGAAGAATTCCGAAGAATTCCGAAGAAGAAATATCTGGAGAAGAAGAATTCTGAACAATTCCGAAAAAGAAATATCTTGAAGAAGAAGAAGAATTCTGAACAAGTCCGACGAAGAAATATCTTGAAGAAGAAGAAGAATTCTGAACAATTCCGTAGAAGAAATATCTTGAAGAAAAAGAAGAATTCTGAACAATTCCGTAGAAGAAATATCTTGAAGAGGAAGAATTCTGAACAATTCCGAAGAAGAAATATCTTGAAGAAGAATAATAATTC
>CM054152.1:45246970-45276970 GCA_028751875.1 Rapana venosa
GAAAAGAGAAGAAAAGAGAAGAGAAGACTGGGAAAAATGAGGGGTTTGTTTTCTGGAGATATGTTGGCGTCAGTTGTGGGGGAGATTTTCTGTCTGGCCTGCCTTTCTCTGTCCGTCTCTCTGTGTGTTTCTGTCTTGAGTCTTGTTTGTTTGTCTGTGTCTGTTCCTCGTTTGTTTGTTTCTCCCATTCTTTCTTCTTCTCTCTCCCTACCCCCCCCCCTCCCCTCTTCTCTTTCTCTTTCTCTTCATTTGTGTTTCAGTTTTTTAAAAAATATTTCCGGCTGTCTCTGTTGTGTGTGTGTGTGTGTGTGTGTGTGTGTGTGTGTGTGTGTCTCACTGTCTCTGTCTCTTTGTCTGTTTCTGTCTGTCTCTGTATCTCTCTCTCTTGCTATGAGTAGCTTCCCTTGCTTGGCTGACAGGACTCTACATATGGGAAAAATCAAATACAGTCACCCAAAGTTCTCAAATCTGTTGGTGCCACAGAATTCCAGATTCTTTAGACAGTATAGCGCTATATAAAGTCCATTTATTATTATTATTATTATTATTATTATTATTATGAACATTCTGTTGAAGGAAACGTGCCTGTCTTCCTTCAACATATGACAACATATGACGAAAAGAAAACTCAAACCATCGTTGTACTTTTCCTAACACCTACCATAGGCCAACCTACTACTTGGTGACAATCAGACAATCACATCCAGAGACAAGGTACTGTATCGCTGAAAGCCCCTTTCACAGGTAGTCAGAGACAGAAAGAGAGCTGAAGTACACAGGACAACATTGCAGAGTGACCATGCAAGTTCCCCTCCCGCCTGTGCTCTCTTCCTTCATCCCTCCCTACCCCTTCAAGTTTGTTTTCAAGTGCAGACAGACAATGCCACAGCTTTGATACTTTTCATGGAGGTGACTGGGGATTGAGGGTGAAGGTGGGGATAGCCTAGATGGTTAGATCATGCATTGCCCTTGAGATTTGAGGGCCATGCCCTGGCCAGCTGGTTCAAGCCACCACCAAGACCCTTTCTGATTCAGTGAGCTTAGTTGCTCTGGTCTCATGGTGACCCCAGATTCGGTTTCCCCATACACTTCTGTGCCTGTGGTGTGTTTGTGTCAAAGCCCTTGAGGTTGGAGGTTCTATGGGGGACGGTCAGTGGAGGGACATTTGTGGTGGTTTCCACCTTGGGTGGGCAACTCACTCAGTCTGGCTCCACGACTGAGCTAGCCCTAATATTGTTGTTAGTAAGGAGCTCAGTAGGTGATGTTGGTGGCAGTACAGTGGCCTGATATTGATGGGATCCCTGTGGACCTCCAACCTGAGGACCCTGAGGATGCGACATGCACAGTACACAAATCCAGCATAACTCAGACAAGCATGCAGTGACCCCTGTGCTCAAATTAGCATGCCCCTTCCATTTACCAAGTCCAAGTTTGTCAGTTCCTGCTATAATCAGCCGTCGCTCTTTCTCTGTTTCTGGTCCATTGATCTGGAATGACCTTCCTCTCTCTTTTCGCTAAAAGCCTTCTTATGACGCTTTTAAAATCCGGCCTCAAGACACATTTATTTCAAACCTAAGATTCTCCCCTCTTGTTCCATTTCATTTTTGTCCCTGCCCTCAACAGCCAAAATTCCATCACCCTGCCGGAGTGTATAACCTTTATGTGTGTGCGTGGGTGTGCCCATATGGGTATACATTTGAATTTGTAAAAAGAAACGCAACTATTAATCGTAACTGGCTGCATGTGAATGAGTAGGATGAATGAAAGCGCTTTTATTTGTTTTTGTGTGTGAGATGTAGCACTATATAAATTCCATCTATTGTTATTATTATTATTATTGCTATCATCATCATCATCATCATCATCATTATTATTATTATTATTATTATAGGCTGGGATGAGATGGAATGGATAGAAGCTGAGAGTAGCTGAAAGAAGGGGAAACTGACACCTGTGTAAAACGAACCTGGGTATAGCTGTGGAGGAGATATGGAAATGCGGGGCATGGGAACAGTGAGACGAACGTAACAGAAGACAAGGCAGCAAAAAAAAAAATCCTTGAAGACGGAATACAGCTACCTGTAATGATAGGTTAAAAACTGTTGCGTACGCAAAAAATGTCATCATCAGTGAACCTCGGAACTCGTGCTGAGAAACGAAAAACATGGAGGTACAATCACTGTGTGGTGGAACACAGTCATGATCAGGAAAAGCATGTGACTAAACCTGGAGAATGAACAGATAATAATCATCCCTGTATGTTTGTCCGTCGTGTTCGACGATGACCTCCAAAACAGCAGAGGAGGTAGCTGCTGTTTCGGAAATTGGGCAGAAGTTTGATTATAGTGGAGATGCCTTGCCCACAGTACATCCCCACTCTCTCGGCCAAGTGGGCATAAGGACAATCAGCGTTGGAGCTGTTCTCCAAAGGCCAACTAGCCCCCAGGGCTGCAGCACATAAGGACTGTGCAAGTGAAGCCTCCTAGTCAGAGAGTCATAGTCGATCACTTAAGACTAAGCTGTAAAGTGGAATTCCATGAATGGGAAAGAAAGCCACTGGTCATACAGCCTCACACTTTGCTGTGGCCCACAGCGTCAATGGTTTAATCAAGAACTGTGATAAACCCCAGGCGCTGACGGCTATATGTTACACTGTATGTACCAGTGACTACAACACCAGTCTGTGACGCCAGCAAGTTAGCACACTACTGCTGCTGACAAAATTATTAGCAAAGAGGATTTTTGTCATTTTGAAAGCGGTACTAGACAGAAAATAGACAACGATTCAGTAAAGCGTGAAACATGGCGAGCAATGGATGACCAACTGAATGAAACGTTCAATGAAATTTTGCCATGTCTGGAAAGGAAGGATGGCAGAGGATGAAGTGCTTCACGACTCGAACCTGAGGATGGCAGTCGCCAGAACAAGTTTGAGGAAGTCAAGTCAAGTCAAGTCAAGTCAAAAACACTTTAATCATCCCAGAAAGAAATCTGCACTTGTACACCCATGGGTGACACAATCTCAGCCCCTGCAGGGATGCCGTGGGGCCTCTCTGTGTAAGTAGCATCACCATCTTCTGGAAATTCTGTGCTAGGATTTCCCTCTTTTCTATCCCTCTCTATCAGAAAGACTCCTCCTCCCCATCCCCACTGCAGTTTATAGGTAAAATGGACCAGATGCGATTATAGTCAGTTTTTATTACGGGGTGTGCTAGAGTGACTAGTCGAGGAAGAAAAAGAAAAAGAAAGGAGAAACAGGAAAAGAGGAAGAAGAGAAGAAGAAGAAGAAGAAGAAGAAGAAGAAGAAGAAGAACAACAACAACAACAACAACAAAAGAAAAGGAGCGTCCTCAATAAAAAGAAAGAAGGAGAAGGAACAGGAAAATGGCAAATAATAGAAAAGAAGAAAAGGAGAGGGGAGGGGGAGAAGAGGAAGGAAGGAGGAGGGGAAGGGGGAGAAGAAGAAAGAAGCAGCAGCAGCAGCAGCAGCATCAGCAGCAGCAGCAGCAGCAGCAGCAGCAGCAGTAGCAAGAGCAGACAAATAGAGTTGGAGACGAATAAAAATGAAGGAAAGAAGAAAAGAGAACAAGGAAAACAAGAAAAAAGTAAGGAAAAGAGAAGAGAGAAGAAGACAAAGAAAGAAAGGAAGAAAAAAAAAACAAAAAAAAAAGAAAGAACGGACAGAAAAAGAGGGATCTAGAAAAAATAGAAAGAAGAAAAAAATAGAAGGAAGAAAAAAAGAAAAAAGAAGGGAAAGGAAAAAAGAGACCAAGCAAAAGAAGAAAGAAAGGAGAAGAGAGAAGGAAGAGGAGGAAGGAAGGAAGGAAGGGAGGATAAAAAAAAGCGGACAAAGAAAAAGAAAGAAAGCAAAACAAGAAAAGAAAGATCAGTCCCTGGTGTAATGGGTTACGCTATGGATTCTCAGCTAAATCGTAGGTTCAAAAACATCAAGCTTATATTTATGCTTTTGTTTTTGTTGGGTAGCTTATTTATGTAGTGGGGGTTTGTCGTTTTTTGTTTTGTCTTTTTTTTCGTGCTTTTTTTTTTAGGGGGGGGGGGGGGGGGGGGGGGGGGGGGGGGGGGCGTCTGACTAGGTTTTTCTCAATGTGTTTTTTTTGCTCTCAAAGAGAAAACTGTAACATTTATTTTTTCTTCTTGGTTTAAATATCTATTTACTGGCCCAGGCCCCAAAGCTATGTCAGGTTGCTTTTTTTATGTCAGCTAATTGCCAATTGGGGACGGGATAGCTCAGTGGTCGGAGCACTCGCTTTCCCCCAGCCAAGTTAAGCAGCATGGAGCGTGGTTACCAGTTGGATGGGTGACCGTTTGTGCGCCTTGGCTTCAGTACAGTTCCCCCAGTTCCCCCAGCTGTAAATGGGTACCTGCCCTCTTTAGGGTCAGGGAAGGTAAAGCAGCGCGGGAGAGGAGATGGGCGCCGCCCTCAATATGCTGGCCCTAGAGAAGTGAGGTCTCTGACGCCTCGCTCCCCTACGACCTTATAGGTTATGGGACTCCTTTACCTTTACTTTAATTGCCAAGGCCCCCACATTTAAGTGTTATGTTGTAAAATGTTGTGTTGAGATTGCTTTCAGCCATGACAAGTTCTTAACATAACAACCTGCACTCTCCTTTAAAGGAGAAAATAAAGTCCTCTGAAGTCGGAGTATGGCTGCCTATATGGCGAGGTTCTTTAACAGTCATACACGCAAAACTTCTCATTCAGTGTGCAGTTTTCAATCTCACAGTGATGATTCCTAGGTGGGATGAGTAAGCTAGAGGGAACATTCTGGGTGACACCCAGAGTGTTCAGCTGGGGAACGCACAACAACGTATCTATTCACTACCAGGTTATTTGGACAAGTCCACGTTTATAACAAAAACTATTGATTAAAGGAGAGGGGAGTATGCAGGGTCCTGGGAAAGACTATAGTCACCTTCCCACTGCTAAATGACATATGACTTCAGCAACTAATGTTACATATTGCTGAGATTCGTGTGATATTTTTTTTCAACATCCCATATTTTGAAGTTGTATCTATTCCCTTCTTTGTATACGATTCTTTAAATTTCGGTCCGTGAGACTTATTTTCTGTTTTTGTACCTAAATTTCTGTCTCTGTCCCTCATCTTCTGTCTATGTACCTTAATTCCGTTCTTTGTACCTTAATTTCCTAATTTGTACCTAAATTTCTGTGTATGTACCTTAATTTCCTTATTTGTACTTAAGTTTCTGTGTTTGTACCCAACTTTCTGTCTATATTCGATCTATGTACCTATATTTCTGTCTCTGTACCTTATCCTCTGTCTATATACCTTAATCCCGTTATTTGGACCTTAATTTCGATATTTGTACCTTAACTTCTGTATATGTACCTTAATTTCTGTGTATGTACTTGAATTTCTGTGTTTGTACCTAAATTTCTGTCTATGTACTTAAATTTCTGTCTGTATACCTTATTTTCTGTCTTTTTACCTAAATTTCCGTCTCTGTTGCTTTTCTTTTGGCTATGTACGTCAATTCCGTCTTTTGTACCTTAACTTCTGTATATAAACCTTAATTTATGTGTATGTACTTGAACTTCTGTGTTTGTACCTAAATTTCTGACTATGTACTTAAATTTCTGTTTCTGTACCTTATCTTCTGTCTTTGTACCTACATTTTGTCTGTGTACCTTATCTTGTGTCTATGTACCTGAATTCCATTATTTGTACCTTAATTTCCAAATTTGTACCTTAATTTCTGTATGTGTACCCAAATTTCTGTGTATGTACCTTAACTTCCATATATGTACCTTAACTTCTGTATATGTACCTTAATTTATGTGTATGTGCTTGAATCTTTGTGTTTGTACCTAAATTTCTGTCTATGTACTTAAATTTCGGTCTGTGTACCTTTTTTCTGTCTTTGTACCTAAATTGTTGTCTGTGTACCTTACCTTTTGTACCATAACTTCCACATTTGTACGTTAATTTCTGTATATGTACCAAAATTTCTGTGTATTATTTTATTTTTTTATTTATTCTTTTATATTGAGGATAATGGAATAAGCACTCATGTGCTTTTTTACAATCAGTACCCGTGTGTATGCGGTTTTGTAAATTGTTGTCATCTGTTCCCACCGGCACACAATGGCCTACTCTTTCGAAAAGCGGAACAGGATTTAACGTGTGCGCAAGATGTTCTGCGTGCGTTCGCACACGGGGCGTCGGTTTATAGTCTCATACGAAGGACTTTGACATTCAGTTCGATTTTTTTGTCAAACTGGGAAGAAAGGGCGAGGCTGGAAATCGAAAGCACAACCTCAAGGCAGGCGAAGGTCTTAACCATCCTGCCACCTTCCTTCCTTCTGTATGTACCCTAATTTCCTAATTTGTACTTGATATTTTGTGTTTGTACCTACATTTCTGTCTATGTACTTAAATTTCTGTCTGTGTACTTTTCTTTTCTGTCTTTTTACCTAAATTTCCATTTCTGCCCCTTATCTTCTGTCTATGTACCTTAATTCCGTTCTTTGTACTTTAATTTCTGAATATGTACCTATATTTTTGTGTATGTACCTTAATTTCCTTATTTGTACTTGAATTTTGTGTTTGTATCCAAATTTCTGTCTATGTACTTACATTTGTCTGTCTACCTTTCTTTCAGTCTTTGTACCTCAATTTCTGTCCGTGTACCTTATCTTCTGTGTATGTACCTTAATTCCGTTAGTTGTACCTTAACTTCCATATTTGTACCTTAACTTCTGTAAATGTATGTATCTTTTTTGTGTACGTACTTTAATTTCCTTATTTGTACTTGAATTTATGTGCTTGTACCCAACTTTCTGTCCATCTACTTCAATTTCAAGCTGTGTACCTACATTTCTGTCTCTGCACCTTTTCCTCTGTCTATATACCTTAATTCCGTTATTTGAACCGTAACTTCCATATTTGTACCTTAACTTCTGTATTTGTACCTTAATTTATGTGTAATCACTTGAATTCTGTGTTTGCGCCTAAATTTCTGTCTATGTACTTCAATTTCGGTCTGCGTACCTTATTTTCTGTCTTTGAACCTAAACTTCTGTCTCTATCCCTCATCTTCTGTCTATGTACCTTAATTCCATTCTTTGTACCTTAATTTCCATATTTGTACCTTAATTTCTGTATATGTACCTAACTTTCTGTGTATGTACCTTAAAAACCTTATTTTTACTTGAATTTCTGTGTTTGTACCCATATTTTTGTCTATGTACTTAAATTTTGGTATGTGTACCTACATTTCTGTCTCTGCACCTTTTCCTCTGTCTATATACCTTAATTTCGTTATTTGTACCTTAATTTGTACCATTGGACCCTATGAGAACCTTCTAACGATCGTGAAAAAGCGTAAACTTAAGTGGTATGGGCATGTCACAAGATCCCAAGGAATTACAAAGACAGTTTTGCAAGGCACTGTCCAAGGAGGAAGAAGAAGAGGCAGACCAAGGAAGAGCTGGGAGGATAACATCAGTGAATGGACAGGCCTAGAACTCAACAAAACCCTGAGAAAGGCAGAACAGAGAGAGGAATGGAGGGAACTGGTTGCTGAGTCTTTGAGGGTGCCCCAACGGTCGTCAGACTACGGGACAGATAGATAGATAGATAGATAGATAGATAGTACCTTAATTTTCCTTTTTGTACCTTACCTTCAGTATATCTGCCTGAATTTCTGTATTTACTTGAATTTCTGTGTTTGTACCTAAATTTCTGTCTATGTGATTAAATTTCAGTCTGTGTACCTTATTTTCTGTCTTTTTACCTAAATTTCCGTCTCTGTCACTAATCTCCTATGTACGTCAATTCCGTTCTTTGTACCTTAATTTCCATTTTTGTACTTTAATTTCTGTATATGTACCTAAATTTCTGTGTATGTACCCTAATTTCCTTATATGTACTTGAATTTCTGTGTTTGTTCCGAAATTTCTGTCCATGTACTCAAATTTTCGTGCTGTGTACCTGATTTTGTCTTTGTACCTATACTTTTGTCTGTGTACTTTATCTTATGTCTATGTACCTTACTTCTGTTATTTGTACCGTAACTTCCATATTTGTACCTTAATTTCTGTAAACGTACCTACATTTATATGTATGTACCATAATTTCCTTATTTGTACTTGAATTTATGTGTTTTCACCCAAATTTCTGTCTATGTACTTGTGTTTCTGTCTGCATAACCTTTCCCTGTCTTTGTACCTAACTTTCTGTGTACCTTACCTTCTGTCTATGTACCTTAATTCCGTTATTTTCACCTTAATTTCTATATTTTAACTTTAACTTCCTTATTTGTACCTAAATTTCTGTGTTTGTTTCTAAATTTCTGTCTATGTACCTAAATTTCTAGGTATGTACCCTAATTTCCTTATTTGTACTTGAATTTCTTTGTGTGCACCCAAATTTCTCTCTATGTACTTAGATTTCTGTCTATCTAGTTAAATTTCGGTCTGTGTACCTTATCTTCCGTCTATGCATCTTAATTTCGTTATTTGTACATTAACTTCAATATTTGTACCTTACTTTCTGTATATATACCTAGATTTTGTGTATGTACCTTAGTTTCCTTATTTGTGCTTGGATTTCTGTGTTTGTACCCAAATTTTTGTCTATGTACTTAAATTTCGGGCTGTGTACCATATTTTATGTCTTTTTACCTTAATGTCTGTCTCCATACCTTAGCCTCTGTCTATATACCTTAATTCTGTTATTTGTATCTTAACTTCCATATTTGTACCTTAACTTCTGTATATGTACCTTAATGTATGTGTATGTACTTGAATTTCTGTGTTTGTACCTAAATTTCTGTCTATGCACTTAAATTTCGGTCTGTGCACCTTATTTTCTCTCTTTGTACTTAACATTTTGTCCCTGTCTCTTTTATTCTGTCTATAAACGTCAGTTTTGTTCTTTGTACCTTAATTTCCATATCTGTACCTTAATTTCTCTATGTGTACCGAAATTTCTGTATATGTACCTTACATTCCTTATTTGTACTTTAATTTCTGTGTTTGTACCCAAATTTTTGTCTATGTATTTAAATTTCGGTCTGTGTGCCTATATTTCTGTCTCTATACCGTATCCTCTGTTTATGTACCTTAATTCCCTTATTTGTACCTTAATTTCCATATTTGTACCATAACTTCTGTATATGTATTTGAATTTCTGTGTATGTACTTGAATTTCTGTGTTTGTACCTAAATTTGTCCTAAAGTGTATGTACCTTAAGTTTTCACTTTTTTGTACTTGAATTTCTGTGTTTGTACTTGAATTTCTGTCTTTGTACCAAAATTTCTGTCTATGTACTTAAATTTCGGGCTGTGTACCTGAATTCAAGTCTCTGCACCTTATCCTCTGCCTATATACCCTAATTCCGTTATTTGTACCTTGACTTTTGTATAATACCTTGATTTATGTGTATGTACTTGAATTTATGTGTTTGTACCTAAATTTCTGTCGATGTACTTAAATTTCTGTCTGTGTTCCTTATTTTCTGTCTTTTTACCTAAATTTCCGTCTATGTCTCTTATCTTCTGTCTATGTACGTCAATTCCTTTCTTTGTACCTTAATATCCATATTTGTACCTTAATTTCTGTATATGTATCTAAAGTTCTGTGCATGTACCTTAATTTTCCTATTTGTACTTGATTTTCTGTGTTTGTACCCAAATTTTTGTCTATGTACTTAAATTTCGTGCTGTGTACCTTATTTTTCTGTCTTTGTACATACACTTTCATTTCTGTCCCTTATCTTCTGTCTATGTATCTTAATTCCGTTCTTTGTACCTTAATTTCCATATTTGTACGTTGATTTATGTATATGTACCTACATTTCTGTGTATGTACCTTAATTTTTCAGTTCTTTGCACTTGAATTTCTGTGTTTGTACCCAAATTTCGGTCTATGTACTTAAATTTCTGTCTGTTAACCTTTTTTCCAGTGTTTGTACCTAAATTTCTGTCCGTGTACCTTATCTTCTGTCTATGAACCTGAATCCCGTTATTTGTACCTTAACTTCCATATTTGTACCTTAATTTCTGTATATGTACCTACATTTTTGTGTACATACATTAGTTTTCTTATTTGTACTTGAATTCTGTGTTTGTACCCAAATTTCTCTCGATACACTTAAATTTCGGGCTGTGTATCATATTTTCCGTCTTTGTACCTGAACTGCTGTCTCTATACTGTAGCCTCTGTCTATTTACCTTAATTCCGTTATTTGTACCGTAACTTCCATATTTGTACCTTAACTTCTGTATATGTTCCTTAATTTATGTGTATGCACTTGAATTTCTGTGTTAGTGCCTAAATGTCTGCCTATGTACTTAAATTTCATTCTGTTTACCTTATTTTCTGTCTTTGTACCTAAATTTCTGTCTCTGCCCCTCATCATCTGTCTATGTATCTTAATTCCCTTCTTTGTACCTTAATTTCCATATTTAAACCTTAATTTCGGTATAAGTACCTAAATTTCTGTGTTGTACTTGAATTTCTGTGTTTGTACCCAATGTTCTCTCCATGTACTTAAATTTCGGTTTGTGTACCTATATTTCTGTCTCTGTACCTTACCTTCTGTTTCTATCTATCTATCTATCTATCTATCTATCTATCTATCTATCTATCTATCTATCTATCTATCTATCTATCTATCTATCTATCTATCTATCTATCTATCTATCTATCTATCTGTCCCGTAGTCTGACGACCGTGGGGGCACCCTCAAAGACTCAGCATCCAGTTCCCTCCATTCCTCTCTCTGTTCTGCCTTTCTCAGGGCTTTGTTGAGTTCTAGGCCTGTCCATTCGCTGATGTTATCCTCCCAGCTCTTTCTTGGTCTGCCTCTTCTTCTTCCTCCCGGGACAGTGCCTTGTAAAACTGTCTTTACAAGTCCTTTGGATCTTGTGACATGCCCATACCATTTAAGTTTACGCTTTTTCACGATCATTAGAAGGTTCTCATAGGGTCCAATGGTTTGCTGGATTCTGTTATGCACGCTTTCGTTGCTTATGTGGTCTTTGTAGGAGATGCCAAGGAGTCTCCGAAAGCATCTCATCTCCACCGCCTGTACTCTTCTCTCCAAATTTGCAGTCAGGGTCCATGATTCACAGGCATACAGAAATATGGATATGACAAGGGAGCGCATTAGTCTGATCTTGGAGATGAGTGAGATATTTTTATCTCTCCAGATGGTGTTTAGTTTTGACAGTTCTGTTATTGTCTGTGCAGTCCTGCATACTACTTCTGGCTTGGATCCCTGGTCTGATACAATGGCTCCCAGGTACTTGAAGCTTTGAACTGTTTCCAGCTTCTGGTCATTTACCCTGATATCAGTGCTAATGCCATTGGTGTTATTAGTCATCAGTTTGGTCTCCTCTGCACTGATTTCCATGCCGACCCAGGAAGACCACAAATTATACTACAGTGGAAGACAGGATAAACATGAACACGGCGTGGGGTTTCTCGTTCACAAAGACACCGTGAACACCGTCATGAGCTGTCAGCCTGTGTCCAGCAGACTTATTATCATCCGCCTGAGAGCAACCCCCTTTAACATAACTGTAGTACAGGCATACGCCCCTACATCAGACTGCACAGATGAAGCCATAGAAGAATTTTATGACCAGCTACAGGAGGTTCTGAATCAAACTCCCAAGAAAGACATCCTTGTTGTGCAAGGTGACTGGAACGCCAAGGTAGGAGAAGATGCATGGAAAGATTGGGAGGGCGTTTGTGGGCCACATTGCAATAACCAATCACATGAAAGAGGCTTGAGACTCCTGGAGTTTGCCAGTAACAACCACCTCCAGCTAGTGAATACACTTGGCCCACACAAGAAATCCAGAAAATGGCCATGGCATAGCCCAAATGGAGAACACCACAACCAAATAGACTATATCATGGTGAAAAGATGGTTTCAGTCTAGCGTTAACATCGCACGGACATGAAGTTTTCCAGGAGCAGACATAGGGAGTGATCATGATCTTGTGATGATGACTTTCTGACTACGTCTAAAGAAAATCCACAAGCGGAACAACATCAGGATCAAATTTGACCTCGAGAAGCTGAAGGACCCAGAGGTAGTAGAAATTTTTCAAGCAAGGATAGGTGGAAAGTTTGCAGCACTCACTGTGATAGACTCAGACATAGATACACTGACGAATAGTTTCAATACAGCAGTGACTGAAACAGCAAGCGAGCTTCTTGGCAAACACCGACCAGTCAAAAAACCATGGGTTACACCTAACATCCTACAACTATGCGACAAGCGTAGAGAGTTGAAGAAAAAGAAAAATGAAACAAAAGAAAGAGCAGAACAATATAGGGCAGTCAACAAAACAATCAGGAAGTCCATGACGGAGGCAAAAGAGAAATGGATCGGTGAACAGTGCCAAGACATTGAAGAGAACATCAAGAAAAACAATAGCAAGAAAGCATATCAGCTGGTGAAAGACCTGACTAGCACAAAACAGGGAAAAGGTTTAAAAATCCAAGACAAAAATGGGAAGTGTCTCACTGACGACCAGGATATTCTGAACAGATGGACAGAATACTGCTCCGACCTGTATAACTAAGCGCAGGAGATCCAGAAGTCCTTAATGTACCCGCAAGCAAAGACACAGACAGTCACCCTATCCTCCGAGAAGAAGTGGAAACAGCAGTCAGATCGCTGAAAAAGGGGAAGTCAGCAGGGGCTGACAACATTCCAGCTGAGTTGGTTCAAGCTGGAGGGGAAGCCATGATCAGCGCCCTACTAAGAATCTGCAACAAGATCTGGCAGACAGGAAAAGGGCCAACACTATGGACACAGTCACTCATTATCACCCTCCCCAAGAAAGGAAATCTACAACAATGCCATAATTACCGCACAATCAGCCTCATATGCCACCCAAGCAAGGTCATGCTGCAGATAATATTGAATAGACTGAAGCCACAAGCAGAGACCATCATCATTTCTGAGAAACAAGCAGGTTTTCAGAGCAGGGCGCAGCACAACAGAACAGATATTCAACCTCAGAATACTATGTGAGCGGTATCTTCAACATCAACAAGACCTTTACCACGTATTTATCGATTTTAAGAAGGCATTTGACAGGGTGTGGCATGCAGCTTTGTGGGCAACCATGAATTTGTACAGCATCAATGCAAACCTGATCAGAGTCATCAAACAGCTGTACAGCGAGGCCACCAGTGCAGTGTACTACAACAACAACATTGGAGAATGGTTTTGAACAACAGTTGGAGTAAAGCAGGGCTGTCTACTCTCACCCACTCTTTTCAACATCTTCCTTGAGAGAATCATGGCAGATGCACTGGAACATCATGAAGGATCAGTCAGCATTGGTGGCAGAACGATCACAAACCTCCGCTTCGCAGATGACATTGATGGAATAGCAGGATGAGAAAAAGAGCTTGCCCGCCTAACAGAACACTTGAATAAGGCCTCCAAAACATACGGCTTAGAAATCAGTGCAGAGAAGACCAAACTGATGACTAATAACACCAACGGCATTAGCACTGATATCAGGGTTAATGACCAGAAGCTGAAAACAGTTCAAAGCTTCAAGTACCTGGGAGCCATTGTATCAGACCAGGGATCCAAGCCAGAAGTAGTATGTAGGACTGCACAGACAATAACAGAACTGTCAAAACTAAACACCATCTGGAGAGATAAAAATATCTCACTCATCTCCAAGATCAGACTAATGCGCTCCCTTGTCATATCCATATTTCTGTATGCCTGTGAATCATGGACCCTGACTGCAGATTTGGAGAGAAGAGTACAGGCGGTGGAGATGAGATGCTTTCGGAGACTCCTTGGCATCTCCTACAAAGACCACATAAGCAACGAAAGCGTGCGTAACAGAATCCAGCAAACCATTGGACCCTATGAGAACCTTCTAACGATCATGAAAATAGGTAAACTTAAATAGTATGGGCATGTCACAAGACCAAAACGACTTGCAAAGACAGCTTTACAAGGCACTGTCCAAGGAGGAAGAAGAAGAGGCAGACCAAGGAAGAGGTGGGAGGATAACATCAGCGATTGGACAGGCCTAGAACTCAATCAAACCCTGAGAAAGGCAGAACAGAGAGAGGAATGGAGGGAACCGGTTGTTGAGTCTTTGAGGGTGCCCCCACGGTCGTCAGACTACGGGACAGATAGATAGATAGATAGTACTGGAATTTCTGAGTTAGTACCTAAATTTCTCTCTGTGTACTTAAATTTCGGTCTGTGTACCTTATTTTATATCTTTATACCCTAATATCCGTCTCTGACCCTTATCTTCTGTCTATACACGTCACTTCCGTTCTCTGTACCTTAATTTCTATATTTGTACGTTAATGTCTATATATGTACCTACATTTCAGTGTATGTACCTGAATTTGCTTATGTGTACCTGAATTTCTGTGTTTGTACCTAAATTTCTGTCTATGCACACAAATTTCCGTCTGTATACCTAAATTTCTGTCTTTGTACCTAATCCTCTGTCTATATACCCTAATTGCGTTATTTGTTCCTTAATTTCCATATTTGTACCTTAACTTCTGTATATGTATCTGAATTTCTGTGTATGTACTGGAATTTCTGTGTTTGTACCTAAACTTCTGTCAGTGGACTTAATATTCGGTCCTTGTACCTTATTTTCTGTCTTTTTACCGTAATTTCTGTCTCTGACCCTTATCTTCTGTCTGTGTACGTCACTTCTATTCTCTGTACCTTAATTTCCATATTTGTACCTTAATGTCTATATATGTACCTACATTTCAGTGTATATACCTTTACTTCCTTACTTTTATTTGCATTTCTTTTCTCATACCCAAATATCTGTCTACGTACTTAAATTTCAGTCTGTGTACTTCTTTTTGTGTCTTTGTACCTAAATTTCAGTCTGTGCACCTTAACTTCTGTCTATGTCTATTAATTCCACTCTTTGTACCTTAAGTTCCATATTTGTACCTCGGTTTCTGTCTATGTACATAACTGTTTGTGTATGTACCTGATTTTCCTAATTTATACTTGAATTTCTGTCTTTATACCTAAATTTCTGTCTATGTACTTAAATTTCGGGCTGTATACCTGAATTTAGGTCTCTGCACTTTATCCTCTGTTTATATTCCTTATTCTCCTTATTTGTACTTTAATTTCCATATTTGAACCTGAACTTCTGTATATGTATTTGAATTTCGGTGTATGTACTTGAATTTTCGTGTTTGTACCTAAATGTCTGTCTGCATACTTAAATTTCGGCCTGTGTACCTAAATTTTTGACTGTGTACTATATCCTCTGTTTATATACCTTAATTCCTTTATTTGTACCTGAATTTCCATATTGTACCTTAACTTCTGTATATGTACCTGAATTTCTGTGAATGTACTTGAATTTTTGTGTTTGTGCCCAAATTTCTGTTTATGTACTTAAATTTCGTCCTGTGCACCTAAATGTCTGTCTCTCTACCTTATCCTCTGTTTGTATGCCTACATTACCTTTTATGTACCTTAACTTCCATATTTGTAGCTTAACTTCTGTATATGTATTTGAATTTTGGTGTATGTACTTGAATTTTCGTGTTTGTACATAAATGTCTGTCTATGTCCTTAAATTTTGGCCTGTGTACCTAAATTTTTGACTCTGTACCATATCATCTGTTTATATACCTTAATTTTTTTTATTTGTACCTGAATTTCCATATTGTAACTTAACTTCTGTATATGTACCTGAATTTCTGTGAATGTACTTGAATTTTTGTGTTTGTACCGAATAATCTGTCTATGTACTTAAATTTCGTCCTTTGTACTAAAATGTCTGTTTCTGTATATTATCCTCTGTTTATTTACCCTAATTCCCTTATTTGTACCTTAATTTCCATATTTGTAGCTACGCTTCTGTATATGTATTTGAATTTCTGTTTATGTACTGGAATTTCTGTGTTAGTACCTAAATTTCTCTCTATGTACTTAAATTTCGGTCTGTGTACCTTATTCATATCTTTTTACCCTAATATCCATCTTTGACCCTTATCTTCTGTCTATACATGTCACTTCTGTTCTCTGTACCTTAATTTCTATGTTTGTACGTTAATGTCTATATATATACCTACATTTCAGTGTATGTAACTGAATTTACTTATGTGTACCTGAATTTCTATGTTTGTAACTAAATTTCTGTCTATGCACATAAATTTCCGTCTGTATACCTAAATTTCTGTCTTTGTACCTAATCCTCTGTCTATATACCCTAATTCCGTTAATTGTTCCTTAATTTCCATATTTGTACCTTAACTTCCATATTTGTACCTTAATTTCTGTTGTGTACCTAATTTTGTGTGTATGTACCTTAATTTCCTATTTTGTACTTGAATTTCTGTGTGTGTACCCAAATTTCTATCTGTTGTGTTTCTCATTCACACAAATTTCACTTCAGCCGAGTGATACATATAAACTCGTTTATTGATTAAAACAAACCAGCTGCCTGCAGCTCATGCATAGCTAAGATGGCTCTCGCTCGGGGTCCTGTTCTTCCGTCTTTTTGCCCAAACCAAACAATACCTAAACATCTCCCCCTTTTTGAGACGGAATGATACATTTGATAATACTTTTTATTTTATTTTATTTTTTTTTAAAGTTCTCCCTTGGCATTAATAGATCTCTAAACATTATCTATGCACTAAACTTTTGAACCTTCATAGTTCAATAAAATGAACAAAATGATAGCAATGAAACATTCAAAACACATCTTATAAACAAGTTACTAAAATAGTGTGATTATTATACCCATTATAAATCTACTCAACAACAGTTAATCATAAAAAAATTGATAAATGATCAGTGGAAGAGAAAAAAAATCATCAATAAAGCATTTTCCGCACTTTGATACCACATTGTTTTGAGTTCTGTGATCTACTCTAAAATGAGAATCTACCAGACACGGGCACCAGATTCTCATGTGCATGTTGTTTTGAGTTGTAATATACTCTAAAAGAGAATCTACCAGACACAGGCACCAGATTCTCATGTGTATATGTAAATGCACAAAGGTCTTTCACCACAATATGAATGTAAAAGCTGTAAGGCTCTGGTCTTTCGACCCACTTTTAGGCTGGAAAATCACACATAGTCATCTTTGAAACGAACCAGCCTGGCAGCTGTATAGCCATGTGAGGCCCTGGTTGCTGGCCTGGCTGGAACACAGGGAGTGGTGGGTGATGCACTGGGTTCCACCATGTCCTCTGAATCACTGGCATTTCCAAAATGCTGAGGCTTTGACTTAACAGGGGTCTCTCCTGGCGTTGGTAGAGTAGCTTCTATCATTGACCGGACAGGCTGCCGCTGCAGATGTTTCTGGTTTCGTCTTTGGATACCAGATGGTGAGTTGACCAGGTATGTACGGTTTTGGGGGTCAGCAGCAACAACCGTACCTGGCTTCTTCCAAGTGCTCTCTGCATCTGTCTTGATGAGCACCTGGTCTCCTGGTCTCAGCTCTGACAGAGGCTGTGCACCATGCCTCCTATCATAGCTGACCTTGTAGGCTTCCTTCGTCTTCTGGGCTGCTTGGCGGATGACTGTATCGTTGACCGGCTGGGGCATCAGCTGCTCCAGGAGTTTGGGAAGCTTCGACCTCAGGGGTCTCCCCATGAGGGCTATGGCAGGACTCACACCCGTACTGGAGTGTTGTGTAGTTTTGTAGTTCAGGAGCGCTACATCCAAAGATGGCTGCTCGAGCGACTTTTTGGCTATCTTCACTGCACTCTCCGCTGCTCTATTTGCCTGCGGAAAATGAGGGCTGCTGGTCTGGTGCTGGAAATCGTAGTCTTCTGCAAATCTGTGAAATTCAGCACACTGGAACTGGGGCCCATTGTCACTCACGATGACTTCCCGAATTCCATGTGTGGCAAACAACCTGGTCAATCTGTTGACAACGATAGCAGCTGTAGTTGACTTCAATGGGACCACCTCAATCCAGCTCGAGTAGTAATCCACCACTACCAAATGTTCCTTTCCTTGGTAGGTACAAAGGTCTACCCCAAGCCGTTGCCATGGTCGTTCTGGCAATGGAGTAGGACTAAGTGGCTCATGCTTCTGAGAAGGTCGATTCTGACAACATTCTGGGCAGTGGTTGATCAGCATTTTCAAATCCTTGCTGATCCCAGGCCACCAGACTACTGTCTGAGCATTCTGACGACACTTCTGTAGGCCCTGATGTGTTTCATGTAGCTGTGTATCATATTTTCTGTCTTTGTACCTTAATTCCGTTATTTGTACCTTAATTTCCATATTTGTAGCTCTGTATATGTACCTAAATTTCTGCTTATGTACCTTAATCTTCTTATTTGTACTTGAATTTCTGTGTTTGTGCCTAAATGTTTGTCTATGTACTTAACTTTCTGTCTATGTACCTTATTTTGGTTTTTGTACCTAAATTTCTGTCTCTGTCCCATATCTTATAATAATAATGATAATAATGTATGGAATTTATATAGCGCTGAATCTTGTAAAGCATCAAATCATAGCGCTCATGATTGGTGTATCTTACTAAAACAATCTGTACAGCAAGAACAAGAGTATAGGAAGAGAGGAGGGAGGTAGAAGAGAAAAGGAGAAAGGCTTGGTTTGTGTGTGTGCGCGCACGCGCATATGGGAGTGTACATGTGCATGCATGTGAGCTAAATCCCTAAAACACTGATCGTACAAATCCTGCTTCTCTTCAGTTCTATGCAACAGAAAAAAAAACCAAACACCATCTCCCCTCCCCCCTCCCCCCCTCGAAAAAAAAGGCCCACCCAAAATCTACATACACAAAGCTGCCTCTCATATTCCTCACTCACATTCAAAAAAACATTTTCTGTCTATGTACCTTAATTCCGTTATTTGTACCTTTATTTCCATATTGGTACCTTAATTTCCCTATTTGTACCTAAATTTTCTGTGTATGTACCTTAATTTCCTTTTTTGCACTTGAATTTCTGTGTTTGTACCTGAATGGTTGTCCTTCTTAAATTTCAGTCTATTTACCTTATTTTGTGTCTTTGCACCTAAATTTCTGTCTGTGTACCTTATCTGCTGTCTATGGACCTTAATTTTGTTATTTGTACCTTTATTTCCAGATTTGTACCTTAGTTTTTATATATGTACCTTAATTTCTGTGTATATACCTTAATTTTCTTATTTGTACTTTAATTGTTTGTACCTAAATGTTTGTCTACGTACTTAAATTTTTGTCTATGTACCTTATTATTTTTATCCCTGTACCTAAATGTCTGTCTCTATACCTTATCTTCTGTCTATATACCTTAATTCCGTTATTTGTACATTAAATACCAGATTTTTACCTTAATTTCTGTATATGTACCTACATTTCTGTGTATGTATCTTAATTTCCTTATTTGTACAATAACTTTTGTCTTTGGACCTACATTTCTGTCTATGTACCAGAATTTCTTTGCATGTACCTTAATGTCTGTCTATACACTTTAATTTCATTATTTGTACCTTAATTTCCTTATTTGTACTTTAATTTCCTTATTTGTACCTGGATTTCTATGTTTGTGCCTTAGTTTCTGTGTTTGTACATTATTTTCCTTATTTGTACCTTGATATCCGTATTTGAACCTAAATTTCTGTTTATGTACCTATAATTCTCTGTATATAGCATAATGTATGTCTGTGTACCTTAATTTTCTTATTTGTACCTTAATTTCTGTCTTTGTACCTTAATTTCTGTCTTTGTACCTAACTGTTTGTCTATGTACCTAATATATTGTCTATGCACCTTAATTTCTTTATTTGTACCTTGCCTTTTGGGTATGTGCCTTTATTTCTTTATTTGTACCTTACTTTCCTTATATGTTCTTCAAATTCTGTATATGTGTCTTACGTTCTGTGTATGTACCTTAATTTCCTTATTCGTAGTGGAATTTTTGTGTATGTACCTTTTCTGTGTGTATATACCTTAACTTTCTTATTTGAACCCCTATGACTGTCTTTGTACATAAAATTATGTCTTTGTACCTTTTTTGTGCATGTACGCTATTTCCTCCCTATGTACGTTAGTTTCATTTTTTGGACCTAAATATTTGTGTTTGTAGCTAACTTCTCCTTATTTGTACCTGAACGTCCTTGTTTGTAGCTTAATTTCTCTGTATGTACCTAACTTTCTTTCCTTGTACCCTAATTTCTGTCATTGTACCTAACATTCTGTCTATGTACCGAAATTTCTGTCTGTGTACAATAATTTCTGCCTATGTACCATAATTTCCTTATTTGTAAATTAATTTCAGTGTATATGCTTTAACTTCTGTGCATGGACAGTATTTTCCTTATTTGTACCTAGATTTCTGCCTATGTACCTAAAGTTCTATGTATGTACCCTATTTTCTGTCTATGCACCTTAATTTCCTCATTTGTATCTTATTTTCTGTCTTTGTACGTAAACTGCTGTCTATGTGCATTATCTTTTGTCTATGTACCTTAATTCCTTTATTTGTACCTTAACTCCGTTATTTGTACATTCATTTCTGTATATGTACCTTATTTTTGTCAATGTTACTTAATTTCCTTACTTGTACCTTAATTTCTGTGTTTGTACCTGAACTTATGTCTATGTACTTGAATTTCTGTGTATATACCTTATTTTCTGTCGTTGACTTAATTTCTGGTTTTGTAAAATTATTTTTGTTTTTTGTACCTACATTTTTGTCTATGTACCATAATTTGCTTTTATGTACTTTAGTGTCTGTCTATACATTTAATTTACTTATTTGTACCTTAATTTCCTTATTAATTGTTTTGTACCTTAGTTTCTATGTATGCGCCTTACTTCCTGTGTATGTATATTATTTTCTTTATCTGTACCTTGATTTCCGTATTTGTACCTACATTTCTGTCTATGTACCGATATCTCTGCGTATGTACCTGAATTTCTCTCTATGTACCTTAATTTCCTTATACGTACCTTAATTTCTGTCTTTGTACCTAAATTTCTATCTATGTACCGAATATATTGTCTATGTACCTTAACTTCGTTATTTGTACCTTACGTACTGTGTATGTGCCTTAATTTCCTTATTTGTACTTTACTTTCCTTATTTGTACCTTCAGTTCTGTGTATGTACCTAAATTTCCTTATTGGTATTATAATTTCTGTGTATGTACCTAAAATTATTTCTGTGTATGTACCTTACTTTTCTTATTTGAACCCCTATGACGGTCTTTGTACAAAAACTTTCGTCTATGTACCTTATTTTCTATGTATGTACGTTATTTTCTCTGCATGTACGTTGATTTTTTAAAAAATTTGGACCTAAATACTTGTGTTTGTAGCTAACTTTCCTTATTTGTACCTGAATGTCCTTGTTTGTATCTTGATTTCTCTGTGTTTCTCCTTGTACCTTAATTTCTGTCATTGTACCTAACGTTGTCTATGTACCGAAATTTCTGTCTGTGTACATTAGTTTCTGCCTATGTACCGAAATTTTTTATATTTGTATCTTAATTCCGTTATTTGTACCTTTATTTCCAGAATATTATTTCTTTAATTGTACTTTAATTTCTATGTACTTCGATTTCTTTTTTTTTGTACCTGAATTTCTTTACTTGTACCTGAATTTCTTTCTTTGTACCCGAATATCTTTCTTTGTACCGTAATTTCTTTCTTTTTACTTTACGGTCTGTCCATGTACCTTAATTTCTATCTGTGCACCTTTATTTCTAAAGTTTCTTTCATTCTATCAAAATTTGTTCCTTTGTACCTTAATTTCCTTTTTTTAACCTTAATTTCTTTTTGAACTTTATTTTGTTTTTGTGAATCTTATCTTCTGTCCATGTACCTTGGTTTTCTTTGTACTTTAATTCCTTTATTTGTACTTTAATTTCTTTATTTGTACCTAATTTCTTTCCTTTTACTTTGATTTCTTTCTATGCATTTTAATTTTTGTCAAATAACCATAATTTCTTTCTTTACATCTTTATTTTGTTCTATGTACTTAAATTCCTTTCTTTGTACCTTAATTTTCTTATTTGTACCTTAATTTCTTTCTCTTCGTACAGACAGAAAGAAAGAAGGAAAGAAAGCAAATAGGACAGACAGAAAGAAGGAAAGAAAGA
Organism: Rapana venosa; assembly: GCA_028751875.1. NCBI lineage: Eukaryota > Metazoa > Mollusca > Gastropoda > Neogastropoda > Muricidae > Rapana > Rapana venosa. The sequence goes on from CM054152.1 coordinate 45,269,087, forward strand.
AAGTTAGACAGACAGAAGGAAAGAAAGCAAGTTAGACAGACAGAAAGAATGAAAGAAAGACAGCAGACAAAAGGAAAGAAAGAAAGGACAAACAGAAAGAAGGAAAGAAAGAAAAAGTCAGACAGAAAGGAGAAAGAAAGACCGACAGATAAAGGGAAAGAAAGAAGGACAAACAAAAGGAAAAAGGAAAGATCAGAGAGAAGAACAGACAGAAAGTCAGACAGACAGAAGGAAAGAAAGTTAGACAGACAGACAGACAGAAAGAAAGTCAGACAGACACACAGAGGTAAAGAAAGTCAGACAGAGGAGAAAAAAAATAGGAAAGAAAGAAAGGAAAAGAAAGGCGACTGAGGGGGGACAGACAGGAAGTGGAGAAGGAGAAGAAAGGAAAGAGAAGAAAAACCGGAAATCTATCAGAAAGAGCAGGTCACGGTGAGGTAACTCTGACGACATCATTTCAGGACTATGTAATCGGGGACAGCAGCTGTTTCTACCCCTACCCCCCTACCCCACCCTCCCTCCACAAACCCTCCCATTCCCTTCCCTCCTTCCCCATCATTCCCAAAATCTCTGAAGCTGTCGTCTGCTGGATGAGATAGGTACACCACGTGTCTTTTCATTTCCACTCTGACATCTCTTTCTTTGCATACCTCCCCCCCCCCCCCTTCCCATCTCTCTGTGTCTGTCTCTCTTTTTCTGTCTGTCTGTCTGTCTGTCTCTCTCTCTCTCTCTCTCCATTTCTCTCTCTCTCTCTCACTCCCTCTCTCGCTCTCCCTCTCTTCTCTCTCAGCGGTACTGTGTTTTGCTTGCTAGCTGTTTGTGTTTTCTTTCTGTCTCTGTCTCTTTTTCTTGTCTATCTCTTCCCCCTTCTTCTTTGCTTTCTCTTTCTCTCTGTATGTATGGAGGTTTCTCTGTCCCTCTTTCTCCCTTCACTCCCCCTCTCTCTTTCTTCTTCCCTCCTCATCTCAACACCCCCCTCCCCTTCCCCACCCCACCCCCCCACCACACACACATCCACTCCCTCTATCCCGGACCCCAATCTAACTTAACCTCAAAACTTCAAATTTTCTAACCGGCCTCACTTTCTATCTTTTACCAGTATCATCCTCCTCCGCTCCCCCATCTGTACACCCTCCCCCTGCCCCTTCTTCCCCCCCCCCCACCCCCCCTCCCCCCCCCCCACTTTCTTCTATATTTTCCCCTCCCTATGATTCTGTCCTCCCTCCTCCCCTCCATCAACCCCCACCCCCTCCCTCTCTCCCTTCTCGAAGGGGAAAAAAATAGGAGGAAGATGGTGATAGGAAGACCAATCCGTGGACTTATCGGAAGGAAATCAAAGCACACTGGTGATTTTTCTCTCCGGCCCTTCTGGTTCATCCGAGCATGGGAGGCTGAATACCGCTTATCTCCCCCCCAAAAGACTTGGCGTTGGTGTCTGTCTCTGATTCTGTTTCTGTTGCTGTTGCTCTCTCTCTCTCTTTCTCTCTCTCTTTCTCTCTCTCTCTGTGTCTCTGTCTCTCTCTGTCTGTCTGTCTGTCTGTCTCTCTCTGTGTCTCTGTCTCTCTTTTGTCTGGTTGGTTGTTTCTCTTCCTGTTTGTTTGTACTAATTCTCTCTCTCTCTGTCTGTCTCTCTCTCTCTGTCTCTCTCTCTCTCACTCTCTCTCTCTGTGCGTGCTTGCGCGCGTGTGTGCGTGCTTGCATGTGTGTGTGTGAGTGTGAGTGTGTGCGTGCGTGCATGCATGTGTGTGTATGTGTTTGTGAGTGTGAGTGTGTGTGTTAGTTTGTGTCTGTGTGTATATGAGTCTGTCTATGTGTATGCCTTCAGTCTGTGTGTGTATCTCCCTCCCTCCCCTCCTTGCTCCCCCTCCATCCCCCCCCCCCCCTCTCTCTCTCTCTCTTTCTCTCTCTCTTAAGTTTTCCTACTGATTCCTCTCTGTTTCACTCTATCTAGATTATTCAGTTATTATTAATATCTCTCTCGTAACATTAACGTTCGAGTCAGTTAAGGATTATGCCTTTTGTTAAATACACATTCATCTCTTTTCTTCAAATCATAGGTTGAATTTGTTAATTGTACTTTGTTTTGTAGTCCCTAATTATTTAAGTAAGATTTTGCTAAGTTCTGAGAAAATAATTAATTCAGTACATAAATGCGAAATATTTTGGTAAATATTCCGACTACATGTGGTCACAATATCTTTTACTTTTTTCATTTTAGGATGATTTCTTTTGGTTTAGAAAATAAATAAAACCCAATATATTTTCTGAAACTTGTACTAAGGAAAACTGTATGCTGTGTCTAATAAGCATATGCAATACGTATAAATCTGTATATTTTTTCTTTAAAATTTAACAAAATTAAAAGATGGCAATTTGTCTAATGTATACCATTTTAATACATGAACGTAAAAAGCTATAGCCACGCAAAATATGAAGCTTCGAAGGCTATAGCTTAACAATTAAAGAAACTATGGTGTAAAAACAGATCACAACTTGACGTTTTTCGAAAAATATCTGCATGCAGAATATATCAAGTTAGCCTACCTTACAGTCTAATGGTCGCCAGCTTGTTGACAAATCCCTTTTGTTCAGCCTGCTCCTCATCTCTGCCAAGCCTCCTGAGTCTTCTCTTCTTCCTGTACTAGTTGGAATTTAGCAGGGCCTGTGTTTGTGCTCTCATTATGCGCAAAGCATCTTTGTCAGTGAAGAAGAAAGCCAAGGAATGCCCAACACTAATGTTCATATTGCGCAAAATATCACTCAGTCTGGAACAGCCATAACTGATCATAAAAACTGCTACAGCCACTGCAGTTTCAACAACACTCTTATTTTGATGTTTTGTTTTAGGGCCAGATTTCCAAATAAGGTTGTTGATGCTCTCATTGGCACTCTGTACATCCTTTCAGGCATTTAGGCAGAAGTTCAGTTCTTGCCAAGTGTTTGAAAAGTAGCTTGATCTCCTTCACAACTACTTCTGGTAACTTGCTGGTATGTGTGTAGCCCCTGACAGTTCCTGCTGCTTCTGCTTTTTGTAGCCACACCAATCCACACTGATTCAGTTTAGCATGGTATCCTCCAATACACCTCATCACAAAAGTGGAGCGTCTGTTCACTGAATAGATAGATATTCACATTTCCCTCTAAGATTACTGAACATCAGGGGAAAGACTCTGGCTTATCATATTTTTTATTTGTGCACATGAAAACAAACTTGCTACCTGGCCCTTTCCTTTCAACTTCATAAAGCTTCACATCTCTATGGCAGAACTTACAAGACAATTGCCACATAATGTTGCCATTGAGAATATCAACATCAATCAACCTGAAGCCTTTACACTCTTGACTAAAAACATCCTCATTTGGTTCAGAGTCAGTCTCAATGCTGTAATCTTCTCTACATAAGCTTTATTGTTTACTGCTTTCACGTGAATCATCAGGTACAGTTTTCCTTCACTTCTTGTGGGCGTGGCACTTGAGCATTCAGGGGATTTAACTTCATCAGAACAATCAATTTCTTCACTGTCCATTCTTCCACTACCCACACAACTATCTCCAAGAACTTGTGGTCGTTTTGTGTACCTATTGCCTTGGAATTTTCTCTTACAAGCTCTTTTACCTTCTCTTCTTACCTGAAGGCATGGTTGTGTGTCTCACGTGTCACAGACTTGGGAAATGTATTTATTTTGGATTCAAACTAGCACAAGAAAAAGCCACAGCATGGGGGGCAGCCATTTGCAAAAGGGGAGTAACTCAGGCAAAACTCGTTTCAGGTACAGATTTGAAGGTTGTGTCTCTTTTTTTTTCTACACGACTGTAAGGAACAAAAATAGTCGAAGTTAGACTATTAATCCATGTAGTGAGGGTCAGCACCCATCTATCATGCATGACCTCCCTCTCTCCCTTCGCGAAAAGCCTACTTATAACACTTTTAAATCTAGCCTCAAGACATACCTATTTCAAACCTAAGACCTCCCCCTACAGTTTCATCTCATAATTATCTGTCCTTGCCTTCAATGGCCTAAATTCCCATCACCCTGCTGAAGAATATAACCTGTGTGTGTGTGGTGTGTGTGTGTGTGCGTGCGTGCGCGCGTGCGTTTGTATATATTTGAATTTGTTAAACTATTAATCATTGATGGTTGCATGTGCAGGAGTGGAATGGATGCAAGCGCTTTGGGTTTTTTAATTTTTTTATTTTTACAAGATATAGCGCAATATAAATGCGATTTATTATTATTATTATTATTATTCTTACTTTGAACCTCACTATCCCCACTATAGAGTTGAATTGAACGACAATTCAATTCCAACTGTTGATAAAAAAAAGACAGTTATATAATTATGCAGAGATATATAAAAATGTGTTTTTTTTGAGAATTTCTTTTTAAAAAATCCACCAAAAACAAACCCCTCAAAACAACCCAACAACAAAAACAACAACCCGATCTGGGGTAAAAAATGTAGGTCGGTCTGGCCCCTTGAGAAATATTTCTGGGCGAGAGGTTGGAGGTTCACCAATGCTGAGATTTTTTTTGCTATGGGACCTTGTTTTAAAACGCACGATTTAAGTTGCTGCAGGCATAAATGATACACAATAAACACACTGTTGGAGAGAGTGAGTGAGTAAGTGAGTGAGAGAGAGAGAGAGAGAGAGAGAGAGATCCCCAAAGAATCCTTTGGCTGACACATTTTGTTCTTAGATAGATGGCTTGATGAAAAAAAGCAAATGCATTGCTTATTCAATGTACCATCTGGAAATAAAATTTTGACTTGACTTGACTTGACTGTCCCTGCCCTGGAGCATATAAATAATTATGAACAAATGTTCATGATCCAGCCAGTTCTCTCTCTCTCTCTCTCTCTCTCCTCTCTCTCTCTCTGTGTTGTCTTCAATTTAACGTGTGTGTGAATGTGTGTGTGTGTGTGTGTGTATGTGTGTGTAAGACAAACAAACCAGAAGCAAACACTTAAGAATCTTTTCCCCAAATTGTCCCGGTAGCAACCTCTTCCCCCCAGGGGGTCTTTACTAGAATGCTAAAAGCATTGAAATATTGACCACATAGCAGTGAACAGAATGTCATTATCTATCTATTCTATCTATCTATCTATCTGTCTGTCTGTCTTCTATCTATCTATCTATCTATCTATCTATCTATCTGTCTGTGGATCTATCTATCTGTCTGTGGAAGAGAGAGAGAGAGAGAGAGAGAGAGAGAGAGAGAGAGAAGAGACAGAGAGACAGAGACAGAGACAGACAGAGAGAGAAACACACCACACAGACACACAAACTACTCTCTCTCCAACCCCCCCACAACCCCCACCTCCCACCACCCCTTCCATCCTCCACGATATATTCCGACCATCATTCCTTTTTTTCCTCCCTTCTCTCTCAAAATCTCCCTTACCGAAAAAAAGAGAAAAAAAGAGAGAAGAAATAGAAGGAACGCACCAAACGTCTCCGTTCGTCTTCTTCGGGGTAAAAAGACGTTTTGGTCGTCACACCTTTTTTCACTTTCTAGATGTTATCACCGCTACCGAGTACGGAGTGTGTCATTGCGAATCTGGCCTAGGCAGGGAGAAGGGGGGGGGGGGGGGGGGGGGGGGGGGGGGGGGGGGAGGGAAGATCGGGGAGGAGGAGTTATTTCCCCATACCTCCTTTCAAATTAGCTTCTCTTTTTAAAGGCCTCCCTACCTCCAACACCCCAATGAAATATCAACCGTTACTGATCACTCTAGATGAAGGCTGAAAAGAAGGAAAGGAGGAAGAAAAAAAGAAAGGAGATAAAAAAAAAAAAGAGAGAGATAAAGAATTGGGAATGGTGGAAGTGAGTGTGGGGTGTGGGGTGTAGGAGGGTGTGGAGAGGGGAAGAAAGGGAAGAAAGGGATGATAGGGGAAGGGTTTAGTAGGAGTGTGTGTATGTGTGTATATGTGTGTGTGTGTGTGGGGGGGGGGGGAGTAATAATGACCGTACAATTAATAACCTTGCGTTTGTGTGTTTGAAGGTATATGTGTGTATAATTGTTATACTGTTTAGCCCTTCAGCGTCTATCTTCAATGGGGATTCTCGAAAAATGGCAACGACGAATTATCTCTCTCTCTTTCTCTCTACACACACAGATAGATATATTTTCCTGAAATAGTGTCTTGCTGTTAGGTACCACAAAGGGTGAGTGAGGTTTAAATCACCCATGGGACCTCTGAAGAGTACTCAACCAGGAGCCGAAACTTGAGTCAGGTTAGGCCAAAGGCATGGTCCTTTGAAGTTTTATCTTGTAGTGGATTCCACCCCCCCCCCCCCCCCCCCCTAAACTTTGACAAACATTTTTATGATCATAATGAAGTTGAACTGGTTACCTGTACTTGCTTTTCCCCACCGTATTTTCTCAACTGTATGATTTGGTCAAGTGGGGTATAGCATCTCTTCTGAGATCCAAGTCAAGGCCACTTATCCTCAACCTCTACTGCCTGTGTCAACTCTTTAAAGTGTCTGGCAATGTTTGGGTTACTATTGTTATCCAGCTAAGGCAGGCCCATTGGCTGGGTACAGACTTGTATGATCGATCTCCCTTGCTTCCTTTATTTTCTTGATAAAAAGGATCCCCGAAGAACATAAGGCACAAAGATGTGCTAGCCCTTATTTTCGTCTATAACTATCTTTCTATTTTTCATCTTTTGCTGGCAGTGGTGGTAGCTAGGCCACAAGAATATCTATATTCGGATGAGACTATAAACCGAGGCCCCGTGTGCGAAACCCATGCAGAACATCTTGCGCACACGTTAAATCCTGTTCCGCTTTTCGTAAGCGTAGGCCAATGTGTGCTGGTGGGAACAGATGACAACATTTGCAAAACCGCATACACACGGGGACTGGATGTAAAAAGGCACATAGGTACTTATTCCATTATCCTCGATATAAAAGAATTAAATTTAAAAAATATTCTTAGGGTGGAAATAGACACTTCTAAATTATGGCAAGACCCTGTTAGGTACCACAGAGGATGACGAAGGTTTCAATCTCTGTTGGGACCTCTGAAAACTACTCAAGGAAAAGTCTAAGTTCGAGTCGGCTTAAGATTAAAGCATGGTATAATCAGTAATTTCTCTAAAGCAATCGTAAAAATAATATCTGACCCGATTATTTTTAGAATACTGGATAAACATCATCCTGCTAATGATATTGAACTGGTTACGTGCACTTGATTATCCCCACTATATTTTCCGAATTTTATATATTACATTTATATATGTAGAGAAAGTGAGTCGCATATAGGTCTAATCTGTCATGTATCACAAAGCGTCACAGCCTTGGAAATACGGATTGAAGTAGAGAACTGGCTCTTTCTTATCAAACAAGTGTTGTGTTGCATTATCTCTGCATGAGGGATACAATAAACTACAAAAATGTTAACTAGAAGCATTTCAGAGGGGTCAGTGATCATGGCTTTTGATATTTGTATGTACAAGCAATATAGAAAATGTTCAAAATAATTTGAATTTTCAGCAAAGTCTTTCGGTAGTATAATCGCAGAAATGTGATATCCTACATATACAGATATGAACTATACGCTTACAGGACAAAGTAGTTAAAAATATGTACTGTATTTGTGGAGGTAAGATAACAAAATCGCCATGTACTTTATCATTGTATACATTAAAAGCATGTCTATCTGCTTTTATCACTGGATCAGCTTGTGTCTGAATCATCGCTATTGTTGGACATACTGTTAACCTTAATAACAAATCCTATAAGTCAGTTTGTGTAGTATGTTGAAGCTAGTTTTCGTTGAACTAATGATAAAACAGGAGATATCACACACACACACACACACCTAGGAAGGAGATAATAAAAACGGAGTTATCATAATCGGCGTGTGAGTGCTGGT